>OY728143.1:2145539600-2146227213 GCA_963277665.1 Viscum album | reverse complement strand
CCAGGGAGTGGGTGTTCCATGGGGGTGGGGGTGTTAGGGGGGTGGGGGGGGGGGGTGTTGGGGGGGGGTGTCCAAGAGGGTGGGGGTGTCTGGGGGAGGGATGGGGTTGGGGGGGTGTCTAAAGGGATGGGGGTGTCCAGGGGGTGTCCAAGGGGGTGGATGGTAGTGTCCAAGGGGGTGAGGGGGCTGCCAAAGGGGGTAGCGGTGTCCAGTGGTGGGAGGAGTGTCTAGGGGGTGAGGGGGCTGTCTATGGGGTTAGGGGTTGGACCGCCCCCGAACCCCATGGTACACCCCCACCCCCTTAGACACCCCTGGACACCCCCACCCCCTTAGAGATCTCCCCACCCCTGGACACCCCCACCCCATGGACACCCCCACCCGCTGGACACCCCCACCCCCTAGACACCCCCACCCCTAGACACCCCTGGACACCCAAACCCCCTTGGACAGACCCCCCGCCTAGACACCCCCACCCCCTGGACACTCCAACCCCTTGGACAACCCCCTCACCCCTGGACACCCCCACCCCTTGGACACCCCTAACCCCTTGGACAACCCCCACCCCTGGACACCCCCACCCCCAAGGATAGCCCCCACCCCATGGATATCCCCCCACCCCCATTGCAATATATTATATACTAGAGAGCGTATGCCCACGATTCTTGAACCGTTAGTATACATATATCCCAAAGGTTTCCATGAAACTGTTGGAATAGATTATATGATGGAAAAAATGAATACCAATAGTTCTTGAACTGTTTGTATATATATATCCCAATGGTTTCATTGAAACCATTGGCATATATTAACTTCAGGTAGTCTACACAAAAATTTCTTGTAGAACCGTTGGTATAGGTCTATTGAAATAGCCATCATGCCAACAGTGTGTGAAACTGTTGGGATATTATATCCCAATGGTTTAAAAACATTGTGATAGGGGTAATTTTCAGTAGTAAATTTATACATATTTTAATATTTATACTTCATATTTCTTATTTACATAAGGGTAAATTTGGTATCCAGTTGCACCAGTATGTATTCTTTGTGTACCATAAGAAGAAAGGATCCAAGATGAATTTATACTATTATATCATGATTTATATGAGAGATACGTAATCCTAAAATTATTTTCATATAAATATAAAACTGTTATATCTAACTATATTTTATTTTTATAATCATTTTCATGCATATCTTTTTCAAATACACATATATTTTTTTTATATTTCAAAATTGTTTTACATTCAAATTATGATATTCTTCGTATAAATATAAAATTGGATTATCTTAAACAGATGTGTAATTTTGATATTTGTTATAGTTAATAATGAGTTGAAGTTAGATTATGGGACATCTAATGAGTAGTGAATATGAGGAAGGTGTTGTTGCCTTTTTGGAGTTTTCTAAATGAAATGTTCCAAGCAGTGATTTTTTTTTCTGTCCATGCCTAAATTTTTTGAATATGAAGACGTTGAAAAGTAGAGAGATAAAAGATCATCTGATTTTTCATGGTTTTAATATGAGTTATAGCCCATGGATTTGGCATGGTAAAACTAGATAGAATTTCATATCTACTAATGATGATGATTTTCAAGATAGTAACTCCGATGGAATTGAAGGAATGATTCATGACTTTGTATCATAACAAATTGATATAGAGCCGACAGTTGCACATCTATATGGTGATGATGAAAAACCATTGTATCCTGGTTGTACATATTTTATAGTTTTATAAGATGTTTTAAGATTGATTAACCTTAAGGCGAAACATGGATGGAGTGACAAAAGTTTTACAGAGCTGCTATAATTGTTGAAATAAATTCTTTCAAAAGACAAGGATATTCCAGATTCACATTATAAGGCTAAGAAAATATTATGTCCAATGGGATTGGGATACAAGAAAATAAATTCCTGTCCAAATGATTGAATGATATATAAGAAGGAATATGAATTTCTGTTAGAGTGTCCTAAATATGGGACATCATGATATAAGTTGAAAGAAAAATCACAGGCTGATGTAGAGATTACAGATATCCCTGCAAAGGTATTTTGGTATCTTCTTATAATTTATCTTTTGAAATGTTTATTTGATAATTCAAATATTGAAAAAAAGGTTAATATGGAATGCTGATGAGCAGATATGTGATGAAAAAATACGCCATCCAGCTGATTATCCACAATGGAAGAAAATTGATGAGAAGTATCCTACATTTGGAAATGAAATTAGAAATATCAGACATGGGTGGTGCACAAATTAAATGAATCCATACCGAACCCTCAGTAGCACATATAGTTCATGGCTTGTTTTATTGGTAATTTTCAACCTCTATCATGAAGTTTGTATAAAGCGCAAATATGTCATATTGAGTATAATGATCTCTGGTCCGAAGCAACATGAAAATTATTTTGATGTTTTCTTGTCACCATTTATTGATGATTTGAAACTTTTATAGGGGGATGGTATTAGGGTGTATGATTCTTATAAAATGGAATAATTTCAAGTGCATGGATTTCTTATGTTCACTATAAATGACTTCTTAGCGTATGGAAATTTTTCTGGATATAGTGTTAAGGGGCATAAAGCATGTCCAATTTGAAAACAACAGACTTCATATTGTCAATTGCATCATGGGAGGAAAAAAGTATACATGGGATATCAAATGTTTTTGTATATGGATCACTCTTAGGGAAGACTAAAAAAGGAATTCAATGGCTCACAAGAATTTCAGATTTCTCCAAAACCTTTATCACTTGATGAGTATTTTGAGAGGGTGTAAAACCTTGATGTGACATTGGGAAAGACACATAAATCAGGTAATGATAGAAATATTTGGAAGAAAAGGTCAATAGTTTTTGAGATACCATATTGGAGAAATCATAAAGTGAAACATAATATTGATGTATTGCACGTAGAGAATAATATATGCGACAGTTTGATTAGAACATTGTTAGAAATTAAAGGAAAGACTAAAGATGGGTTTAATGAAAGATTATACTTACTATCAATGGTAATAAGTTTGGAGTTAGCTCCCAAATCCTAATGGAAGACAAACATTTCTTCCACTGACTTATCATACATTATCCAAGAGGGAAAAAATTAACTTTTTTTTGGTGTCTTCATGATATCAAAGTGCCTCAAGGTTAATATTCAAATGTAATTTTTTTTTCTCTCTGGAGGATTTGAAGTTGATAGGTATGAAATCTCATGATTTTCACATAATGATGCAATAACTTCTACGAGTTGAATTACATGGAATATTGCCCAACCATGTCAGAAAGACTTTAATGAAGTTGTGTTATTTTTTAAATTCAATTTTTAATAAGGTAATTAATGTGAATACTTTGAACATTTTGGAAAATTATTCAATTTCTAGACTCTGTCAATTGGAAATTTATTTTCCATCATCTTTTTTGGATATAATGGTGTATCTAATGGTTCATATAGTTCGAGAAATAAAGCTTTGTAGACCTGTATATCTTTATTGGATGTATCCTTTTGAAAGGTATATGAAAATATTGAAAGGGTATGTTAAGAATCAATATCAACCTGAAGGCTCTATTATTGAAAAGTATATTTTTGAGGAGGTTTTGGAGTTTTGTATGAGCCACTTAGATGCGGTGGAGCACATAGGTTTGCCTCCATCTTGTCATGAACGAGTTAATAATGCGGGAAAGGGGATTCATGGATTGAAAGTAAAATCATTGTCAGTGGAATAGATGAAGAAGGTAGAATTATACATCTTTAATAACATAGATTATGCTCAACCATATATCACATTGCATATTAGTGAGTTGTAACAATGTCATCCAAAGAAGAAAGAAATGTGGATTTTGAATGAACACAACAAATTTGTATCAGAGACATTAAGATGGTTATTGGGTGGTCTAAGTTCAAATGTGATAACATAGTCTGGGTATGACATTAATGGATATAAATTTCATACGAAATCTCAGGATAACAGAAGTTCAGTTTAGAATAGTGGTGTATCAGTGTTTGGAGAAGCAATTCATTTTTAGAGTTATAAAGAAAAAAACCCAATTTCTGCATCAACTGCATATTATGGAGTCATTGAGGAAATATGGGAGGTTGATTAATTTAAAATTTAAGTTCTTGTTTTTAACTGTAAATGGTTTATTGGTAACAATAGTGTCAAACACAATGAATTTGGAATGACAGTTATTAATATTAATAGATTGGAATATCCAACAGATTCTTTTATAATGGTAACACATGAAAAATTGATTTTCCATGTTGTTGATCAATCAGATATGTAGTGGTATGTTGTTTTATGAGGGAGAAAATAATATTTTGGTGAGGATCAACTTGAAGAAGATGATGACTTATGTGAGATCCCTACTTCCATGGAAAGATTAGCAGAAAATAAAAATGATCATATCGAAGACATGTTTTTTTCCATAAGGAATGATCATGACAAAGAAATTTGGGAAAATAATCCATTTGTACATTCCTAATATTTTAGGTAACATATGTTTATTTCTTATTTACATTTATTAGTTTCTTAAAATTTTCGATATTTTAATTTATTTCTTTATTAAAATTTGTATTAAAACAAATAAGTAGAAATATCTGTGTATTTTAATTTTGTTTAGTTTAGTTTATCACGTTTTCCATTATGTAACTTATATATCTATTTATTGTTTTAATGAAAATTACTTTACCGTGTTTAAAATGTGTATTTTACCATATTTTACCTTTAAATAACTTATATATTTATTTATTTTGTTGAATGAAAATTACACTACCATCTTTACCATGTTTACCATATTTACCATTATTTAACATTCTTACCATATTTACCATGTTTAGTATTACGTAACTTAGTTTTGTTTTTTATTTTTTGTTTACATTAATATTATAATATTTGAAATTGTATATTTTTGAAATGATGTTTTCTTTTTTGATTTGAAGGATAATAAAATATCAATGAGTTAATCAACCAAATGATTCTGGAGATGAGAATCATGAGCATACCTTTAGGGAGGAACATTCACATGCTCCTCTTGATGTTCTCCAATATTCCTCATGTGCTCCCATAATGAAAAAGAAGAGGTCAAGAGTTGGTAAACGTGGCCGCACACATTTACCAAAATTATCACTTTCCCATAGCCAGAACTAGAAGATACTCGTTGAGTTTTATGATAATGATATTCCTAGAGTTCCACATGAAAAATATTTTAAGAGTTTTGTATCAACTCAGGGTAAAATAAAAGTAAGCAGTTTGTTTGATGATTGGAGAAGTGTGGAAAAATCGATAATATCTCAGTTGTTGGAGACAATTTTGGTAATATAGTTTTCTATTGTTTGACTAATATTTAAATTCTTCTAGTATAATATGTTTTACCACTTCTTTATTAGATGACATTAGATATTCATAACACTAGAGGAGTCCGGAAGAAATGTTTATCGATGGATGCTAGGAGATCGTGGGATTTCAAATCAACCCTCACATATGATTTCATTTGGTGTCATAGTAATCATGATAATCCATTTCATATATATCCTTTCATAGATTAAGTCAAATGGAAACAATTTGTTCAAAGTAGAAGAAAAGAATTATTTCTAGCAAGGGAAATGTAAATTTTTATAAGATTTCTTGTATAAATGATCTTATTAATGTTATTTTAATGATTTATTATTCTTAATTTATAGAAAACAAGGAAATATCATCAGGATATCCAATCTAAAAATGTATACCCTCATAGTTTATCTTAGGGAGGGTATATTTTATTGGAGGAAAAAATGATGGTGGAAAAATTACAAAAAATTAGAGCTGAGTCTTAAAACTATAGAGAGGTTTTCCCTCCATCACCTCCATCTAGACATGAAAAATGGAAGATATATTGGATGGTCAAAAGGGGAAATATCTTTCAGAAGAATATATAATCTTAGCTGAGAGGATTGTAAGATATTTATTTTATTTATTTAAGTTAATTCTATTCTTTTTATACTTTGAATCAATACAGAAATGTTCAATTAATTAATATAGGATTCTATTGAGGGGAAGAGAACACATGGGGTATTTATATCTATTGGGAGTCAAGATATTTTATCTACAACATTGGAAAATCCTGAACACCCTGGTCATGTACAAGGATACCCTACAGGTGTATCAGTAAGAAAAGTGTTTCCACATTCTTCAACTTCTTACATAGAGGGTGTTTAAAAAAATAGAATCATTGGATGCTAAAGTTAAAAAATATTAAATCAATGATGGGGGAAAATATTAGAGCGTCAGTATAGTCTATGTTTACAGACATGCAAAGAAAATTTCAGACTACAGCTCCCACTCCTCCACCACCCCCTGCACACCCCATTATTTATCCTCCACCTCTACCAGTGGCTCCCACTCCCCCACCTATAGACCCCATTATTTATCCTCCACCTTAGCCTACAGAACCCATTTTTTATCCTACTCCTCCTCCATAACTTGCTACTTATTTTTAGTTGTATGTTGATGATCGTCACTATCATAGAATTCCATATGGGCTGTTATATTGTATAGGAGATACAATTCATCATCAATAGTTAGAGGTTAAGCATCATAGTGTCACTTTATAGGATATTATAGATAGTTTGGCTCGAGTACCATTACATACAGATGAGGTGACGACCATTGGACATAGTATCGACCGCTATTTAGTTTGGCTATTCCGACTTTTGTGACTCATTACCATAGAGGTATGTATGTTATATATTTTATTTTATTTTTTATTAAAGTTGTTTTAAAATTTTAAAACTAATATATTTTTCTATTTATTTACAGTAATAATTCAAAGATAAAGAAATAATGTATAGAAAACAACACATGCTAATGGGTATTACATTAGATACAGATTCTAGTAGTCTTGACAGATTGTCAAGATATTCAAATTTGTTGGTGGATCATTATGAGTTTCCAATGGAAGATCATGTTTTTATATGTGAAATAAATGTGGGTATTGTGAAAACTAATATCATGGAGCTTGTTGCTAGAGATAAGTTGGTATTCAACATACTGCGGATTTTTTCCATGTAAGTATTAACAACTTTCCCTGCGTTATATTTATTAGAAATGTATACTTATGTCTATTTTGTATTAGGTATCTTTATAACATGTGTGATCATAATGAGAGGATAGATGTATATGGATTCATAGACCCACATATGATTTCCCCTGAAGAACGTACATTAGATGAGGAACAAAGAACACTTTTTATTTCTAAAATATTTGAACAGAATATAATCACGCATTGTTGGATGATGCCTTTTTCTGAGAGGTATGAAACATATATCTAGAAAAGTGCTCTTTATATTTTAACATAAAAACCACTAACCTTAAATTTTCTTTTATATTAGTAATCATTGGATGTTAGGTGTTTTTTTCCAAGGAAGAAAACACTTTATTGGATATTCTCTGTCTATGGAGATGTGCGGGGAAGTTATAAGAATATGTTGGAAAAGTAAGTTTCAATTTCTTAGTAGTTGTTTATATTATAATGAATTTTAAATTTATCCAATTCTAATTATTTTCTAATAGGGTATGGGTATACTTTTGAAAAAATACAATTAAAAAGAGTTACAAGATCAAATATGTAAAAGTAAAGGTGAATATCCATTTATAATTTGTACTTTCGATGTATTACATAAAAATGATATTTTGAATTGACACTCATTTAAATAGAATTTTCATGAAAAATAAGGCATCATCGAATGCAGATATTATATGTTAATATTTATGTAAGAAATAATTAAAACTAGAACAATAATGAACTTTTACTAGGTTAGATTTCCTTAAAATATTTTCTCTAATATTTTATTTGATTTATTCATTATACATGTTAACTAATTCCCTTTTAATTTTTAGCTATTTTATGAACCTCAACCCTATAGTGCTCAAGAGTTCAAACACTTACAAGTGTAATGGTCAAATTAATTTACATTTTTGATTGGATTTTTGTTTTTTTGTAGTGTAAAATGTAATTTTTAATATTGTAATTATAATTGTTTATTTGGTAGTTGTTTTGGTTGGATTTATGTTTTTTAGTTGAAATTTTATGTTTTGAATGTTATATATGTGAATGTTTAATTTTGATTAGGTTCTTCTTATTTTGGTATAGTTCTGATGTTTTTCTAGTATTGATTCTGGTATGGTTTTAGTCTACTTTTGGTCTGGTTTCTGCTTGTTTTAGGTCTACTTTGCCAGAGCATAATAATGGATTTGTAGTTTTATTAAAAAAATTGGTTTTTACGTCGATTATTTTATAACTGATGTAATAAATTCATGTATATAGTTTAGTACATTGGATATTACATAACCAACGTCGTATATCCTTTTCCACATCAGTTATTTAGGAACCAACGTGAAAAACCCTTTGGAGGCTCAATTTATCACATCAGTTATTTAATAACTAATGTGGTATATAGTTTTTCAGATCTGTTATTTAATAACCAACATGAAAAACTATATACCACGTCAGTTATTTAATAACCAATGTGAAAAACTATATACGATGTCAGTTATTAAATAACTGACGTGATAAATTGAGCCTACGAAGGGTTTTTTATGTCAGTTATTTAGGAACCGACATGAAAAAACTATTAAAATTTATGCTTTTTGTGTCAGTTTTAAAATAACTGACATAAAAAATAATTTTTATAATGTCTCCATTAATAACATCGACTAAAAACCGATGTGAAAGATAAAAAATAACCTATGTAAAAAACGTTTTTTTTCTAGTGACAATTACTTGGAAAGAGTTTTATGATTTGGAAAAACTATTCTCAAGCCATGAGAAACCTCTAGAAAACCACTATGGCACTCACATGGTTTCCTTAGTGAGCCGTACAGTTTGACTAACCATACTCAAACTGTGAAAAATGACAATGGAACCTCACATAGCCCAATCATATAGTTTCTATATGGTTAATACTAATAATTCACCCAAACTAAGGGTCTGTCGTGTTTCCTAGAAAAAACCAAGTTTTCAGCTTCCAACTCTTGGAAACATCAAGAACAACCCCAAGGATAAAACCAGCCCAAACCAAAGCATATCTATGACTCATAGGGTGTCACAATTCTTCCCACCAAGAAACCTTTCTATCCCTCGAAAGTGATCAATATTAATATCATTCAAAAATAAAAATCCACTACCACCTCATCAACAATTCGAACTCCCACTTCTCATGGATATCCCATCCATAATCCCATAGTACGTATACTAAGGAAATTTATTTCCACATAATACCATATCTTAGTGATCCATAATTTATATTAGTTTATAAACCACAATGGTTTCAGAATCAAGATCAACATCATCCCGTTCGACCACATGGGATGGGTCCGGTTATTACCTCCTCAGATAGGAAACACGAAACATGTCATGAATCAACATCAAGTGATGCAGTATGTCTAATTGGAAATCCATTTCTTCAAGATGATCTATGATCTCAAAGGGACAAACTAACCTCGATGCTAAATTACCCTAATTACTCAACTAACGGTTCCCTAAGTAAGGTTAAATAATAATAAATACCCAACCACCAACCTCAAACCTTAGTAGGGGATGAAAAAGGTCTATATAGGATCTATGAAGATCCTCACCAGTCAATAACTTCCTACGGTTCAACTTTATCTTTACATAATCTCCTAAATAAGGTTCAACCCAACCAAGGACCAATCTATCATTTCTAGTCAACACAAGGAAAATCTACATGGAAACCCATATAATCCTTTAAATATATTTCATATTAATTTAATATTGATAACTATTTTTATAGGAAAATTTGACTAGAGGAAGATAATTTTCTCAAGAACCACAAAAAATCAAGAACAAGATCCCATATAATATCCTCAAGAATATGAATATCTCATTCAATATAGAAATCCATCTATGAATTATATTCCATTCTTAATTTCAACTGAGAACCCACCACCTATTTCATACCTTTCCAAAAACGGGATGTGAAATGTAGGTCCTTGTTATAAATAATTTCAAAGGGAACCCTATAAAGTATCTAACCTACCAGACATACAAGTTCCTTAGTTGTTCTACTTTCATTATCTCCTTGAAGGGGAGAATATGAGATGATTTTGTAAGTTGATCATTGATTCCCAAATCACATCCTTCCCAATAAGATTCCATGGTAAACTAATGATGAAGTCTAAAGAAATATCACCCCATTTCCATGATATAATGGGTAAAGGTTATAACAAACTAACAGGTCTATATTGATCTGCATTAATACTTTGATAAGTTAGGAACCATGGAAAAAAATCTGCAATCAACCATCTCATCCCTAACCACTATTATTGATGTCTTAGATCGTGAAACATCTTGTTATTCCTAGGTTTTATGGACCAACAAGACTGAGGTCCACTAATAATAAATTCTTTCCTCATAGACATGGGAATAACCATCCTATTATTGGAAACATAAATCACTAATGGGTGACTAAGACCATGGACTCAAGGTCTCCCCACCAATTTGTATTTCACTAAAATGATTACCATAAATGTTTGAAACTTTCTCAAGCCAGAACCAATTAGTGAATGATGATTTAACCTTCACTGAGGCTATGAAAACCTGAATACGAGCTTCTTCCAATCCCAAGATCATCTCAGAAAAAAAAACTCAATAGAGACCACTTCTCTACTATTTTATTCAAGTATTGAATTAGTAAATTCCTTTTCAATACATTAGTGACCACATTCCATTCCCTAGGAGTATAATAATATCAAAATCAAAATCCTTAATATATTCAACCCATAATCTTTGTTACAAATTCAGACCCCTCTAGGTAAAAATATACTTCATGATCTTATGATCATAAAATAACATAAACCACTCCCCAAAGAGATAATGACACCATGTTTTAAGATAATGCATAATAGATTCCAATTCAAGGTCATGAGTAGGTTAGTTATTCTCAGGAGGGTGTAGTTGGAGAGATCCATAGGCTACCACCTATTTTAACTACATTAATACACACCAAAAACCCATACTTGAAGCACTGTAAAAAATATCATAACATAAAAATGGTTCTGGAAAAATTAGAATTGGAGTTGAAGTCAACCTCAAATTTGATTACTCAAAATACATCTGACATTTTTTGTTCCACTCAAACCTAACACCCTTTCAGTTCAAAGATATCATCATATATGCAAGCTTGGAAAACTTCTGAATAAAACTCCTTTAATAACTATCCAAGCATAAGAATATTCAAGTGTTAAACATATTTATTGGATGCTCTAATGACATTAACACATAAATATTTTTAGGATCTAATGATTCACCACTATCATATATAACATACCCATGAAACTTTACTTTCTGAATTAAAATCAGATTTTAAAAATCTTACTAGACAAGAGATGGTCTCTCAATATTCTGAGGAAGATATCCAAATGATCCATGTGTTCCTCCTCTGACTTGGAGTACAACAAAATTTCATCCCTGAAAAAGACTATGAAAAAGTCTAAGAACCAATGAATGATTCTGTACATAAACTCCATAAACATTTTAGGAGAATTAGTGAGACCAAATGACATAACGAGAAACTGTAAATGCCCATACCCACTCCTAAATGCTTTCATAATTGAATCATCTTCTTAGACTCTCAATAGATGGTATCCCAACAAGATTTCAATCTTTTAAAACCAACGTTCCCTTATGAGTTGATCAAATAGATCATAAATTATTGGAAATATATAATTTTTATTAATGGTCACTTGATTTTGTTTTGGATAATCAATGAAATGTCTAAGTCTTACATTTGACTTCTTGAAAAAATATGAAAAATCCCATGGTGACATGCTAGGATGAATAAATACCTAGGACTTAGGATCTTTAAGTTAAAACTTACGTTTTTCTATCTTAGTGGGATCCATGTGATTAGGTGGCATAGAAAGGGGAATCATACCAACGAATAGGTAATTAGTAAACTCAACCTCTCTCTATAGTGGTAACCTAGAAATATACTTAGGAAAGAAATTTGGATAAGAACTCACCAGTACAAGAAGTGGAGTGCTCAAGTGAGAGTCAATAATATCTAGTAACATCTCTAAAAATTGTCATGATATCATTACATCATGAGGAATAACATGACCCTCTCTTCAAGATTTAAAATCCCTCTCTCCTTGAAATACATGAGAGAATCCATAAAGAAATAGAATCTAAAAGCAATGGTGGTAAAAGTTTATCTAGGACCTGACATTGATCATCCAATATATTCCAATAATCCAATCAAATATATCATGATCAAGAATTATGAAATCCCACACCACTTTAAAGGCGGCTATCTACACCCAACATTTAGGGAATTTAAAACATTTCTCGGACCTATTTCCCAAATGCACATAAATATCCAACAAGAATGTCATAAGTTACAAATGTAATCCTAACACTTCAATTAAATTTTATGATATAAAATAATTAGTATCAACTATATAAAATAAATCTATAACCATAGAGAATGAAATGAACATCATACCTCTAACATTAGCTAACTGTGGTTCAGATTCCTATTGCACATACTCTATTACATAATGACACCATACCTCAAACCATCCTTGAGATCTCTTTTCTGTATGAATATCCCCCTTTGCAAGAGGATAAGAACCAACACCCTTGGAATAATCCAAATGAATATGTGAAACTTTTGTGAGAGTGGAACCATCCTTAATTCCTTGGGAAATCCTTTTACAAAAATTATTGAGATGATTATATTTTTTCAAAATGATGAAAAGTTTTGGATTCTTATGTACAATTAGGTTTCATATGAGTAGGGATTCCACACTAGTTTAGAAAAACCTTCCCTAGTCCTGATGAATCCCTTGAAACTATTCATGAAAAAATGGATACCCTTATGTTTCATTTTTTTTCCAGAAATCGCACCCTGGCTAACAACTACAGCATCCAAAGATCCAACTTTACCTGTCTTCCCATCTACGTCTGCCTCCACCATAACTGCTTTATTGACTACCTACAAAAAGGTCATAAGGAAAAGAGGATTAGTATTGACTTAATATTTGCCCCCAGACTCATCTCAAACATTTTATCCTTAAGGTAATGATGAGTGGAAACCTTGGGTGCTAGGTGCACTAACTCAGTGAAACAGGATGACTAATCTAGAACTGTATACCCCATTTATCGAAGGTTAGGAAATACCAAGTATTTTCTACTTACAAAATTTCATGATAACATAGATTTTTGAATATTTCATTGAAGTATTTTTATTCAATATCCTCTTGAAAATAAGTTTAATTGTTAGATTCCCATTATTTTATTCCCATTCATTCAAGAATATACATAGGAAAACCCACCAAGGGTTAGAAAATAGAATATACACTCAATATAATCAAGTAACTCTTCATATTTACATGGCCTTTTATCTCTATTTATTAGGGGTGGATTTTCTTAGTAAATTCTGAGCCATGGTCCACCATTCATCCCTGGTTCCAAACACCCACTTAACCAAGAGTCTAAATAGTACAGATTACTGCTTCCACCAAATAAGGATCTACTAGAGGATTTTTTTGGGGAAACTATCTCACAAACTCCACTCTTGGACTCATAATAGTTCTTCTAATATGAATTAACTATTATACCAAATAAAATAACCAACAAAATTAAGAGTGATTCTAAAAAAAAAATACCAACTTTAAGAATCCTTATCAAAGCCTTAAGATGGAAAGAATTTAATGAAATATTGGATCCTACAAAAAAAATAAAATGAATATGTTCATTTAAATAAACCAAAAATAAAGATAATTTAAATAACCTCAAACAACAAGTTTCTATCTTTTAAAAAAATTACATGACCACCCATGAAAACTCATGTTTAGACATGAAAGTGAATAGACTATACACCTTCCCACACTTACTACCCAAATTCTGATGGTCCTAAATCCTTTATAACAAAGAACTTGAATCAAACCTAGGTTGTTTCATAACACATTATAATGGGTAATGGATTCGATACTATTTTATATTTATCTGACAAAGTTCAACCTTCCATGTCTCCGGAGTAGGCCCACCATAAGGTAAATAGAAAAAAAACAACCAAAACAAGTCTCATGTATAACTGAAGGGTGATAAAATAATAGATTAAAATGTAGAACAATAGTATAAAAACATGAGATATATAATTTCAAGTTGAATGGATAAACCTGTACTTAAAATAAGAAAATCCATAAACTGAGTCTCTATGTGACTATCCATCACCACTAATCTGTCCCACTGAAACAATAACCATGAAATGTTGGGGAACTACATGTTGGCCTTCCCTTTACATGAATCATGAAAAAACACATATAAAATTCCCAAATTAATAATTAGGGTGTGATAAAAAATCCCAGTAGTATTTTATCAAAGAATATATAAAGATTTTAATACCATGAAAAAGATATAACTAACTTTAAAACAAAACCAATTTATAAATAAATTTCAAAAGAGAATTATTTTGTAAAATATCATTTGGTTTTCATAAATTCTATTCATAGACACACAAACTATGAATATAAAAAGTACATGTAAAAAAAATAGGATCATAAGAAAAAATATCCATGGGTACACCATAAGGAAAATCAGTGAGCAAGAAACCTTGAAATATATTATTAAGTGTAAAACCAAGCATAATGAAAAAACACAAGATTGGGATTTAGACGATGGTAATATGTACTTGGAAATAAAAAAGAAAAATGAGAAAGGTATAATGTGAATCCAAATAATATCGAGTCATTCCATAGTATGTCTATATCAACAAAAGAACCCCTATTGGTGTTACACACACTAAGGTGGCATGTCTATTTCTTGATACAACCAAGGTTCCAAATGTTCTATTCTTTCCAAAAACTATTTAAAAACTATGATCATAGTTTATAAAATTTTTTCACAATGAGTCATCACCACTTCTATTCTTGAAAATCCATTTTAAGTAAAAATTACCTTTACGAAATTTCATAAAACACATAGTTCACACAAATTATTTTTTAAAGAAAAACCCCATTGAAAAAAAAAACTCTTGAAACAAGTCCACTTTGATATATAATAAATAATTTATAAAAAAATGAAGTAATTCAAAAGAACTTCACGTAATTCATGTGTTAGAACCTTTATATAGGGATACCTACCTCAAGAATGAAGGGGAACTAATTAGCTTGGAGAACATGGATTGAAAATATATATATTGGGTCATTATACGCCTAGATCCATAAGAAAAATCATAAAACCTCTATCAAACCCCTTTGATCTGAAATAAAATCCCATTCAGATTCCAATGAGATAAGAGGATAAGAAATCATGTGGGGATATAATAATAGGAGATAAAAATAAATAAAAATGGAATATACCTTAAAGACATCCATTAATAATAAAGGATAAACATCAATAATTCAAAGGGATAATCCTATATAGAACTATGGAAGGATTAGTTTAAGACAAATTAGGAATATGGGGTGATTATATAGAAAAATGATCAAGGGTAAATATGTAAATTCCATATTTTAAAGGTTCATATTAGGGAGAACTATTAGGTCCCACGGTTTAACAAACCATATTCTAAATGTGCATGGACTTTGTACCTATGAAATACAAGGCACATAGTTACATAGGGAGAGACACATGATTTTGAAAAACCATTATCAAGTTGTGTGACACCACTAGACAACTGCCCATAAACCCACACAATTTTCTTAGTGAGCAACATATTTTGACTAACCATGATCAAACCATAAGAAATTCCACTTGAACCTCACAGAGCCATACCACATAGTCACAACAAGGCTAGTACTATCTATGTTCCTAAATCCTGTACCTAATCTTTTTCCACCAAAAAATCCAAGTTTCTATATCCAACTTCTATAAATTAAAATAATTACCTTAGGGATAACCTAAGATCAAACCAAAGAATAAATATGACCTGTAGGGTGTCACATATGCTATCACTACTACTAAGGTGTATACTGGCATCAATATAGTGACAAGTATGGTGTTTTTTCATGAAATAATAGTGAACATACTATTTTATTCTAGTTCTAAAAACTATTTAATGTCTTTCAAGTTTTATATAACTATTAAAACACCACCTCAAAAAATGGGGGTTGAGATATTCATGAGAACAAGAAACATAGAAACTATCTCATCTAGAGCATATAAATCCTCCCCATTAAATGTTTATAAAATAAAACTCCAACAAATAACTATAATACTTCCTTTAGTGGAATTTGATGAAATATTGATCATAAATCTTCCATCATTATATAAATCCAATATCAACTATTAGAAGAGTGAGATCAGTCTTCACATCTCTATTTATCCACCAATTCTATATATGTGTAAGGTGGGTGATGAATCTCCTTTGAAATTTTATTCAAAATCATAGATATTATTTCATTATGAGTAATTATATCTATATTAAATGATTTAGACAAAGGATGCAATAATACAGGAAGACATTCCCATTATGACAAATTATATTGATGTATTCCCTAAAGAGTTTTTAGGTATTCCTACTAATCGAGAGGTTGAGTTATCAATTAAAATTATGCATGAATCTCTACCCATATTCAAGACTCCCTAAATAATGGACACCATTGAGTTAGAAGAATTGAATAATTAGTTATTAGAGAATACATATAAGGGTTTTATACACTCGAGTGCTTCATTGTGGGGTGCACTGGTCCTCTTCTTTAATAAGATTGATGAGTTAATTTACCTCTAAATAGATTATCATGAACATAAGAATGTCATGATCAATAAAAATTATCACTTTCCCTAAACTTATGACTTATTAAATCAAATGTGTGTGGGATAATACTTATATAAGGAAAACCTTTAGTTAGGATATCACCTATTAAAGGTGATGATATAAGTTATTCCCAATACTTATTTAGATAAAGTTACGAACACTTTGATTTCATAGTGATTCCCCTCAGAATCACTGATTCCCCTTCAATATTCATTGACTTAATGAATAATATATTTACAGATTACCTTGATTTTTTTGGTAGTCTTTATAGATGATATTTTGATATACTCCAAAATAAAGGAGTAGCATAAGGATTATTTGAATACTGTGCTAAATACATTATGATAGGATAATCTATATGAAAAGTATAATAAATTTTAGTTTTTTATGGAAGAAGTATCATTATCAGGGAGTGTTCTAACAAACAAATGGATATTCATAGACCCTTCTAAGACAAAGGAGATTGAGTAATGGCCAATACCATCATATCTAATGAATATTTTCAATTTCCATGGGATACCTGGGTACTACCAATGATTTATGAGAAACTTATTATGATTTTAAAAATCAATAACCAAATTGAATCTAAAGGGACTAATTTTTTTCCTAGAAAAATGAATTATTAAGGAATATCTAAGGAGTTAAAAGGAGTATTATCATTTTACCAGCCCTCACACTACCTTCAAGTGGGTAACTTTTCATGGTATACAATATATTCTTCAAAGAATTTATTAAGATTTGTACTAATAAAAAATGAAAAATTTATAGACTATACCTAAATTTTATGAGCATAACTACCCAACACATGATTTAGATTTAGTTGTATTAATATTTAAATTGAAATTTTTTCAGCATTATCTCTATGAAGAGAAGTTTGAAATATTTACAAATCCTAAGAGCCTCAAATATATATTCACATAGAAGGATCTGAATATGCACCACTAAATATAGTTAAAACTTATTGGAACCTAGTGCTTCATTTTTTGTTAGTGTTGCATCAATATATGTTTGGTAAAGTAGTAATGATTGGGAATTATTATGGATTCATCTTATATAATAGGATGTCATTCTTGGAAAATTCTCCATGTCATTAATATATATTTAGTGAAGTGGTGATTCTTGGATAATTATTATGGAGTTATTTAATGGGATTGGATTTAATACTTGAACAATTATCCATTTTTAAATGTGATGATTATTGAAGATGATCTTAAATGGAAAAGGGATGTGCTAAGGAGTTTTAAAAATGTTTAATTTTTTTTAGAAGGCCATGAAAATATTTATTTTCATGAGGATTTGAAAATTTCATTGAAAAACAAATGAGTATTTAATGGGTTCCAGGGAAAAGTAATTGCATAAAGGATTTAAAGAGGACTATATAATATAGAAATTATTTCATGAGGATAAGGATATGTAAAAAATATATCTATATATTAGGAATGTAAATTATGTTTAAGTTGATAATATGGATTACTGTTAAATAATAAACTGGATAACTCATTTAATGAATCATTTACAAAAACAATAATCCAACTAACCAACCATGGGAGGTGTGGGAGCCACCATGCATGGTGACATGGAGGCTTGGTGGAGAGTGTGTGAGTGTTGCGGGTACTAATACTCCGTTTCTAGATTAAGAAGTGAGAGAAAAAGTGTATAATATTATGCAGTGCTCGACCAATAAAAAAACTGATATGGGATAGTGACAAAAAGAAACACCATTCCTCCCCTAAAAACATTACACATATTTCATGGTCCATCAGATTTGATTATTAAGGACCATACAATCTTTCTATATGATTATCTACTTCATACTACATTTAAGGATTCTACTTGAATAGATGTTCCAACATTGATGAGACATAGAGATCATTCCCATATCCAATATGACGAAATCAAATACACATACACATTTATGTAGGCCACATTGAACTCCTACAATCCAAGAATGTTTGAAGCTTTTATTGAGAATGATTTTTATGCACCACCATGCATGAGTAGAGAACTCTGAACATGTTATTTTATGTGATAGAGATATATTATTTAGATTAAACATAAGATAATAAATGATGATATACATGTAAAATTAATGGATATTCATGTGGTTACACTTGCATGAATGTAGAACTAATTGATTATGGAAAGAAGCACACAATGATATGGGAAGTGTTGCACTGTGGAGTTAAATACACACAAGATGAATTATCAGTTCCCCACTGAAGCTCCATAATGTTGAGAATCCATGGCTATTTAATTTTTTCATTATATGAATAAAGAGCCTGATCCATTGGGTATTCCTGAACTCTTACACCGATTGAAGAAATGAAGGGAAACATGAGACTTAAGGTTTATGCATTTACAATGTGATGAATGATTTATTCCCAAGTCTTTAGGAATTTGAAATATTTCATGTATAATGATATATATATCCAGGTTGATCCATATTGGATAATACTTAAAGAGCACCTAAATCATTTGTGAATTTAAATATGGAATCCACAAGACCTGAATAATGGGAATCTGTGTGAAGAATAATGAGGATGCCCAAACCCATGGGTACTTGAGAGGAGTTTCACAAATAAAAAAACACCCACATGAATATATGTGATCCATGAAGGTAAAAAATACTCACAATTCATGTATTTGAAATGAGAAGCTTGATATAATAATACCCACTTTTTATGGGGTTTTCAAAGTGAGGAAATATAAAACCTAATTATTTTTGGGTATTTATATTTGAATGAGGAAAATAAAATTTTCATTTATAAACACATTCATTTCATATAATTATTGAGATCCCATGCAATATATATTTTTGTTTATAAATTTTTGAATACAGGTGAAGAAGAGTAGAAAAAATAATTGTAATTTATTTTAGAGAACTTGATATATTATTATATCGAAAAGAGAAATATTTTTAAGGAGGGAGCCTTTCAAAGATGAATCAACTTGTGTTTTTTAGAATTCAATGATTGAGAAGAAACTATATTTCCCAAAATTTGTATGGAGTCTCAAGAAAACCATTTCTAAAGATCTCGAGGAAGTACACAAGGAAGGGGAATCCATATTTCTTATGGATTAATCCTTTATAAAGAGAATATATTTCTAATCCTAGATCAAATAAGAGAAGTTTCCTTCAGTGGAATCTGGGGAAAGAGAGGGAACAATGGACACAATGCTATTTTAGAGAATTTAATAGTGGATTATATGTTTTTGTATTAACTTGTGGATATAGTGAAGAATCCATGTTGGGGGGGGGGGGGGAACATCAATACAAAGAGTAGACTTTTATACTAAACCTTTTATATATAATGTATCTCTATCTCTCTCTCTATATATGATCATAACTTCACTTGAGGTAAGATGGAGAGTTTAGATTGAGTGAATTGTGAACCAGGAAAAAGTTCAATAGGTTGAATTCAAAGATAAATCTTTAAAACATGGGAACCACTGATTCACATTTATTTAAGTAGCACATAACTGGTCCTTGGATTCTATAATTTTTTTAGAGGGGACATGATACCTCTAAATATATGAGATGTTTTTTATTATGAAATCTGATAAGGATTTTAATGACCTCATTTCCCTTAAGTTTATTCAACCTTGACATTCATGTATTTTTTTATGAAATCAATATCCTTTCCTTTTATAAGAAGAAGAAGAGGAAGACAACCCATAAGTTGTTCTCTTTAGTCAAAGTAAAATCTGAACCTAGTGTTATTTCTAATTCTAAACCCCTTATGGAGAAAGAGTGCAGCCTTTTATACTCTCACTTAAAGTTGAAAATGAAATGTGATTCTAGTGATGAATAAGAAACAACATCAAGTTTCAATTCCAAGGAATCTGTATATAATGACAAATAAAATCAATAGAAAAAATACATTAAGATTATTTTTAAATGATAAAATATTTTTACATGGAAAATAAAATATTAATATATGAAGAAGTGGAATTAAATATAAACACAAATAAAATAGGAACCAATATGAAAGAACAAATTGATATGATTAAAGAAATTTCCCAAGAGTTTTTAAAATAAGTGGTGATGGAAAAGAGTTGAAGGTTAACACTATATATCTTAGAACCCAAATTAATGAAATGATACAATTAGGTATGGATAATACTTAAATTATGAAAGTAATTAAATCTAAATTGAAATAGAAAAATATTAAAATAAGATATATTGAGGATGAGATGACCACCTAAAATGATAATATTAAGACACCCCCACAAGTTATCTAAACTTTTTCAACAACAAAGAGGAACCAATAATGGAATTCTACAAGAGGATTTTTTCCCATGAAAAATATAAAATTTTGGATCCACAAAAGTTGAAAGAACCAAAGTATTTTTATTTTTGAAAACATGGGCGCATCATGATTAGATGTATCAAATACAACAAGGCCAACTATATTAGAAGAAATCCAGTAGTGACAACATCATAATCAAGGAGAGACAAAATGAGGTATGTATTTTATGGTAAATGTTTATTTTGTTTTAACCACAATCATATAGAGAGGAATTTAACCTGGAGGAATGCATGGAAGGGTAAATAATTCATATAGATACACTCAACTACTATGAATTACAAATAAATTTTTTATCTTGGAAATGATTATTTATATGGAAAATAGGCTCAATATTTTGGATGATAAAAATAAGCTTCAAGAAATTGTGTATCAAGCACAAAAATATGATTACTCTCAACAAAAATCCTTGAGGAAAAGAATAAAAATATGGAAAGTGGGTATTCTAGCTACGAAGGAGGTAGAAAAATGTATTTAATAAGAATTATCAATTAATGGGAAAAAATATATTCTCAAACCATAAATCATGTTAAGAAGAATAAAATCACATCAAATGCTGAGATTGGAAAGAATAAGAAAGAAAGGATGAGATAAAACTCTCACATTGAATGTTTTCTCTAAATAAACAAGAGGTTCCTCCTTATTCCTTATTATTTTATGTGTTATTATCTAACATATAGGGAATTAAATGTGAAGTGTTATCCATCATCGTTGGAAATGAACCACTAAGATGAGTAGAGTGAATCACTTGAGGGGGAGCTTACATGAGATTTGAGGTATTAAAATCACACTCTTACCACAAATTCTTAATTGTTTTTATGATATCTATTAATAGGGAGTGATGGTTGATGAAACGATAAGAAAAAAAGGGGAGTTTCTTTTCATACAATTGAACATTATAATGTGTTTTCCAATATATGTTCAAGATTATTTATTTCTTATATAAATATACCCTATTTTGAGAATTGAGAACATTTATGAGAAAGTTATCACATGTGAGTATTTTATGGACAACTTAGAAAACATTTTTTACATATATATTGTTTTCTATATCGGGCTATCCCACATAGAATTCGAGTTGATTAAACTAAAGGGTATTTTCTAAGTATCATGCGATATCATCCCCTAAAAAAATACAAGATGTATTTTAGAAGAAAGAAGAAATTAGAATACCCCAATTATCTATTACATTTGATTATTAATAAGGGGGAGAAAATAAAGGGAAACACATATTTATTTTATGGTGTGAAGGGATATTGACAATGAAAGAAAAATGGAGAGATCATTGGAACCAATTATTGATATGTTTTAAATTTTTCATCAATATGTTTTTTGGTGAATTTGTTATTCTTAGAGAATTGTTATGGATTCATTATATGGAATTGGATACCATGCTCAGACAATTATCCTTATCATTGAAATGTGTTTGGTAAAGTGGTGATGATTGTAGAATTATTATGTATTTATTTAATTGAATTGTATGTCATGATTGGAAAATTCTCCATGATTAAATGTGAATATTTTTAAATATGATATTAAATGAAAAATAAATATGTTAATAAGATTGAATAATGTTTAAAATAAGTTGAATAAGAACATGAATATATATATTGGCATGAGGATTTAAATATTCCCATAAAAAGATTGAGGATTTAAATATTTACATGAAAAATTAATTGAATGAAGTATTATAGAAGACCATACAATATAGAAATTATTTCATGAGGATAAGTCCTCGAATATATATATATTTCATGTAGAATATATTTAAGTTGAGAATATGGATTGGTGTTATATGAGAAATTAGCTAACACCTTTATGGATATTTTACCAAAAAATAATCAAATTAACTAGCTTAAAAAAGGGTTCAACAACCACTTCTTAGGTAGATAGATCTACCTCTACCATTTTAGGGTAGTGGAATGATGAATTTATAGATTTGAAACCCAAAAAGTATGTATGGGAGGTGTGGGAACCACCGTGTGGGGTGGAATGGTAGTGTGGTGGTGAGTGTGTGAGTGTTGATGGTATTGATCCCCTACCGTTGGCTTGAGTGACGAGTAACATAGAGTATAATATTAAGTAGTGATCGATCAAGTGAGAAAAATGACATGGGACAGTAGAAAAGCATAACACTATTTCTCTTCTAAAAATGTTATTCATATTTCACTGGCCATCAAGTCTATTTTATATAGTTTGTCTGATCATTCCACACGATTATCTTCTTCATACCACATTTAAGGGTACTTCTTGGTTAGATATTCCACTATTTATGATACATAGATATCATTTCCACATCAACCATGATCAAACAAAATCCAAGTACACATCTAAGTAGGTTGAATTGAACACCTAAGATCTATGTAAGTCTGAAGCATTCACTACCAATGATTTACATGAACTGCCATGCATGAGAAAAGAACCCTGAGAATTATGTCACCTTTGATGGAGTTTATTTCTTTGAATGAAAAAAATCTATTAAATAATTATATAAATATTAAATTAATAGACATTCATGTTGTTATAGATTCACACATGTCGGAAAAATTGAGAATGGAAGGCAACACGTGATGAGATGATAAGTTATGCACCATTGGGTTAAAGTTACACTGCATAGATTATCACTTTCCCACATAAGCTCCATGATGATGATAATCCACATGTATTTACTTTTGCTGCATGAAGAAAAATGATTTAGATCCTTTAGGTATTCTATAATATAGATGCATCATGAAGAAATAAAGTGAAACTCAATCATTTGAATTTATACATTTACCACGTGAAGAATTAGTTATGTACAAGTCATCAGGGATTTTAAATACAACATTAATAATGATTTATGAATGTAGGTTGATCCATTGAGGATTATTCTATAAAATCACTTGCATCCTTATAGAATTTAATGATGAAATCCACAATTCTTGGCCATACTTGTGATGAATAATGGGGATACTCAAACCCACATGTATTTGATATGATTTGCATGAATAAACATAATACCCTTGTGAACATATGAGATCCATGCAGATACATAATACTCATATTTTGGGTATTTCAATTAATAATCATGTAATAATAGTAACCACTATTTATGGGGGATTCAAAGTGAGGAAATATAATACCTAAGTATTTTTGGGTATTTATATTTAAAATAAATAATTTATTTATTTATAAAAACATTTATTTATTTTAATTATTGATATCCCAGGAAAAATATTTATTTTTATATAAATATGTTTGTGTAGGTGATGAAGAGTATAAAACAGAACTAAAATATCATTTAGATAACCCAATACATTCTTGTATCGAAGAGATAAGGAGTTTGAAGTAGGAATCCATTTGAAGAAGTAGTAAATTGCATGCCTAAGAATTCAAATATTTTTTAGAATCTAGATTACACCAAATTTGGAAGGAGTATCAAGACTAAAATTGTTGAGGTTCTTGAGGAAGTACACAAGTAAGGGAAATGCATCTTTTTTGTGGAGGAAGACTTTCTAATGAGATCTTTATAATCCAGTATCAAAGAAGGGATGTAGTTTCCAATGGACTTTGGATCAAGATATGTCATAGTGTATTTTTGTTGTTGTTGTAGAGAAGGGTATATTGAATTCTATTTTGTTGCATTCACTTTTGTAGATAGTGAATAATCCATTTTAGGGGGTATGACTAATATACATAGAAGTAGGATTTTATGTCAAACCATGTAAATATTGTTTGTTTCTCTCCCTATCATTATAAATGCACTCAATTTATGATTGAGGTTTATATTTTCTGGATTGAGAACTTGAGGAATGTTTAAGAGGTTGAATTAAAAGATAAATTTTAAAGTGAGAGTACCATTGATTCACCCCCCTCTCAGTGGAACCTAACCAGTTCACATATTCTAAAAAGATGATCTTGGACTATGACTGGTCAATCCATTACCATAATGGAATGATAGATAAAGTAGTAGATTATTTAAGTAGAAAGGATCTTATAACCTTATCCATGATGAGTATTGATAGGGATCTAATTATCTTAGATATGAAAAGGATAAACTTGAGAATCATAAAGGAAGGAATTTTATCATTCTTTCTCAAATGATTGCTCAACTATCCCTTCTAGAGATGATAAAGGATGATCAAAAGGATGATGTGGAAATACAGAATAATGTGCAAGCGCTAAGAAAAGAAAAATCCTTGGAGTTAAAAATTGATGAAGAAGGAGTTGTAAGATTTGGACCATTACTATTTGTACCATTAAATATTGAGATAAAGAAGGATTTGTTAAATGATATACATAGTTTTACCTTATCCATACACCTAGGGGGCTTAAAGATATATCAATATTGAACTATTTGTAGAAGAATATGAATAATGAGACAAGAAAATATACATTAACATGCCTCACATTTCAGTAAGAGAAGGAAAAAATGAAAAAGTATAATGGGAATATTCAACCATTACCCATAATTACATGGAAATGGGAAAACATCACCATAAACTTCATAATTGGTCTCCTAAATAAATCCATATGAAATAATTCTATATAGTTTATGATGTATTTTCATTCAAATGATACTCATTTAATATCTATTTGATAGGACTTCTCACCTAGTTAACTTGCGAGGATGTACATCAGATAATTGGTGAGCCTGCATGAAACACCACTATCAACTATTTCTAATAAAGATATGAGGTTTACCTTCATGTTTTGGAAAATTTTCCAATATTATAGAAACAATCAGTTGAAATTTAGTACGTCTTATCACCCCTGAATTTATGGCCAATCTCGGTAGGCTGTCTAGAAACTTGATGACATGTTGAGAACATGCTTGATGGACTTTAAAGAATGATGAAATCAACATCTCCCTCTTATCGAGTTCTCATTAAATAACATATTTCACTCAAGTATCCAAATAGATCATTATAAAGAATTTTATGGTAAAATATGTAGAATATCTACATGTTGGGATGAATTTGGTGAACATAAGTTAATAGGACCTGAAATGGATGAAGAAATGGTGGAAAGGTAAAGACCATTAAACAACACACCAAGGATGATAAAAGTTGACAAAAGAACTATTCTAAGAATCCTTGATGACACCTAGAGTTTTTTTAGATATAGTGTTCCTTATTATATATTTATGGAAGAGATTCATGATATTTGGGAAGAAGGGAAAGCTAAGTCCCAGGTACATATGCCCCTTTGAGATTCTAGGTCACATCAGAGCTATGGATTATTGTCTATAATTCCCAATAACCATGTCTCAAGTGTATAAATTTTTTCATAAGTCTCTGTTAATGAAGTAAATACTAGATCCATCATGTATATTAAATTTATATGTGGTAAAACTGGAAAGTGATCTCTCTTATGAGGATAAACCAGTGAAGATAATGGACTCTAAAGAAAAAGTTCTACACAATAAGACAACTCACCTAGTCAAAGTAATTTGGTGTAACCATAAGTATGGGGATACTACATGTGAACCAAATGATGTAATAATGTATTAGTACGCTCACATATTTTCACCCTAGTATGTAACATTAAATTTTTTGGAAAAATGTTTCTTAATGGGGAAGAATGTAATGGACCATATTTTTATCAATGAAATTTCCCTTCTTATATAAATGTGTGATATTTAATAATGTATTATTATATAAAGTACATAAACCAAATATTAAAACCAATTTTTTTTATTAATTTGGAAATAACATTTACATAATAAAAATGGATAATTTTTTTTAAAGTATTACAATAGAAAAAAATAATCAAAAAATAACTATAATATAAAAAGTTAGATTTACTCGATCCCTGAGAATAATCGCACCTAGGATAAAACTTAGGAAATGAAAAAGAATATTAGAAATGAAATAAGTATTTTTGAAATGAAAATATATAACCTTTATAGAAAATATAATATAATGAATAATGAATTAAATTTTATTTATTTATAAAATTTAGTTTACGAATATGACCATTATAAATTTAACCATTTGAATTGATATGTGACCATTATAATAGTAATATGACCATTAGAAATAGTAAAATGGTTGTTAGAATAGTATAATCACCCATGGAATTGTAAAATAATTTTTATTAATCTTATAAAACTAAAATGTGACAAATTTATATAATGATACAAGTAAATAAATATTTTAAAAAAGGTAAAATAAATGGTTGTATTTTTGTGAAACATATATCTTTTATTTTCTTATTGGTAAAAATTATAAATATTTGAAATAAAATATATTTTCATAAAATGGTTTTATAAAATATCATTAAGTTTAATTATAATTATAATATAATTTTATGATACCATAAGTAATTTTTCAAAGGGTCAGAAAAATGACCATCATATTAAAATTGGTATTTTCAAATAAATATGGATTTTATTTAAAATTAAATATATCATATTAAGAAAATTACTTTCATAAAATGTATTATTTTTTTAATCTACACATAAAAAAATGGTTAGGGTTAATTTTTTTATTTTTCTAAAATAATTGAATTTATTGGGAATAGTGAAATACAACAGATTGGGATATTTAACATTATATGTTAAATACATGATTAATTTCATAAAGTGTGATGTAATAAATGATTATTTATAACTCACATGAAACATTTAATATATATATATATATAGTCTCAATAATCAAAACTATCGGTAGCCTTGATCCAAAATTATAATCTAATGAATATATCATTCAAAAATCACCCCGATCATCCCCTTATAAATACCACCCATCATGAAACCTTATCCTCACACCTTCTATTCCTTGGAGCTTACCCAAATTCTTCTAATATCTCTACTTATCTCTCTCCCCATGTCTCTATAATTTTGAGACTCACTAAATACCATTTCAAGGAGCCTTAAGGGGTATCTTAAGAGGATATAACCAAAGTGAGAGGTAAATTCTCAACTATACCTATTTTAATATTCTTCTTCTTCTACCACCCCCACATATTTTATACAGGCCTATAAATAGCAAAATAATTGTACCAAATATATTAATATTTTATTATTATGGTGTAATATCCATATTATACCCTCCCTTAACTTGATTCTGAAACCAAAATGTTATTCATAATTTGGTTGGTTCAACGCCTCCATAAACAACGTACTTCATTTTTCTCCTCCACATTTGAGGATGTTTATAAAAATAAATTCATGGATACATATGATGATAGTAAGTATATTATAAAATATTTAATGTTTTTGAAAATATTAATAATCATTGAATTAAATAAAATTAATATAGTTCACGATGGTTCCAAAAACAAACTAAAAGAATTAACTGTACAACGATAATGTATATATTAAATGAATCATCTCTATGAAGGAACACATATAGATATTTTTGACCATTTAAATTTATTTAAGGAAATTATTATTATTTAATTTCAATTATGGAGTTGTAGTTCCATTTAACAGTAACTTCAATAATTATCTACAAATGATATGACCATGGATCCATGAAACGAACACCCTCAAAATAACAAAATTAAAACTTATATCTCATTGAAATGGTTGTAAATTAATATAGTATAATTATAGTAAATAAATATATATGTAATTGGTTATAAATTATTTCATTAAAAATATATAATTTGATTATTTAAGATGTTATGTACAAGTGTAGAGTGATTCTAGAACTAAGGTAAGGGATCTCTTTGAATCACAAAATTTTATTTAGGTTATGGACTTTGTCTCTCCAACTCAATATATCTCTATATTTGAAGTTATTAAATGATTATAAATTATGTATATATCTCTATTACATATATAATTATATGTTTCCTTCTTTCCATTTATGGGTTTATACATGCCTTATGTACATTTGTCATGCCTTATTTAAAATCAAACCTGATTAAGGAGAAATTTTCCTTCCCCTAATCCTTTTATGAGACACTAGTTGAGAGGATTTATTCACATTCATTATTTATTTAAATAAATGAATATTTTATGGATAAAAATTATAACTAACTACTTGTTTTCCAATAAGAATACATATTATTTCTTATTCAAAAGTATTTCGCCCATTCCTCACAACATTTTGTTTATTGTTCATTTATATACCTAGTCATATAAATTTTTTCATGACATTTATTTCAACTACAAACTATACTTGGGTCATATAAATATTTATTATGATATTAACATCCAAATATTTAATTTCATCTTCTCTTTGTAATTGTTATGAAATCTCCTTCAATTGGGATATGAGGTAAGATAATATATCCAATTTCTTTTGATTGGTATTTATTATTCTTATTACCCATATTTGATTCCATTATGCATCACACATATGAATGTACATGTTATGATGGGTGTTCCTAGATAACACTCCAATGCCTTGGGTAATGTCTCTATCTTATGAGATGATATGTATGGGATTTGGGAGAAAAATTAATCTATAATGGAATTCTATCCACTATGTGGTGTTGTATTGGTGGTTAAACATGAAATATATTTATGTTATGTTTTATGTCATTGAAACATTCCTATAATGCCTTGATATTATGTTTCCATCATAATTATGTCATTCCACTATGTGACTATTCATATATCATGACTCTAATGATATCATGACACATTATTTGATTCATATGTTATCATTATTTATCATGTTTATTCCCTTACTAAGGTTTATAACTCACACTTTTCTTTTATGTATTCCCTAGGTTGTCCTTTATAGTTTTAGAAGATCAAAGGAATCTAGGAGAAAATTATGGAGATTAAATTAAATATATTTCATATTAGTTTCATTTTAATATCTTATATACCTACCCTACCAAAGGCACTAGGTCTCTCGATCTTTTTGTTATGTTTATTCGATATTTATGTCAAAAATTATGTAATATTATGTGTAAAGTACTCAAGTCACAATAATTTAAAAATAAATAGATGTCACCAATTGTTAGATTAAAAATAGATATTCAAAATGTCCACCCATACTACTACTTTAACCTCCCAATTGTTTCTCCTATTCCTAGTGGCCTGATACCATTGAATTCAAGGTATGATATTCCTTATTGTAATCAATATTTCTCAATAATTATTTTTCACATCTTAAATGCCCTGGTTCATAAGATTTATTCTAGATCAAGTACTACTTCATCAGCTTCAATAAGTAACTTCATCACTACATATAGTTTTATGATTTCAATATATATTATTATTTTCATCCAAAATTTATATGTTTTGTTAGAAAAAAACCCCATGAATTATATATCCCCCATAGTTTTTACACCACAACAAAAACTATTTAGAAAAATTAAACATAGGGTGAGAGGGGAATACCAAATTTTCTCTAGTTGAGCTGGTTAAGTTGGACAAACCCTTTATTTCTCACTTTTTTTCAAGCCTTTATAGTAGTCATTTTCCAAATACCCCTTGTAAAAATTTCACAATGGGTGTAAGGGTTTTATTCTTTATTTTTATTAGGAAACATGCCAATTGTTGAATTGATTCCACTTATGAAAATATCCTCTTATAATGTTCAATATATACACCCTTATTTATTATTCTTCTTTATCCATACGAGGAAAAATCCACTATTATTAATTTTATGACTTGTAATGGTATAAATTAGTACACATAAATATGATTTAAAATTCTCTTATTTAATAGAAATGAAGACAAATTTATCCTTTTTTCATATAGGAAAATTACTTCTCATGAATACTCTTTTGTATCACAGCTGGAGAAACATCCATTATTTACTTCCAAATATATTTTAATTTTTATAGGAGGGATACTATAAGTGTGTCATATTAGTTTTTCAATTCACATGTCATTGAGTACCATTATTATTTTCTAAAAAATATACCTATTTTCCTATATAAAATTATTTTTTTAGGGTAAACCCATTCCTTATAGGTTATAGGAGTGGATGATTTTCTTGTGAATTTTATTTATTTCTTCTAGAAATAATTCCTTTCCCTATGATCATGTTTATAAAATATGAATAATATAATATGGTAATGATAAATTTTTGGGTATATTCTTAAGTGATATATTAGCATAGTGGTGTTCTTCAATTGATACCCTGGGCCTATGAACACACTCCCATGATGTGTCCCAATCTCACATAGAAGTTCCACCATATTAATATTCTTCATTAGAAGAATTTTCCTTTAGGTTCTACATGAAACATATTTTTTCTTCCAGATTAAATATTTTAATGATTTTTTTCTTCATTTATCAGGGATTTTATATCAAGAACCACTATATTTTACTTTACCTTATAGAACTAATTTTTTCTTCAAGTTTTTTTATCTTCTCATCTTTCTTATTAATTTGGATAACTGTATCTTTTATACCTGAGGAAAATTCCATTACAAATTACTTATTTTATTCAATTCGTGTCTTATGTTTAATGATACATACCTTAAATTCATTCATTGTGTCCATATGATTTCTAATTTCTTTGTAAAATTAATTATGCAAGTCACTTTGTTCTTTAATATTTTTCCCTATATTATTTCTGTCAAACTTCAATGCTACACCCTATATTCTTATCCTTTTTATTTTATAAGCATATATCTACTATAAAAGAACAATGCACTTCATGTATTAATTACCATTAATTCACATTCTCTTGTAAGGTTAGGATCTCCTCTTGGCCACTATATGATTAATTTATTGATTGGAAACCCGATGTTATTGCGACTTATTCCATGCACTCTCCAACTTCCTTGAGGAATTATATATTCTCAATTTTTTAAATAACTTCAAAAACATTTTTAGATATAGGTTTAACACAATAATTAAGATTTTTTAACTTATTAGAAGAATATTTTTTCTAGGGAATCTTCTTACTCTTCCATTTGTTGGATTTGGACATAAGGAAATTCTCATCTGTCTTATTCACTAGATTCTCATTATGAACATATTTTCTTAAACATTTCAACAATTATTCTAGGGTATAAAATTATAAAACATTCATCCACATATCCTTATATAAATTTAGACAAGAAACCATCATGTAAATGTCTCTTTTTAGAGATTACTTTAATTACTTATGAATTGAGGAATCAGTCTCAAAATTTATTTGATCAGTTCAAAAAACAACACCAAGATAACATAGAAGAACAATTTAGTCATGAAAAATTTCTTGAGTAATGAAAATAGATTATTCCATGTATTACATGAACTCATTTTTTCAAACATAAAATTTAATACCATTGAATAAAATAGGATTGGCTATTGAGTCCACCGATGTGATAAATTTATCTATAAAACAACATAGATCACATCAGAGAAAAATATTTCCAATAAAAGTAACCTATGAACCAATACCAATGGTTAATACCATAAGGGACTTAAATGAGAGATACCATGCGAGGTGGGGGTGGATAATGAAGTTGTGGAAACATAATTAAATTTAAATAATTTTCCTTAGACTCTCACTTCACTAACTAATATTGATCTATTAATTATAAGGGTAAATTATTTTCTCTCCTCTTTTCAATGTTCATACGATTAATCCTTTACATTGAAGAACCCCAACAATATATTATGAAGGATTGATTCTAACATATTTTTCATATTATTTCATACATAATGAAATGTAATAAAAGATTTCAGGGCGCAAAAAGTTTAACTTGGTTCACTTACACTGGCATAATCCAAAGAGTGTGTGATAAAGATGTTCCATGTATAGGAATGAAATTACCTCAACAATATGATGATATGTTTTGAATATGACTAGGTTCACTCCCTTTACAATGATTAGGGTTATCTCACTTCTACCCTATGATTACTTCCCTCAACCTTCCCTCATTTTTCGACTACTCCAAAAGGGAAAAAATTTATCATGTAGGATAATAACAATATCACCTATTATTTGAGATGCATGAGATATAGAGACATGTTCCTTTGAACTCTATATTCTCCTTCACATGCCTAATTTGGAAAACACCCTCAGAATCATCTCATTTCCATGAGATGTCATAGAATTCCCTTATTCATTGGAAAATTATTCAATAAACACCAAGATCTCTAGTTTCAAACAAAATTTTGGATGTCCTTCACCTTTACAACACTATGAAAAAAATTACTTTTTCACTATGCACTGTATCAACTTATTTTCACTTCTAATAAATAAGATATGGTGTTGGTTCTTCATTTTTATTACATAGTTGTAAAAAAACCTTCTTATCCTTAAAAATACAAATGTGTTGTAAATAATATCCTCACCATTGATATTTTTCTTCAACATTGAAATATTAAAATATAATAATAGATCACCCTCACTTTTCTTCTGATCCTTTTCAATTATTATATAAGATAAAGAAACTGCCCAAGATAACTTTCCATATTTTTCAAATATAGAACCCCAAAAATATCAAATTCACATTATCCATCTTTCTCAGTCAACATATTTAATATTTTTTCATGAAATACATTCCATATTTAAATATATAAACCATATAAAAATTCCTTCATAAACACTATCCAGCCTTCCTCAGTATCTCAAGAAGAGATATTTTCCATATTAAAAATATATAAACTACTTATAAATCCTCATTCATGAATGATACATAAATCTCTATGATCTCTACTATCCTCATGTTCAATGATCTTCTACAAAATCTAAAACTTTTTATTCAATAATGGATTAATTATAAACTATATATCATAATTGATGGCACTTAAAGTAATTCATGTGGCCTTTTAAATCTTATATGCATGAATACAAAATCCCCTCATTTCCTATCTTATGTCATTGAACTCTCCTTTTGATGGATAATATATTTATTTTTATTTATCATTGAAAAATTAGAATCTAGAATCATGATAGTAAAATTTATAATGAAATTTAGATCATTAAAGATCGATATAATCATTATCTTATTTAATATATTACTCTGTTAAAATATTTCAAAATATTCTCCTTGAGTTTCTCTTTGTATATCCATTATAATCGATAGAATATTATCACAATTTAATTTAGAATAACTCTCCATAAATGTTTCCAAAAATTCAATATCAAAAAATATCAAAGGGATCTAAACTTCTAAGGTTTCCCTTGTATAGCCTCACGGTGTTAAAATATAAGAAACAAACTAAATCTTTAATGATAATAAATATTTTGACCTTCTAGAATGGGCATCCTAAAATGATGAAATAGACTTATAAATACATCCTTTAACCTTCCAAGATTCTTGATCATCCTTTTAGAATTATCTACCTTTTGAGGTTATATAACCTTTTCTAATTCCCTATAAACATTCGGTACATAAGGAACTTATCTTGTATGATTTTCCTTATTACTAAGATACCAAGAACATTTTGATAAAAATAAAATTATGATATACACTTAATTTATAGAATATAACCAAACTTTTGGAATTTAGAAAACTTTTCTGGTACAAAGCCATCAATCTTCTTGATCAAAATCCAACTAGAAACATGTAATAGATACCTTATCAAGTATGACATCTAATGAAAACTCACCCTTTTGAGTATGAAAAGGATGAATATATAACAATACTCCAAGAATTATATCTTCTTTAACAGCTACCTTATATTTTCAATAAATCCATCAACACCTATACTATCAATAAATGAAACACAAACCTTAGTTTTATAATAGGATATATTTATCGATAATAGGAGACTTTTTGGTCTTCTCACTAGCCTGAGGGTTTAGATTTTATCTTGAAAAGTTGGGGTTATTGATCTCGTACACCATAATTTTATCTTGTAGGAATTTTTGTTTTATATGATTCTAAGTAACTACAATTAAGGGTTTCATGTACCTTATACATGTTATGAAATATGATATTTGTGAATATAATTAGAATTTATGTTTGGGTAAGTAACACAAATAATGATTTTTTAAAGTTTCATGCATTAGTATGTTTGAAACATATTTATTTTATTGAAGGTATATGATATAAAAAATAAATCTTCAGAATCATCCATAAATTATACAATACATGATATATTAAAACCACCTTAAAAATAAAAAGTGTTAGATTCCAACCAAAGTGAATTATTATTAAGAACTCAATCATCCAAATGGGTAGGTTCATTCCAACATTGATTGGTCATAGATTATCATGTGCATGGGAAGTGGCTATAAGTGACCCAAATAGTTAGGTACCTATTCTTAGCATGATTTTTAGGTTAAAATTAGCTAATAAATCCTAATGGTTATTATTATATAGCTATTGAGTCAAGATAAATCCGTGTTATTATCCACTAAACTATCCAAGTTTCATTTATAATATGTCTAACATCATTATCTACTAGATATAGTCATGAATTATGTTGAGAGTCTATATGAGTTACTTGATGATGAAATATGGATCTTGGACCATAAATATTAATGATATGTATTAAATTTTTCCATAATATTAGTACGAGTACATTTATGTTGAGAGTCTATATGAGTTACTTGATGATGAAATATGGATCTTGGACCATAAATATTAATGATATGTATTAAATTTGTCCATAATATTAGTACGAGTGCATTTTAAGTCATTATTAAATGATTGTAAAACATTATACTTATATGAAAAAAAATTCTATTGTATATAAAAATGGAATCACCACTACCTTTTATATTGAGATAAATTTTATATTTCACTTTTACACATACTTTTAATTAAGTTATTCTTTGATAAATATTGATAATGCGACCTATTATTTTTATTTCTTGATTTTTATAACATTTCACTATGGAGCTTAAATGGAGAACTTGGGAAAAGAAGAACCATTATTGAATGAACTATTCCATTATACACTAATGGCCCAAAGGTCTTCATTATTATTGATTTTTTATAACCCCCCTTTCAAGGGATGAGGGGGAACCCTTACAAGGCCCGTAGGCTCAGAGATTACATGGAACGTAGGCTTAAGGGATTACATGACCCGAAGGTCTTAGGGAATTCAACCAGACTATCTACAAGGAACTGCCCCTCCCCAGCATCTGCATCGTGATAGTAGCTCTCCCCCTTTGCATGACCGTATGGTTGGATTCCCATACAAGCATAGGCTGTTCTCTATGGCATAACCATACCCTCCCATTATGAAAAATCCATTTGGATCTAATCTGGTTAGTGCACCTACTCTGAATCCTCTTCAGGGGCTGATCCTCTTTTTGTAGAGGCTGTATGGGGAAACAACATGTGGCCTGAAGGCCTTGAGGTGGCCTAAAGGCCTTAAAGGTTACCTGAAATCCCTATTGACCTGAAGGCCTGGGTGGCCCGAAATCCTTTAAGGACTCCAAGCCCAAACCGGTGGCCCAAGGTGAATAGTTCTAGCTGCTACAATACCGAATAGTACCTGCTACAGTTACTGCTACAGTACCTGCTGCAACACTGCACGGTGTACAGTTCTGCAATAGTGTACAGTCTACTAAAGTACATTCACAATGTACAGTCTGCTACAGTCTACTACAGTGCCTACTATAGTACCTAGTATAGTACCTTCTACAGTATTGCTACAGCCTGAAAATATGCCTATACCTGGTTTTGAACCTAGGTCACATGGATGCACTTAATGATACCTCACCAACTGGGCTAAGGCTCATGTGCTGAACTATTCCATTATGAATCTTGGAAATGTCCATGAAACACTTGAAAGTGAATAATAGGAAGCTGATAACTGTTTATTCCATGGATCACCCAAGTCGTGAAAAAAAATTTATATCCTACAGTGAGGAGATTTATTCTATTGAATAAGATATTTTAGAATTCATTCCTAGAAGAATAAAATGAAACACTAAAGGCTGTTAATGGAGTTAAAGAAGCTATTTTTCCTCAGATATTATGATATAAACCATACCGTGGTGGGACCTCAGGATCCATTTTGAAGAGTGGGAATCATATTTTATGTTAAAGTCCTGAGTTATCCCCCCTCTATAATATTTTAAAAATTTTAGAGATTCATATGACTTGGGGAGATTGATTCTACCATGATACATGTGAATTAATTTTAGAGAAATTATATAAATATCCATCCATTTTTGATAAGTCATTTCAATTGATAGTAGTTTTCCCCTTAGATAGGACTAAACCATATCTATTGTTAAATATATTATTCCATTATGGATTTGGATTATAAATTATAGGTGTTTATACATTATTTAAACAACTTTTAAATTTTGTTTTGAATTTTGTTATTTCTTCCAAGATACGTAGAATATGTTTTCATTCTAAAAATAACTTTTTTCAAATCACTAAATGTTTTAAGTATGGTTTATTTTATTTTTAGTTGTTCTTTAATTTTAAATTTTCTCAAAATTATTTTCCTTCATTCACTTATTTTATTAAGATTACTAATCTAACTATGGATGAATCTTTAACAGTATCACGAGTAGAAGGATTAATACATAGTTTTCTATAAAATTTATTTACAAATAATTTTTTTTGATTAAGAGTCACATTGAGATTAAAATCTTTATTTAATTCCTTTATAAGTATTTTATAGATATATTTATTAATGGAATAAACCTAAAATTATTAAGAGAATTAAACTATGAAAAATGTTTTGGATTCATATTCTTATTATAATATTAAAGTTTATAAACTTAATTTGGTTCACCTCTCTGATCAAGATATTTAGATTATATTATGTGGAACATATGAATTTTACCATAAATAATTATTTTACCAAATAAGTATCTTATATAAAATTAGTCTAAAGAATTTGTGAATAAAGGAGTTATCATATTTTATGAAAAAATTTCCTTTTAATTACTTCTTTTAAATAATTTTTCTCAAAACCTTATGTTTTATTTTTCATTAAGCTTGATCCATTACGTACATATAACTTTTTGGTTAAAAATGAGTTAACATAAACCTCTTTAGGTTCTTTTATTTTCCTCATGGGCCTGACCTTATAATTTTCATATTCTATGTCTCAGTACTCAAGTAAAGGATCGAGCACACATAATTTCTAAATTATGGTAGTTTGTTAAAAGTAATAATACTAAAGATCCCTTACAAGTTTTTTAGTGCCATATTTGGGGATAAAGGTAAACTTAAGAGTAAACCACTAATTTTATATTATCTTTATTCTTTTCTAATACTATTTATATTTTACCTTTTATTCATTTTACATTCATAGGGTTTTCATGTATTTTCGTTGAAAGTTAGTCAGTGTATGAGTTGGATTCCAATCACTCAATAAAAGATGATTTATTCTTGAAAACCTTTGGGATATAATCCTGAGATTGAGAAGTTTATTTAATCTTACCAAATAAGAATCACGACATGAAAAATTTACCCCATTTCACCAAATGAGGTCAATGGAAAATTCATCTTAGAGGACAGACAATATGGAGAATAACAAACACCAAGTGATAGAACCATCTTGGACTATAGTTTTTTAAACATTTATGGGGATAAACTAAGAATTTTTAAACCTTTAGTTTAGGTGAATTTTTTGAAATCAAGATGAGTTTTCTATAGAAGATTCACAACATGGTATAGTTTAGAGGACTATAAAATGAGGATACTCATTTCCATTTATCCTATTTTTATAGATTTTTTTATATTCAATCATAATGAATTTTCTTTTAATGCCATACATTTTTTGTAATTCCCATTATTTCTTGAATGTGTAGTAAAATATTTTATAAAAAGTCAACTGGATCATTGCACCACTACTTGGGATATTCTAGAGAAATAATTTATCACTAAATACTTCCCATTGATGAGGGTCATAAAGCTATGTAATGATATCCTAAATATTGTCTAGTGGAATGAATAATCCATGTTTAACGTGTGGGATCAATAAAAGGAGATAATAAATAAGTTCCTATATCACTATCTTGATGATTTTATAAAAATATAAACATTCTATTATTATTTATAGCCAATGTATTATGTCATGATTTATGCTTAAACCTATGAAGGGATAACACTGAAATCTCCTAAAGTTTCCTGAGACCTATGTTATGAGATATCTCACAATACTAGCATTTTTCAAAGTTATTGGTATTTACCCAGAAATAAATTCATCAAATGGGTGAAATGAACTACTTAGATTCCCATGTCTGAGAACTGTCTAAAAATATAGACAATTTTTAATTATTAGTACCAAATTAATGATAATAAACTCTGCCACAACACCTAACCTTGTTTCAAAAAACTTGTGAGATATGTAAAGGGACACATTCATAGCAAGAGTATGAGGCTGGTATAGAATAAAATCAATCATTGGATTTTAATTTCATGATATTTATCCAACCCCTCAATAATTATAGAATAACCATAACAAAGGGAGTCTAATTTAACAATATCTTATCCCAAATTCAATATGTAAACAAAAGTAAAGTGTCCAAAATTTAAACTGTACACATGGTCTACCAAAATATTGTTCTTAACTACAATCCATGAGATCATTCTAACCATAACCGTCCACTCAAACCTAAACTAATCATCCTATATAGCAATTCCATCCACAACCACCAATACCTTTAAGATATTATTAATTGTTTTATATAAAATTCAGATTAATGGATGAAAAGACAATAACATTCCTTCATTAATTATAAATACTCTATCCCAAACCTTAATAATTAATTGGGAAAAAATTACCAAACATTTTTAGAGTGATTATATGGTATACTTCTAGGTAATATGGATAAAAATCCAAGGGAGGATGTGAAGGCTATGAAACTTCATAGTGGGTGAGTGGAGAAGGAAATGAAACCAAATTAGGATGAGAAATAGGTGAAAAAATATAAAAAAATATCAATAAGGTGATGGAATTAAGGAAGATAAAATTAAGACTAAATAAGAGAAAAATCAAGGAAACAATTAATACAAGAACAATGCACATAAGAAACCAGAAACTTATAGACCCTATACCATTTATAGAGTGGATTAGGTAAGGAAGAGTAGAAATCCAATATAATAGATTTATAAAAATATTTCAAAAAAATCTATATCAACATTACATTATCTATATAAATATCTTAAATAATTGAATTTAAAAAATTTATAAATGATTTTATTTGAAGTAAAAAGAAGTTAAAGGATCATCAAGTTATCCCATTGTATAAATAATGTTAATATATTTTTAAAAGGAATGTAACTTTAAAATCAAGAGATCCAAACAGATTTTATATCCAATTAACCATTGGATCATAAACATTTAGAAAGGAACTTTGTGGATAGGGAGTAAGTTTCAATCTCATGACCCTAAGTGTGTTTCAATAATTAGGGTAATATAAGCAAAATCTGATGTGAGTAAAACTTCAAACCACTGACCATTTAATTAAATACCCTCAAGTAATTATTAAATCCCTTCCTAAAATTATGGAAAAATTCACCATCCTGACAAAATTCCTCATTATTGAGATGGAGGAAGAAGGGTATATTCCCATTATTTTTGGGAGACAACTCTTAGAAATAGAAAGTATTCGATTGATATAAATCAAATAAAAATAATATTCATACTTAGGGAAGGACATGTTACCTTTAATCAAATTGAGACTATGAAGTATAGAACTAAGGAATTACATTTCATCATTACTACAGAAGAGAATACAACTATAATGATTCTAAAACAAGAAGATGAAGAGATCATAATGGAACTAATTGATTAGATGGTGGATGAAAAAGAAGGGAATACACATTTAAATGATGAATAAGGAGATTAAGTGAGTAAGTGGATAGAAAATTTTTCAAGGGAATCTTAATCAGATTTGATAACTTTGATCATCAATCCACCAATTCTCAAGTTAAAGGAATTGACACAATTATTAAGGCACTCATTCCTAGGAAATAAATATACTTTATTAGTGATGATCCATTCACCTTTAATAGATGAGTGAGAAAAACATTTGTTGTAAGTTTCTAGGAAAATATAGAAATTGATATTTTGGGGTATTGTAGACATCAAAGGCACTAACCCAACCATTTGAACACAAAATGTACTGCAAGATAAAGGAAGAGAACCAAGACAAAAATTATAAAGGAGATACATGTTACTAATAAAGGATTTGGTAAATAGAGAAATATCAAACACCTTGATGGAGGAATAATATTTTAAATCTTTAATATTGAATGAGTAAGATGACTAAAACTTGTTCCAAACAAGGGTGTCCTGATAATTATAAATACCGAGGGAAAGGATTTGATCCCCAAAATAATAGATATGATATAGAGATTATGTGTTAAATGTTGGAAGATAAACACAACTATAACTAAGGGAAATGTTCCACTCCAATTCATGGATAAAATGTTGAAAAAACCAGATAGACAAAAGGTTAATTATTTCATGTATGGATACTATAATTGAAAACAAATACTAGTGAATCTAGCTAACTAATACATAACCATATTTCATTTTCCATATGAAACCTTCACATATCATCACGTTTCATTTGAAATGTAAAATTAAATAATAAATTTTCATAGGTGTATGATATATATTTTCCATGACATGGAAGAGGAAATTAAAAATATTTTCATGGATGATTTTATACATTATGGGAGATCCATTGAGGTATTCCTTTATAAAATTGATTTGGTACACAAGAAATTAAAGTAAAAGTAATCATTTCACAACTAGAACAAGTGATACAATGTGGTTTAAGAGTTAATCTCCCTTCAGAATATGGTGTGAAAGAAATGAATTGATACCGATCCAGTAAAAATAAAATTGATATAAGAGATACTCGATCTAAACACAATTTTTTTGTAATTAAATAATTCTTGGACATAAAAGATTCTATCATCTCATTTTCAAATATTTCCCCAAGATATCTAGGCTAATAGACCATATTTATTAAAATAAATCCAATAAATTTTTAAGAATCATGTAAGGAAACTTTTTCTACTTTAAAGAAGAATTAATGGCTACCTAAATCATGGTATATCTTAATTCAAAGAATTATTTTGATATTATTTTTTATGCGGTCGATTTCACGATATAAGTTTCTCTAAGGGAGTGGGTTGATCAAATATTTTACCCATATACCATGAAATCCTCACTATCAATGAATCCCAAATCAATTACACTACCATAGAGAAGGAACTTCTTGTACTTTTCTTTTCTTTTGATAATTTTACAACGTATTTAGTTCTCTATGTGGTAGTTTTATACATTGATCATTCATATTTAAGGTATTTTTTTAAATAAAAAGGATGAAAATCAATAAATGACTAGGTGGATTCAGACACTACAAGAGTTTTATACCATGAATAAAGACAAAAGGGTTGAAAATATGGTGGATAATAACTTATTAAGTCTATAATTAATGAATGTGGAGAAAATATAAGAGATAGATATCAAGGATTAATTCCTAAATGAGAAGATATTTTACACCAATTTACAATGTCCTCATTGGTTTTATAATATACATAACTATTTGGAAAATTGTTTAGTTTTTCAAAACATCACTTATTAATAAAAGGGTGATATTTTTTTCTGATGAAACACATTATTTTTTTGATGATCCCTTGTTATTTAAGTTGTATGGAGATACTGGAATTTAGTGACATGTGCTTGAATCCAAGGTTAATAGAATATTAATATTCTAGTCATTAATCACATATTTAGGGGCACTATGGACATGGTATAATAATGTAAAATATATTACAAATTGGATTTTTAGACTACTATACACAAAGATTCAAGGGAGTTTATGAAATATTATAATCAACTACAAATAGATGATAATATTAAAAAACATAAATGAGATGACACAAAACCCAATCCTTAAAGTCAAGGTGTTTGATGTGTGCAGAATTGATTTCATGGGACTCATTTAGAACTCATTTAGTAACAAATCTATCATTATTTGTGTGGAATTTGTGTAAAAATTGGTTGAATCTCAGGAAACATCAAGGAACACAACCAATGCAGTGATAGTTTTTTTTGTGAAAAAATTATCAGTTTTTAATTCCTCAATTTCTCATTAAAAATCAAGTGAATAATTTTAATATAATCTTTTTAAAGGGATTTCTAAAGAAGTATGAAGTTTGATACAATAAAAACACCCTTTCATACACCCAAAATAGTGGGAAAGTGGAATTATCTAAAAGGGTATCATGAAAATTCTACAGGTGTTCATAAGTTCAATTTGAATGATTGTATAAAAATAATTATAATGTATTATATGAATATTATACTATAATAAAAAACCTAATTGATATGTCCCTATTCAGTTTCATCTATGCAAATCCATGTCACTTTCAATTAGAGTTTGATCATTGATATTATTAGACTGTGAGAATTTTTATCATGGAATTACACCAATATAAGAAGAAAATTTTATTCTATCTAGATGAATTAAATAAATATAGAGAGATTCTTATAATAATGAAATAATCTAAAATACCATGAATTTTCATGATTAATATATCAAATGATGAATATTAAAATCCATAGAAAAAGGAAATTTTGGACCCTTGAATTGAAGTCACTAAATTTGGGACCCTTGAATTGAGGTGTGAGCTTCATTTTATTAGAAAAAAGAAATTTTATATCTTTATAAATAGAAAAACATAGTTTCCTTGTTTATAATAACTGTATAGTGATGGGGAGAGATTGATAAAATTTCATATCACAAGATTAAGTTGGCTAGGGACACAAGAGTTTGTATATTAGATGTTAATTCACCAATGTATGTAAAAAATTCCATATATATGATATCTCAAAAAGGGGACTATTCAACTAGGTGTGAATGTTACCTTAGTGGAACTACTTGACCAAATGAAGGGTTCTACCATGGATCTCAAAGGATATAGAATTTATCCTACATAGATTTGATTGTAAGAGTATATGTCCATGTTAGTCTCAAAGGTATTATAATGAATGGAAAAATTAAATTTCAATTAAATATTTTCCCTATTAGTTAAGTACACAAATATCTAAAAAATATTGATTATATTAATATCATAAGGTCTCTATCTGAAGTATATGGATGTGAAGACAACATTCCTTCATAGATATTTTGATAAAGAGATATTGATGGAGAAAATGATCAATTTCAAAGGTCAATAGAACTAGGTACTTTCCTATAAGATCAAATGTAGACTTTATGACTTGATGAGAGAACCATGGTGTTGGAATTTGAATTCAAATATTTCAGGATGAATTTTTTTCCAAAGTAATGATGACTATTTTTATTACCAGAAAAAGTTAGATGATGAGAGTTTTATCATCCTAATACTTTATGTGTATGAAATGCCGATAATAAGTTCAATGAAATAAAGTATTGAATTTACAAATGATTTGTTTTATTGATACTTCAATATTATGGGAATCACTAAAAAAATAGAATTTTTGGGATATAGATTTTATGAGAATAAATTTATGATATATTATTCCTAACCTAGGTTGACTACATCTGGAAGGTAGTGGAATGCTTTGGTTTGTCAAAAATGAAAATTGTAAAGACACCATTGGATAAAAATTTCAAGATAAGTAAGGTTAAGTCACTTAGAATGGAATTTGATGTTTATTACATAGATAATGGTTGTTATGAATAAACTACAATAATTTTTATATACACCATGGTTTTTACTCATCTAGATATTTTACAGGTAGTGGGTGTTTTTAGTAGATTCACGAAGAACCCCATAAGGGAACATTAGGGGTTCATGAAGTAGAATATTATATACTTCAATTTTTTTTGAATATTTAGAGATTTTATTTGTAAGGGATGAGACTTTATAAGGTTTTTATACTTTGAATATTGTAAAAATTCAAATCCACATAAGGGAAATTTAGGATATGTCTTTAGTTTTGGAAAAAATAGTTAGTTTGATTACCAAACATAAACTAGTGGTCACAAAATCTAAAATAGAATATAAATATATATATTTTATAGAATTAGAGAAGTGTTTTGTATGGTTGAAATTGTTACTAGAGTATCTTGAAAATGAATCAAAAGTTAGAATATTGTTTTGTGACTCACAGAGTATGATTTACCTGGATAAAAATTCAATGTTTCATCCAGATGTTGTTAGAGGAAGATGTGTTAAATATAAGAAATATATAAGGGACATAGAATCTAGTTTTCATGTTAAAATTTTTTGTGAATTATGAAGTGTTGATGATAAACCATTCTTAATAAATTTTTTGTTGATAGGAATGAAGGAATAGTGGGGAACCATTAAGCTTATTTATTAAAATTTGAAAGACAAAGTTTGTATGAGTGATGGAAGATGAATTAATGAAAAAATTGAAATGAATATCATATAGAAGATTATTGAGGTTTGAGATTTATTTTTATAGAAGAAGTAAATTTTAGACCATTTAAAGGAGAAAAATTTTGTGGTCTAATTTTATATGAATACATAGATATGGGTGACATGAACAAAATGTTAGATAATCAGATGAAGCAATATAGTTCCATAGGATTCAATCAATCTGATGTTCATTCACTAGAGGTTTTAAAAACATTCCATATAAAATATATCTTCAAAAGAAGAATATTTAGTAAACCTATAAAGTTGATTTAGTGTAAATCCTTTATCAGATTAAGGGTTCCTCCATGGATCCAATAAGAGATGGACTTCATCCTACATGGATTAGATGGTGGTGGAAACTGGGAGTACCATAATGGAACTGGTATTAAAGGATGGATTATTACATTTAATGTGTACCATGAAATTGAAAGATTAGGATCATTGTAATTATTTATCTTGATTATTTGAGTAATAAGTGAAGCAATATTATCCTATGGATTATGGTGTAAACTAGAACCTTGTAATCTCCTTTTCCCCTTACTTTTCATGTTTTATTATGATCATTATTTTTTATATCTATTTTTGAGTTCTTTCAATGGTGTTATATTGTGGTGATGTGAATTGAGTACTCTTATTATAAGTTATAGGAATCATACATGTGGTTCATTTTTGGGCAATTTATTCTACACATGAAGTTCTACTGGAGTTTGTTTCAGGGTTTTTGAATATAATTTGTTCATGATCCCAAAACTTTCACTGTTATCAAAGTTTATCCACATGAATCCATAGAGACCCAAAAGAAGCATAAACCTCCATTAAAGGTTAATGGGAAATAATTAAATCTCTACATAGAACCTTTCCAAGAGATATTAATTCTCCATTTTACTAAAATATGAAAGGTTCATATTACTCTATACTTTAAATGATGGTTTAACTGGGAGGAAAACCGGGTTTGTTTTCAGAAACACTAAAATATTTTATTTCTTTATGAATTTTTTAGTAATTATTTATTTTTATTTAGTAATTTATTATAAAATCATCCTTGGGAGAACACATGGGATCAAAACATCAAAAGTCAATTAATTAATTGAATAATAAAATAGGAAGTGGTAATAATTAAACCAAGAATAGAAAAGTAGGAATAAATGAAAAATTTGGAAAAGATGAGGTCACTTTGTCATGCTGCATCTATGACTAAGACATAGTTCATATGAAACCCTATTGGGAATGAAAATACCCTTATTAATCTCCAATATATTTATTTCACAATTTAAAGTCTTGTGGGATTGTTTGTTTCATGAAGTGTCTAATATCCCATTTTTAATTAAAGATCCCAAATCCCAAGCCACCATGTGCACTTCATTCTACCCATGAATTCTTAACTATCTACCCGTTAATCTAAAAAACTTTTTTCACCAAAAATATTATCCTTAAACCCATTTTCCTTACTTCTAACAACAAATCCATACCCCATGACCCCCATTCCATAGATTCACTTAACCATTGTGTATTATTTTATTAAGTATACAATTATGGTTTCTACATCATGGACACACCTATTAACCCATTTACAAGCCACTATGGCATAATAAATTCTATTTCTAAAGCTGTTTTAGTCATTCATTATAAATTAACCTACAACTCAAATGATTCTTACAGAAACTACCTATTTATACCCCAACTATCAGTTTCTAATAATTCTGACCATCCTTGAACTTTATCCCATCCTATGAACAAAAACCCATTTCTACAACACTTCAAACAGAATAACTAGTAAATGGTCATTTCCAATGAAAATTTTAGGGGATAGGAATTATACCATTCATCAAACCTCTTTTTATGCCAGGGACAACCTTAGCTACCATTTTCAACTTGAATCGAGAAACCTAAAATAACATGGCTAAAAGGCCACACCATATACCTTTCCCCCCCAAACATCCATACAAAACCAGAACCCTCTAAAACACCCAAATAATCTTCTCTATGTTGTTGAAGGTCCTATTTACAAAGTTTTGAATCATAAACCATGTAATAAATAACCAAAACCTATAGAATAGTAATTAATTTATTAGCCATTCTCAAATCACGCATGACTATATCATAGTGCCTCACTATTTCAAAATAAAAAAATATTGACCACATTGAAAACCCATGCTAACAATGAAAAATTATACACCTAATAAAAAATTAGGTGAGATCAAATTTCATGGTCATTTAAAACATCATTTACCCACTAAACCTTTATTTTTTTAAATACTTATATGAAGTAATACAATTCAATTATTTTTAAGAATCTAAGGTGATCTCTTCATTACTTTCATTTTTGATCTTGTTCAACAATATTTTTTGGACAAGATATTTTGAAATATCTAGTATATGAACACCCAAAATCCAAAATCATTTTAATGAAAATGAAACTTCATATTAAGGGAAGTTATTTTTATTTGTCCTCAGTTCATTACTTTTTTTTAGTTTCCCAATTTCACTTTAATTTTTTCACTTTATTTTAAAATAGTGTGTAAAATATTTGATATTAAGTGTGGGGGAGAATTTATTGGACACAGGTGAATTTATATCTTGAAATAATTGATCTATGATTTTTTTTTCATAGTAAACCTATCTTAACATGAGAATATTTAGAGTAACCATGATAATAAAAATATAATTTTTAAATGAAAATCCTTAAGAATAAAATACTTGTTCATTCTTAGGTTAGAATTCAATATTATTTATAAATTTTTTTAATACAATTTTTTTGAAGATATCATTGATTAGATGATTAATTATAATTCATGTCAAGAGTGATTGTTTCATATTTGAATTATCATTCATGAGAGGTATTCTAAACCATTTTTTTCATATTTTTTTCTAATACACTATTTCTTGAGATATTCTCAAGACACGCATAACCACTAAAACTTTTTTTTTTGATGCATGAAATACTTTAAACCATAATAAAATGATTGAGGTAATTTTTGGATATTTTTTTTATTCCTTTTTACCCTAATACCCACCTTATTCTTGATACCAAGTACTACCCATATAAACCATGAACTGTTTTATAGTAAATAAATATTATGAGCTAATTTACCCATATAACAATGAATTATTTAATATAATTGGATGTTTTTTATTGAGTTTAAGAGATTTAGAATAATGATAATGGCCATACTAGGTGATAATTATATAAAAGTAAAATAAATAGAGCATCTATAGTTATGGGTAGATGTTTCAGAAGCTATATTTGAGTGCTTATTTGGTTCCTCAACTATTATAATAAAAATTTAATATTATAGTTACCTTGGATTAACCTATATATAATCACCTTCCCCATTTTTTAAATTTTATAAATAACATCAAAAGGATATTTATGTTGGGGATAGGGTTACTAGTTGATTTTAATTTGAAGGACATGTGACTTAATTCTCATATAAAATTTTATTGAAAAAAAGAGATAAAAGAAAAAGTGAAGGAAGAAAGGAATGTTTTACTAATGTTTTGAATATTTAAAGTAGTAAATTTATGAGGATAAGTGAAAATTAAGATTCAATTGTTGATATATTTTAATGAAATGGAATAAGGAGGTAATTTTGTTGTTAAGTTAGATTCATGCATTCTATTTAAATAATTTAACATCCCTAATACTTTGTTTTGAATTTCATTTACATTATAAATTACCAACCATCAGGTTTGGTGGTAATGTAAAAGAACTGTGAATTAAAGTCCTCTTGATTATAATGGGTCAAATTTATTATGTTGAGATTTATACATTGTTTAAACTTATGGATAGAGTTATTTAAAATTAGATTGAGTATAACTATAGTTATTAAAATTAATCTGGAGTGATGAGAGATGTTTTTCTCAAAAATTTAGATCATAATATATGAAATATATCTATGTATAGGTTAATGATGATTACAGAAGAGATGGTATATTTGAATTTGAATCTAATATTAATAATTATTATATACCTATGAAGAATAAACATGTTTAAATGATATGATCCTATATTTAAACTTTGTTTTATTAGAATGTTTGGTAATGTTTTTATCTTGTTTAAGGATTGTTTCCCCTTTGGAATAATTGTTGTTAGGTTTTTTCTTAAAAAAAATAATAAAATAAGTGTAGGGAATTCTTTATTTTACTATTTTAAATATTATTATATTAAATTAGTCATTGATAGATCTTGATAAATGTTCCTATGTAATGTGGGTTTTGATTGATTTTGATTAAATTTTACATTGTGGATTATGTTAAGAACTTTGGAATTGAAGAAATATTTTTTAATGTATTATTAGATGGAGTAGCTTGTAAATACTCAAGAATAAATTGAGAAATAAAAATGAAAAGAAAAACCCCATTTATGTCACGTACACACTAATTATCCCATTTCCATGCCACTATGGGATAATAAATTCTATTTCCAAAGATATTTTAGTCCTTCATTATACATTAACCTAAAATCCAAATGATTCTTATATAAACTACCCATTTATAGCCCAACTATTAGTTTGAAAAAATCATAACCATACTTGAAATTTTATTCCATCATGTGCACAAAGACCCATTTCGAAAACACTTCAAACAAAACATCTAGTAAATGGTCATTTCCAATGAAAGTTATAGGGGATAAGGATTTTACAAGTCATCAAACCTTCTATTATTCCATGGAAAAACTCAACTACCCATTTTAACCTCTAATCCAAAAAACCAAAATAACATGGCTAAAAGGCCAAAACACATACCTTTCCCCCAAAACATCCATCCAAAGACCAAACCCTCTAAAACACCCAAATCATATTCTCTATGTCACAGAATGTCCTCATTCCTATGTTTTAAATTATAAACCATGTAATAAATAACTAAAATCTATATAACAGTACTTAATTAATTAACCATTCTGAAATCCTGCATGACTATTTCATAATGACTCACTATTTCAAAATAAAAAAATATTTACCACAATGAAAATCCATTCTTACCATGAAACAATATACACCTAATAAAAAATTGGGTGAGATCAAATTTCATGGTCATTTAAAACATCATTTCCCCACTAAACCTTTATTATTTTCACTACTTACATGAAGGAATACAATGAATATATTTTTAGGCATCTAAGGTGATCTCTTGATGAATTTATTTTTTGATTTTATTCTACAATATTTTTTGGCCAAGAAATTTTGAAATATCTGGTATATGAACAACCAAAATACAACATAAACTTAATGATATTTACACTTTATAGTAGGGTATGTTATTTTTATCTTTCCTCATTTCCTCATTTTGTTTTTAGTTTCCCAATTTACTAGTAATTTTGTTACTTTATTTTAAAATAGTGTGTAAAATATTTGATATTAAGTGTGGCGGTGGATATATTGTACACACATGAACTTCTATCTGAAAATCATTGATAATTGAAATATTTTTTGTATTAAACCTGTCTTAACATGAGAAAATTTAGATTAACCATGATAATAAAAATATAACTTTTAAATGGAAATCCTTGAAAACAAATACTTCTTCATTATTAGGTTGAAATTAAATATTATTTATGAATTTTTTTTCCTTTGATTTTTTTGAAATTATCTTTGATTGGATGATTAATTAGAATTCATGAAATCAGTGATTGTTTTATATTTGTATTATAATTCTTTATAGGTATTCTGAACCATTTTTTTCACAATCTTTATAATAACATATTTCTTGAGAGATTCCCTGGGCATGCATAACCACTGGAACTTTCAATTTTTTTTGATGCATAAAATACTTTAAAACATAATGAAATGAGTGATGTCATTTTTGGATATTATTTTAATCCATTTTGACCTTGATACCCACCTTATTCATAATCCTTAGTTCAAAACATATAAACCATGAACTATCTTATAGGAAATTAATATTATTAGTTAATTTACACATATAACCATGCATTATTTAATATAATTTTATGTTTTTCATTGAGTTAAAGATATGGATAATAAGTATTCATGTTTATACTAGGTGATAATTTTATAAAAGAAAAATAAATATAGAATCTTTAGTTATGGGGAGATGTTTCTCAAGCTAGATTTCTTCGCTTATTTAGTTCCTCTACAATTCAAATGAAAATTGAATATTGGAGTTTCCTTGGATTAACCTATAGATAGTCACCTTACCCTTTTTAACTTATACAAATAGTGTCAGAAGGATATTGATGGTGGTTATTGTGGTATTTGTTTATTCTAATTTTAAGGATGTGGGACTTACCTCTCATATAAAATTTAATTTAACAGAAGCGATAAAAGAAAAATTAAAGGAAAAATGAATATTTAACTATTGTTTTGAATATTGAAAGTAGTGATTTTAGGAGGATAAGTGAAAAGGGAGATTCAGTTATTGATATATTTTAATAAAAGTGAATAAAGATATCATTTTTATATTAATTGAGATTCGTTCATTATATTTAAATAAATGAACCTCCCTAATACATTCTTTTGAATTTATTTTACATTATAAACTAACAAACTTTAGGTTTTGTGGTAATGTAAAATAACCATGACTATAATTCCTATTGATTATGATGGTTAAAATTTATTATGTAAAGATTTATATTTTTTTAAACCTATATATATAGTGAATGAAAATAATATTTAGTAAAACTATATTTTTTTATAATTCATCTTGTGTGATGAGATGTTTTTTTCTCAAAAATTTACATCATAATATGTGAATAATGTCTAAGCGTATGTTGATAGATGATTACAAAAGATAAGATATATTTGAATTTGAATCCAATATTAATAATAATTAGATACATATGAATAGTAATCAAGTTTAAGTGTTATGATCTTTTATTAAACCTTTGTTTTATTAGCATGCTTAGTAATGTTTTTATCTTGTTTAAGTATTTTTTCCAATTTGGAATAGTTGTTGATATATTTTTTCTTAAGGAAGATAATAAAATTAAGTGTAGGGAATCTTATATATCACTATTATAAATATTATTTCACTAAATTATTCATTGATAAATTTTCTTAAGTAAGGTCATTTTTGATTGATTTTAATAGAATTTTATATTGTGGATTAAGATAATAACTTTAGAATAGAAGAGATATTTTTAATGGACTATTATATGGATTAAATTGTAAATACTCATGGATAACTTGAGAAATAAAAATGAAAATAAAAAACCCATTTATGTTAAGGATCACCCAATACATGGACCACATGGATTTTCATTTCTCCACATGAAGACACTTTTTCTATAGGTTAATACATTTAAAAAGTGATTACTAGAATATTAAAATGAAATTATTAAGGCTATTATTTCATCTAATATATCCATTTTACCTTGGATACAATTACATAAACCATTCCATGGTAGTGGAAAACCTGAAAATTTGAAAATCGAATAATAAATTTGAATATTGAACCTCAAGTCATCTTCCCTTTATAATATCCTATAACTCTACATGATTGATGTGAAATAGGAAGCTATATGTTGCAACGACATAGATGAAACTATTTTAGTGAAAATATATAAAGATTTATCGATTTTATAGAAGTTTTTGTGAGTAAATAGTTATTTTCACCTTAGATATGACTCCACCACATCTGTTTTCAAATATTTTAGGCCATGGTGTATTTATCTTATAAATAATCAGTGTTCGTCCATTATTTTAAATTTTTTTACTTTTTTTAATATTTCTTTATTATTTCCACGTTCACTTGAGTATGGATTCATTCCATAAACACACTTTTATCAAATTATTTTTTATTTCATGTAGGTTTTTTCGTTCCAATTTTCATTATTTAAAAATTTTATTGACATTATTTTATATCATTCAGTTTTTTTATATGAATAATCCAACCATGATTAAATCCTATTTTCTTATGAGTGGATAGTCTCTTAAGGATTTAATTATAAAGAATATAAGTATGAGTACCTATATTTATATAAAATTTATTTATAAATAAATTATTTTCATTAGGAATAATTTTTAGATTAAACTCATCTTATCACTCCTTATTAAAAATTTGAAAAAATAGTATATTAAGTTAAGATAACACAAGTGATATATAGAATTTAAATATGAGTAATTATTTAATTTTTTATTTTTATATAAAATTGTGCATAATGTACTTAATTTGGTTTATTTTTTGATCAATATATTTAGGTTAGAATAGGTAGAATCAATAGATTTTATAATAAATAAGCCAGTCACCTTGGATTGATATAACAACCAATAAGTCTAATTAATTAGTGAATATAAGAGATATCATATTTTACCTAAAACCATCATTTGAAATAAATTTCTTTACTTTTATTTTTATTAATTGTTTTCAAAAAAATATAGTTTAACTTTCCTTAATATTGGTATATTAACTGAATAAAACATCTGTGTTCACAATAAGTTAATATAAACCTCTTGAGATTCATTCATTTTTCTTAAAGGGCTCACTTCATACTTTTACTATTCTCTACAATATTAGTTTAGTAAATGATTGAGATTTTTTTTTCTAAACTCCGATAGCTCGTTGAAAGTTAATATACTCCTGGGCCATGATAAAATTAATATAATTTGTAATCTTAACTAAAGAAACTTCTTAGAATGATAGAGGAACTTGAGAATAGTTCTCAATTAAGAAAGGAATTTATATATTTTGGATTACAAACTTACTAATAAATCACCTTATAATGAAGCATGTCAGGAAAAGTAATATTCCTATAGTAAGAATATTAAATATTAACATGAAATATTTATACTGATGTTTGTTTCTATGGATCTAGAGATTCAAAAGAAACATGATAATATGGATGACTTTGGGATAATTTTTTTAAGATGTTGTCTCAAGAATATAATAGACATGAGATAATAGATGTTTATAAAGTCCTATTTCTACAAAATATGGATAAAGGTACTATAGTCTCAACTATTTTTCTTAATAATATTGGATAATTAAATTACTTAGAGAGATTATGGTCACCTCTAAGGCCTGATTAGAATATGAACCTTATTCTACAATCACTTCAATAAAGGACTCAAAAATTCATTATTAACTAAAATATGAATGATTTCAAAAAAATTACTCTATCTCCTCAAAATGTTGAGGTTTTTCAAGGAGGGTATGGGAGGTCAAAGATAAAGTGAAATAATGATGGTACATAAAGTAAAGTGTAAATTTTTTTCTATATGGAAAATAAGAGTTGTTAAAATGGGTCTATATTAACTTATTTTAAACATAAATGAGGTATCAATATGGGAAGTCAACATTTAAATTATGGAAATACTGGAAATTAGAGATATAATTATACCCAAAATACCATATGGATTTTAAGAAACATCATGGAGAGTTCATATTAGGAATTTATATTATATAAACCATTTCTTTAACTTTGAAGGCTATATGATACAAATAATATATTTTAAAATTATTGAAAATATACATAAGTTCAAAACTGAGTAAGAATTTGTGAATAGATATTGAAGTTTCTTTCAAGTGATGATTCAAAGGGTTCTTTCATTGAGAATATGGATGGGCCACTTCGTATATTGGATGATTTTGAATAAAAAATGTTTATTTAACCTCATTTTTATTCTATTTTATGGTAATAGACTACTTGTAAATAAATATTTTTTTAATAAAATAATTTGGCTTTTTGATACACATGGTTTATGATTCCTCTAATTATATAACATGGTTTGAAAGGAAAGTATAAAAGGAGATTATCTAGGATAAACTATTTTTATCTGAATTATTTATTAATTTTTTTTATATATTATAATTATATTTTTATAAAATATAATTTCTATGTGGTTATATTGATTATTTTTGAACTTGGATATGTTCAACCTATACAAAAAAAATTATTTAAATATAATTATAATTGAAAGAAATTGCATCATAAGGGTTTTAATGATATGTTTGTGTATAATGACATTAATATGAAGAGTTATCTTGGGTTACTAAAATGATATCAAAGAAAATTTTAAATGAATTTATTCCAACATGATGATAATAAAAAATTAAAATATTTCTATATATATAAGTAATAAAAGTTAGAAAAATCATACCCTCAAATGTTTTAAATAAAATAAGTTTGAATATTTGTTCAAAGTGTAAAAAATTAATAATTTTAATCTAAATCCCACAATTACTAAAAAAATCACTCATTAAAGATTATAACCCATTAAAGGAGTTTAGTGGGATCATTTAACTGATGGCTACGTTGATATGTGAGAGGAATTACATAGTGGTTTAATAAATTCATTAAGAGTTTAAAAGTGTACCAAACATAAGGTCCCTCTTATGGTATAACATATGAAGTGCGATAAGATTTATGATTATGTATATTTTTTTATGATTTATAAATTAGTCTATAAATATATAAAATGTATCATGTTATAGAAAAGGAATCTACACATTATTAGTATTTTATGAGACATGAATATATTATATGAAGTGAAATGATAATTGAATTCTAAAAGTTTGAGTTTAAGTTAACCTAATTTACTATCATGATGAAGTATTATAGGTTTTTATGACATGTAGATATTAGTGTGGGTCAGTTTTCATATAGATAAAAGAAAAGTTTTTGTGAGGAAGCAAAAGAGTTTTGAGTCTTAGATGATCCAATATATTTACCACATGTAGTGTCATACAATATGTCATTATTATATTAGGCATGATGAAATTTCCATAACAAGGTTTGAAAAATTATAAATTCATATTTAATACAAAACCAACTAACTATATAGTTAGTAAAAGTAGGGTTTAATCCCATATATAACAAAGATATTCCTTAGGTCTATGAATTTAATTAATTATCTATTAGGTTCAGTCACGTGAAAGCCATTTTACAGAAATGTTATTAAAACTAACGGAAGGAGATATTCTGGAAGTCTAATTTCTAATATCAGGGTAGAGATGGTGAAGTGGTAGATACAACATCCAGAATTTTGGAAGCTTGTAGGCTCGATAGTGGTAGTCAGAAGTAGTCAATTAGAAATTACCCCCTAAATTTTTTGAATGTGGTGTTAGGAGAAGAAAATGATTTTTTAAGTGTATTTATTAAGGATTAATAAAGGTCTTTTATATCAATTTTTCAAAAATAGGAATATGTAATGGTCTTTAGGATCATATGTAAGGGTAAACTCACAAAGTTTCTAGTGGATCATAGTGTTTACTGGATGGTGAATTTAAGGTGATGGAAATCTTTGACAAAGAGAAGGGGTTCCCATGAAGATAATATCTATGTAGACATTCTCTTCATTAATATAAGAATATAGTGGCATAAATTATATCATATGGACACAACATTAAGTAGTAGGATGGGGATATTTTTTTAATATGATTTAGTACATGATATATGAAATATAAAAATCTTCCATTTCATAAATAAAAGTGTTTTTAACACTCCATTTCTTCTAATAATTACATAAAAAAAGATATTCTCTAGGTATAATTTTGAGGTGTGTGTTTCAGTGCTATGAATTTTGTGTAGAGTATCTTATATGTTCTGGTGCACAGAAAATGCATGCTCAATATGGTTTCTTATTTTATGCCTTATAAGTTATAAAGGAGAAGTTATAGGTGTTTGTAAAGTTTATTATACCCAATAAGTGGTATCAAAGCTGCGATTGTAGAGATTTTGATGATTATACCCCATAAAAGGGGTTTTAGATCTTGATTTAGTATCATCATTCATCTAAAAGCCTTGTTTAAGGACACTGGTAAGTAGTTTCTGATTCCTCTTATGTGTTTAAAAATTTAGTGTGAGTTAACTTATTCTGGAAGAAATGTAATATAATGAGTGTAAGGACGAGGTGGAGAAGTTATACAAGAAATATTTCAAATTCTATAGGATGTAGAGAGATGATTTTATATTGTAAAAGGATCTCTATATTCTATTGATGGATACCAATATTGATGAAATGGAAAATGAAGAATGATAATTTAGGGAAATAAAGAACTCATGATGATCTATATTTTGTTGTCCTATAACATGGGTTTTATCATCCTAGAAGTGAATAAGTCTATAAAACTTATGAATACTTATATTGATATGTATGATAAACTAATAACAATGATCAATATGTTCATCTTTTGGGGGTTTCTATGCACAATAATTTTGGAAGGGAAGATGGAGACTATTCACATCAATTTCTTCAACATCATTTTGAGTCCATTGGAATCAATAAAGGTGAGATTTGGTGATCTAAAGTGGTAACCATTTTTGCTCTTATCACGTTTAGAATCTTAGAATGTGATGGACACTATAGCAAGTAACTCATGTGGTAAGAAAAACATAGTTTTCTAAAATGTTGTGGATATAATTATGAAAGGTGAGATTAACTTCAAGAAGATCCAATTATATACTAAAAACACATACAGTGAAATAGTTAAGGAACATTCTATAGTATAGAAATGTCCTAAGAAAGGAATATTAAGTAGATCCTGGAGCTATTGTATCTTAGGAAAAGATGGTCCCATGTGTTGGAATTATTGGAATAAATTCCATCTAATGAAATATTATAGTGAATTAAGAGTCAATTCTAGGAGATATATTTCTATATTTTTATCCATAAAACATGTATCAAAAGATATGATTGGTCTTCTACTGAGAGTATCCAGTTCACATAAGGCATGGATTATAGACCCTAGAGATTCATTTGCCTCTATATCTAAGAGAATAAGTATGAAGAATTATGATTATATAAGATACAAGTAGGTACACCATGCAAACAAAGGCTCAATTTTTATTATGATAAAGGGTAATGTTTCTGTCTAGAGAAAGAATGGAGGCTTTTTTGGAATTTTAAGAAGTGTGGAACATATCATGGTTAATAAGAAACTTGATCATAGTAAGATAGTTATATCATTCATGTTTCTATTATTTTTTTGGATAGATCATGTAAAGTCACATGTTGTTCTATGGTGGTGGCCCAAGGAGGTAAGGATGGAACATTATTGCTAACATGAGTTTCCAAAGGTGCAATTCATGTCAGAAAAATAACTTTCAAGATGTTATGTCATGACTATCACAGTCACTTAAATAGGGAAGGGATGAAAATACTGGCATCCAAAGGAGTGATGAAGATCAAAATAATGGAGTATGTAACATGAAAATAATGTATTCTTGGGAAATATTGGAAGGTTTTATTCCAAATTTAAGTAAATATTCCCAAGGAATAGAAGTTGGATATGGTTCATATAGACATATGGGGTCTATCTCTAGTTATTTATCATGGATGTTCACCATAAAATCCCAAGATAAATATATATTTATTTTACAACTTTATCATATGCTAAACATTGAATTTCACAAATAATGTTTCAACCCCAATAACTGAAGGTTTAATGTCTGTGATGAATAGTTATAATACCAAAATGTTTTAGAAAACTTGTGAACATTTCTCTATAATAAAATCATACTAGACCCCCTTATAAACTTATATTAGGTTATAATCATTCTCATAATCTGGGTAATGAAAACATAATAAAGGGGTGATATTAAATGTACATTATGGAAAAAACTCATCAATATTTCATAAAGTGTTATATCATAATAGTATGAGAAAACAAGAACATGAGAGAAAAATATTATTAATAAGAACATGGATTCATAATAGTTTTTCAAAATTAAAAATAGGAGGGCATTTGAATAAAACATGAACAAACGTATACCATGTAATTAGTGTGTGAGACAATCTTGAAAACATTGAATAATGAAATGATATCATAGGAACATAGAATCATAAACATGTGGACATAACATAAAACATGACATCATAAGCATATTTCAAGGCTCACCTACCAAGACTATCAATGTATATAGATTCCCATAGTGTATCGGGTTTGATCCCCATTCCTATAAACATAGTGGACATAGTCCCATGATGGATTGGGTTCAACCCTAATTACCATAAAATTATTATCTCATGAGATTTAAATCTTTACCAAATTAATTGGAGGGATATATAATTTTGGACCCACTCATCACATAATCATAATGTGTACATTTATAAATGTTCCACTTGAGTTAGAAAACTATACATAAGGCATAAACATGATAAAAACTAGGATAAATAAGTGGCGTTAATAATATTTTCTCAAATAGTAACTTAACACTATATCATATATAGCAACCTGATCATTTTACATATAACATTTAATGATTTTAATCATAATTAATCATCAGAGTACAAGCCAAGGATCGTTAAGTCTAGTGTCTTGGAAGACGAGGTATATATAACATTAAACATGGGGATAAAAACCACTACATTATTTAATCTCCATAATGATCTCCTAACTTCCTTTGAGCCCTTACATATGCATAGGGTACCCTAGGGAAGACAAGAATAAAGAGATGAGCTGAAAATCCCAGTAAGGGAATGAACATAAGGATATATCTTCAGAACATGAGTTAGGAGGCATGACATATTGACATCCAAAATATGGAACATATGAAATGATATCATATAATAATGGTATCATATAAAAATTGAATCATATAAATGTGGCATAATCATAAAACATTTCTTTAGTATGGGTCAAGGCTATCCTCTAATCTCGTTGCCATTTCAGTACGGGTCAAGGCTAACCGACAATCCCGTTTCACATCGCATCTCATGAGACTTAACCTTACCCAATGCATTGGAGCGCTATCTGGGCACACCCATCTCAAAATTTTCATGAATATTCTTTCCACATAAATGATCATACATAATTAACCATACATAAATATAAGGTTACCCATGGAGAGAATTGGGTACCACAATCATGACATAAAGCATAAACAATGAGTGTATCAAGAAATTATCCATGAAAGAAAGGGATTAGAACATACATGGACATTCATAAGGTAATATAGTAATATTACATGGTATGTGGTAAAAAATAGAAGCAACATCATATAATAATGTATTTGAGAAACATTATCATCAAAACATTTTTCCTGCGGTTTTAAGGAAAATACTATAGAGCTTTCAAAATAGTAAAAAGGACATTATTTTATTTAAAACCAGAATTTAAAAAAGAAGGTGTTCATAATAAAAATACTCATTTTATAAATACAATTGTGTATTAAAACATAGGATAGAGTGCACATGATATTGGGTAAAATTTTGGGAAGTTCCTTTAAAACGTGTGTGCTTATTGGGAAGTATCGAGGTGGGATTCACTTAAAAGCATGTATATCCGTGAAATAGAATGAGAGATGGATCTTGGAACATGATTATTGAGAATGTAAAAATAATTTATAAGATTTAAATAAAAATAAAATACAACTACATTTTGGTAAAAAAAATAAATATAGAGAAACCTGAAGTAATAAAGGATGTTCGGGTAGAATCCATTACGGTTTATCGGCATGATATCAGCTGTAACTAAGAGAGATTGATGAGAGAGATAAGAGGTTTCTCATCACTTATAAAACATTAGTGAAGAATGGGGGAGGTGATAATATATACCCCATCACTTGGTATTACACAAAAAGGCATAGAATAGAGAACAATTTTGACTAAGAGTGAAAAGGATAGGATCCCTTACCTTAAATCTATTGGTGTTCTCCAATTGTTATTAAAGACCTCTTGAGACTTCCTCCTTTGAGATCATATTAAAGGGAGAGGTTTAGGTATTTTGAAGAGGACAAAAGCATTTAGTCGTGGGGGAGGAGCTTAAAGAGAGATTTTGGAAGAATATTGGCAAGACACTAGGCTTGAGAGGAGTGAAGAGAAAAGGGAGTGAAGTGGTGTTTTTATAGTGGAGGAGAGGAGGGATTTTATAATATTATAATCATTAATTTATTATTTCCTCACAAGATAAGGAATAGTAATTATTCCATGACCAAGAACAGTAATTTTATCTGGTGATCCCAAACCAAGTGGGCTTACATCAGCAGAACATCTTCAATGACTCAATAAATCCCTTATTTAACATTTATTGTAAATTATCGTATTTTACAATTCATAAAAAACTCAAGTATTTCAGAAAAATCCCAAAAATTAACCCTAACCATTTTTTGAAATGTAGAATCCAAAAATGAAGTCCATTTTTCAAAAATAAGTACTTAAATATGATTATTTTAATATTTAATTAAAATTATAATTTATTATCAAAACCAGTTTGAAAACATTCATTAACATATTCTAAAATATAGGTATATCATATTTCCAACTTGAATATTATTTTTATACTATCATAGGTGAGATTAATATTCATTAGAGTATATCACTATTCATAAGGGTATGTTACTATTCATTAGGGTAGGTTATTATACACTAAAAATTAAGTTTTTCTTATTGGACTCCGAATAACTTACTGATTACAACCGTGTATGGCAGATTTTTGAAATTCCAAACACAGAAGTGTAAAACATATGTTTAAAAGTCACTTAGCACTTAGTAGTTCATTATGTTGTGTTTTCATGTGATTTTATGACATACTCATGAGAAGGGAATTTCCATTGAAAAACATTGGGTCGTTACATTCTTCCACCCTTATGAAATTTTTCCCTCAAAATTTCATTTTACATTATAAGACAAAAATAGGTGTGGGTAATTTTCCTTCGTTGCTTCCTCCAGTTCTCATGTTTCCTCTTCATTCTTATGGTTTCTCCATAGTACCTTTACCAAATGAGTAGTCTTATTGCATTGAACATTGTCTCTATGATCCAAGATCTTCACTGGATACTCCTCATAAGAGAGATCATCCTCCAACTGTACCACCTTTGAAGAGAGTACATGTGAAGGGTCTAGTATGTATTTCATTAAGAGGGATACATTAAAGACATCATGTACTTTCGACATGGTAGGTAGAAGTTCCAGTAGATAGGCCACATCTCCGACTAGATCAAGGATCTCAAAGGGGCTGATGTACCTAGGACTTAACTTCCCTTTCTTCCTAAACCTCATGACCTTCTTCCATGAGGATATGCATAAAAATACCACGTCTCCAACCTTGAACTCAAGGTCTCATCGATGGTTATTTATATAACTCTTCTGTTGACTTTGGGCTACCTTGATATGCTGCTGAATGGTTTTCACCTTCTCCACCATTTCTTCAACCATTTCAGGTCCTAGCAGCTTATTCTCACTGACTTCATCCCAACACGCCAATGTTATGCACCTTTTCCCATAATGAGATTCATATGGTGCCACTAGGATGCTTGAGTGAAAACTATTGTTGTAGTAGAATTCAATCAGTGGAAGATTTTGGTCCCATCCTTCTTTCAATTCTATTGAACATGCTATTAACATGTCTTCCAATGTCTTAATAGTTTGCTCAAATTGGACATCAGTTTAAGGATGATAATCCGTACTGAAGTTCAATTCAGTGCTTTGATCATGTTGGATACTTTTCCAGAACATTGAGGTGAATCTTGGTTCATGATAAAATACAATAGATAGTGGTACTCCATGCAGCCTTACCACTTCTTTGATGTAAATCCTTGTAAGTTGATCTAATGAGAATTCCTCTCAAACCGCGATAAAGTTACCTATCTTCATAAGATGATCCACAACAACCCATATAGCATTGATTTCTCTAGATTTCTTTGGAAGTCTAGTGACAAAGTCCATGGTAATGGTCTCCCACTTCCATACTCGTATGGGTAGTGGTTGCATCATCCCCTTAAACTTTTACCTCTCAGCCTTCACTTGCTGACATACAAGGCACTTTGATGTATATTCAGTAATATCCCTTTTCATATTGTCCCACCAAAATTTTTATCAGAGATATCGATACATATTTGTGCTACCTGGGTGGATAGAGAAGGTCGTGCTATGTGCATCATTCAATATCTCCTTCTTTATCTTTAGATTATATGGTACACATAATCGTGTCCCAAATCTTACAACTCCTTCCTCATAATTTTTGAAATCTGAGGATTTCCCATTTTTAACAGCTTCCACCCTTTTTTGAATTTCCATATCCTTTCTTTGAGCGTCCTTTATTTTCTCCAAGAGGGATGGTTGAGAAATAATTTGAGAAAGGATTGATGATGTTCCTCCCTTAATGATTCCCATGTCCATACTTTCCAAATCTAAGAAGATCATATCCTTTTCAATTCTCATTATTGATAAAGATCCACGATCCTTTCTACTCAGAGCATCTGCCACCTTGTTTGCCTTACCGGGATAGTAGTGGATTGATCAGTCATAATTCTTTATGAGCCCTATCCATCTTCACTGGTGCATATTAAGCTCTTTCTTTGTGAATATATATTAGAGACTCTTGTGGTCAGTATATATCTCACATTTTCCCCATAGAGATAATGCCTCTAGATTTTCAATGCAAAGATCACAACCGATAACTCCAGATCATGCATAGTATAGTTTTGCTCATGGATTTTCAGATGACTTGAGGCATAGGCTATCACTTTATCACTTTACATTAGCACAAATCCTAAGCCTTTCTTAGAAGAATCACTATACCCCACAAGTAGTTCTCCACTTGAAGGGAGTGTGAGTACTGGAACAGTGATAAACCTCTTTTTCAACTACTTGAAACAGTCCTCACATTCCTGTGTCCAAACAAACTTTACTCCCTTCCATGTCATCTTGGGCATTGGGTTTTAAAATCATGAAAAGTTATTCACAAATCATCTATAATACCCAGATAGACCCAAAAAGCTGCAGATCTCTGTTACAAAATTTGGCCTCACCACTCTTCAATTGCCTTCATCTTAGAAGGGTCCATAGATATCCCTTTGCTAGTGATAACATGACCCAAGAATAATAATTCCTCCATCCAGAACATACATTCACTGTACTTTGCATACAACTTCTCCATTCGCAAAGTTTTTAACACAATTTTAAAATGCTCCTCATGTTCCTCCTTGCTCTTGGAGTATATCATAATTTCATAAATAAATACCACCACCAATTTTTCAAGGTAATATCTAAACACTCGATTCATTAAATCCATAAAAATTGCTAGAGCACTAGTGAGTGTGAAGGGAATCACTATAAACTCATAGTTTCCATACCTCGTGCGAAAGGTAGTCTTGATAATATCTTCCTTCCTCACCTTTAGTTGATGACATCCCGACCGAAGCTCCACCTTAGAGAAATAACTGACCCCACGAAGCTGACCGAACAGGTCATCTATCCATGGAAGGGGATACTTGTTCTTTATCATTATTTTATTGAGCTCATAATAATTAATGTAGAGGCTCATTGATCCATCCTTCTTCTTGATGAAGAGGACTGGTGCACCCCACGGTGCAGCACTCGGGCATATAAAACCCTTATCCGTATTCTCCTGCAACTGCTTCTTCAACTCTTCTAGCTATAAGGTGACCATTCTGTAAGGTGTCTCTGATATTAGAAGAGATATAGGGATAAGTTCAATTGAGGAATCATCCTATTGGTTAAGAGGAAGACCAAAAAACCATTCAGAGAATACATCAGTGTAATCCCTCATGATGGGCATGAATTCAAGCATGATTCTATCCTCTATCCCAATTATTTGAGATAGATATGCTTTATCACAAGAAAGAAGTATCCAAACTTGAGATGAAGATTCTAAAGGAGACTCATCTTCCTCTTTACACTTGTAAAGAATCAGAGGATGCTTCGGGATGTAAAAATTGATATCCCTTTCCCAAAAATTGATGTTGGCTTTGTACAAAGATATCAAATCCATGCCAAAGATGGCTTCAAACTCCACTAAAGGAAGTATAACAAGATTTTCTGGGAGGTTCAGTCTACAAACGTTAAATGGGGAGGAGTTATAAGCCATGGATGCAATAATTTCTCCATTCTCTGTTCTCACAGATAACTTTTCCTCCAAATTTTGATGTGGTGTTTGAATAGTTCTACTGAACCTGCACAATATGAAAGAATTCATAGAACCAAAATCAAATAGTGCATTCACTATTCATGAATGAATAATAAGCGTACCAGTCACCACATCATTTTATAGCTCCACCTCAATAGTAGTGATAGCATAATCCCTTCTTTGTTGCCTTGGAGGTTGTTGATGATTGCCTCTGACAACCCTCGGCTTAGAGAAATTGTTCGCATAATGCCCATGCTCCTTGCAGTTTTAACACTACACTGCAGGATGAGTGTTGATATGAACATTCCTTTCTTCCTCAACATTAACGGGATTTTTAATATCCCTTCAGCAGTTCTTGGATAGATGACCAAACTTTCCACATTCAAAGAAATTCTTGGTTCTCTTGAGAGATTCACCAAGATGATTCTTCCAACAATTTTTACAAAGGGGAAAGTGAGGCTTCTTTCCATCATGGGATTTGTTTGATGAACCACCCATGATGTTCTCTATTTTCTGCTTCTTGTCATTAGGCCCACGAGACCACTGAGAGTCTCCAATCTCCATTTCAACCTTGAGGGCTCAACGGACAATCTCCTCATAAGTGTCAAAGTCTTGAATCGACAACACTTTTTGTAGACTCAGATTTAGTTCGCTAAAGAAGTGATACACCTTTCTTTCGGTGTTTATGACAAAGCCAGAGGCGTACCTTGAAATCCCTTTAATGTTTACTTCATACACCCCGATGGACTCATCTTCCATTTTCCTGAGTCTGAGGAACTCTCTATTCATCTTGAGACAGAGGGTTCGAGGAAAATATTTGTTGAAAAAAATCCTCTTAAATTCCTCCCAATCTATGGAATCAATTTATTCTTCAGACTTTGTATTCTTGATCAGTGTCCACCGCTGATCAGCTTCCCCATCAAAAAAATAGACCACTAGTACAACTTTCTCTTCTTCCGAGCACTGGAGGACGAAGAAAATATTTTCAATGGAGTTAATCCATTGTTCTGTGAGGAGGAGATTAGGAGACCTGATAAACATGGGAGGCCTTTGCTGCTTGAAGGATTCTACGACAACCTGCTCTTTCCTTGGTGGAGGAGGAAGTTCCTCCTGATTGAAGTTATTATTCATAACTCGAGCCAGCCGAGCAAGTACCTCCATGATGTTCTGAGCACCCGCTTCCATCACATCAGTTATATCCTTAGGACAATCATCAAATTTCCTATCACATTGGTTGTTGGAACGCGTTCTTCTATTTCCCACCATTAACTAAGAAAAAGAACTTATAATTAGTGGTCTTTAATACTTAGCTATTGAACATTAAAAAGGAAACTTTGAACATAAAAGTATAAACTTATAATGAAGAAGTACATCCTAACTTTTGATTCCTTAGGTTTATATCCAGGTTATCCTTGATCTGTTTCTTATCTTATATTCTTATGGGTATTTTTGTCCCTTAATAATGATTTTTACTAATCTCGTGAATTTACCAAAGCATATCCCTTGGGAGTGTCGTAACCAAGAGTGCAACAAGGCCTGTTGTCATGCACCAATTCCTATTAGAGTCTAGCTCAAAGTGGTGTTTTCAGGTTTTACCCCTAGATACATCTGTGCCAGAGCCACCTCTACCTGCTCATATCCAGATAGGGATGTATTTTCTTGATAAACCATTTACTCAATACTCACCAAAATTTTGGAATGTTTTCTTATACATACTCTCATCCTTACGGTTCTCACTAAGGTGCTCTATTCCTAATCTCCAAAAATAACTAGACCATCCTCTGATACCAACTATAGTGACCCGATCCTTTTACATATAACATTTGATGATTTTAATCATAATTAATCATCAATGTAGAAGCTAAATATCATTAAGTCTAGTGTCTTAGAAGACTAGGTACATATAAAATTAAACATTGGGCTAAAAAAAATTCTTTGTTTAATCTCCATAATGAGCTCCTAACTTCTTTTGAGCCCTTACATCTACATAGGGTACCCTGGGGGACACAAGAACAAAGGGATGATCTGAAAAGCCTAGTAAGGGAATGAACATAAGGATACATCTGAAGCACATTATTTAGGAGGCATGACATATTGATATCCAAAACATGGAACATATGAAATGATATCATATAATCATGGGATCATATAAACATGGAATCACATAAATGTGGCAGAATCATAAAACATTTATTTATTATGGGTCAAGGCTATCCACCAATCCTGTTTCCCATTTCAGTATGGGTCAAGGATAACCACCAATCCTGTTTCACGTCGCATCTCATGAGACTTAACCTTACCAAATGCATTGGAGTGCTATCTAGGTGCAACCATCTCAACATTTTCATGAATATTCATGCCACATAAATATTCTTTCCACATAAATAATCATACATAATCAACCATACGTAAACATAAGGTTACCCATGGAGAGAATTGGGTACCACAATCATGACATAAAGCATAACCAATGAGTGTATCATGAAAGTATTCATGAAATAAGGGGATTATAAAATATATAGAAATTCATAAGGTAATATAGAAATATAGAATGGTAGGTGGTGACAAATAGAAGTTACATCATATAAGAAATGTATTTGAGAAACATTAGCATCAAAACATTTTTGTGCGATTTTAAGGAAAATACTATAGAGCTTTCAAAATAGTAAAGAGGAAATTATTTTATATAAAACCAGAATTGAACCAAGAGTGTTTTCATAATAAAAATACTGATTTTATAAATACAATGGTGTCTTAAAATAGAGGATATAGTGCACATGATTCTAGGTAAAGGTTCAAGAAGTTCCTTTAAAATGAGTGTGCTTATTGGGAAGTATCGAGGAGGGATTCATTTAAAAGCATGTATATCCCCAAAAGAGAATGAGAGATGGATCTTGGAACATGATTATGTAGCATATAAACATAATGTATAAGTTTTACATAAAAATAAAAGAAAACTACATTTTGGTAAAAAAAATAAAGATAGAGAAAACTGAAGGAATAAAGGAAGTTTGGGTAGAATCCATTACGGTTTATCGACATGGTATCAGGTGTAACTAAGAGTTCTTGATGAGAGAAATAAGAGGGTTTCTAATCACTTATAAAACATTAAGGAAGTATGTGGGAGGTGATAAAATAGACCCCATCACTTGGTATTAAACAAAAAGGAATAACATAGAGAACAATCTTGACTAAGAGTGAAAAGGAGAGGATCCCTCACCTTAAATCCGTTGGTGTTCTAAACTTGTTATTAAAGACCTCTTGAGACTTCCTCCTTTGAGAATCTCTTAAGGGGAAAGGTTTTGGTATTTTGAAGATTCTAGGAGCTTTTGGACATGGGGGAGGAGCTTGAGGATATATTTGGGTAGAATATTGGCAAGGTACTAGGCTTGAGAGGAGTGAAGAGAAGAGGGAGTGAAGGGGAGTTTTTATAGTGGAGGAGATGAGGTATTTCATTATATTATAATCATTAAATTATTATTTCCTCACAAGACAAGGAATAGTAATTATTTAAATAACCAAGAATAATAATTTTATCATGTGGTACAGTACCAAGTGGGCTTACATTAGAAGAACATCATCAATGACTCAATAAATCCCTTATTTAGCATTTATTGAAATTATCGTATTTTACTATTCATAAAAAACTCAAGTATTTCAAAAAAATCCCAAAAATTCACCCTAACCATTTTTCGACATGTAGAATCCAAAAATGAATTCCATTTTTCAAAAATACATTTCTAAATATAATTATTTTAATATTTAATTAAAATAATAATTTATTATCAAAACCAGTTTTAAAACATTCATTAACATATTCTAAAATATAGGTATATCGTACTTCCAAATTGAATTTTATTTTTATACCATCATAGGTGAGGTTACTATTCATCAGGGTATATCACTATTCATAATGGTATGTTACTATTAATTAGGGCAGGTTACTATTCACTAAAAATTATGTTTTTCTTATCGGACTCCAAATAAGTTACTGATTAGAACCATGTATGCCGGATTTTTAAAATTACAAACATAGAAGTGTCAAACTTATGTTTAAAGGTCACTTAGCACTTATTAGTTCATTATGTTATGTTTTCATGGGATTTTATGACATACTCGTGAGAAGGGAATTTCCATTGAAAAACATTGGATCGTTACATCATAAGTATTCCCATGATAATGATGAGAATTATTAAGGATAATGAATAATAAAAACAAACCACATAGGTGATGATTTTCAAAATGAGAAAAGGATATTTTAAGGAAGGAAATGGATTATTAATTTAAATTAAAATTGAATTGAAACAGGTGGGTTTTCCAAAGAATAATTAGGTTTTTATAAATATATTCATGTTTATATTTTTTTATCAAGGTGACACATGACATGAAATAAGAAATTAGATACTTACCATAAGATGGGTTTAGTTAAATGTGAAAATTTCAAAGAGAACTTAAAACTCATACTATAACCAAAATAAATGTAAAGTAAACTAGGTATATGTGAAAGGAACAACTATAGATAACATTTATTAAATAAATAACGATAAGGTTGTGGAGAATAAAAAAAATAGAACATATAACCTACAAGTAATGAGGCTGGTTCAGAAGATCTAATAAATAATCATAGATTGAAAAACAGGTTAATAATTTAAAATAAATTTTTTAAAATCACACATTTTCAAAAGGGATAATAATTTTTTATTTTGAAAATAGGTGAAGGTAAATATAAAGGTAACATGAGATAACATATAATTATGACCAATCATAAAGGAGAACATTGACAGAAAGCTGAAAATAAGGGCATAGAGGAGAAATTTTTAGTATAGTGTATGAGATATATTCTTAAGAATGATATGATTTTTGAGAAAAAAATTAGTTAATAAAAAATATTTTTATTTTAAATTAATATTTATTTATATAGGAATAAAAAGCAATATTTTATGAAATCATAGTTTAGAAGAAACCAATCACATAAGTAAGAAGTTCAAGAGGAATCATTTTAACTCAATGAAGGGAGTAGAGTTAACAAAGACCCTTATATCATCATTATATTTTGAATTAGAAAAACATAAAGGTAGAAAATGAGATGGATTTATAAATCCATAATATTTCAACAATATTATTATAATAAATAAATCCAGGGGTTTATATCAAAAAATGGGAACAAGTGGAAAATAATAATTATATCTCGGTGAATCAAAATTGTGTTGTGAAAACCCTTACCTAGTATTCCTACTTAGTAGAATAAAGTGTAAAATACTTTAAAACAAAAATAAGTATGTAAATAAAGTATTCAAGAACATCATTCATAACTATAAAATTTTACAAAATTCGTTTATAATTATTATCTACATGTATATTATATAGTTATTATATATTTTCAATATCTAGTTCGCGTTTTCTTGATTGTTTTGAACTAGTTTTGTAATGAAGGTTTTATTATTCATTATTATCCCAAAAATAATCATTATAAAATGATAAAAGGTACTTTAAAAAGTTATTTATTTATTTAAAATTTTATAATTTCAATATATTGGATTTTTTGTTACAATCCTAAAAGACGAGATCAACGACGAGCATGTTTCAGTTATTTTTAATGAACAAATGTTGGTATCTTAATTAATGAGTTTAATATTGATGTTAAAATTATTGAACCAAAAATAAATAATTATATACTTATTTAGATAATATATTATCAGTAATTAAGTTCCCATAGTCATCCTTTCTTTTATGTTATATAATTTTTCATGTTGGTGGTTAGACAGACCCAAACATGAGCGTATCATAATTAATGGATGATTATGAAGTGATTTAGTTGAATTATCATTATTATAGAAGAATAATGATATTTTTTATCTCTTAATAAAGTGATATATCATAATATATTATAATTAAAAAAAATTAATTTATACAAAACTATCACATAGTATGAATAAATTATTTTTCATCATAGAATTATTTTTTAGATAGTTGAATTTACAATGATTTTTTTTAACATATTATAAAAAATATATTGAATTTGTATTACTAGAGTCTTAATAATTACATAAACATCATATTTACCTATTAAAATACTTTTCATGACCATCCATGATAGGTGGTGAAGTAAAACAAAACATGATACTTCGTGGAGGTGGTAGTCCACACACATGCACATATGTGATTTTTGTTTTCCTTATTGGAAAAGTGGAAATGTGGTTAGTTATTATTCCCAAAATATAACAACATCTAGTATAATATAAATAAATAAATAATAATTTATTATTATGAAAAATATATATTTTAAAGGTTAATATAGAGAATAAACAATGTTAGAGGAAAATTTATACATACGTTGGAAATTTTGAGCTTCCCTTTTAGGATTACTTGGGAAGTGAGGACATAGGCCAAAACATTATATCCAGAGGCTTAAATAAGTGAAATTTGATTCTAGGTGATGTAAATTGGGAATATTTTAAAGAGGAAACCGAAACATATAGTGGTATTTAAGGGCATCAATATTTCCCTTTTTAAAAGTGAAGGAAAATAGATTTTTGAAAATACCCATTACATCTTAATAGTTCCATTACACACTTTAAGGAAAAATGGCTCTAAAATTTAAAAAAAATGGAATTTTTGGTGATCTAGGATCGATAAATCCCCAAAAAATAATTTCAAAACTTGTTTTTAACATGTTTTAATCCATTTATCATTAGTTTTTTATATGGTATCATATTTATTTTTTACTCCGGTATCTAGTTTTACCAAAGTATTGTATTTTTTAATAAATATATAAAATAATAATTCATAGAAAAATTTAATATTTTTAATATAATGTAGTCTCTAATTAATCTAATTTTTCTTCTAAATATTATAAAATTAACATTTAAATTAAAACATTTTATAAATAGAAAAATCATTTTTGTATAAAATTATATTTTCATCATATAGTGTTATAAATCTTATATAACATTAATTAATAATTAAATGGATGGTAATATATTTATATATTTGTTTAAATTTTTATTATATTAATTTTTTATAATCATTTAATTTATTTTATCATATAAAAACACACAATGTTAAGAAAATAATTCTTTGAAAATAATATTTTTACCACTATCATAGTAATTAACTTTAAGCCTAGTAATCTTATTTTCAAGATTAAAAAATAAATTTGAATTATTAAATAAAATTTACATCAATATATAAAATATTAAATACATTTGTTTATATTTTACTTCTATAAGTGATAAAAACTTATTTTTAATATAAGAAAATAAAAATAGTTTTTAGAGTAAGCTATTTCTTAAGATTAAAAAATGAAAAACCTGAGTATTATAAATAAAAAATAGTAATTTTAAATGTTTTATTCTATTATATATATATATATATATATATTACAGAAAAAAGTTTTCATAAAAATTTAAGTAATTCTTATATTATGATAATGTCATAAAAGTGACGGCTTTTTCAAAATCGATATTTTTTTCACTATTCACCTAATAGTAAATTATTTCATAAAAATACCAAAAATTCATCCTACTATGATATTTTTATTATAAATAAAAAAATAAGTTAATTCAGTAAAATTAAAATTTTAAAATTTAACTTTTAAATAAAAATATAATGAAAATAGTTTTCATAGGATAATATATTTTTGAATTATTAATTATTTTTACATTTATTTTATACAAATCTCATATTAGATTTGTGCTCATATATTATTAATATCAATAATATATCTTATATATAATATATTTAGTTTCTTTTAATAAATCACATAAAAATACAATTTTATAAAAATATATTTACAATAATAAAATGATATTGTTAATTCTATCAAGGCATTAGTAAATAAAATTTCATTTTCTTTAAAAAGTAAAAATGATAAATGTGTATAATAGATGTGACAAATAATTTTTTTACATGTATAATTTCATGTTAATATATTCTTAATTTCTAGTAACATTTCCCCTCAATATCTCCTCTTAATATTTAAGAATGAAGTAATATTCTCATAGTTGCTGGTGGTGATTCCTCTTGCATGGATATCATGAAAATTTTTATGATATTGAACTTATCTCACATAAAATACCAATAATACCTTAATCCTGAATTTTTTTTGGTGATTGGTCTAGGAATAACCCTAGTTATGATACTTGTAATTATTCGTGTCCATATGTGAATTCATAATCCTAGAGGAATTTAAAATTTTGAATTAGTGGAAGGGTTTTTTTGAGAATCGGGATTTAGTATTGGGTTTAGAGACTTTGGATGCCTTAGAAGAGGTGTTTTCAAAAAGATTGGATTCTCTAGAGATATCATAGGGGCCTACAAGATCCCTAGGAGAGGCAGGGTGGCTATTGTATCCAAAGCTGGAATAGAGCCACCAGCCCACCATTGGCCTCTAATGGATAGGAAGTGGTCCTTTTAAAGAGGAAATTACATTTTTACTCCCATAGTTTTTTAGAGGGTAAAACTCCTTCATCCTATTTATATTGCATGAGAGGACTAAGGTCTCTCTCCCTTTGTCCTAAACTTCAAGAACAATCATGGATGTTTTTTTGAGGCTTCCAACATTGATTCTATATACATCTTTATAACATCCCACTTTTTTATCACATAAAATTTCATTACATTATATAAAACCGAGGACCTTTATGGTTTAGTGTCTTAAAAACCGGGAACTTAAAACATGACAACATAAAACATTCTTCTTAAACACTTTAAAGGCTTATTCATTTATTCATCCTAATTTCATTACTGCATCTCATAACCTGGGAACATACATCAAAGGAAAAGGTGAATAGGAGGCCCAGTAAGGGAAATAAGGGAAGCATTTTAGATGTGAAATTGAGATGCATCAATAAAGTCATGATAAATAACTTTCAGGAAGGAGAAAGAGATCATGAGGAATATCATAATAAAAATAAAATGAATCATAAATTGAATATTTGGCTACAACATTTAACTTATAGAATCATGAACATATCACCAAGGTCCATCCCCAAGGTTTTATTTAAAAAAATTATCGACGTTATTCACCAAGGTCTCGTTAAAATTGTCATCCCTATAGACTACATATTTACCAAATTCATTGGACAGCTATTAGGGAACACCATAACATTGTCTTTATTATCATGTGAGACACATATATCATCATAAAAAATTTCATAAATAACCCATATAGTATAAAATAAATGGGTTTCATTTCATAATCATAACATTTTAAAAACTGCTTTAAAGACATGATCTTTTTGTCACTTTAAGACCATAGAAAAGGAAAGAGGGTTTCATGTATGTAAATCAAGGAATTTAAAAAATAAAATTTTGATATATATGTGAATATCCGTGTAGAATAAAGATCTTTGAGTATTCACTTAATAAAATAAAATAATTTGAGAAAAAGAGAGATACATTTTGAGAAGAAAATTCGGCAGCATAACGACTATGTTGCAGGGTTTTAGAAAACATTGAAAAGAGAGAAGAAATGGGTATCCCACTCATAAATGATCCATAAAATAGCAGGGGGACAGAATATAAATGATATAATAACTTTGTAATTAAATTTGAAAGGCATACCACATGAAATGAAAACTTGAAATAAGACAAAAATAAGATTTCTCTTATGGAAATTCAGCAGCCTAACGACGTCACTTAAAACATCAAAAAATTGAATTAATGAGATCAAATAGGTTATCTCATCATATGAACATAAAAGGAAAGTATGATGGATATAGATATCATATAAAAACATAAGAAAAATGAAGTTGAAAGATTTGACATGAAAATAAAACTTTGAAAATGAGAAGGGTGAAAAAATCCCTTACAAAAATTCACCAGCCTAACGATGCCATTTAAAAATTCATAAAATGAAATGATGAGAGAAAGAGGGGGTATCTCATAAAAATAACATGAAAAGGAAAGTAATAGGAACATTAAATAACATTATCCAACATAATAACATGGATCTTAAAATAAATTACATAAAATAGAATACTTGAAATGAAAGAGAGAGGTAGGATCTCTTGCCTTAAAACACAACTCTTAAAACTCAAAGGTCGGGACCTCGGGGGATTGAGGGAACCTTGTGAGGACTCCTTGGGAGGTAATGAGACCATAGATTCGTTTAGAAAAATTTGGGAGTGAAAAATAATGAAGGAAATGGTGGGTATTTATAAGGAAAGGGAGGTGATATTTCAATAATTTCAAAGGACACCTCACAAGTGGTTTTCACAATACCATGGGCTTGCCCATGGTATTTTCCCATGGTATTTGGCCGCATGGGACCCTTAATACAATAATTTATCCCCTTTGGTCGACCATCCATTAAAATATCTCATGAAATCATCATGATGCAGTCATGATGTCATTAAACATACTGAAACCCTAAAACTGTATTTTTACTATTCACTAAAAATTCAACTGTTTCAGAAAAAACCCAAAAATTCACCCTACCCCTTTTTCGATGTGTAGAATTAAAAAATGAACTCTATTTTATTTAAAACAACTTTATAAATATTTTTAATTTAATTATTAATTAAAATCATAATTTATTCAAAAATTATAATTCAAAATCTATAACTCATTTTTAACACCTTGAAAGTTAGTAAACATTCCATAAACTTATAACCTTAGGAAAATAAAATAATAATATGGTTTACTAATTATAATGGTCACATTACTATTCATATTACTATTCATAAGGGTAAAATTACTATTCACTAAAAATTATTTTGATCTCAATGAACCACATTTTTCACCTTAATCACAACCATGTCTGTCAGATTTTTGAAAATCATTTCACAAAAGAAGTTATTTAATAATTAAACATCTTTTTATTATTCATCATAAAAACACTATTCATCAAGCACTATTCATAAAAAATGAAACTTTTTAGAAAACTTCCAAAAATTCAGCCTAGATTAATTTTGACATTTCCAATTAAAAAATGATGTTTATTTTTTCATAAAAATATCTATGTAAGGGAAATATTTAAAATACCATTTTTACTTCTAAAATCAATTTATAAATTTTTTTTTAATAAACTTATATTTTATTAAGAAAATCTAGTTATAACATTGAAATGTTGAAACAAAAATTTTATTAAAACTGTGGGATTACATATTAGGGCTTTGAAACATATCCCCTTAAAACACTCGCATACGACCTAAGGGTAAGGTGTGTGATGGTGAGAGAATCTTGGGGAGGCTCGGATAACATTTCCCTAGTAGTAATCTCCACTAACTTGAACTTCTACTATAGTCGATTGAGTTCAAGCTTAACATGTTGGAGTTTGTCTTGGGCTTGGTCCAGAGCGAAACCCAGTGATGCCACCTCCTTCCCAAGCTCAGACAAATGGGCTTCATGCGGTTCGAGTCTACTGGGTGATGCCATCGAATCTTCTTTCTGAATTTACCATTATTTTCTCCAATTAATCATTAATTTTTCATACTATTCAAAAAGTTTGGGTCATTACATTCTCCCCTCATTCAAAAAATTGGGTCCTCACAATTTGAACTCAGGGTCGGAACTAAGGGTTTGACTTTTCAAAATAACTTTATTGAAAACCCACATCTAAAGAAGGGTTAATGAGACCTCCATTTTAAAAAACATAAAGGGTAGTTCAATGGTCACAGGAGATATCACCCACTAGGGTTCTATCTAGGAAAACCTAGATATAGAAGAAAAGACACACCATCGAGTTCTGATAGAGTGTGATAGAGAACATGATTAGGAGAAAGTTTACAACCATAGAGCTATAAATCTACGGTGATCTAAGGGACCATTTTATTTATCAGAATAAAGTACTAGGATAGTACTTTATTATTATTATTATTATTATTAATTTTTTTTGGGTTCAAGATCCTTTCCCTAGAGTTGAAAAAAAAGTTACTTTATAGACTAGGAACATAATGAAACATATTTACTTACTTAACATTTAGAGCTTCCATATTTAATTAATGGAACTCATATTTTCCTCCAAATGATGAGTGTTCAAGATGATTTTTTTTTATTTTTTTGTACCTAAATCACAAGAATCAAATTCTAGAAAATTTATAGAGTATCACATAATTCATAAAAGACTAACTATCTATTTCTTCTATCATTAAACAATATCCGAAAAATAGAAAGGGTTAGATAAAACAATTATTCAAAAAGAATAAACCCCATAAGAATAAAAACTACTTTTAATCTTCAAAATTCCACGGTATTACCCAAAGTTCAACATATATAATTCCATAAATAATTTTCCTTAAAATTACTTAAAGTAAACCCAACTAATATTTAAACTCAAATATAAGAAGGATTTGATATCATAGTCTTCCAAGATAAATTTTATCAATAATCTCAAAACAATATCAACCAATCTTAATATCTTATAACAAAATTAACTAACCTAATCACATTTTCCCCAAGATAGGTTAATCATTTCCATAAGTACCCTAAATTACCATAACTCTACAATAAATTCATCAATTATTCAAACTATAAGTCAACCTTTACTTATCAAAGAAAATACTGTAGTAATATATTTACCTTTATCATATAGGGTTTCTAAATTAGTGAACATCTTCCAAAATAATATTCATCTCTTAGTCCCCTAGTCATTATTTTTCAAGAAGAACAACTTCACAACATCAACATGTGATACATAACACTAGATGTTTCCCCTAATGATATAAAAAAATCTTAAGTAGTGACTCGGCATTATTAGAAAACATTAAAGACATGCTCATAGAGAACAAGCTAAAATACAACATGACATAGACAATTATTATGAAGAGGTTACATGTACTTCAGTCATCATGATCCATCTCAGCATAGGACTTTCATTGTTCCATTTTCCTTGAAGATTTTTGATGCTCTTCATTCTTCTCATCCCTTCCAAGAGAGAATTTCCTTGAATAATGTCCAACTTCTCCACATTTACAACATTGAATAGTATAAGGTACATTTTATTGAACCCTATTTCCATTCATCACATTATCTATTTTTAAAGCAGTTGGCTACTTTATGCCCAATATTCCTACACTTAAAACATCTCCAAGTCCCTTTGTGAAATTTTCCTTGGTGCCTCTTTCCACACTTTTTGCATAAAGGAAATTGGGTCTTCTTTCCCTTATCACCTTCATCATATGAAAATCCTTGAGACTTCATCTTCCTATTCCTTGATAAATTTGGGCATTCAACTAAGTACCAATTGTTAATTGTGATCTTTGATAGCTGGTTTGGCATAATCACAATATGTTCAACCTGATATCTCTTCATCTCTGTCGTATTAATAGGGAAATCGTCACATTTCCTATCACATTGGTTGTTATGACATGTTCTTCTATTTCCCACTATTAACTAAGAAAAATAATGTATAATTATGGGGCTTAAATAGTTAGCCAATAATCATGAAAAGGAAACTTTAAACATAGAAGGATAAACTTGTAAAAGAAAAGTATATCCTAACTTTTGATTCCCTCGGTTCCAATCTAGGTTATCCATGATCATAAATTCTTATTTCATTCTTTATTTTATTTTATCTTTGTTCCTTTAATAATGGTTCATACTAAGCTTGTGAATTTTCCAAAGCATATCCCCCAGGAGTGTCAAACCAAGAGTGCAGCAATGCCTGTTTTCATGCACCAGGTTACCCCAGGTCAAGCCTGAAACACCTTGTTAGAGTTTTCTCTCCTAGTTACATATATTCCAGAGCCACCTCTAGTTGTTTGTATCCAGACATGGAATTATTTGTTCAGAAACCACTTACTCAATACTTAACCAAATTACCAAGATGTTTTCCTATATTTAATCTTTTAATTAAGAATCTGTGTAAAGTTTTGAAATCCTAATTTCAACAAGTCCTAATTTCCATACATAAATAAACCATACTTTTATACCAACTATAACATCCTGACTTTTTTTCACATAAACTTTCATTACATTATACAAAACCGAGGATCTTTAAGGTTTAGTGTCTTGGAAACCAGGAACTTAAAACATGACAACATAAAACATTCTTCATAAAATATTGAAAGCATTCTTCATTTGTTCATCCTAAGTACATTACTGCATCTCATAACCTGGGAACATACATCAAAGGAAAGGGTGAGGAGGAGGCCCAGTAAGGGAACAAGGGAAGCATTTTACATGTGAAATTGAGGTACATCAATAAAGTCATGATAAATAACTTTAGGGAATGGGAAAGAGATCATGAGGCATATCATAATGAAAAGAACATGAATCATAACTTGAATATGTGGATACAAAATTTAACTTATAAAATCATGAACATATCACCAAGGTCCATCCCAAAGGTGTCATTTAAAAAATTACTTAGGTTATTCACCAAGGTATCATTAAAATTGTCGTCCCTAGAGATTACATCTTTACCCAATGAATTTGAGCGCTATAAGGGTGCACCATTAATTTTTATTTATTATCATGTGAGACACATATATCATCATAAAAAAATTCAAATATAACCAATATAGCAAAAAATAAATGGGTTTCATTTCATAATCATAACATTTTAAAAACTGCTTTAATGACATGATCTTTATGTCACTTTAAAGCCACAAAAAAGGAAAGAGGGTTTCATGTAGGTAAATCCCATAATTTAAAATAGAACATTTTGATATATATGTGAATATCTATTTAGAATACAGATATTTGATTATTCACTTAATAAAATAAAATAATTTCAGAAAAAGAGAGAGACATTTTGAGATAAAAATTCGGCAGCATAACGACTACGTTACAGGGTTTTAGAAAACATTGAAAAGAGAGAGGACATGGGTCGCCCAATAATAAATGATCCATAAAACAGTAGGGTGACAGAATATAAAGGATATAAGAACATGGTAATGAAATTCTAAAGACATACCATATGAAATGAAAACTTGAAAGAAGACAAAAATAAGATTTCTCTTATGAAAATTCGGCTGCCTTACTATGTCACTTAAAACATCAAAAAAATGAATTGATGAGATCAAATAGGGTCTCTCATCATATGAAAATAAAAGGAAAATATGATGGATAAGATATCATATCCCAACATAAAAAAAGGAACTTGAATGACTTGACATGAAAATAGAACTTTGAAAATGAGAAGGGTGAAAAAATCCCTTGCAAAAATTCGGCAGCCTAACGACGCCACTTAAACATTCATAAAATGAAATGATGAGAGAAAGAGTGGGTATCCAATAAATATAACATGAAAAGGAAAGTAAGAGGAACATAAAAGAACATTCTCCAATATAAGAACATGGATCTTAAAATAAATGACATAAAAGCGAATACTTGAAATGAAAGAGAGAGGTAGAATCCCTTACCTTAAAACACAACTCTTAAAACTCAAATTTCGGGACCTGGGGGGATTTAGGGAACCTTGGTAGGACTCATTTGGAGGTAATGGGACCATATATTTTTTTATGGAAATTTGGGAGTGAAAACTAATGAAGGAAAGGGTGGGTATTTATAACGAAAGTGAGGTGATATTTCAATAATTTCAAAGGACACCTCACAAGTGGTTTTCACAAAACCATGGGCTTTCCCATGGTATTTTCCCATGGTATTTGGCTACATGGGACCCCTGATACAATAATTCGTCCCCTTTTGTCAACCATCCCTTAAAATATCTCATGAAATCATCATGATGCAGTCATGATGTCATTAAACATACCAAATCTCTAAAACTGTATTTTTACTATCCACTAAAAATTCAACTGTTTCAGAAAAAACCCAAAAATTAACCCTAACCCTTTTTAGATGTGTATAATTATAAAATGAACTCAATTTCTTGAAAACAACTTTCTAAATATTTTTAATTTAATTATTAATTAAAATCATAATTTATTCAAAAATTATAATTCAAAATCTATAAATCATTTTTAACACCTTGAAAGTTAGTCAACATTCCATAACCTTATAACCTTATGAAAATAAAATAATAATATGGTTTAATAATTATAATGGTCAAATTACTATTCATATTACTATTCGTATTACTATTAATAAGGGTAAAGTTACTATTCACCAAAAATTATTTTGATCTCAATGAACCACATTTTTCACCTTAATTACAACCATGTCTCTTAGATTTTTGAAAATCATTTCACAAAAAAAGTTATTTAATATTTAAACATCTTTTTACTATTCACCATAAAAACACTATTCATCAAGCACTATTCATCAGAAATGAAACTTTTTAGAAAACTTTCAAAATTTCAGCCTAGATTAATTTTGACATTTCCAATTAAAAAATGATGTTTCTTTTTTCATAAAAATTCTCTATGTAAGGGAAATATTTAAAATACCATTTTTACTTGTAAAATCATTTTATCAAAATTGTATTAATAAACTTATATTTTATTAATAAAATCTAGTTATAACACAGAAATGATGAAACAAAAATTTTATTAAAACTATGGGATTACATATTAGGGCTTTGAAACATATCCCCTTAAAACACCCTCATATGACCTAAGGGTAAGGTGTGCGATGGTGAGAGAATCTTGGGGAGGCTCAGATAACATTTTCCTAGTAGTAATTTCTACTAACTTGAACTTCTCTCGTAGAAGATTGCATTGAAGCTTAACATGTTGGAGTTCAGCTTGGGCTTGGTCCAGAGCGAAGCCCAGTGATTCCACCTCCTTCCCAAGCTCAGACAAATGGGATTCATAGGGTTCGAGTCTACTGGGTGAGGCCATTGAATATTCTTTCTTCATTTACCATTATTGTCACCAATTAATCATTAATATATCATACTATTCAAAAATTTCGGGTCGTACAATCTCAACCTCCTCTATTATTTGTTGATCATCACCTAGACCCCACTCTATTTTATTCTTATGTTGTTTAGGGATCCAATTGTTATTCCACAAGGGCATGGTGAAATCGGCCTAGCACGACAGGGCTTTCACTCTTCCTTGGAATAGGGTGACCTGAGATGCTATCTACATTTGGTGGATCATTGATTCGATCTAGGAACATTGTGTCACGCATTTTTATAATGTTTTAATGAAAATTTAAATTTAAATTCCTATTCATTTAGAATTGGATGTTTGGGTAATTCACATGATGTTGGGAAGAGGAAGTGATATAAACCCTTGGGGTTTCATTGGGTGTGGCCCTGATGTAAAAACAATGTTCTTAAGGAAGGCTTGTGTTATGAATTTTTGGATAAAATGATTTAATTAATTCTAATTCCTTATAATTATTTACATGTGGTTCCATTGTGTGATGTATGTGTCAGAGATTGTGGGTGGTGACCATTTGAGCCGAGATAAGATTGGGTGATCCTAGGCTAGATTTCATAGGCAATAGAATATATGGAACAAGGATTCTAGAATATTATGTGTTCCTTATGAATCTACACTTTGATTTTATGATTATTTATATATGTGTGTGGAATATGTGTCCCATAACTTTATGTGATGCCCACCCTTAAAATTTTAAAGTATTTTAAATAAAAACTAAAGTATAAATTTTATTTTCACAATGTACTGAGGGCCCCGATCAACCATCACGTACATTTTGGACATGTCAATCGATGATGACTAAAGATATAAATCATAATGGGTAGGGTGTAGTGGCCCTAGTAGGTGGCCAAGTGACCTATATGTATAGAGAGATAATGGTTAATGATACAAGGACAATGGATTATCCATGAAAGATATTCTAGATTCAACAGGATTAGTGTGATGATTATGGGGAAAGCGTTCCTCCCCCACTTTGAAATGACTACTTGGGTAGTTTGATCCTACAGAGACCGATGAATTGGTGGGATATTCGAACTGGACTAGGATGCCTAATAAAGAGAATTTGATTAGGGTTATTTACCTAATAGGACTTTCCTAAGATGACAAGGTGCCCTTGATGAGACCATGTGCACCCTAGAAGGTTCCCCTATGAAATGAGGCCCTAGTGAGAGGGTGGACTTGGGAATGAGTAGATATGGTAGCATTTGTCACCATAGAACCCATACTGATGATGTAAGACTAAAGGTATGTGTATGTTGAGAATGGGTTTTGGTGTTCATCTAACCCCTTCTATATTTTATTTTATATTTTTAAATGGTATGTTATTAACTAGGGTTCATGGGAATTGGCCACTGGGCCTGACACTAATGTGATTGATCAGGGTGCCTGGGAATAACCTGTTGACCTGGATAAGACCCAGGATACCTAGTATATTTGGGATATGGTATCATGGTATATTGAGGATGTATTTTTAGATTTAATAACATATAGTGATTTGGTTTATGCAGGGTTGGATACTTTGAGGTGGTTCCTTGGACTCAACATTACAGTGTGTATGACCAGGTAAATAGGAATACCCAGGATAGTAAGGATTCATCTAATTTTGTGATACCATTGAAAATAACCATTTTCTAGGATTATAATTAATATACCAATATTCCATCATGAATAATCATGATTCCTAGTATTTTAAATGGATGTATGAGGTATTGGATGGGTTCATGTCCCTGAGCATAGATGTTGGACATCCCAAGGGTGGCTATATGATCCCATTGATTAATTCAAAATATAACCCCTAGGATCAGGTGAATTCATGAGTGTCAATATAAGTGAGGATCTATGAGATATTGGATTCTCAATATATTAACTATGGAATCCAATGAGGGAAATCCCATTTATTGACTAGTTCATCCAGGAATTAGTTACACTTAGATGTATATGATTGCCTAGGGCCTTCCCCTATAAGGAATCAACCATCATCCTGGCATCATGAATTCACAGGTACTATCATGGGGTTCATCCTCAGGCCTTAAGGGTGAGGGATTTCTAGTGACACCCCAAGATCCATTACTCATCAGTGGAGGTATGAGTGTAGGATCCCCAGTGAAAGGATAGTGGTTCCCCTAAGGCGATTCACTTGCTTTGAGACACTATGAAATTTGATGAGGTAGGCACATTTGATCACGGTCATAGACCCGAGGATCAATGATTGTTATTGGGAATGAAATAGTTTTTATGTATTCACCGTTGGTTGTGGTTGGATTACTAGTTGGAAAAGTTAGCACGATGTGATCAGTGACATTTTGGTATCATGATGAAGAACGTATTATTGGTGGTCCCATTTATTTATACTGATCATGTCACATGAAGGTACAACACATTCTACTAGTTATATATGACACTGCATTGGTGGTGGCCTAATAATTTTTGTACTCCGCCTTGGATGGGCTGCTACTGCACATGGGTACCCATGTAGACATTCACTTGGTTGAAATTATAGGTTGGGGGTGGCCCCTAATTGGATCATTTAACTAGATATCTTAGATGGGTTTTGAGATCGAAATGAGTTGAGGTGAGTTATGTAGTTGAGTCTCCTATAATTTTATTTTATTCTTCTATTTTTTTTATAATATCTATGATCGTCCTAGTGGGCGATCATTATTATATAATTTTACTAATTCTTAATTTTACATTATTATAGTTTGGGTTATTTTATATGAAATGTGTACTCTGGTAGTTATTGTGGGTATATAATTATTAGTTATTTTATCAGTTACAATAAAATATGAATAGGGGTATAGTCTCCTCCCGGTACTACCCTAGACCCCTACTATTAATTGATAGCATTTGGCATAAAGGGAGGCACACCTAGGGTCTAGTGGCCAGATGATCTGGTTACTGTTCATAGACTGAGATGGTTTAGGTTGTTTAAAAGTGGTATCATAGATTTTTTTATCTTTATATTACTATTTTGGTATTGGTATACTAGATACATAGGAATTCAACAAAGCTTTTGATGGATATCAATTTGGTTCATCGAGAACACTTATTCTAGTAAGATTTATTAGTTATCAAGGATATGTGATTGATGATATTGGTATTCAATGTTATAGTTGTATATGATTTTTACCTTGAGTGAATTACATGGATGTTTGAGGTTCCTTGTACATTATTTATTTTTTTATCTATTTGACCATTGGAAATAGTAAAGTGTTTGGATTTGGATATTGGCCAGTAAAGGTAAGAGGCATCTCATGCATTATATCAGGAATATAGGATTCACCAGATATATAATCTCGATAGTATGAAATTTCAATATAAATTGAGGATCAGTTCTTTAAAGTTTCAATATCTTCTTATGTAGTGTTTTCCCATACGATTACTTGTTATAATCCTACTCATTTGGGTTGACTTGTATTCATACTCATTTTTGATGTAAGGTTATGTTGATCTATGGTGAGATTTTTTATAATGATGTTTATATAGGCCCTCAGTGTAAAGTATATATAGAGACCCTGGTACATCAACACGAGCATTAGCTTCATTAGTGATGAACTCATAGTGTGTGAATTTAATTTGGAATCTAGCTTTGGAAATGGAAATAAGATCAGTAATTTAAAATTATAGTAACAACTTATATAATGTTTTATCATATAATTTGAACTGTTATTCTAAATAGCTGACCCATGTGACAATGGTTACCCCCACATGGATCCCCCAAGGTTTATTTCATCATATATATATATATATACATATGCTGATAAAATATAATGAAACCCTCAAGGGGGTATTTCTATATTCTGATACCTAGTGAGGACCGATGCACTTTTAGGTGATTAGTTGGCACTTGATGCTGTAGATATGGGCCCCTCATGGGTTTTTATTGTTTGGTTCTAGTCATTTAAAGTGACCATTACAACCTATATAGTGTTTTCTCGTATATCTTAGATTAAAATTCTATCTAACCAAACCTCATCATTAGGGTAACTTGAAATATATCGTTTTGAGTGAACCATTATGTGTTTATGACCCTAGAAGAGTTGGGATTCTAGAGGGACCAATATCCTAAGTGGATGCTCCGTGAGAATCGGTTCTCTTGTAGGTTTATGACTTGGAATGATATTTTGGATGTGTTAGGTATTATGGGACACATGAGTGGGTGTTTGTGGTGTGTGTTTCCATGGGTTTGAGATAGGATCATGGATGATGCCCTATGAACTATAACTCTTTGTGAGTATTGTCCTTGGGCTCATTGGTAGAACTTAATGAACCTAGTGTAAGAACTGAATGGTAGAGATAGGTCATAGGCCTAGATACATTTAGTTTTGTAAAGGTACTATAGAGAGTCCATGTTTAATACCTTTATTGTATCCCCTAAGAGGTCTTATCTATGGTTGGTGATTTCCTTATATATGAGATCATAAGTAGGTTCTTTGGGGATGAGAATGATAAATGTGAGGCGTTATTGGGTGTGTAACCAATAAATCATGATGAATATGGGTTTTATAGTGAAAATAACCATGATCAATTATGCATCATGTATCATGGTGTGGTTTTTAGGGTAGGACCTGGGTGATGTTTAACCCTGTGTATTTTGGATGTACTTTTTGTAGCATAGTCAGAGTGCAGGTGGAAACTAATGAAGGGAATGATGCCAGGGGTGACTAAGGGTGAAGATGATAAAAAAAGTCATTGAAGCATTATTATCTAATGGTTTAGGTGTGTGGTCCTAGTTTTGATGTTGTGTGAGTCATAAAAGTGTGAGTTTGGATTTGGTATCATGTGGTACGAGAACGTGTTCCCATCATGTTTTAATTAAGTCAAGGCGAAGCATGTGATTCATGTGTGGAAACTAGTCGAATTTTACATTGGTGATGACCTAGGATTGATCACTTTTGAGGTTTTACCTAGAAGACTAGTAGCTCAGAATTTTATAGTATAATTATAGGTGTCTCAGCGGTAAAAGTTGACACCTTTAATGTGTTGGTTATCATTCCCTAACCGATCTAGGTTTGATCAAGATAGAAGATTTAAGGGTTGAAATTACACTAATACTGGATGGAGAAGACTGACACATGTGTTTGGTTATAGAACCTATTTAGTTTATGGTTATGGGTATATTTTTTGACTCAAGATTGTGTTTCAAGCTGTGTTTTAGGGTGATGCGCAGTTATGAGAGGTTTCAAACATTTCTGATCATTATGTTCGATGATGGGTAGGGTATGAACCCTATTGATCATAAATTTTAACAGGTGACACTGTGAAATGGTCAAAAATATGAAAGAGAGTGGGATTTCAATTGCAGGTAGTACAAACCTTGTGTTGAAGGGCCTTGGGTGATGAGTCTTGTAGTTAGATGAACATTTTTGGAATTTCGATGCTGGTGAGAAAATGGGTTTAGATTCAGTTGATTACTCAGTGAATGAAATGAATAGATTCATATGTGATATCAGATGTAGTTAGTGCATCAACATTAGGCTTAAGATGTTTTTAATAGAATTTAAGTGGGTGTCAGATCAGAGGAGCATCGACTCATGTTGATTTAAATGTTGAAGTGTTTTTAAGAGTAAGGATTCAAATATAAAGTTACATGAAATGTTGATCATAGAATTTGGTGGGTGTGTTGGAATGATCAAGGGGCATCTCCTTGAGTAGGGGCATTAAAACCAGGTATTGTGAATAGATTAATGGTCCTGAGTGTCTTTGATAAGGGTTAGACAGAGGAGTCCTGACTTGAAAATTTCATGATTTTGAATGAAGTGGTATGGATATGTAATATATCACATTACATCAGAAAAATATAGTTGGTTTCTAGATTTAATTGTGGATTTTCAAGGAAAATTTTGTACAACCAGGTTTTGAGTGTGGTTACGTTGAATTAGAATGCTTCAGGTTTGAATTGAGTATAAGAAGATGATTTATTATGTATGAGAGGGTGCATAGTTGGGAACTATTATTGGAGAATGATTAGGATTCAAGTTGCGTATTTTGGTAGAAAATTCCAATTATTGAGGCACCATGTCTTGGAATTAGCCTTATGGTGCTATGTCCGATGTCAAGAATCACCATAGGATGGGTGATGAACTGGATGGTGACATGATCATGTTTTGGGTTAGGTAGGATTAGGTAGGTTCCATCTCTATGTTTCAATGGTGGTTGCGAGAGTTGGATCAAGTGATTGAAAATTACATTTCATATGCATAAAGTAGACTGTGAGGGAATTGTGAACCTTTATGGATTTAATGAACTATTTTGAGTAGGTATTAGTGACTAAGTAAGGTTTGGTTTTTATGTTGGATATCGATAAAGACTTCTCAATGATTAGAAATGCTATGGTGGAGAATTTTACTCATATAGGTGCTCAAAATCACAGTGGAATTTGAATTTTCAAATTATTGGATGGGTCATTTTGAGAATTAGGTTTTGAGAGTTTGTAAATCTTCTAAGAGGGTTTTTATACATTGATTATGGTTTGGGAGACATCTGATGGGCTCATAGGAGCATTGGGAGAGGTTTAGTGGAAGGTTCAACCAAATGTGAAATAAATCAATTGGTCCATCGATGGTGTCTAGAATTAGAATAAGCTACAACCATTGGCCACTGATGGATTCCATCGGCTGGATGGTGGACCTTAAAAAGGGAGAAATTACATTTTTACTACCATTTTTTATAGGGGGTAGACCCCTCCCTCATCTTTCTCTTACACACATAGACATGGGTCTCTCCCACTTTGTTCTCACCTTCAAGAACCCTCAAATTAGGGGTTTTGGTGATTTGAAATTCCTATGATAGGTACGTCTAAGCCTCTAACATTATCTATTGATCCTAACATATCTCTTATGATAATTTCTTATCCTAGTTAGGGATTCAATTATGATTCCATCATAGCATGGTGGAATCAGTTGGGCATGATGGAACTTCCACTCTGCCTAGGAAGAGGATGACCTAGGATGCTGTCTATACGTGATGTCTTTTCGACTCGGCCAAGTCACTTTTCACCATGATTTTTTCTATGTTTTTTAATAATTTTTTTAATTTCAATGCTCATTTATTTGGAATTGAATGTTGGGGACTTCACCTAGAGTAGGGTAGGGGATTTAAGATGGACCCATGTAGTGACATTGAGTATGGCCCCAACATGGTTACAATATTAATTGAGAAATTGGGTGTTATGCCATTTTGGATAAAATGGTTTAATTAAGAATAATACATTATAATTAATTAGTTATTGTACCTTAGGGTGACATAAGATTCTGGGAGAGTGGTCGGTGGCTAGTTAATTTGAGATGAGTTTGGGAGATCCTAGGTGAGGGTTATTAGTATAGAGAATAAATGGAACAAGTGTTTTAAAAAAGTATATAGTCCTTATATATCTTTATTTCGGTATTATGGTTTTTTATATACAAGTGGCATGCATGGACTCACCAATTTAGGTGGTTCCCCCCTCTTAAATTGTTAAAGTATTTTAAATAAAAACCGAAGCCTACATTTGATTTATATAAGGTACCAAGGTCCCTGATAGACCATACTTTTCCGGATTGACATATTGACAACTAATGACTGAGTATATAAATTAAAATGGGTAGGGTACAGTGGACCTAGTGGGTAGGTGTCCTAGTGACATAAAAGTAAAGGGGTAATGGTTCAGGATGAATCACCAAGGGTTTTTCCGTTATAGATACCCTAGAGTCGATAGTCATAGTTTCATGATTGTGGGGCGAGTGTTTCGCCCCCATAAGGACATGAATACTTGGGTGGTTTATCCCTGCGAAGACTGTCGAATGGATCAGGTGTCTGAACAGACTTGGGACACATGAGAAATGGAATGGGGTTATGGATATTTCCCTAGTGTGAGTTTCCTAGGAGGCCAAGGTAGAATCAGTAAGACTGAGGGGACCCTTGTATGTTCCCTTGTGACTTTTGAAACTAGTAAGAGAGTGGACTTGGGAACATATAGGGATGGAAGAAGTTGACACCTTAGAACCCATATGTATCCTGTAATTGTGAGGATATATGAATGATGATGTTGGGATTAGGAGTTCAACTGCACCCTTTCATATTTTATTTTATATTTTTCAATGGTATGTGATTACTCAGGATACCTGGGAATCATCCATAGGGCCTAACACTGGCATGATTTCTCATGGTGTCTGGCAGTCACCTGTTGAAATGAATAAGACCCTAGGATACCTGGTATGTTTGGGATCTGATATCATTGTATATTGGGGGAATTTTCCTAGCTTGGAAGCATCGATTGACTTGGTTGATTCAAGAGTGGATAACTAGAGGAGGTTACTAGGATCCATAATTGGAGTGTGTGTGATCATATAAAAAGGAATTCATAGATATAAGGGGTTCCCCCAATTTTGTTGGTACTATTGTACATGTTCAGGTTCCAAGACTCGAATGGAGATACCAATAGGACATTATGAATGCTTGAAATTATTGGGATTCAAATGGAAGTATGTTGTGTCAGGTGGGAATGTGTACTTTAGCATGAATTTTAGACATCCCAAGGGTGACTATAGGATCCCCTCAATTTATGAGTACGATACACCCTATGACTGTGCTAATACACCAATATTAATATGGATAATCATCCATAACATATTATATTCCCAAGATATTGACTTTTGGACCCATGGAGCATATTACATTTTATTATCTGGGTCACCCATGAATCAATCATTCCTGGACATATAAGATTTCCCAGCCCCCTCCTTAGAATGAGTTATCAACCTAACATCAAGAATGCTCCGGTACTACCACAGGGTTCAACCTGAGGGGTTGAGGGTGAGAGATTCCTCATGATGCCCCATGATCTACTAATCATCATTAGAGTGTGATTGAGGAACCCCCAAAGCAAGGATATAGGTTCCTTGAGGTAGGTTTCATGATCATAGACACTCTAACACTGGTTGAAGAAGGTATGGTTGATAGGGGTAAAAGACTTGAATATTGATGATGGTTTTTTTGATGATAATGGTTTACATGCATGCACTTTGGGGGTGGTTGGATTATTATTTGGAATGATCATCGGGATGTACTTAGACACATTTTGACATCGAGCAAAAGTAAGTATTATTGGTGGTTATATATTTATTTTATAGTAATTATTTATTTATACTAATCATGTATCATGAATGTACACTGAACATTATTGGTTATGTATGGGAAAATGTTGGTGGTTTACTACTGAATTTTGTAATCAAACCCCACTTAGGCGGCCACTATAGATGGGTACCCAAGCATATGTTCACTTAGTTTCAGGAACATGTTGGATATTGGCCTCAGTTTGGATCATTCAGTTGGAATACATGGATGCATCTACAGATTAGGATGAGGTGAGGCTTGGGTATGTAATTGAGTCTATTGTATTTTTATTTTATTATTTTTTAAACTATATTTATATTATGTGTGATTAGACTAATGGTAAATCACCACTATATGACTTTACTCCTTTTTTATTTCTTATTATTACAGTTTGGGTTGTTTTATTTATCTTGTGTACTTTGATGATAATTATTGTTATATGAAACATTGTTATTTTATTTGTTTACTACATACTCTGATCAAGGGGTATAGTCTCCCCAAGGTATTACCCTAGAACCCTAATTTAAGTAGATAAACTCTGGCGTATGGGGAGGTGCGCCTAAGGTCCTGGGTGAACTGATTCATTTATTGTCCGTAGGGTGAGTTAGGATAGGATTTTACCGTACCTCCTTTCAATGTTTGGACAAATAATAATCAATAGGGATACATCCTCTTCCAAATTACATTTATTTCCTTACTATATTTCATAATACAGTTACTTAATTTTATACCTATTAATTTAATGGTTATATTATAACCACTAAAATTAATAGTTTTATTTTAAAGTATCACGGTTTCTGTATATTTCGGTGTTACATGTGAAACATTAAAATATTAATAGTATAAAAAAATAATTCTAAAATATCAGGGCATTACATTCTTCACCCTTAAACAAAAGTTTCCTCACAATTTTGATTATCAAATACCAATGGAAATAGATAAGGGAATATAAATGATAAGTATGAATCAAGGTAAAATTTCTAGAGAGATAATGACCTAACAAACCTAGGAAATATATATTTTTCCTTAGAATACACTTATCCCTAATACATAGTTTTTTATCCAAATATTTGATCCAAGATTCTATCATTATTCAGTATCAAGACCCACATTAAAAAATGTCCTTATAAGGGGCGTTCAGATTCAATCTTTCATTGATAGAATATCATAGGTTGATATGAAATTTGATCTCATTATTACAAATTTTTTCCCTCTAAGTGGAGATAACAAATATTCTAACAAAATAAGGTTAAACTTATCTAAATGAAGAGTAATATGATTTTTCACCAAGTACTTTCCCATAAACCTAAACTTGATAAACAATAATAATAGCACTAATTTTATTTATTAATAATTCAACATCTAGTCATCTAGGTGAAAACTTGATGTTCAAAGTAAGCATTCAATGTAAAAAGTAGTAAATAGAACAAGGATAAAATACAATACTCATAGTTTTGAGTAGATGATTGGTGTCCATAACTATACATCATTTTTGAAACTCACTTTAGTTGTTGTGATTATATAGGATTTATTTTGTTCCCTTTTCCTAAAAATCTATTGATTCCTACCATTCTTGTTAGCCCTTTGATTAGGGAATTGTTTTAGAAAATTCCCAGGTTTACCTCATTTGAGGAATTAAAATGTTCTTGGTAACTTAGGATAAGATCATTATTACTTTCATCTTGTTTGATAAACTCTCTATTTTTAATTAGGAATTAGTTTTTTTTACCCATTATTTCCACACAAAAACATCTTGCTGTTACTTTGAGGCATTTTCCTTGGTTCCTCTTCCCACATTTTTAACTTAAATAAATTGAATATTCTTCCCTTAATCATCTTATTCATTTAAAATTCCAGGATACTCCTTAATTACTTTATTTACCATGTTTATAAATTCAACTAAGTCAACATTGTTAATCATAATTATTGATAGATGATTTTCTATAATCAGAATATTTCAATCTCCATATATCATCTCATTTGTTTTATTATTGGGAAAATCTATATATTATCCATATAATCCAGTATTGACATGGTTCCATTAGTCTTCAACCACTAGTAAAAACAAAAGGAGTTAACATGAGTGATGAAAATTTAGCATCATAATAGAATTATCATAAATGATCTCATGAAAACTAAAACTCAAAATTTATTACTATTTAAAATCATCACATTATCTTTTAGTTAAACCTAAATCACTATCGATTTATATAGATTTATTTGAATCGAGATATATCATACCTCATGAACTATTCTTTAACATAATAAATTACTTATAATAGATCATAATGGGAATGTTATTGATCAATTTATGTCAGTTAGGATTTTCTATCAAATTGTGCATCTTTAGGCTTGCTTATTATTCACTAGAGTGATGATTGAGTTGAAAGTAAAATAACTTTTTTTTAGTGTGATAACCCCTAAGTGCATATGTTCCACAACCACATCCACTTTCCAGTGCCTAGATAGTGATTAAATTTATAGTAACAACACATACTCAAGATTTTACCACAATTTTAGGATGTTATTCTATACTTATATTTATCTCTTAGACTTTTCCCTAAGGTTTTCACTAATGTTTTCTCACATAGTCTCCAAAAGTAACTAAATTAATCCTCAAAATAAATAAAATATACCATTATATCAACTATATTAGAAAAATATAAAAATATATTTATCTTTATTTTAAGACAAACATTATACCACATAAATAATTTTGCAACCCTAAGAACTAAAGGTTTATTTCCCTTGAGGACTAGGTAGAATACCAATATTTTTTGCAATACTTGTGAATATTTCTCTATAATTGAGTCATGCCAGGCCCCATTATATAATTATTATAGGATATAATCATCTTTATAAACTTGGGAATGTAAACATAATAAAAGGGTGAACTCACATGCTCACTAAGGAAAAAAATTATTAACATGTCTTCAAGGGGTATGTAACACCCTATAATGATTAAGGGTCAAATGAATAATTGATATGACTCATGTTAATAAGGCACAACATTATTTTTGGGATCCTACCTGATTATAACTCTATAGTTAAGCATGCTTGGACATGAGTAGTGATTAAGATGAGTGACCTCTTGGGAAGTTTCTCGAGGTGTGTGTAAGTAATAACAAATCACACTATAAAGAACATGTGTTGGCCTATGATTATAGTCATTAGTCAAATGACCCTTTAGGTAATGTGGGTAGGACCTAGTGTGGGGACCACATGTATGAGGGGAAACTGGTGTTTTCTAGTGGTACAAGACCTAATGGCAATGTTAGGATGAGGTGTCAATGCTATCAGTGAGGCCTAGTTATTACATTGGTATGAGAGTAGGAACGAAACCTTAAGTGAAGTTTTACTACTTCTGTTGAGATGTTGGGTCCACAATGAGGACATTGTTCTTTGGGGGGGGGGGGTGAATTTAACACCATATAATGATGATGGTTCAAAACAATAAATGACATTGCTCATGTCAACAAGGTTATCCATTATTTTCTAGAGCCTACCAGATTAGAATTCTATAGTTAAGAATGCTTGTCTTGGAGTAGTGATCTGGATGGTTGAACTACCGATAATTTTCCTAGGGTGTTTGCGAGTGAGGAAAAATCACACTAGAAAGAACATGTGTTGGACTTTAGGGACAATCATTAGTTTGATGACAATTTCGGGCACATGGGTGAGACCTATGGTGGGGACCACGTGTCCCAAAAGACTAAATGATATGGCTCATTTCAAAAAGGTGCTCATTTATTTTTTGGATCATACATGATTAAAACTCCATAGTTAAGCATGCTTGTCATGGAGTATTGATTAGGATGGTTGACCTCATGGTAATTTTCCTAAGGTGTGTGTGAGTAATGAAGAAACAAACAAGAAATAACATGTTTGGTCTCTAGGGACAATCATTAGTCTAATGACTATTTTGGGCACATGGGTGGGCAATATAGTGGGGACCACATGTCTGTGGGGAAACTAGTAGTTCCTGGTAGGCTAGGACCCGATGACCATGTTTAGGCGGGGTTTCTGTGCTATTAACGGGTCCTAGTTGTTATAATTTAGATCATAAGAATAAGAGAAAACATTACCATTGAAGAAAAACATGATTATTAAGAACATGAATTCATAAGAGTTGCAAAAAAGTGAAAATAGGAGGACATGTGAATAAAAAATTAGCAAACATATACCATGAAATAAGAATGTGAGATAAGAATGGAAACATGTCAAAAGAAAATAATATCATAAGATCACGGAATCATAAATATGTGTAAGGAATATAAAACATGACATCATAAGCATATTTCAAGGCTCATTTCTAAGGATATCATAGTGGAAAAATTTCCATGGTGGGTGTTATTCACTCTCTATTCAAATAAACATAGTAGAAAGAGTCCCATGGTTTATTGGCTTCACTCTCCATTCATATAAACATGTTATGTCATGTGATATAAATATTTAACCAATACATAGGAGGGTAAATCATACAAATAAGATAAAACATTACCATAGGAGAAAAATATGATTTTTAAGAATATGAATTTATAAGAGTTTTCCAAAAGTTAAAATAGGAGTACATGTGAATAAAAAATTAGCAAACATGTATCATGGCATAAGAATATGAGATAATAATTGAAACATGTTATAAGGAACTGATATAATAAGATCATGGAATCATAAATATGTTTCAAGAACATAAAACATGACAACATAAGCATATTTCAAGGCTCATTTATAAGGTTATCATAGTTGAAAAAGTTCCATGGTGTATTTTATTCACTCTATATTCCTATAAACACAATAGATAGATTCCCATGGTTGATTTAGTTCACTCTCCATTCCCATAAACATATCATGTTATGAGATGTAAAGATTCAACCAATTTGGAGGAGGGAAATATAATTTTGGGATCACCCATCACATAATCATAATATATAAATATATATGTGTCCCATACAAGGGAAATAAAATAATACATAAATCATAATCATTATAAAAACCATGGGAAATAAGTGGGTTTCAAGATGTTGTCTCAAAGCATAACTGAAGGATGTATCATAAGTATTCCCAAGAAAATAATGAATTAAATAATTTTATATTTTATTATTCTAATAAATAATCATTAGTATTAAACATTTGTTTTTAATTCAAAAAAATTAATGAGATGGGTCAAGTAGAAGTAAGGATAAAATGAATGTACATAAGTGATGCTCTTTGAAATGAGTAAAGGATATTTTAAGGAAGGAAAGGAATGTTATTTTACTTTAAACCAGAATTTATCCATGTAGATACAACATTAAATAATGAGGGTTTTAAAATACTATTAATGTTTAAAAAAATTTGATGGAGGTGACACTTAACAAGAAATAATAATTTAGAAAGTTCCCTTAAGTCGAGTTTACATAAAAGTAGAAATTTTGAAGGGGTATTAAAAATGTATTATCCCTAGAAGAATGGTAAAGTAAACTAGGTATATATGTAAGGAACATATATATGGAACATGGAATAAATAATTGTAGATAAGGTTTAGGTAAAGTGGAAAAAATAAATATAACATGTAACCCACAAGTAATGAGGATGGTTTGAAAGATCAAACAAATTCCCATGGATAAAAAACCATTTTAATATTTTAAAATTACTTTAATTCAATCCCACATCAAAAAAAATGAATCATAAAGTTCTACTTTTAAACTAAGAGAATTAAAATATAAACTCCATATGAGATAAAACATATTTAGGTTTTCTATCATAAATGTTAATATCGGTGGAAAGGGGAAAATAGAAAAAACCATTATTAGAGTGGATTTGAATTATTCTGAACAATGATATACTTTTTGAGAAGGAATTTAGTCAAGATAAAAGATTATAATTTAAAATTAATTTTCATTCAAGTATTAAAAGGAATTACTATGACATAAAATCTTAAGGTTAAAGAAACCAAACATAGAATTAAGACGTTCAAGAAGAGTCATTTTAACTCTATAAAGGGAGTATGGCTAACATAGAACCTTATATAATCATTATAATTCGAATAGAAAAAAAAATAAATTTATAAAATTAGATGGATTTATAAATAACTTATATTTGAAGAATATTACGACAATAAATACATAAATGTAAATATTTATATAAAAAAATGTGAAAAAGTGGAGAATATAAATTATATCTCAATGAATCAAAAATGAGATACAGAAACCATTAACTTGTATTAAATATTAGTAAAATGTACTCTAAGATCCCATATAAAAATGTAAATATACTAATAAACTTTTTATAAATTTTATTCATAACTATAATATTTTTAACCATCACTGATAATTATCCGTTACATGTATAATAGTTATTTTTAATCTATTTTCTATCTCTAGTATCTTCATTATTTTGAACTAGTTTCTTAATAGTGGTGTTGTTCTTAATTATTATCCAAAAATTTACAATACAAATATCCTAAAAGGTGGTATAATTATTACTTTATAATTATTTATTGTGTTATAATTTTATTCTATGGGTTTTTTTCTTATGATCGTTAAAGATGAGACCAGTGATGAGAATGTTTCAGCAAGTTTTAACTAACAAATGTTGGTATCATAATTAATTAGTGTAATATTGTTTTTACCATTACATAGAGAAAATAAAATACTCATTTACTTATTTATTTCATATATTATCATTAATTATATTCTGATATACATCAATGATATTATTTCAGAGCATTATTCAATTAGGTGTTTAGAGTAACCCAAACTTGAACATAACATAATTAATGGATGAATATAGAGTGATTTAGTTGTATTATCATTATTATAGAGGAATAATGATATTTAACTTCTTATAAAAGTGATATATAATAATTTAATATAATTATAATAAACTTCAATGTTTATGAAACTATTACATAGTATGAATAAATTGTTTTTCCTCTTAGAATACTAGCATATATGGTTGAATTTACAAAAATCATTTATTTCTCATATTATTAAATGGTATTAAATTTTTTTATCAAAACCATTATAATTTTATAAGAATCATATTTTTTCCATTAAATACTTCCTCATGACTATCCTTGAGAGGAAATGAAGGAAAATAAAGCATGATGCTTCTTGTAGCCGGTAGTCCACACACATGAATGAATGTCGTTTTTAGTTTCCATAAGAGAAAATAGAAAAGGTGGTTATTGGTTATTAAAAAAATTAAAAAAAATTTAGTATAACATAATTAATAAATTAATCATATAATATTTTGGAAAAATATTTTTAATGGGAAATATAGAAAATAAATAATGTTTGGGAAAAGGTAGTACTTACGTTGAGAATTTTGAGCATCCCTTTGAGGATTCCCTAGAAAGGGAGGATTTGGGATAAAATATTATATTAATGAGCTTAAGTAATTGAAAATATATTATAGGGGAATTAAATTATGAATAGTTTCAATAGGAAACCAAAATATAGAGCAATATTTAAGGGGTAGTGATATGCCCTTTTTAAAGTAGAAGAAAATGGATTTTTTTTGTAAATACCCATTATTATCTAAATGATTCCATGAAACTATTCAAGATTCAATGTACAAAAAATTTAGAATTAATTGATTACAAGGTCATATTTGGTCGTCTAATCCTTATCCAAGAATTTCCACCCACGTTTTAAGCATTTTTGATTTAATTTATCATTGTAATTTTACATTTTACTATTTTTTATCATGGTAAATAGTTTCCAAGTAATTTATGTTTTAATTAAAATATAAAATAACCGTTGTTTACAAAATTGGATGTGATTAATATAAATATTTCATAAATTAAATTAAATTTTAATTATAAATATTAGAAAACTAACTTCGAAATTAAAATATATAATATATAATTTTTTTTGTAGAAAAATAAAGATTTAACAATTAATTGTTCTAAATATTATATAACATTAATTACCAATTAAATGGGTCATAATATATTTATATTTGTTTAAACAGTATAATATATCAGTTTTTTAGAATTTAGTAATTTATTTTATTAGATAAAAATTACAAAATGTTAATAAAAAAATTCCTTGAAAATAATAGTCTTACCACTATCATATTGATTAAAATTAATCCTATTAATTATATTTTTATGTATAAAAATGAAATTGGGCATATTAAATAATATGAAAAAAATGATCTAAAATATGAAACGACTATTTTATATTTATCTTATTCAATTGACAGAGACTAATTTTTAATATAATTGTATAAAATAAAATGTTAGAGTAAGATATTACTTATGTTTTGAAAATGATAAAAATTGGTTTTATAATAAAATATAGTATTCTTTTAATGAATTATTTTACTTTATAAATATATATATTTTATAATAAAAATATTCAAAAAAAATTTAAACCATACTTTTATTATGATAATTTTATAAATGAGATGGTTTTAGCAAAATAATTATTTTTGTCAATATTGACCTAAAAATAATTTATTTTCAAAAAATAATAATCATAGGATAATATTATTATTATAAATAAAGAAATTGAGTTAATTTTGTCAAATTAAAATTCTAAAATATAAATTTTAAATGAAAATATAATGAAAACACTTTTCATAGTAAAATATCATTTAAAAAATAATATTTTGTTACATTTATTTCCTATAAATTTCTAATTTGATTGGTGTTAATATATTTTTTATATAAAAATATATATTATCTATAATATATTTAATCACATTAAATAAAGTGCATAAAAAATAAATTTGATATTTTTTTAAGATTAAATTGATCTTGTAAATTTTTTCAACGCATTAGTAAATTAGGTTTATTTTTTCTTTTAATAGTCAAGCTAAGAATATTAAATAATATACATGGTAAATAATTTAATTTATTAATAATTATATGTTTATATCATCCTAATTTTTTCACGTAATATCTAAGCATAAGGTAAACTATGGTGGTAGTTCTGGATGGTGATTCCAAAGCATGGATCTCATGGAAATTTCCACTATCGTGAACTTATCATGCATATGATTTCAATAATATCATAATTTTTAGTGTTCAGATTGTTCTTGTTCTAGGTAAAACCCTAGTGTAGTTACCCAATTTCTAATCTTAGTCAAATGAGCTTTATAATGGAGACTTATACTACCCAATTCCATTTATTCCCTTTATATATTTTATAATATGGTTAATTCCTTTTATAAACACTGATTTAATTGATATATTATAACATTAAAATTTAATTATTTTATTTTAAAGTATTCAGGTTTGGCTTTAGTTTGATATTTCATGTGAAATAGTATATTAATCATATTATAAAAATATTGTTACTAAAATCTTGATGTGTTACCTTCACTATCCTATGTTACCTTCATCAATGATGTAAGATGAATGGTTTGAGTGTTATTTATCAAGAAAAATTCCAAGGTAATTAGAAGCTTCATCTGATAGAGATCTATGGAGAAAACAGAGACTAGAAGTAAACTAAAATGATTGATTCCTCCTAATGATAAGGAGTAAAAATAAAGGAGTTCTAGAGGTTCTTCTTTTAGAAAGTACTAACGTTTTACAAGACTATACTGGGTACTCCATAATAATAGGGATTCATGGAAAGGATGAATCATATTTTAGTTCATAAGGAATTAAGCAGGAGGAATCACACTATTTTCAAAGTATTTCTTAGAAGATGTTATGAATTGTGATACCTAATTAGTGGATAAGATTGCATTATTTATATTATGTTAGGAACTTCTAGAAGCCTAGAGGTCTATAAGAAAATCTAAAATTTCTCACTTAAAAATATTAGGTTCACTTACCTAATTCCATGCCCATTCCAAGGAAAACTAGTGTTACACCCCAACTCCGATAGCCTAGATATGGTGGTTAATTTACAACATTGGAACAAAATATAAGGGATCACATCTCGAAGGATTAAATAACTTAGTAGTCTTGGGAGATAGGATATTTACATGAATCTAAAATTACTTATGAAAACCTGAAATATAATATAATAGTTATTATGATAAATTTATTATTTAATATATAAAATTCTAGATTTAATTTACATATTGGTATCCTGGGGAAACAAAAAAAAACAGAAATGGTGACCTCATATGTTCATTAAGGGAATGAAAAAAATAGAAGCTATCATAAAATAAATAAAACATATAAAATATTGTAGAGATAAAAAATAATACAATATTTCATATGACTAATACCATAAAATGAGACTAAATCCATGTATAACATAACAACATAAATAATCACATGGATATTAATAAGTAGTTTTATAATTGTATAAATAATAATGTCAAAAATCATAATATTATCATCAATGCATTTTTCTAAGACAACATACACAAGAATGTAAGGAGTGCACAAAAATACACAAATTATTTTGTCCCATGAGACCTACTGATTCATCTAGGTTATATAGTGGGCCTCACCCATCACATTCAAAGTCCAATGCATTCATCATATGAAAGGGGTGAAACATAATCAATATAAACATTTGTATTAAAAAACAAGCAGATGAAATGTTAATATTCCCCCAACTAATAAATATCACACAATCATAATACATCTAGAGAAATATGGTTAATGGTATCGAAATATTACATCCCCACTAAAACTAAATATTAATAAAAGAATATTGACATAAATGAAAATACATTAGAAAGTCCATCGGAAGATTTCTTAAGGAAAATATCATTTTCATTTTGAAGTCACTTATTCAAAATCTATAACATTCCAAATTATTAAGAAAAAAAGTTTCTTTTAAAACAATATTTTAATCATGTAAATAAATATTTAAAGAAAATATTAATCCTGATGGCTAGAAAAGTTGTTAATGTGATGACTGTTGAAACAAATATTCAGTTCCCACCATCATTAAAGGAAACCTCATCTGGAAAAAATGAAAAGATTATTCCTTTTAAAACTTTTTATAAAAATTAAAACCTGGATAAAAATTAATTTAATAAATATTTATAGAATAATAAAAACATTCTTGAAAACTTTTTAAAGAATGTAAATACATTCAATAAAAACAGTCATGAACAAATAAAAAACAAGGCAAGTTTTACTTATTAAAATTATTTTAATATCATGGGTACTTAAGAGATGAAAATGAAATAGAAAATTATAATTTTTTAAATAACTATTGGGAAATAAAATATATAGGGTTTAATATATAAAAATTAATTAATTTTATGAGTATATACTTAAACATAAACAATCTGAAATAATGATAAGATTGTGAAATAAACCCTTACGTTTGGTATGAATTACATTGTAAGGTATTTTAACCTCATGTATAATAGATATAAATTTATTATAATTATAATCCAAAACCATAGAAAAAATTATAATATCATACATGATCCACTTATAACATTTCAATTACCATTTATAAATAATTAATAATTAAAATCATCATTTCTGAGTGTTAGCTATTTCATTTTTAATGTGAGTTTCAGTTCACCAGTTTTGGACCCTGAATATTTCTCATGGTTCCATTATATATAATATGTTAATAATTGTATACATATATTATATATTCATTATATATATAATTTGGATCATCCATGGAATTTAGTGTTGATAAATGAATCATATCACTTCATGGAGGTGGTAGTCCACATGTATGCATGCGGGGCATTATAATTTTTTTTATGAGTGGAAGGATGAGAAGGTAAATATAATATTATAATTACAGAAGAATAAAAATTTCATAAATATCATATATATTCGATTCTTATATCTTTATAACCACCCAATTAAAGTGGTGATAATAAATGAATGTCAATAAAATGTGGAGACACTAAGGCATACATTTGCATGAGAAATGTTTGTCACTTTTCAGAGGATAAAAAAGAGATTTAAAATAGTTGTCCTATAAAAATAATAACATATAAGAAAATTTATGATACTTGAGTTATTATTTTATCATGGGTACAAAAAAAATTATAGGAAGTAGAAAAATAAATATGTTTTAATGAGTTATAAAAACGTTTACTTTCCCTTTGAGAAACTTTCATTGGTTGAAATCTTAAGGACCCTAGGGTTGGTCTTTTGGGAAGCACATAACCTATAGAATGTGTATAAGGATTTTTGGGCGATATTTTTTCTGGGTTTGGTTGATATAGAAGGCTCAAGAGGTGTGAATAAGTAAGGGGAGGAGGTACCCTTTTATAATTGAGGTGAGTTTCACACTTGTAATTTTTCAAAGTTTTAAAATATTATTAAGTAAATTTCCAAAACAAATTGATTCAAAATGACTCAAATTAGAATTTTATAAGGTTATGGTCTAAATAAAACCATCCAATTAGGTCTAATCAAGAATATAAAACATTTTAATCCTTATCTTTTTAGTTTAACCCCCTAGTAAACTTGTTTTGACCTTAACCACTCTAACGACTTTTTCAACATTAAAGGGTAATAATGTTACTTATAAGGTAAAAATTGGATCATAAATATCCATGAGATGAAATTTTCAACCATATATAATACTACTTGTCATATTTCAAAACTTTTATTATTTTTAAATAATTTAATAAATGTCATTTTTCATAAAATATCATTAATGTCATTTTTGAAACTATTATATTAATTTTCCTTTAAATAAATAAATAAAGAAGTGAAATTCAAATATAAAAATCTAATAAATCCATTTTATGTTATATTTATATAAAAAATTATTGAAAATCAAAAATTTATCCAAATTATATTGCTTTTAATATTTTTAAAATCATTTATTTTATTTTTCTTTCAATTGAATAAATATTGTTTTGTCATTACATAATAATTTACGATAATCATATAATAAAAAAATTATTATTATGAAATTAATTTCATTATTCTAAAAATAAATTTCAATATTCATTCACATCTTATTTTTATCCCTATATTAGCATATAAAAGTAATTTAAAAACAAGAGAGTGACATTTTGTATTTTTCTTTACTTAAAATATCATATAGTTTATTTTAATGGAAAAGTGCCCCATATTAAATTAAATTAAGAGCCTAAGATGATAAGGTAATAAATACATTCCTCTAATAATAATAAATATGATTAATAGTGTCCTTATCACTTAGTTTTAACCTATGTTAATCTAAATTACCTTTTTTCTGCAGTGACTATTTTTTTAATATTTTTACTATTCATTATGACAAAAAAATAAGCTGTACTTATTAATTATTATGATTTAAATGCAGAATATATTTTATCTAATTAAATATCTATAAGTTTTATACATTAATTTTATAATAATCCCTGAAATCACAATGAAAAACATTTTTTGGAAAAAATGCCTTTTAAGTCTAAATGTATTTGTATACGTAGATCAACTAAAATGTAAATTCCAATGTAATTATATTATTTTAAGGGATAATTATAGTAATTTAAGATCAAATTAAAATCATTATGGTACTTTTAAAATTAAAATAAATGACAATTTAAAAAATCGATATTTTTCACTATTCACTGAAAAATCCATCATTTAAAAAAAACCTAGAATTTCACCCTATGTTAATTTTGATAAGATTATTTCAAAAATTAAATAAATTTAATTCAATTCAATTTATTTTTTTTATAAAATAGTTTTCAATCACATTGTCAAATAAAACTATGTTTATTAGTGCTATTGTTCTTCTATAAAGAAAAGATTACTATAATTGAAGCTTAGGTGTTATATTATTCACTCCAATAAATTTTATCCTCAAAATTTATAGGACATAACCTCATGAAATGATTTGGGTCTTTATTACTCATATCATTTTTAGGTTCCCATGTTGCATATTCTATCTTATTATTTCTCCAAAGTACCTTTACAAGATAAGTTATTTGATTCCTCAACACTTATTATCTAATGTCCAGAATCTGGATAGGATTTTAAAAACCAAATAAATCAGGTTCAATTCAATTTCCTCACATATGAGAACATCTGTTGGTTTCAGCATGTACATCAAAAATAATTATATATGGAACAAATTATGTACTTTATAGAGGCTAGGTGGCATTTCCAAATGGTAAATCAGAGCTTGAAATCTTTCTATAATATCAAAAGATCCGATGCACATGGGGATCAGTTTTTTTTCTTACTGAATCTTATATTACTCTTCCATGGTGGTAATTTCAAGAAAATATGATCTCATAGTTTAAATTCCAAATATTTCCTTTAGTTATTAACATTTCTTTTTTTTTTCTGTATTTGACCTTCTTTTATATGGGTATGAATATGGTCTTTACCTTTTCTATTTTCTCATCTACAAGTCTTGGGCCTACGAGATTTCTTTCAAAAAATTCATCCCAATAAGTTGTATTATGATATATATTTATATATAATTCTTCATAATATGCCATTTTAATACTATAATGGAAGCTATTGTTATATAATAACTATACCAATGGTAAATATTGACCCCTATACCTTTAAAGTCAAGTGAGAATGGATGTAACATGTCTACTAATGTTTGAACTATCCTCTTGGATTACACATTAGTATGAGTATGATAGGAAATGATCAAATAAATATCAATATCAATATATTTGTGAATAGTTTCCCAAAATTTCAATGTAAATCAAAGATTACTTTTAGAGAGAATTGAAAGAGATACACCAACAAGTCTTACAACTTCATTAGTATTGAGTCATGTAAGTTACTCAATAGTTAAATCTTATCTTATTGAAAGTGTGAATATTTGGTAAGATTATCAACAACAACCCATATGGTATTATTTAATCTATGATTATTTGATAATCCAGTAAAAAATTCCATAACAATGACATCCCTTTCCATATAGGAATAGGTAGAGGCTGAATAACTCCTCTTCGATGTTGTCTCTCATCCTCCACCTTTTGAAAAACCAAGCATCTTAATATATAGTAAGAAATTTTCTATATTTTATTATCCCACAAAAAATGATCCTTAAAATACCTAAACATTTTAGTTCTACCAATGTGTATAGGAAATTTTGATCTATGAGAATTATCTAATAATTCTATTTTCCACTCGGCTATAGACCGAACAGATAACCTCTTTCAAAATTTAAGAACACCATATTTATAAATGAATTCTTCCAATATCCCATCATTCACATATTTAATTTTCTTTTGTAAATTATAATCATTTATCTTAGAAATTATTATATTTTCCAATATATACGGTTTCGAATTCATTAGAAAGTAGAGTTATGTTTCACCTTCCATAATAACTAACTTATTTATGTTTACTAAATCAATGAGTATATGATCCCTATCAATCCTCATTTTATTTCGGAATCCATGACCCTTCTATATTAATTCACTTATTACCTTATTTTTCTTCCTTGGTTGGTATTGTTTTAAGAAATCATAATACTTGAGTAGCTTGAGTCATCACATTTTCCTCATCTTGATATCATTCTATGAAAATATGTATTTTAAAATATTATGATTTTTGTATATCTCACATCATTGGCCCTATAAATAATGTCTCTATATCTTCAAAGTAAATATTATGGATTCCAACTAAAGATAATGGGTTATATAGTTTTGTTCATGTATCTTTAACTACCTTGATTTATAGGTAATAACATTACCATTTATCATAAGGATATATCCAAGTCCTTTCTTTGACATGTCACTATATATAACAAATCTACCCCATCTCAATGGTAGAGGCAACACCAGTGTAAACATTGATCAACTTTATATTTTATTCTTCAAAAAATTCTTTACATACCTCTATCCATAGGAACCTAAACTCTTTACATTTAAACTCCATTAATGGGTCTTAAATTCAAGTTAAAATTTTGAACATAATGTTGATAGTAACCTTCTAATCCATGGAAATTATTTGCCTCATTTTTTTCTATCACCATAGGCCATTCTTTGAATGCATTTTTCTTTGATGGATCAAATTATATTACATCCTTAGAGAAACAATGGACAAGAAAAGTAACTTCTTAAAGATGGAATTCATACTTTCTAAATTTACCAGATAACTAATTTTCTGTAAGAGTCCCAATAATGACTAGTAAATGAATCTTATTATCTTTATAACTTTTCTTGTATACCAAAATATCATCAATAAATACCACAAAAAACTATCAAGATATTACTTGAACACTCTATCCATTATAATCATAAAAATATAGGGTGTATTAGATAATCCAAACAACATTAATATAAACTCACAATGTCTATAACCTCATAATAAATGCTATATTTGGAATATCTTCCATTATTATCTGGAATTGATGATACCCATAGTGAAAATAAAATGTTGAAAAATATTTTTCTCATTGAAGTTGATAAAATAGTTCATCAATACAAGTCAAATGATAATTTTTCTTCATAGTGATGGAATCATGTTCCTCGTAATCAATTCACAACCATATATTCCCATAACTATTTTTTACAAACTTAACAGGAGATCCCCAAGTTGAAACAATTGGGTGTATGAATACCTTATCACACAACTCTTGTAGTCATTTATTTTACTCCAATAGGCACACAATAGTCATTCTATAAGGAGTCCTAGATATATGTTTTTAATAGGGATGATTTTAATAGATATCACTAACTTATGCTCAAGTGGATGTCCTTGTAGTTCTTTAGGGAACACATCAATATATACTTTCACAATAAGAACTTATTCTATCTTAGGGTTATATTTCCATTACAAAGGTTTTGTATTATCTTCTTTTACCTAAATTTCATTAAGGAGATCTATTATAGGTGGATTTAGTAATGATTAAAATGATGTAGTCTCCACTATAAAGATGAGGGATTCCATAACTTCATCATTAATGATAATCTCATTCTATTAGAGAAAATATTTTTCATTATATTATGAAATCCAATCCATACTAAGGATTATTTAAAAGTAAAAATTAGGTATAATGACCAATTTTTTAAGTAGGATAAGTTTATTTATGATAATAAGGACTAACTAAGATATCCTTGTTTTCGTTATATTTAGATTATGATTCTTGATTGAAAATTCCCTTTTGGAGGTTATAGTGAAACATCTAATTTTCTTCGAAAACACTGATGATAAAAAATGTGCGAATATCCAAAATAAAATAAATCATAGATAAATTTGAATATACAATCAACATAAATTCCACCTAGAAGACCCTAATACTTTATGGTATATATCTTTTTTAAATTTAATCTTTTTGGAAGCTTACGTTACACGCAATAGAGACTTTCTTTGATAGCTTGCGTGTTTTACCAATTAATAATATATTATTCAAAATATTATTATTTAATATAATAAGATATAATATATAAATTAAATTAGTGGTTTTGAATAGTATTAATTAACTTATGAAAATATATAGTTGAATTCATTGGTTACTAATTATTTAGAAATGAATATATAAACCAATTTAATATAACCTGAATGGTTTTAAAACAATAACTTTTATCCTCCAAAGGAATTTTATTTTAATTAAACTAATTATTATTATTCAATTATAATAATGAAATTTATATACTATATGTTCAATAAAATATTTTTAAAATTCCTCCAATATATTAAATATATATAAGATAATAATAAACCCACTATTACACATAAAATCTTAATTTTATTAAAGTAGTTTTACCTCATTTTAATGGAGAAACCCATTTTAAATCAAATTTTGACACTTTTATAAGTTTTATTTTAAAAAATAAAATTATTATTTTAAATAGGAATATAAAAATTTACTTTGGGTAAAATTTTGTTATTTTTCTTTAAAATTTCATGTTTTGATAAATAGTGAAAAATACTTCATTTTAATTGAAAAATAAATTTTCATAAACTATAATTATAGTGTTAAATTATATATTTTAATGGTTTAAATGTATAATTAGATAAATTTTGTATTATTTAATACAATTTGGGTCTTTGGAAAAGCTTTTATATTTAATTTTGATATAAAAATATTTCAATCTTTTGGACGTGTTTGCTTTAAAAATTTGTTTTCTCGATTGGTAAACAAGATTAATTTTTAATTAATTTCTGAAAATTATATGTCTTGAATTTTGAAAAATGGATTCAATTTTTTTAATCATTGGTTGAAAATTATTTAAATAGGTTCCTTTTATTTTTGGTCATTAAGAATTATAACTTTACTATTTTTTTAATTACCATGATTTAGGGTAAATTCGATAATTAAGGGTAGAAATAATATTATAGGTATTATAAAATTACCCTTACACTTTTATTAATTTTATTGGATGATTTATTTTTGACCAAAAGAATCCTTGGTCATATTTTATGGCCACTTTTAGATACTGGGATTACTTTATGGATTTTATAGTAATATATTCTGAAAAAAGTCAATTTTGTCATATTTTCATTTTTAACAAGTTAAATATTTTTAATGTGGGATTATATAGCTGATATGTTAGACTATAAATAATAATTAGAAATATAAAATATTTATATTCCTCATTAAAATTTATTTTTAATTTTTTTGGAAGTAATAAAAAAATTAAAGGCTTTAACAATGATGATGAAATAATTGTTTAATGAATGGAAATATCAAATAAATGATATTAAAAAATTTTAAATAAATAAAATTTGAGATAATTATTTTCATTAACTAATTTTTTAGATTAATTAAACATATTGGGATTGTTTTATAATATTTTTTTAAGATACCTTAAAATTATGATATTTTTAAAAAGTCATGTAATTAATAGTTTCAAAAATGAAATTAAGGATATTTTAAAATAAATACTATTTTTTAAATGAAATAAAATTCATAAAAATATAAAATTAAACTAACTGATTGATATGTATAAAAATATCACAAATTTCTCATTTATTGGTTTTGAAATTTTATAGTAATTATATTAACCCTAAAAGAATAAATTACATGATATCATGGTAAGAAATAAAAATGATAAATATGGGTTAAATCTAAAAGATAATGATTAAAAAATAGTAAAAATTTATATAAATTTTATTGGATAAAGATATTTATACTTAAAATAATCCTATATTATAAATTAATAAGTTTGGGTCCATTTTTATTATAAAATTAATTTATATCAATTTAATAATTTGAGAATTTCCAAGAGTGCCTCTCCCTTCTCTATCACGACCCGTCCTTCAGGTACTGTGTCATGACTACCCCAAGACCCCCTTCCATAGGCCAGGGGATGGAGACTAGAACCGAAAGGAATATCCCCTAAAAACTGGGAAGTCATTGCCTTTATAACATGCAAACACACGCAACCAAGCACACAACAAGATACGAACACAAGTAAAATTGTATAGCAAAAAGAGTGATCAAAGTAAGAGGAGCCAGAATTCAAGACCAATAGTAAAGGTACAAGTACAACTAAAATACAATAAAACTTAAGAAATAGAAATAAATCTACTAGGTCATCCTTCATGGTTCCTGCATGAAGGGTAGGTACAGATCGCCTCGTCAACACTCCACGTCCGTCCCTCCCCTATGCGTACCGACACGTCGTATGGTTCACCTCCGGGCACTATCCAGTCCTAGTACCCTCAACCTTGATCAGCGCTATCCGTCTTATGCACCAAACAAAACATGGTGCGGGTGTATCCCATGCAGGGGTGAGTATTAAGATACTCATTAAGGACCCTGAGACCCTCAAGGTCTCACAAAATCCACAAAGGATAAACCACACAACATGGATACAACTGAAAACCCTACTTAGGTATGCGTGCATACATATACCTAAGTTATCAAGTATACCCATCTCAATCATGAGAAAACACAGAGTCCAACTCAAAATCCCAATGATTAACTGTTCCACAAATGAAGGAGTACCACGATGGTAACTACCAATCAGGTATGCCACACAGAAGAATACCACCAAGGTATTACCAAAAAGTAATGTAACGCTTAGGTGCGGACTCAGCTAACACCAGGTATATCTTAGGTACAATAATAAAGATAATTAGATGTAACTACTTAACCGTCTTACTCTGTTAAGAGGATGACCCAAGGAGGATCCTAAATCATCATCAGAACCATAGAGGATCATAGTACATCATCATACCCACACAGGATCCTAGTACATTGTTAGTATGCCGTCAGAACCACACAGGATCCTAGGTACTGAACCACATAGGATCTCTAGGTGCTGACCCACACAGGATCACTCGGTACTGACCCACACAGGATCGCTCAGTGCTGACCGCCACGGGATCGCTCGGTCCTGACCCACATAGGATTGCTCGGTGCTAACCCATGAAGGATCGCTAGGTGATGACCCACACAATATCACTCAGTGTTGACCCACACAAGATCATAAAGTAGTCTCACATGGAATCCTAGAGTGGTTCTATGTGAGACCCTCAATCAAAAACCCACGAAGGATCTCTTTCTCAAGTCACAGCCAGCTATAGGGTTCCTGCACTAAGTTGGCTCCTCTCCAGGAGTGTCCGCTCCTCTATCCACTGGTCGATACTCCAACTACCACTAAGTCCCATGATGAAGTCTCTCAAAGAACCACCGCGTTATAGGGGTCTCAATGCAACAGATGGTGCATCAATCAGACGCCTGGTCTGTAAGTTATTATCCTTTTAGTCCCAAGGACCTGATATGTAAGTTATTAGCCCTTAAAGTGGGCTCCGCATGGGCAGCACACAGTTTGTTAGACAGTGTGGGAAAGTCGGGAAAAGTCCATGGGTGAGATAGTGGCAACTGCATGGTTGGCCCACGGTTTTCCAAACCGTGCAGGGTAAGCCTTGCGAAGTCCCTAGGTGAGATAGTGGAAACCGCACGGTTGGCACACGGTTTTCCAAACCATGCAAGGTAAGCTAGGATGCCACTTAAAGTTTGGGTTTTTTAAGTTCCATGCCACTTGGGATTTCCCATTTTCTCCTCATTATTCCTCCCACTCGTGGCTCATATGGGGTTTCGGTTTTTAGAGGTTGGGGGAGCTTCTTAGCTCGTTTTGGAGGAAAATCGAAGGGGTTTCTTGGTGGATGAAAGGAAGTTCTCCTTGGGAAAGTCCTTATTTTGGTGTGAAGGATGTGGGGAAGCACGGAGGGCTGCATGCAGAGAGGCCGCGTGGCGGCGTAGAGGGCCGTGAAGCGGCGAGGCCGCAGGGGCCGTGTAGCTGTGGGGCGGTGGTGGCCGCAGGCAGCACGGTGGATGCGGGGCAGCGTCGTTACGTCGTCGCCTATATCACAACTGGTGGTGGTGCCTTACACCGTTCTCAGGCCTCTTCAATGCCAAAAACCCTCTTCAGTTTCCCTCTTCCTCCATCGCAAGATTCAACAAGTAAACACAAGATTTTCGGAGAGGTCGGGCCATGTTTGTTTGGCCTGCACTCTCTGAATTAGAGGAGTAGCAAGTTGTTCACAAATTTTGAGTCAAGAACGTGTATGGAAGATATATAAAACATTAAACCCCATAACCTTCTTTAACCACTATTCCCAAACCCACAAAAGAAAACAGCCACAGATCAACTAGTTCATGAGAGTTGATCCATGTTCTTTGTTTAGAAGGGAAGAACACGAGAATTGACAATCACTCATAGATAAACCCCTACCTCTATGGTTCGGTTGAATATTGTCTGTGGTTGAGATGGTTTGGTGTTTGTCGATCCCGTAACAAGTCTCCTCCAACAATGTCGGAGAGGTGAGGAACAGATGAAGTCGGTGACGATAACATTTCATTGATCATTGGTTTGTTCCTTGTTCAAGATTCTTCGACAAAGTTTGGAGAAAGTTTTGTCGAAGGACAAGAGTTCTCCATTGGTGTTCTTAGTTGGAGGATGTGTTCCTCCATATTCTCCCAAGCTCCCACCTTTGACAAAGATTATTTTCCCCCAACCCACCAAAAAGAAAAGGTATCCAATATAAATGAATATGTTGTTTAATTTAAAATTGGCACAAAATAGGTTAGCTTAATTAATTAGAGGAGAGTTGGCTTAATTAATTTAAGGGTAGAGTTGGCATAATTAATTTAGGGAGTTGAGAGGTTTTTCTCCATAATGAGGGGTTCGGGTGGTCCCCACCACCAAGTTTTGAATTGGGGGTTTTACTAACTCGGGTGGTCCCCACCACCGAGCATTCAATTTGGAGGATATAACTCTTATAGTCCCCACCTCCACAATATTCACAAGTGGGAGGTTTTAGTTTGGGTGGTCCCCACCTTTAAACCATCCACATGGATGGTTTCAAAAAAAAATTTATTTTATTTTATTTTTCATTCCCATGAAAGACCTCAAAAACCATCTTTCACCCTCAACCTACTACGGTCAAGGTGAAGGTCTCCTTAAGAAAATATTGGCGCTGTGAGTTCAACAGTTTCCTCATATTTTAATTCCGAGCACCGATTCAAAAGTTAGAAAAAACCACTCGCATGTTTATTGAACGTACTTGAATAAAGTTTAGAAATTCACTCTGGGCACTCTCGGCCTCATAATCATGCGCCATAAATTTTCACAGACTTGTAAAATTCCCATGTATGTAAAAAAATTAACTTAGAAATTCCAGGTCTTTACATTCTCCCCACCTCAGAGCAATGTGTCCCCATAAGCCACAAGTCAAACAATGGGAACAAGTGGGGGTACTGAGCACGTATCTGAGCCTCTCGCTCCCAAGTGATCTCCTAGAAGTTCCCATGATACCAACGAATGCACACCAGAGGTATCGACCACCCATGAAGGACCCACTCCTATCGATCTTCAATCTCTACCGGAACCTCTGTCACACTCCTGGGTGGCTCCCAAGAAAGTACATCCTCAATCTTCGCTGGATCTACTGCTACTCCAACCTCTGATAATACATGTCCCATAAAGTGAAACTCTCGGATCTAGAAATGGAACTTCATGAGCTTACCAATAGGATGGTTCTCTCGGAGTGTGTCCAGTACTACCTGCAAATGATAAACATGATCCTCCTCAGTAATCAAGTATATCAGAATGTCGTCAATGAAAACTACTATAAAGGGATCCAGGTATGTCTGAAAGATCCAATTCATGAGTCCCATGAACACTGATGGAGTGTTGGTCACGCCGAATGGCATAACCAAGAAATCTTAGTGGCTGTACCAACATCTGAAAGTCGTCTTCTGCACATATTTATCTCGTACTCTGAGCTGGTGATAGCCTGATCTATGTTCTATCTATGAGAACCACCATGCTCCCTTCAGCTGATCAAAGAGGTCGTCAATCCTTGAAATTGGGTACTTTTTCTTCACGGTCACCTGGTTCATGCATCGAAAGTCGACACAAAGTCTCAAGATCCCATCTGCCTTCTTGGTGAACAAAATCAGGGTTTCCCAAGGAGAAACACTGGGCCGAATGAACCCTTTCCTCTATAAGTCCTCCAGTTGTACCCGCAGCTCATGAAACTCCGTGGGAGCCATCAGATATGCTGGTGTAGATATCAGTGTCGTCCTGGGGTACAATTCAATATAAAAGTCCACCTCTCTATGAGGAGGTAGACCCGGGACATCATCATGGAAAACATCCGTGTACTGGTCTACCACTACAGGATAACTTGGACTATCCACATTAATCACTATGAGGGTAAGACTAGACAACTGATGAGTAATCGGCTGCACCCTCCTTCAGGTGAGTCCATCCTGTGCTGCAAAGGCTCCCTTATCACCGGTGAAGGTAAAACTGGTCCCATCTATGTAGACACACTACACTTTTCACCTAATACAGTCAATATGAGAATGGACATTAGATAACCAGTCCATACCCAAGATGGCGTCACAAGGGCTCGATGCCGCTACTAGAAGATCCCAACTGAAGCTCTCACCTCCTAGATTAATCTCACACTGCCGGAACCAGTGCATAATCATCGAATCTTCTCCCTTAGGAGTATCTAGCTGTAAGGATCTAGCCAACGACTCCATCAGAATCTCTGGACTCCGAATGAGGGTAGTGACAATAAAAGAATGATTTTCACCTATGTCTATAAGTAATAAAACTATGGTATTATAGACACAGATCGTACCTCGTATCATCTCTGGAGTACTGTGAATATAGGCCTCAAACGCCTAGAGCTGAGCTTGCCCATGTCCTCCTGCTCCATCTGGTCGGGGTGGACCACCTGGTGGTGGTAGCGGTAACATCTCAAATCATCTCCCTCCATCAGTTGCACGACTAGCTCCTCTGCCACGTCTGTATGCTCCCTACGTAACTCCTCGGTTGAACCTCTTTCTCTACCTGGGAGTCATTCTACCGTATGTCAGTCATTCATACGGCGGGTCGGACAGTCAGGAGCCATGTGACCCTACCCACCACATGCATAACACTGCCCACTCCTGGCATGACTGGCTCTTCCTCGGGTTCCCCACACAACTGACCCTGAATATTGCGGTTGTCCACCTATAGGTCTAGTCCTTTGGACCTCTATGTCATCTATCTACTACCAGCTATAGAAGATTTTGCAACGTGATGACTTTTGGGGGGTCTCACTACTAGTGACTGCTCAGCAAGGAAACTCTCCACTAAGAGGGCTCTCTCTAACACCCCCGCCTGCGTTGGGATGCTGAGTGAGATCATCGAATCCATGATCTCTCACCAGAGCCCCTGCTCGTAGGTCTGGGCCCTGAAAAATGGGTCCCACACCATATAAGTGGAGTAGCGTGAGAGTTCAGTGAACCTCACTGAGTACTGAGCTACAATAATGCTGCCCTGCTACAAATGAAGAAGCTCATGTATGCGCACTGCGTGAAGAGTCACTGGGACAAACTCTGCCGGAAATAGGCTCTCGAAGTCTACCTAGAGAAGCAACACCTCATTGTGAACCTAGATCATCATGCTCCACCATCTTCTTGTAGAAGGCTGGTGACAAGAATCACCATGAGATCGGCTGGTGTCCCTACCAGTCAGAAGACTCTCACTATAACCTCCAACCAATCCTCATCTGCCTGTGGGTCCATCTCTCCCCTGGACCTGGGTGGCCTCTGGCGCTGGAACTCATGCAACGAGCACAAGAAGTATGCATCGTCTGTTACTGGGGCTGGTGGCATCTGTGGTCCAATGAGGAATGGAACAACTGATGCCTCTACTGGAAGAGAGTCTTGCACTAAGGCCTCGTCGCTCAGTGGGATATCTGTTCATACAACTCTGAGAACCCTAGCTGATTGTCTTTGTGGAGGCATCCTGAAAAGAAACAGGCGCTCCATGGTCAATAAGTTATACCTGTTGAGCTGACTCAAGAGATCACAAATAAAACTCTTGGATTTACACAAGCAATCAGTGTTTTTGTGTACTGAGTTGGAAATTAGAAGTCAGGGTCTGGGTGTATGGATACGTCAGCTATCGCACCAACACTGGATTCCCTAAATAGATAACCACACTCATTACAATTAGCACTATTTCCATTAAAAAGAATGTTCAGAGTCCTATGTTCTGTGGTAGAATCGACTCCTCTGATACCAATTTGTCACAACCTGTCCCCCGGGGCCCGTGCCATGATGACCCCAACCCCACCTTCCATAGGCCTGGGGCTGGCGACTAGAATCAAAAGGCATATCCCCTAATAACTGGGAAGACATTGCCTTTATAACCTGAAAACACACGCAACCAAGCACACATCGAGATACGAACACATGTAAAACTGTATAGAAAAAAGAGTTCTGAAAGTAAGAGGGGCTGGAATACAAGAAAAATAGTAAAGGTTTAAGTACAGTTGAACTACAATACAACTGAAGAAAGAGAAAGAAAACTACTGGGTCGTCCTCCGAGGTTCCTACCTGAAGGGTAGGTACAAATTGCCTCCTCAGCACTCCACGTCCGCCCGTCTCCTCTGCGTACCGACACGACGTATGGTCCATCTCTGTGCACCATCCAGTCCTGGTACCCTTAGCCCTGATCAAAATTGTTCATTGTCTATACGAAACACAACAATGTGCGAGCATAACCCGTGCAGGGGTGAGTATAACGATACTCAGTAGGGACCTAGAGATCCTCAAGGTCTCACAAAATCCACAAAGGATAAACCACATAGCATGGAAACAACATACAACCCTACTTAGGTATATTATCATACATATACCTATGTTATCAAGTATACCCATCTCAATCACGAGGAAACACAGAGTCCAACTCAAAAGCCCAAAGCTCAACTGTTCCACAAAGGAAGGAGTACCACGATGGTAAGTACCAATCAGGTACGCCACACAAAAAAATACCACTAAGGTATTACCACAAAGGAATTTACCGCTCCGGTACAGACTCAGCTCATAGCCGGTATATCTTAGGTACAATAGTAGAGATGATTAGATGTAACTACTGAATTATCTTACTCTATTAAGAGGCTGACTCCCAGAGGATCCTAAATCATCATCGGACCCACAAAGGATTGTAGTACATTGTCAGACCCACACATGATCCTAGTACATCGTTAGTACATCGTCAGACCCACACATGATCCTAGGTGCTAACCCACATAGGATCTCTTGGTGCTGACCCACACAGGATCGCTCGGTCCTGACCGACACAAGATCGCTCAGTACTGACGCACACAGGATCGCTCAGTGCTGACCCACACATGATTGCTCAGTGTTGACCCACACTAAATCGCTAGGTGCTGACCCACACACGATCACTCGGTGTTGACCCCCACAAGATCTTAGAGTAGTCCCACATGGAATCCTAGAGCGGTTCCATGTGGGACCCTCAATCACAGACCCAAGAAGGATCTCTTTCTCAAGTCACATCCAGCTACATGGTTCTCACACTAAGATTTCTCATCTCCGGGAGAGTCTTCTCCTCAAGCCACTGGTCATTACTCCAACATCCACTAAGTCCCACGAAGAAGTATCTCAAATAACCACAATGTCATAGGGGTATCAACACAATGGAGGGTGCGTCAATTGGATTCCTGGTATGTATTTTATTTTCCTTTTAGTCTCGAGGACCCAATCTGTAAGTTAATAGCCTTCAAAGTGGGCTCTACACAGGCGGTGCATGATTTTTCAGACCGTGCGGGCAAGTCGGGCAATGTCCCTGGGTGAGACAGTGGAAACTGCACGGTTGGCGTACAGTTTGCCAAACCGTGTAGGGTAAGCCTTGAGAAGTCCCTGGGTGAGACAGTGGAAACTGCACGGTTGGTGCACGGTTTTCCAAACCGTGTGGGGTAAGCCGGGCATCCACTTAAAGTTTGGGGTTTTAAGTCCCGGGCCACTCGGGATTTCCCATTTTCCCCCATGCTTCCTCCCACTCATCACTCACATGGGGGTTTCATTTTTAAGAGGTTGGGGGAGATCCTTAGCTCGTTTTAGAGGCAAATCGAAGGGGTTTCTTGCTGGATCAATGATGGTTCTTCTCAAGTAAGTCCCTTTTTTGCAGTGAGGGCCATAATGCAGCGGGGTACCGCCACAGGGTGGCGTGGAGGGCCATGGAGCGGCGAGGCCGTGGGGGCCGTGTGGCCGCGATGAGGAGGTTGTCGTGGGTGGCACGGTGGCTGTGGGGCAGCGCCGTTGCACCGTCACCTACGTCACGGCCGGTGGTGGTGCCGACCACCATTCTCATTCCTCATCAGTTCCAAAAAATCTCCCTAGTTGTTGTCTTCCTCCATCAAAAGATTCAACAAGTAAACAAAAGATTTGTAGATAGGTCATGCCATGTTTGTTGGGACTACACTCTCCGCGTTAGAGCGGTAGCAAGTGGTTCAAAAATTTAGAGTCAAGAACGTGTATGGAAGATATATAAAACATCAAACCCAACAACCTTCGTCAACTACTATTCCCAAACCTGTAAAAGAAAACATCCACCGATCAACTAGTTCATGATTGTTGATTCACGTTCTTTGTTTAGAAGGGAAAATATGGGAATTAATAATCACTCATAGATAAACCCCTACCTCGATGTTTTGGTTGAATATTGTCTGTGGTTGAGATGGTATGACATTTGTCGATCCCATAACAAGTCCCCTCCAACAATATCAGAGAGGAGAGGAAAATATGAATTCGGTGACGGCGACGTTTCCTCGATCATCGGTTCGTTCGTCAATGGAGATCCTTCAACGGAGTTTGGAGAAAGGTTTGTCGAATGAAAAGAGTTTTTCATTGGCGTTCTTCATTAGAGGATGTGTTAATCCAAGTTCTCCCAAGCTCCCACCTTTGCCAACAATTATTTTCCCCCAACTCACTAAAAAGAAAAGGTAGCCAATATAATATAATATGTTGTTTAATTTAAAATTTGCACAATATAGGTTAGCTTAATTAATTAGAGGAGAGTTAGATTAATTAATTTTAGGGGAGAGTTAGCATAATTAAAGTAGGGAGGTGAGAGGTTTTTCTCCATAATGAGGGGTTCGGGTGGTCCCACCACCAATCTTTGAAGTGGGGGTTTTACTAGCTCGGGTGGTCCCCACCACCGAGCATTCAATTTGGAGGATATTACTCCTGTGGTCCCCACCTCCACAATATTCACATGTGGGATGTTTTTGTTCAAGTGGTCCCCACCTTTAAACCATCCACATGAAAGGTTTCAACAAAAATAAAATAAAAGTTTATTTTATTTTATTTTTCATTCCCATGAAAACCCCCCAAAACTATATTTCACCCTAAACCTACTATCGTCGAGGTGAAAGTCTCCTTAAGTAAATACCAGCGCTGTGAGTTCAACGGTGTCCTCAGATTTCAATTCAAAGCACCCGTTCAAAATTTATAAAAACCCACTCACACATTTACTGAACGTACCTGAATAAAGTTTATAAATTCACTCCAGGCACTCCAGACCTTGAAATCACACGCCGTTAATTTGAACGGACTCGTAAAATCTCCATGTATTTAAAAAAAAATACATGTAAATTCCAGGTCTTTAAACTCTCCTATAGAAGGGAACCACTTATTCTCTTTTATTCACACTTAAAAACCTATTTGGTTCGAAAAAAAGCTATCCAAATAACCTTTTAACATCCCTACCTTCATCCTAGAATCCTTAATTTGGAGAGAAATCCAACAAAAGAAGTCCTGTTCAAATCAAATGGAGATACCCAAAGAAGAGGTAATGTTCATCAATGAACATTTGTTTGTTTATTATTTAAGAACCTTAAATTATTTTTATTTCATGTTTATATAAATAAAATTATTCAAAATTTACTTATATATTTTCATGTTAAGGGTTAGATCAAAAATTCCATACACATACATATAATGGGTAACAAACTTACCATTATTGTGTATGGTGAACTGCCACCTCACGAAACGAAGTTGTTCATTTTATTACATTACCACCTCTCATGGTTGGGAATTATGACAGAAAATATATTTTTATAGATTTATAGATTTTGTTTTTATTTATTTATTCTTTTGGGATTCTTTTATAACACATACTTCTATAGTTTCCATTTTTTGTAAATACGATAACAACATTTGTGGAAGTGTTGATGCCTCCTCCAATGGATGTGATTCATTCAAACTATACATTGAATATATAAAGGATAATTTTAATAATAATATGTGAGATATAAGACATAAATATGATACAGTAATTAAAATATTCAAATATATCATTTACTTTTCATTCTTTTAATATGACAAAGAAATGGAAGTAGCGTTCAGGCGTACATATGACCTAAAATATTAATGAAGAATACATTTCATTTATTATATCAAAATATTATAGATTATTAAAAATACAGATATAATGAATGTATATGATAATTATGTTATGGTTTATATTCTGGATTTTATTAAATCATTATCTAAGTAATAGGAATGACAAATAATAAGTCAAAACATACTAATAAAACTAGACAATTAACACCCAAAATAGTTAAAATAATGAAATATTATTAATAAATGGGTAATATAAAGTTATAAATAAATCATATATGGTATTATAGAATTGAATATGGTTCTATAATAGATTTAAAATAAACCTATAATTATTATATAGGAGTTTTGAATGTGTACAATTAGAGTTAAGACATAAGGTAATGGATCATTTTTTTACTTTTATTTTTGTGGAACACATGCCCTATACATTACAAATTTATTTTTTGTGGTGTATATACCACCCATGAAAGTATTTTATCAACAAGATTCTGAATATTATGGTATTTTAATATTTGTTTTGTCCATGGGTATACGATTATACTAATTGTAAAGTGATATGTATTTATTTCACAATCTCATCAATGTTTGGGATTGTTCTTGTTTAAGTCTATATTGGGGAATATTTCTCTTCCTTGTAAGTGTTTTATAAAAATGTTTTCAATTTTTTTTATTATTATCCAATGATTATTTAATGTCATTTTTCCCCCATTTGGATTTTTTTCAAATTTCTTTAAAAGGAATCTTCATGTCATTTTTCTAAAAAGGTAATTTTCATACAAAATTAAAAAAGGAATGTTTTTTTAACTTACACAACATGAATGGAATTTTAAGCCATCATGAAACCCTAATGCTTTGAAGATTTTTTCTAAAATTTTAAAAGGTTATTTTCAAAGAAAAGATTTTATTTTATAAATTCATATTCTTTTAAATAAATCATTACAAAGTGGTAAGGGATTTTTATATCACTGTAAACATCTCTGAGATAAATGTCATATTCACCCCTTCTTTTTTGTGGTGTATCAAATTCCTCATTTCATATATCATATCATGAATCTCATTATATTTATAGTATTAAATGTTTCATTTGATAATTATTCAGTTTTATGGGGAATATGATTTAAATATTTCAAAGTGGTATGTGACACTTTTATTTAAAGATATGATTTTAAATAGATTATTTAGTATATGAGGAAAGATTTGGACTAGTATGATATGAGTTAAGGACTATTTAATGTATGACCTATGGGTTGGTGACTGGTTAATGAATGAACATCGATGCATCATTAGTCTCATGAGATGAAATTAGTTGGCTAAAAACCCCTCAAGTTTGTTTCCATGATGAATAGATGGGTTTATACCCATAGACATAAACCATACTGTAAAATGTCTTAATGGTAGTGGTTCATGTTCTAGATACATCACATCCAATAATTAAGCATTATTTTTTTTATAATTCCTTTATTTTTATTATCCAGGATATTATTACATCAAAAAATATATGGATGAATTTCATTCTCATTTTATTGATTAAATGGAACATGTTTTAGTTTCTTACCATTTTGTTGGAATCCTCATGTATTAATTATGTTAATGATCACAAATCATATATATTATTTAATACCTATTAATTGTGTGCAATATATATTAAATCATGTATAGATGATTAATATCATTATACTTTAAGTAAATATACCGAATATCTTAATTGTTATACATTCAGTTTGATTATTGTACACTATATTTTATTTTATTTATAATTATTTATTTGATGAATGATTAAGTCTAATACATTATATGAATATAAATTCTTAAGTTTGAATACATATATTGGGCTAAGTCTGAGACACCGTGAGTCTGCCACCAGTTATGTTTTTCTGGAAAAGGACCCAGACACCATGACCAGACACCGTGACTAAACACCATGACCAAACACCATGACCAGACACCATGACCATCTAGACATTGTGACCATCAAGACACCCTGACCATCCAGACACCGTGACCATCCAGACACCATGACCATCCAGACACTGTGACCATCCAGACACCGTGACCATCCAGACACTATGACCATCTTGACACCATGACCATCTAGACATTGTGACCATCCAGACACCATGACCAATTAAGACACCATTTTAAGGAGACACCATTTTAGGGAGACACCGTTTACAGAAAATCTATGACACCATTTCTTAATCTATTTTTTGTTTCTCAATTTAATTTTTAATGGTCATATTTGAAGATTTTAAATGCACTAACATAATTAATATTTCTTTTTAGACATATCATCTGATATTATGAGGTAAGAGGTGCAGAATACATGCAACCTGTCGGCTCTAACACATGCACTTAAAGAATAAAAGATAAGTGAGGCCCAAAAATAAATATACACATAGATAGCATAAGAAAAAAGAACACACAAGATTTCCTGAGAAAAGAACTGATGCATGAAACTCGACAAGTCTAAAGAACACATGAATCATTATTGAATCAAAAAGGTGGACACCATAGATCAGAATCATTGAGAATATCTTCACATTGTTAATACCATGAAGAACACAAGCCAGATCTAGCTAACTTACGATACTCTGTTTTCCACAAGAGGACTCTATTTCTGTATCTGCTTCATCCCAAGAGTCTAGAGATGCATAGACTAATACTCAGAGCACTTATAACCCTATCTCATCATCTTTTCTTTATTTTGTATCATTTTTCTTATATTTTGAGCAGTGTGTGTGTGTGTCTTTGTATAAAAACACACACTATCTCCTACATTAAACTGAAGGATACAAGATGTCCTTTCTCAAACATATTTTTATACTCTTGTATTCCCACGGATAATTGTGCAAGAAGTTCCTGTGTAACCTATTAATTCATACACACGAAGAACTGTGGAAGAGGTCGTGTGACCTGGACAGTCTTGTGTACTCTTGTAAAGCCCGATATAGAATGTTTATCTAGTTTATTTATATAAACTTCTTGGTGGAAGGTGATCACCGAGTGGAGTGGATTAGGTCTCAGCTTGAGACTGAACCACTTGTTTTATATCTGATGTTCTGTCTATTTTAGTTGTCTCTATTTTACTGTTTAATTCAGAATTCACTAAATTTACTTTTATAGTTAATCCTTTAAATAAGTTATAATTATATTGCCTTATTATAATAGCTTCAAAAGTAATGTTAATAACCAATATTAAGATTTCTGAGAATTAATCAGTCTTCTAAGAAGTTATTTAAATAGTCAAACTTTCATAATATTATGACTTAAATTGACTGGAATGTATTTAACTTTATTGGGGAAACCTTTTAAGAATACTTTTTAAACATAAATTTTGAATAGATACTCAATTAACCCCCCTCTTGAGTACTCTACTCTGACCAACATTTTGTATCAAAGGAGTGTTTGTTAATCTTATTAAGACTCTGTTGTTAACCTTATTCGACTGTGATTGTAGTAGTACTTTAAAGATCGTTAAATTTTCATTAATTATAAATTTATAGCTCTTTTAAAGTTATTTATTTATCATGGATAATAGATTTTATGGCTCTGTAAAAAATGAACCACAATTCTTTAATAGAACCAATTATTATCAATGGAAAATTAAAATGAAAATGCATTTAGAAAGTATGAGCTTTGAAATATGGTCTTCAATTCTAGATGAATATGAGATTACTGGTACTAATAGAATAAATTGGGGTTAACCTAACAAAACTTCCTACAATAACAATTTCAAAGATATGAATGATTTATACTACTCTTTAGGAGATGAGGAATTTAATAAAATATCTGCATGTAAAACTACCCATGAAATTTGGGACACCTTGTCTATTTCACATGAAGGAACATCTAGTGTGAAAGAAATGAGACATAATACCTATACTATTAAATATGATAACTTTAAAATTAAACCTGATGATCCTATTTCTGACATGTATCTCGGGTTCAATGAAATTGTCAGCACAATGATTTCCCTTGGAAGAGAAGTCACTGATAAGGAACAAATCATGAGAATTATCTGATACCTACCTGACAGATGGAGAGGAACCTCTATCTCTATTAGAGAATCATGTGATATCAGAAAACTACATGTAAAAGAAATCATTGGAAAACTGATGATGTATGAAGAGGAGTTGAAAGTCTACAAGTAAGAGGAGAATGAACCCAAAATAAAACCAACTGCATTCAAGACCACAACCTTTAAACACAAAGACAAAGGGAAATTGGAAGTTTCTGTAGAAAGTTCCAGCAGTGAAAAATCATCACCTAACAATGATGGGGAGATGGATCAACTAGACATAAGGTTTAAGAGATTTTATAATGAAAATAAAATTTTCATAAGTCCTAACATCAAGGGAAAATATGATCATAAAGGAAGTGGGAAGAAAGATTGGAAAAGAAGTGACAATTTCGATGAGATTCCAAAGGTCAAGTATAAAAATAAATTTGAGGACAAGGATAGGAAATATAAAAAGGAAATGAAAGAAACATGGAGTGATTTTGAGGGAAGTTCAAGTGACTCAAAATCTTCACATGATGAACATGCTAACAAATCCAATATGTGTTTTAAGACAAACACATCTAAGGTTACACTGGACTCTCCTATACATAACTCATACTATTATGGTGATGAGAGTGACTATGAAAATATGCCTAAAGAAGAAATGTTTTAATACAATAATATGCTTGAAGAGACATGAAATGAACATAAATATAAATATAATTCTTTAAATAAACATCATGCTCTTACCTCAACTGTTAAAACTGAACTCACTATAGAAAGGGAGAAAAATTCTCAACTACTCAAAGAGAACAATGAACTAAAAATATATAATGAGCAATTTAAGAAAGACTTATAAAAGTTTACCAATGTAAAAAATACACTTACTCAAATCCTAGGTAAAAATATTGCCTCTAAATATAATAATAGCATTGGATATCATCCTAGAAAAAGAAATTTTGGAAGAACAAACATTGTTTCTATATCTAGGATATACAACTCTACTCCTAGTTCTAGAAAACATTAAACTTGTTCAAGTTATGATAAAATCTCTACAGTTTCAAGATTTTTCGGACCAAATAGAGTTTTTTTTCAAATACTTTACATAATTATTATAGGAAACCTATGAGGAATATATGGGTTCCTAAAACACTTATCACTAATATTATTGGACCCAAATAAGTGTGGGTACCAAAATCTATTTTATTTGACTATTTTGTAGGAATGATGCTTAAAGAGTTCTTATAACAGAATATGGTACTTGTACAGTGGGTGTTGAAGACACATCAAATCAGACTACTCATGCTTCATGAATTTAATAAAAATTGATGGAGGACATGTCACCTTTGGTGACAATTCCAATGGAAAGATTATTGGCCTTGGCCAAATCAGTAACTCTAACTCAGTCTTGATTTCTAAAGTACTCTTTTTTGATGGATTGAAATATAATCTTCTTAGTATCTCACAGTTATGTGATGATGGATTTCATGTTAAATTTAAAAATTATTCTTGCAATTTTTTTAATTCTAAAGGAGAATTATTATTTTCAGAATTAAAAATAAAAATGTTTATTCTTTTAATTTATATTATTTATATTCTCAAAATGATTCATGTTTAAGTGTGTCTCACAAAGAGTCCTGGATTTGGAATAGGATTCTAGGACACTGTAACACTCACTCCCTTAGAAAGTTGACTAGAAAATCATAGTCAACGACCTAAAAAACCTTGGGTTTCGAAATGATAATGTGTGTAATCCTTGTCAAAAAGGAAAGAAACAAAAAATTTCCTTCAAACCAAAGAAAGAAGTGTTAACTTCTCAACCTATTGAATTGATTCACATGGATTTGTTTGGACCATCTAGAGTTTCTATTTTTAATGGGAAGCACTATGTTTAAGTTCTTGTAGATGAATTTTCATTATATACAAAGACTTTATTTTTGGTTCATAAAAGTGAAGCCTACTCCCATTTTACCAAATATGCCAAAATTGTTGAAAATATTAGTGGACATAAAATTAAATTCTTAAAAAGTGATCATGGACATGAGTTTGAAAATTAAGAGTTTTAATCCTTTTTCTCACAAAATGGATATATTCATAATTTCTCTACCCCTAGAGCACCTCAACAAAATGGAGTTGTAGAAATAAGAAATAGAACCCTGCAAGATATTTCTAGAACCATGCTTAGTGAATATGACCTACCTATTTATTTTTGGGATGAAGCTGTAAATACAACATGCTACATAATCAATAGAGTGTTGATTAGACCTATTCTAAAAAGTAATCCTTATGAGTTATGGAATAATAGAAAAACCAAAGTTAGCTACTTCAAAGTTTTTGGTTGCAAAGTCTATATCCATAATAATAATGAAAATATTGAAAAATATTAATCCAATAGGGATGAAGGAATATTAATAGGATATTCAATTTCTATTAAAGCCTATAGAGTGTTTAATAAAAGAACTAAATGTGTGTAAGAATATGTATATGTAAAATTTGATTAAACAGATCCACATGAGCTTAAAACCACTCTAGAGAACCTGGGGGATGATGTATCAAATATGGGCATTAATTCAAAATCCTCAAACCATCCTTTGAAGGAATATGTGAAAACTTCCAGTTCTGGAAATTCCTTAGACTCAAGTCACAATGAAACACATCTTGTTGAAGAACCTGAAATCACCAGTACTTATTTTTCCAGAGTTGTTAAAACTCTTAAGAACCATACTTTAGATGTTGTTGTAGGAGACTTAGATAAAAGAACTCAAACTAGAGATTATCTTAGAAATCAGGTTGAACATCAAGTCTTATTGTCAAAACTTTAACCTAAAAACATTAATGATGCTATAAATGATGAATTTTGGGTAATGGATAATCAGTTTGAAAGAAACAAAGTTTGGAAACTTTTTGAAAGATCCAAAGACACATTAACTATAGGCACTAAATGGGTGTTTAGAAATAATGTAGATGAAGCTAGTAATATAGTTAGAAACAAGGCTAGATTCGTTACACAAGGCTTTAATAAAGAAGAAGGAATTGACTATGAGGAGACCTTTGCACCAATATCCAGGCTTGAGGCCATCAAAATTCTATTTGATTATGCAAAACATCTGAATTTCAATCTATGTCAAATGGATGTCAAAAGTGCATTTCTAAATGGGTATATAGCTGAGGATGTCTTTGTTGAGAAACCCATGGTTTTAAAAACCCTCATTTTCCAAATCATATTTTTAAATTATCAAAATATTTATATGGTTCAAAACAAGATCTAATAGCTTGGTATAATAGATTAAGTACTTTTATTATTTCCAAAGGTTTTACAAAAGGAATAGGTGATCCTTCCATTTTTATAAAACATATTTCCAATGATGTTTTAGTTGTTCATATCTATATAGATGACATTATCTTTGGATCTTAAAAAAATTATTTATCTATTGAATTTTTTAAAATGATGCAAATAGAATTTGAAATGAGTTTAATGGGTGAACTCAAATTCTTTCTTGGATTTCAAATCCTTTAAAATAATAATGGTATTATTTTAAATGTATGAAAATATAATAAATATCTTCTAAATTTTTTTGGATTGGATAGAACCAAAAGTAGTGGGAATCCAATGAGCACCACTTGTAAGTTGGACATTGATAAAGATAGAAAATCTTCTGATTAAACCAATTACCGAGGAATGATTGGAATATTACTTTACTTAAATTCTAACCGACCTAAAATTTTGTTCAGTGTGTGTATATATTCCCATTTTCAGGAAAACCCTAAGTAAATTTAATTTAAATGATGTTAAGAGAATTTTCAAATACCTCTAGCATACACCCAATTTAGGACTGTTCTATCCCATAGGACAATCATTTGAATTAGTTAGTTATTCTGATGTTGAATTCAGTGGTTGTAAGTTAGATAGAAAAAGCACCTCTCGAACATGTCACCTTTTAGGAAAGTCACTGGTATCATGATGTCGTAAAAAACAAAATTCTGTTGCATTATCTATTGAAGAAGTGGAATACATAGATGCTGTTAGTTGTTGTGCACAATTTTTTTAGTTGAAACACACATTACAATATTATAGATATCAATTCAAGAATATACCTATAAATTGTGACAGTACAAGTGCTATTAACATCTCAAAAAATCATGTTTCACACTCTAGGACAAAGCATATTCATGTGAGACATCACTTTTTGATAGATCATTATCAAAAGGGTGATATCACTTTGGAATTCATTAGTACTGAATATCAGCTTACTGATATATTCACCAAACCATTAAATTCTAAAAGAATGGACTACATCATACATGAATTAGGTATGATAAATCTTAATTAGTCATCTTACTATTTCATATATTACTGTTTCATATCTTACTGTTTCATATATTACTATTTTATTTCTTACTGTTTCACACTTTACAGTTTCACAAGGGTTGGGAAAAAATTTCTCAAGGTATCATTGAATCATTTTTGATGTGATTGTGTTTGTTGAAAAAGTGGAAATCTGTGTTATGATTTTTGACAAAGCAAACCATGTCATACAAATTTGTTGACAAAGGGGATTTCATGGTGTAATGTTGAGTTCAAGGGATGTGGTTAACGATCCATGTTTTATTGAAGAACATTGAAAATGTAATGGTTGATCTGGAGGTGGTAGAAAAAGAGCAGATACAAGGTGGCACCGTTTTCCAGTGTTTGCCAAATTTTTGGGCCTGAAAATTGACAAATGGAGAAAAGTGGTTTTGGAAAAGGGACTTGTGCACTAAAGTATTGAAGGAGAGGAAACTTGCGTGCCCAATGTTTTTCAAGATCAAAGCATAAAAATATGGAAAAGGGAAAAGGGGCACCCAAGTATTAGGGTTGGTCGCACAAGTGACTTGCACAGAGGAGACTTACGCGCCAAAACTTACATGCTGAGGGGAGACTTGCGCACCGTCGAGCAGGGTGTCCAAATGCCTACAAATAGAGGTCCACCTCACCTCATTCGGTAAGAGTTCAACACTTAGAGAAAATCAGAGCTTCCGTACAGTAGGTGTGGTGGTCGCACAAGTGGTGTGTGGTCACACAAGTAGAATTTGCGCGCTAGTTGAATGTTCCACGTCTAGAGTGGTTTTGGCGAGAAAGTAAGGGAGTCGCCCAAGTTTTGAGTTGAAGAAGGGGGTGTTGCGCAAGTGGTTTGGTGACACTTGAACACCAGGTTTTGAAGAAGTGCAAAAGTTTGTGGTTGCGTGCCAATATTGGTTTGGGCATAAAATGGTGCGAGTCTCACAAGTTTAGAGTTGCAGAAGCTAGTATCATGAAAGTGGTTGAGGTGAACTTGCATGCCAGTTTGAACTTGGACGCCATCTTAGAGAAGGGTTCCAGGTATGGTTGAAGCATGGTAGTGATTAAGGACTGTGTAAAAGCTGGAATATTACCTGATACCTTTGGTGCAAAGTGAGATTCATCTACGGGTGAAAGTTGGACTTCAATAGTGCATCTACATACAATGAAGGATGTATTCATTAGTGATAATGAAGAGACCTACAGGTCTATAAATTGTGAGTGGATCCTTTCCAGAGCAGTGAGCAAAGGAAGAGGAGGAAGGTGATCCTCTCCACCGGTAGTGATCCATAGAGAGAGAGACAGGGAGTGACCCTTGGGAAAGCAGTGAGGTGACCCTAAACATTGTAAAGGAAGTGAGCCTGGGAATAGAAGTGATCTATCCCGAACCTTGTAAATAGCAGTGCGCTTTTAGTCGATTTGGTACATCGACACATTGTCGGTGTATGCTCCTTGGACGTAGCCCAGTGAGGGTGAACCAAGTATTTTTTTTTCCTGTGCTTGCTTTACTTTCTATTTATATTGTGCAACGGGAAAGAGAGAGAATAGTTTTTTGATTAATATTGAAACAAGATCAGAATGTGATTTAATTTTAAATTAGTCATACCCTGATTCACCCTCCCTCTCAGGGTATTCAGCCTTGTGGACCTAAAAACAAGTCACTATCTTAAGACTTCTATTTAACTTTAACAGTTCTATAATAAAACTATCTCAAGACTTACTGTTACATAGTTATGGTCTCACCATGAACACTTGTTACTGTTTCACTGTGAACACCTGTTACGGTATCACCATGGGAGTCAGTTACTGTCTCACAGTAACGATGCCTTATTTTTTTACTTATACATTATATCCTGTATCGCAGTAATTACTTATTTTACCCTTTTACTTTCCCACACTTTTATTTTTGCGATTATTGGTATTCCTAAATGATAAAATAAAATAAGTTTCACTCATTCCTCACTCGAGCTCTCTTCTCTTCTCTCAAATTGTAACCTTTATTCAACCCTTTAACCCTTCTCTCTCGAACCTTCAGTGAATTACTAGGATGAAACACCCATCATCGTCAACTCTTAAGAAGAACAATTCAAAGAATAAGAGAAAAATCATGTTGAAGATAGCACCCAAGGGCCCTCTAAATCTAAACCTAGTGAACAGAGTAGTGGTACCTGAAAAGGAGATTTTCCCCAAGTGGCTCATGTCAAGTAACTCTCTGGTTTTGAAAGTATTAATAGATCAAGGCTGGCTAGATTGGTTAACTGGGGAAGATAAGCCTTTCTACCCAAATCTAGTTGCATAATTCTACCATTATGTACAATTTCATTTTGATTCAAAGGATGGCTATGTTGTGCGAAGCTAGATCAATGGCCAGAGATTGACGTTTTCTTCAAGGTTATGGGATGTATTCCTTAGGATACCTCATGAAGGTATTTGTGAGGACTATCAGAGAGGTCGTCCACCCCAAGTGAGATATTTGTTTTGGAAGATGGTTTGGGAAGCTTGACTGGAAATAAAGCTAAGAGGAGAGCCATAACTCCTGAACTGGATGGAGAAACTATACATCTCTTTAAATTTATTCAGAATTTGATTAGCTCCAAAAAAAGATGATTTTTCTGTAGTCAAGTATCAGGATGTATTCTTGATACATCTAATAAAAAATGGGCAATATATTAACCTTTGGAAGTATATTATACACCATATGTGTGAGTTGATCAAAACCACCACAAAGTCAACCTCCCTATTTGATTCTAGGATTATCTCAGTTATGCTTCATGCAAAGGGATTGGTTGGACTAGATGAAGAATCCATTAAGGATTTTGAGTTATGTCTTTCAAAAGTTATTATAAAGAGAATGAAAATCAGTTGGAATCCTTAGAGAAAATTATTGGTGGAAGAAAATTATAGAATTTATGAAAAGTTAAATCTAGTGTAACACCCTTAAAGACCTAAAGATGTTTTTGATTCTGTTTTAGAACCAAATGAATTTGTTGAGTATTCTAAAGAAGAAAAAGAATAACAGAATGTTGTACCTACAATAGAAACTGTCCTAAATGAGGAGGACAATGAACCTGTTCTTCAAGGATTATATGAGAAATAAGTTCTTGTTCCTAAAAAGGTTTTTGATTTGGAAGAACAACCTTCCTCAAAATAATATTATGTTGATGTGGAAAGAGAAAAGGAATTTGTAGAATAACATATAGAAGCAGATCTATCTCCTGTACAAGAAGCTGCTGGTGAGGAACATGTAGAGGAACAAACTTCTCCTGAAGTTATTATTTCTGCTGAAGATAGAATGGACCTAGCCTTTCAGTTGTCTAGACAAGAAATGGATAAGGAAGTTAGGGTTGAAATAGTGGAAATAGATCAAGGATATAAATATTTCAGTCCTAAAAAGGATTCACCTATTGAGGGGGAGCATCCCCCTAGTTTGGAATATGTTGAAGTGCCTAATCCTCTTGATCCTAACTCAGTGGATACACGTTGAAATCATTTTCTGATCTTGTCTCTTACAAAGAACCTGATCCTGTCTTAGCTTCTATCTCTGAGCCTTCATAAGAACTTTCACACTTGGTGATTACGGACGATCTGAAATAATTTAAAGCTACCTTATTGGTTGGGGTTGAAAAGATCATAAATAATCAACATGCTCCTATAACCAATATAAGTGAGAGATATGCTTCACTGTTATTGGAAAAGGTTATATAGAAGATTCAACCCAAGATGATTCATGAGATTTAGGAAGTCATAGTTGAGAATAAAATGATTATTGGTGAAGTAAAGTCTCTAAGAGGTATGGTTGATGATATTCAAAAAGTGATGAACTCGATACTAGAACCTTCTTCTCATCCTGTTGATAATATTGTTACTCATACCCCACAAGAAGTCACATCACTGATTCAACCTCATCTAAAATCTTTAGCTGAAAAAGTATCTGAATAAAACAAGAAGATTTTTCAGGAGAATAGTTAACTTGTTATTGGTCTTATGAAGTTAACTGATGAGTATAAGGGGTGCCTTAAAAAAGTTCTAAATCAATTGAAATATCTTGCTTCAGCTGTCACTGCTTCTCTTACTACTGTACAATCTTCTCAACCTTATTTAGACAGTGATATGCTTAGAACAGTTTTCAAAGAGGAACTTCATGCTGTGCTTAGTGGTTTTAATAAATAATCTCTATATGAAGTTATCAAGAACAATGAAATAGTTCTTGATTTTGTAAGAATACATTCAAAGATTACCAATGATTCTTAGTAATAAATTTCCAAGAAAGTGGACTTCTACTTCAATCAGATCTTCTCTATGAATAATATAAAAAATCACTTCAAGTACCTTAAGGAAAATTTTATTATTCCTCCTGTTACTCAAACTTTCAAAACTCATGTCCAAAAGATCACATGTTTCACTCGTTTGTTAGACAAGTTTATAGAGAAAAAGGATGACTTCGAAAAAGCAATAAAATACAGTGGAGAGATCATTGCTAATTTTATCAATCTTTTAAGCCTATTATCTTCATGTTTAGAGTATTTCCATTTTCACTCCTATAGATGCACCTCTGAGATTTGGTTTTCCTACCTTCACCTATTCCCTAGCCTCCTCATCTATGTCTGTCAGTCAGGACCCAAGTTAGATCTGGCATGTAATCCTTGATCAGTAGTTGCCTCAGTCTTATACTATCCCTACCATTGTCCCTTATGTCTTTGAAGGTCTTCCTTTAACTTTTCTGTCAACCAGTTCACTCCCTTCTTCTACGTCAACCTCTTTTCCTACGGCTTCTTCTTCTAATGCTACTGCCAAGGGAAAAAGAAAGACCAACCAGTGTTGAAGAACAGTGACTACTATCTTTTGATAGGGATGTTGTTTCAATTGTTTTGTTGTCTACTGTTTGTAGTGACACTATTTTTCTCTCATGCATTGTGATATTTTCTTGATAATTTATTATTCACTCTTTTTGAGAATCCCAAAAGGGGGAGAAAATTTCCATTTAAATAAATAATAGAGACATATAAAGACACATGTATTCCCGCACTCACATTATTTTATATGTACACTAGAGACATATGTATTCTATCACTCACATTATATTATATGCACACTGGAGACATATGTATTCCCTCACTCACATGATTTGTGATAATCAAAAAGGGAGATATTGTTGGACTCCTCATGTATTAATAATTTTTTAATGACAAAAAATCATATATATTTTGTAAATCATGTTAATCCTATGTAATCTATCTTAAATCATGTACAAGTGATTAGTATCATTATACTTTTTGTAAAGCTATCCATGATCTTAATTTCTACATATTCAGTTTGATTAATGTACACTATATTTTATTTACTTTATAATGATTTCTTTGATGAATTATTAAGTCTAATCCATTCTATGAATATCACTACTTAAGTCTGAATACAGATATTTGGATAATTCTAAGACACCGTGAGTCTGCCACCGGTTATGTTTTTCTAGCAAAGGACCCAGACGCTATGAGCAGAAACCATGACCAGACACCGTGACCAGACATCGTGACCAGACACCGTGACCAAACACTATGACGAGACACCGTGACCAGACACTATGACCAGAAACCGTGACCATCTAGACATTGTGACCATCCAGACATTGTGACCATCCAGACACTATGACCATCTTGAAACTGTGACCATCCAGGCACCATGACTAATTTAGACATCATTTCAAGGAGACACCATTTCATAAAGACACCATTTAAAGACAAAAAATGACACCATTTATTAATATGTTTTGTGGTTTCTCAATTTAATTTCTAACGGTCATATTTGAATCTTTTAAATGCACTGACATAATTAATGTTTCTTTGTAGACATATCATCTGATAGTATGAAGTACAAGGTAAAAAACACGTGAAACATGTTGTCTCTAACACATGAACTTGAAGAATATAAGAGAATTGTGGCCCATAAATAAATATACATAAAGAAATCATAACAAAAAATAATACACAAGATTTCAGGATAAAAGAACTGATGCATGCAACTCGACACGTCTAAATAACACATGAAGAATTATTAAATCAACAAGCTCGACACCATAAATCAGAATCATTGATCACATATTTGCATTGTCAATACCACGAATAACATGATCCAGATATATACGACTTATGATACTCTATTTTCTACGAGATGAATCAATTTTTTCATCTGCTTCATCCCAAGAGTCCAGAGCTATATAGACTAACACTCAGAGCACTTCTAACTGTATCTCATTATCTTTGATCTATTGTGTATCATTTTTCTTATCTTTCGAGCAGTGTGTGTGTGTTAGTATAAAATCACACATTGTCTATTGTATTAAACTAAAGTATACAAGATATCCTTTCTCAAACATTTTTTACACTTGGGTATTCCCACCGATAAGTGTGGAAGATGTTCCTGTGTAACTTGTTAGTTCATTCCCACAAAAAACTGTGGAAGAGGTTGTGTGACCTAGACAGTCTTGTGTATTATTATAAAGACCGATAAAGGATGTGTATCTAGTTTATTTATATAAATTTCTTGGTGGTAGGTGATCACCAAGTAGAGTGTATTGGGTCTCATCTTGAGACTGAACAACTCGTTTTATATCCGTCGTGCTATCTATTTTAGTTGTCTTTGTTTTACTGTTTAATTTAGAATTCACTAAATTTACATTGATGTTTAATCTTGTAAAGAAGTTATAAATGTATTTCCTTATTAGAATATCTTAAAAAGTAATGTTAATAACCAATATAAAGATTATTGAGAATTAATAAATCTTCAATAATGTTATTTAAGTAATAAAACTTTAATATCAGTATAAACTTGATTAACTGGGATATATTTAACTTTATTGGGGAACCATTTTAAGAATAAATTTTAAATAGAAATTTTATATAGATACTCAACTCACCCCCCTCTTGAGTAATCTACTACGAACTACACTTGTCATATTGAGTATTCCTTATCTAGTTTATTGAATGGAATATGTTATCATTTATTTACCTTTTCCATGTTCATTTAATATCATTAATTAATTATTTATTCCTCTTTACATACCCTTACTGACCATTTGAGGTCACCCTTTTATTTGGTCTATTTTCCCTAGGTTATGAAGTTGAAATTTTTGAATGAGTTCAAGGATTAAAATTATTTTCCTTTTTTATGTTTTATGTTTTACCAATGTAATAAGGGAACCATTTATGTATCTAGTTCTTTAAGAATACTAAACTAATCGATCCTTTGGAATTCTATTTTTTAATCATGAAAATTTCATAAAATAATGCACCAACTCCAGGCTTCTGGGGCCGGGGCATTACCGTTAGTATCAAAGGGAGGTTTAGTTCTAACCATATGAACTAGATTTTGGAAAACATACATTAAGTAACATAATAAAATGTTTATTATGTGTGAAAAATTAATTTAAGGAACAATTCCTTATAATTTTATGGAAATATGTTTAAAGTTAAGGATAACCGTTATATTTTATATAATCATTGAATTTAAGGTAATTATGTGTATTTATATTATTGAAACAATGAAAAATATGTGATGAAATTTGTGGTTAAAACATTTATTTAATTTTTAAATATATTAAGGTTATTTTTTTAAGATTATTATATTTTTTCAGATAATATTATATAGTTTTAGAAAAAGAAAAACCCACATGCCAGGTGACAACCCATCACATCCGATAAGGCCATGAGGTTTGAAACAACATCTGAAGGGAAAAAATGGTGAAACACATACCATTAGTCTATGTGAGGTGTTTGTTATCATGATTTTTTTTTGAGTTAAAATATCTAATGGAAAAATTTTATTTTAATTTTAGTGACATTTTTTATCAAATGGATTTAGTGAATAAGTAATTAATGTTATTTTATAAGATGTTTACTATATTTGGAATCCTATATAATTAAATTAAATATAATATTATAAGGAATAAATGTCTAATTATATTTTGGAGTAAAATATGATTTTATTGTGGAATTATGGTGATTGAGGTACTTTATAGAAATGGTTATCATATCTTGGAGATTATGTGATTTAGTCAATTAAATTTTTGTTATAAGTCATTAAGAGTGTCTATTGAAATTTGGAAGTCTATATGATCAAATAATTATGATTTTTCAGTTTCAATATTAGTCTATAATAGTTTTGAGTAAGGATAGTTATTTATTGAAAGATCTATGTTGAACTTTGAGTTTTACTATTTAATTTTGGAGATTATTTTTAGGGAATTATATTATCTTATAATAAAATTTTTGGTTTTGGATAATTCATAATAATAAGAGGTATATTTATCTCTATAAGTTTATGGATTTTTTGATCCTTAGAAGTTGATTCAAAATATCTAGGCATGAAAAATTAATCTTAAATACTAATAGTTTGGAGAAAAACATGAGTTTGTGGTGGAAATTGATTAAAGGATGAAACTATACTTGTGAAGTAAGTATATTTATTTATTTTCTTAGTATATAAAGTATATTAATTCTTCAAATCTAGGTAAATGATTTGAAACCAAAATTTTTTAACATAGTACCTTCTTTTCTGATGAATCAAATGATCCCTTAGATCATCATAGATTTATCGCTCTGTGTTTCTTAACTTTCTCTAGATCATGTTTTCAATCACTCTCCATCAAAAAATTAGGGTCAGATTTCTATTCCATTTACATGTTTTCTTACATAGAACCATATTATCTGTTATCTCTATTGGCCTTCATAATTCCCTTTAATTATTTTAATTTTAAGGTCTCATTAATCCTTTTTTCAATGTGGGATTTCAACAATGATATTTTGAAAAGTCAAACCCCAAGTTTTCGATCCTGAGCTTATATTGCGAGGATGAAATCTATTGAAGGAGTTAGAATGTAACACCCCAAGATTTTATGGTATATCTATTTTTAAAATTTAATCTTTTTGAAGGCTTATGTTATACACAAGAATGACTTTCTTTGATAGTTTGAATTTTTTACAAGGGCATAATATATTATTATTTAGTATAACAAGATATAAAATAACTGTTAAATTAGTGATTATGAATAATATTAATTTAATTATGAAAATATATAGTTTAATTCATTGGTTACCTATTGATTATAAATTAATATTGAAACCAATTGAATATAAAGAGAATGGTTTAATAAAAAAATATTTTTATGACTCAAAGGTGTTTTATTTTAATTAAATTAATTAATATTATTCAGTGATATTAATGAAATATATATAATATATATTCAATATAATATTTTTGACATTCATCCAATATACTTGATGGTCATAAGATAATAACAAACCCACTATTACACATAAAAATCTATATTTTTATAAAAAAAGTTTTACAGCCTTTTAATTGAGAACCTATTTTACATACAATTTTGACACTGTTATATATTTTATTTAAAAAAACTTCTTCTTTATAATAGTAATATCAAAATTTACTTTGGCTGAACTTTTAATACTTTTTCTTATAAGTTTCATGTTTTGATGAATAATAAAAAAATACTTCATTTTAATTGAAAACTTCATTTTAATCTAATTTATTTATAGTGTTAAATTATATATTTGAATGATTTTAAAGTATAATTTGGTTATTTTTTATCATTTAATACAATTTGGGTCATTGGAATAAATTTTACATTGAATTTGGATATAAACATATTTCAATATTTTGGATGATTTTGCTTTAAGAACCCATTTTCTTGATCTATAAACAAGATTAATTTTTAATAAATTTCTTAAAATTATCTGTTATTAATTTTGAAAAATGTATTATATATTTTTAATTAGTGGGTATAAATTTTTTAAATAGGGTCCTTTTAATTTTGGACATTATGAATAATAAATTTAGTATTTTTTATTCACCACGGTTTAGGGTAAATGAGGTAATTAAGAGTAAAAATAATATTATTAATGTTACATAATTACCCTAAAACTAGTATTAATTTTATTTTATGAGTTAGTTTTTACAAAAACCATCCTTGGACATATTTTATGGCCATTTAGAGACACTCAGATTACTTTATGAATTTTATAATATTTTTTCTATGATAAGTCCATTTTTTCATACTTTTATTTTTAATAAGTAAAATATTTTTAATATGGGGTTATATAGGTGATATGTTTTAATATAAATAATAATTGGAAATATGAAATGTTTATATTCATCATGATAATTTTTTTTTAAATTTTTAGGGAATAAATAATTAAATTAATAGCTCTCACAATGATGATGCAATAATTGTTTGAGGAATAGAAATATCAAATAAATGATATTAAAAATATTAAAAAATATATAATGTGAGATTATTAGTGTCAAAAAAGAATTTTATAGATTACTTTTACACATTTAAGATGTTTTAAAAGAGTTTATTTGAAAATAACTTGTAGTTATGAAATTTTAAAAATTCACGTAATGATTAGTGTCAACATTGACATTAATTATATTTTAAGATAAATAATATGTTATTAAACGATAAAAAATTCATAAAAATATTAAATTAAGCTAAATGATTTTTTTAAGTCTTAAAATGTCCTAAATTTTTCATTTTTTGTGTTTTTTTAATTATATAGTAATTATATTAACCCTCAAATTATAAATTATATGATATCATAGTAAGAATTAAAAATGTTAAATATGGGTTAAATCAAATTGATAAGGATTAAAAAATAGTCAAAACTTATCTAACATTTATTTTATGAAGTTATTTAAACCCAAAAGTATCCTATATTTTAAATTAATAAGTTTGGAGCAATTTTTATTATAAAATTAATTTATTTAAATTTAATATTTTGAGAATGTCCATGAGTGCCCCTCCCATCTCTTATAAAAGGGAACCTTTTATTATCTTTTATTCACACTTCAAAACCAATTTGCTTCAGAAAAAACTGTCCAAATATCCTAAAACAAATCTTTCCTTTCATCCTATAATCCTTATTTTTTGTATAAATCCATCCAAATTAGTCCTTTTGTGAAAATCAAACAGAGATACCCAAATAAGAGGTAATTTTCATCAACACACATTTTATTTATTTATTCCTTAATCTCCTTAATTTTTTATTTAATGTTTATATAATAAAAAAGTATCCTCAATATATTGATATTATTTATGTTAAGGTTTAGACCTAAAATTACACACACCTTTATCTAATGGGAAATGAACTCACCGTTCTTCTGTATAGAGAACTACTGAATCACAAAACATTTTTGTTTGTTTTTTACTTTACCACCTCTCATTGTAGGGAATTATGATGGAAAATCTTTTTTTTATATGATATATATATGTTTCTGATATTTATGTATTTATTCTTATGTAATTATTTTATAACACATACCTTTATACTTTCCATTTTTTGTATGTACGATGACATCATTTGTGGAAGTGTGGACTACTGCCTCTACAAAGCGACATGATTCGTTAGCTCTATACATGTAATTTAAAAGAGATGTATTTAAAAATTATATGTTAAATATATGACATAAATATTATATTGAAATTATTATATTCAAATATTTCTTCTACTTTTCATTCTTTTAATAGGATAAAGAAATCAATGTGGGGTTTATGCATACATACGACCTACCATATCCAGGAATGGTACATTTCATTTATTATCCCCAAATATTATGGATTATTATAAAGAAATATATAATAAATATATATAATAATTACATAATTTTTTACATTTTAGGGATGATGAAATCATGATCTATGTACCAGGGATGAAAAATAACAAGTAAAAAAACTCAAAAAACTAGACAATTTACACCCAAAATAGTGAAAATAATGAAAGATCATTAATAAACAGGTAATATATAGTAATAAGTAAATAATTTTTGGTATTATAGAAATTAATATGGTTCTGTAATATATTTAAAAAAGACTGATATTTATTATATAAGAGGTTTGAATGTGTACAATGAGAGTCAAGACATAAGTTAAGGGATCTTTGTCTCACTTTTATTTCTATGGGACACATTCATTATACACTACTTAGTGTGGTTTATATAATGAAAATTAATTTCTTTTATGAGTATTATTATGAATATTATGGTATTTTTATAATTTTAAATCTTTTATGGAAATACAAATCTTCTGATTGTAAAATGATATTTATTTATTTCACAATCTCATCTTTATTCAGGATTGTTATTGTTTAAGTATACACTGGGGAATATTTCTCTTCGATGTTTGTGTTTTATAAAAATGTTTTCAATTTTTTTTTACTATTATATAAATATTTTTTAATGTCATTTTTCCATTTTTAAATTTTTAAAAAAATATTTTAAATGAATCTTCCTATTGTTTTACAAGAAAAAGTACTTTTCATACAAAAGTAAAAGGAATGTTTATTTAAATTATATGGAATGAACATAATTTTATAGTTTTATGACACCCAAATGTTTTTTATGTTTTTTAAAATTTTAAAAAGTTATTTTCAAATAAAATAGTTTCTTTTAAAAATGTTCAACCTTTTAAATAAATAATTAAAATGTGGTAAGGGATTTTCATCTCACTTTTTACATATGTGAGATAAATATCATATTCACAACTTCTTTTTTTGTGGTGTATCTACTACCCAATTTGATATATCATATCATGAATATCTTAATGTTTATGGTATTTAATTTTTTATTTGATTATTATTTAATTTTATGGGGCTTATGATTCAAATATTTCAAAGTGGTATGAGATGCCTTGATTTAAAGATATATTTTTAAATTGATTATTCGATATATGAGGAATGATTTGGACTAGTATGATATGGGGTGAGAACCATTTAATGTAATACTAATGGGTTGGGTACTTGTTATTGTAAGCCCCTCAATGAATAGAGAGTCTCATGAGAACAAATATTTTACTGAAAAACACTTAAAGTTTGTTTCCAAGTAGAATAGGTGGGTTCTTACCAGTAGACATAAACCATATTATGAAAGGTCATGATGGTAGTGGTTCATGTGCCAGATACATGACATCCAATAATTAAGAATTTGATTTATTGAGAATACATTTATTATTATTATATATATGATTTTTGTTTCAACCAATATATGGATTCATTTCATCATATGTTTATCGATTAAATGGAATGTGTTTCAGTTTCATACCTTGAAATATTGAGTGTTCCATATCTAGTTTATTGAATGGCATGTGTTTTTAGTTATTTACCTTACCATGTTGATTTACTCTCATAAATTAATGATTTAGTCCTCTTTACTTATCTTTAATGAGAATTTGAGTTCACCCCTTGATTTGGTCTATTTTTTTAAGTTATGAATGTAACATCACAGACCTGAAAAACCACCTGAACAATGAAATTGGGCCTGGTGTCACTGACCTTATCCTCACCTCCCTGAACGCCAAATGATGCCAACTAGCAGTGAGGGTGTAAATATGTAGAGTGGGGAGGCTATAACTTATGGGGAAAAGATAAGGCACTGGTCCAAGTTTAATCAGGACACATGCAGACAAAATAAATGGCTCAGCAGAATCAAACCAGACCCACAGAGCAGAAGTACATCCAATTGTAGATAAACAATGGAAGCAATATAGAAACAAATACAAAAAAAAGAGAACAAAACAAAATTCCATAAGAAAACTTGTATCCACTAAAACAAACCAATCATTCATGCATAGAAGGTCATACATATCAATATACAAAAGGGTTCCCATGGCTAACCACTGTAGCTACATAAAAAAAAGAATGTTGATGCTGAAAAAGAAACTAAAAAAAATAAAACTTCATCTAGGCTTGACCTCAAGGTCCATACCAATATCTATGACAAAGAGTTCCATGATCCAATTCCTAAGGATGATTCCTTACCTATATGTAAAACCATAAATTCTACACGCAACCCGACCAGCCTGTGTAGGGTGTGAGATGAATCTTAGTAGGATACCATCTAATGGTGTGTACCTAGAATAAGTGTTTAAGAAAAAATTCATCTCTAAGTAAGGAAAATAGTATGATGTAATAAATAACCACAACCACCACTGGTGCTCATTAGCCACTAGGGAGTATCAAGTGCTTTGGACATAACAAGAATCTTGGAAGTAAAGAGATTCATTGGACTAAGGTCCTACTCCTTTAGTCAAAAAGCCCCAGTAAATCCTTAGGTTTCACAAAAATCACATTTCCCGAACCCATGTGCTTCCTGAAACCTCGGGTCTCAAAGTACTGATGTCCCGAAGGCACACCCAAATAGTATTATCCCAGTCCCAAGGACCCCTACTTGTAAGATCATATCATCCCATGGCATGACTACCTGAGGAACAGTGATGTATGTCCTTAAATAAATATCCAAGCCCACAGCCTCAATCATTATGAGCCTCATCCCCCAACCTGATAACATCATCTCCATCAACTAATGGATCTTCACCTTCCACCTGGCTTTTTACAGAAATCACCCCAAACCATAATTACATAAACTGTAGCTATTAGGGGAATCTACCCACATGAGTGGTCAAAACCACCTCATCGTTGAGTCTACCTATGTGCACATGATTCAAATCAGCGCTTTGGCCATCACACGTGAGTGAAAATCACCAAATAAAGAACAAAAGCCAAAATATCACTATGACCTCATCCCACTATTACCATGTCATTCAAAACCAATGAACATTCCATCCAAGTATCCTGGGCCTTGCCCAACCTGATAGTCACACTGCCTAAAAACGACATCCTTGATGCCCAATCCTATGGTCAACCCACTCAAGTATCTGGGCCAAGCCCAACATGTGATCAAAATCACTAAAAACTGATGTCCATGCCATCCCAATCTCAGGTCAAGATAGTCACTACTCCAAGGGTCTCAACATATGTAATATCATGTATTACATATATATAATACAAAAATAACCACTTCCAACAAATAATTCAATTAAAACATATTGAATTACACTAGCTACTAGATATAAAAAATAGCATAAAGGTCTTGAATGCCTATAAACAGTTTAATCAGGCTTTAACAATTTAAATTAAATTGTTTAAATAAAATAAATAAATTATAACCATTTTGGAACCTTCAACCAAAATGTCCCATTGAGCGACAATCTCTTGCCCAACCTCACTCAATAAATTTAGGTATAAGTCATTCCCAACAAAATCTCATGGGTATAACAACCAACTCAGTATGAAACAACAGTTATAATGGGTCTTACTCAAAATAATCAAAGATGATCCAAAGGCCGCGCCACCCAAAAGTTTACTAAAAAACAAAAAAGGTATGCACCACCTACCTCATACTCTTACAATGATCCTCATACAGCTTCGACCTATAATTCAGTCTAGAATGGGGTAGATCTAAAAAATGAGCATAACCTCTCAGCACTCGATAACTTGGTCGAGAGAAGAAATCATGAATAATGGCCCAAGTGGAATCAGTAGATTATGGAGGGGATTCTAATGCATCAGAAGACATTTGAATCGGGGGTTAGATGAATAAATGATAAGTAAATATTCCTCTGGCACTGCTGTTCGAGAACCAGCATAGGAGGGTTCTATTCGAGAGATGAAGACGAGGCAACTGTCTGTTTTAACAAAAATAATAAAATTACATGTCAGGTACATAGATATACACGCCGTGTATATGGATGATTTTCCTATTTTTTCCGACTTCCTTTCCATGTCATTAAAATGTCTCACCGACATGATTTCACGGAGTGTACTAGTCAGTACACGACATGTACATGGCTGGTTATCTCATCCTCACTAACATCCCTAAGCACCTTGTATGGCCATCACACACGGCCAGACTACACAATGTGTACTTAGGATTACACATCGTGTAACCCTAATCTGTGTCATTCGATAAGTTTTATCTAGTACTTGCCTTATTTCCCTCATTTTTCTCAAAAACAACCTGAAAAAAAAGAAAAATAAACCCATACCTCAATGGAAGATCAGAGTTCTTACAAACTTCTCCCCTTAAATAAATTCGTCTCCGAATTACCCTTCCAAGGGTGGTGAAGAAAACACTCCAAAACAACTCTTTCCCAAATCACAAATCAATCAACATTCCATCAACCTTTTTCCAGACATATGGTACTCCTATGATGCTTCACCACCCCTGTACCACATCATGTTCTCCAAAGTCTCAAATGAAACCCAATCACATCCCGCACAACATCTGTGTCTGCCTAGATCCCATGGAACCCATGGAACCCATGGCCCAATGAGGCCTTACATCCCATGAATTCTCAAAAAAACATTGTGCCTTGAACCTCAATCACAAACCATATCATAGATGCCCCGATGCCCAAGGCACATCATGTAAGCCGCATCCAACGATGCCCTGATGCCTCAACACCTCAAGTAACCCGCATCCAACAATGCTCCTGATGCCAAGAACCTTATATATATATAATCATTCATCTGAGATGGGGTCAACACACTGAACAGCCTCTGGTCAGGCCACATAAATCCTATGAACCTCATGCACTCAAAAGAGATATGCCTCAATAGGCCATGAAAACAAATGAAAAAGGAAAATCATAGCCACACCCACGACATACCTATGATCGTCTTAGGGTCACCAACCTGCTCAGTAACTAGTATCTCCACAATGTGCACTTGGCCTGAAACATGGCTACTTGAACCATGGACTCCCTATGGTGATGCACCAGTCATCATCCATTAAACCCATGGTTGGATCCCATTGTCTCTTCCTCATCCTCTACGTACAACTGAACCGCAAATACCCTCACATAGTACCCATCCTGATCCAACACTAGACTCTATAATCTATCCTGATCCCTGCTCGTGGACTGTCTGAGAGCCTTTATGTTGAACCTCTTAATATACCCTATATATCCACATGCTCGGAACATATTTGGAGTCCTATCACACCAATTTCAGACATTACCTGGTTGTACACTCCAAAAGAAAACCACTGCTGAACTAGAATGAGGTGGTCTAGATAAATCCTTGGCCTAACCTCCATACTATAACTCATACCAACCTCATTTCATACCACCACTACTATCACCTGAATTTACTTCCCCAACTAAGTGATACCTCTCCATCAAGTTTCCCTCGACTGTGGGCACTTGATTCACTGCCTCTTAGAATGAGGCCAGACTAAAGATGTTTAACTGCACCCGAATGGCATGCTGTAATCCATTTTCGAAGCACATCACCTTGGATGTGTCATCACTTACCATACCTGGTGAAAATTGATACAACTCAGTGAAAGTAGCCGCATAGTCTATGATGGACATGTCACCATACTCAAGGCTCAAGAACTCCAGAGCTCTCTATGACCTCAGCTTATTCGTAAATAAGTGGTCGAATAATATGTCCTCTAAATACTTCCAGTATAATCCCTCATGTCTGCGAGCCTAAAACTGCACATCCCACTAGCACTTTTCTGGTCCACTGAGCATACAAGTCACAAGATTGACCCTACACCATAGAGGCATCTCAAGCTACTTGAAGATCATCTGGATTATGTCTATCTTGTTTTCAGTCACCTACGATGTAGCCTCAACCTGAAAAAGAGGTGGGTGATGTTGATGGAATTCCTCAGTATGGTAAACCATAGAGGGATCTGTTCCCTGGGAGCCTTTGTTTATCCCCTATAAAACACATTACAGGCTAGATCATAGCTACTCATCAAGCAACAATCCAAACACTTTCAAACCTCGTAGCTATCCTACATGCACTAGATCCTAAACCTAATCATGTCCCTGAGCCTGTACATATGGCTCATGCTCTGCCTAACCCTTAGGGGTCTGAACTTGATTGTTCTCCTATAGAACTTTACTATCACCCGCTTGACACTCCATTGAGTCATCTAGTAGGAACCCAAAAAATACAATAAATAGTCAGGTATCCCACATATATAACAATATATATATAATACAGACAGGGAAAGCAGTAAAGTGAAAAAGCATAATAACTAACCTTACTCTCTCCCCTCAAAACCATGTCCCATGGCATCATGGTCTCATGGACTCCTTACATTCCCTCAATAGATCCATGTATCAGAAAATCTACAGGCCATGCCCGTCCAGACAACCACCATTGCCTCAATCTGATGATCAAGTCGCCCATTCCTGGTGATCAAAATCACCTCAACCATAGTACATGACTTCTATTATAAAATACAAGACCAAGTTCCCTACCACATGTAATTTCATATAAATTTAAAGCATAGTATATCACATTGAATAAAACAACCAATTCTATCAGTCGTTTTCCCTTTTTCTCACATGTAAATTGACATATATCACATGGTATTATGACTTCACAAAGAATACATGCATATATGAAATTTAAATGCCCTAAAAATGTGCTTATCAAAATCCAAACAACCACACCTTTCTTTACTAGCTATGGTCAAATTCTCCCTTATTGCATTGTGTTGAGGGTCATATGTCAAAATCAATAACCACATCAAACCATGTAACCCACCAAGGTGGAAACCAAATAAAATATAATCTGAGAAAAAGAAAAATAGTAATTACCACCCAAGGAAACTTGGTCAGTCCCTATTACTTGGGGATACATGCACCCAAGAACACGATAGAAATCTAGTTCCAATCACAACCTATCTCCAGTATACCATATTCTAAATAGTAAGACAAGTATAAAATAAAGGCAATCTTAATATCATTAGTAGCTAGAAAAACAATGCTTCTAAATCCCAGTTAAGAACCTGCTCTGATACAATATTGTAATGTTCTAGACACGAGAATTCAACTGAACAGTACTATCTGGCTGGGTGTCACTGACTTTAGGAACACCTTCCTGAATGCCAAAGGTTGTTGACTAGAATCAAGGGTGTAAATAGGTATAGTGGGGAGGTTATACCCTCTGGGTAAAAGATAAAGCACTGGTTCAAGTTTAATCATGACACATGATGTAGAAATAAATGACTCAGTAGACTCGAACTACACCTGAAGTGCAGAAGAATATCCAATAGTAGAAAAATAGTGGAAGGAATATAGAAACAACAACAATGGAATGTAAATATAACAAAATTACATCAAAACACTTTTAGCTACTAAAACAAACCAAGAATGCTTCCATAGAAGGTCATACATATCAATATACAAAAAGGGAAACCATGGATAACTATTATAGATACTTACAAAAATAAGAATACAGATTCTGAAATAGAAACTAAAAAAAAGTAAAACTCCGTCTAGGAATGACCTCAATGTCTATACCAATCTCCATGCCAAACAGTACTATGATCCCGCTCCTGAGGCTCATCCCTTACCTTTATGTAAAACCATAAAGTCTATACACATCCCGAAGGTAATGTGTAGAGTGTGAGACAAATCTTAGTAGGATACCATCCAATGTTTCTTACCTATAATAAGTGTTTAAGAAAACATTCATATCTAAGTAGGGTAAATAGTACAATGTAATAAATAACCACAAGCACCACTGGTGCTCAACAACCACCAGTGAGTGTCACCTACTTCGACCATCACCAGATTCTTGGAAGTAATGAGGGTACTTGGCCCATGGACCAAGGTATTCCTATAGCCACAAATTCCTAGCAAACCCTCAAGTTCCACCCCAATTACATAGCCCAACATCACGTTTCTCCTGACACCACGAGTCTCAAAGTATCGATGTCCCGAAGGCACGCCTAGACAATTGTATCCCAATCCCAAGGATCCCTATACATAATCTCACATCGGCCCATGGCACGACCAACAGAGGAACAAAAATTTTTGTCCTCAAATAAATATCCAGGCCCATGACCTCAATCATGGCGAGCCTTAGTGCCCAACCCGATAGCATCATCAATATCAACAGAAGGCTCCTCACCGTCTACTTGGATTTCTACATCAAGCACCCCAAAACATAATAACCTAAACCAAAACTATCAGGTTTCTCTACCCACATGATCAGTCAAAACTACCTCATCACAAATTCAACCTATGTGCACATGACTCAAATCGGTACTTTGGACACCATGGGTGAGTGGAAATCACCAAATAAAGAATCCAAGCCACAACATCACTAGCACTTCATGCCCCTATGACTATGTCACTCAAAAACAATGACCATGACATCCAAGTATCCCAAGACATGCCCAACCTTACAGTTGCACTGTCTCAAGCCGACGTCCATGATTTCCAATAATATGGCCAACCCACTCAAGTATCTAAGCCAATACCAACCTATGACCAACTCCACTAAAACCATATGGTCATTCCATCCCAACCTCGGGTCAATCCCATCACAACCCCAAGGGTCTCAACATATTTAATATCAATAATTACATATATATAAAACAAAAATAATAATTTTAAACAAATAATTCAATTTAAATAGATTTAATTACACTAGATACCGACTATAACACAATAGTGAAGAGGTTTGGAATGCCTCTATATATCACAGTCAAGATTTAACAATTTAAACTAAACAGTTTAAATAAAAAAAATCAATTATAACCATTTTGGAACCTTGAACAAAATGTCCCTTTGGGAGATGGCCTCTTGCCTGACCTCACTCAAGCAATTCAGTTATAGGTCATGCCCGACAGCATCCCAAAGGTCTAACAATCAATTCAATGTGAAAAAAATTATAATGGGGTATTGATCAAAATACCTAAAGACGCACTGAAGGCCATGAAACCCAAAATTCCACAAAAAAAAACTATGCACCACCTACCTCGTACTCGTACAACACTCGTTATCCAGTGTCGGTCTATAATTTGGCCGAGAATGTGGTAGATCTACAAAATAATCATAAACACTCGACCATTGATAACTTGTTCGAGAGAATAAATAAAAAATAATGGATCAAGGGGAATAAATAGATTAACAAGGGTATTTCAATGCATCTGATGGAATTTGAATCAGGGTTCAGACAGAGAAATGAAAATGAAATATTCCTCCAGTGCTGTTGTTTGAGAACTAGTGGAGGAGGGTTCTATCTAGGAGAAGAAGACAAGGATACTATCAATTTTAATAGAAAAAAGAAATGTAAATGGTGTGTACTTAGATATAAATGTCATGTATATGGGTGATTTTCCCATTTTTTGATGAATTTCTTTACACATCATTAAAATTCCTTACTAACATGATTACATGGTGTGTACTAGTTAATACATGGTATGTAGTTTGTTGGTTCTCTCATCCTCACTGACATCCCTACACGCCATGTATGACCATCACACATAGCCAGACTACATGGTGTGTACTTAGTATTACACATTGTGTAACCATAAACCATGTTGTGTGATAGGTTTCAGCGAGGTATTACCATGTTTGCCTCCTTTTTCTAAAAAAACAACCCGAAAAAAAGAAACCCATACCTTAAAGGATGATCTGGGTTCTTACAATGAAGATGAGTTTTTAAAATTAGTTTAAGGATGAAAATTATTTTCCTTTATTATGTTTTATGTTTTACCAATATTATAAGGGAAAAATTTATGTATATAGTTCTTCAATACTACTAAACTAATTAGTAATTTGGGATTTTATCCCTTGTAATCATGCTAATTTAATAAAATAACGCATTGAATTTGGACTTCTAGGGTCGGGGTGTTACCCCCCACATCATTAGGAACTTCAATATTAGCTGTAGTGATTTCATAATCTTAGACTTTCACTATTTTCTATTTTTGAGAAAAATTTACATTGCATTGGGGTTAATAATTTTCATAGTTCCCAATTTATTTACATCTGAATCCATAAATATTTTCATCTTCTCTATTACCATTCAAATTATAATTTTGATGGATTTTCTCTCTACACTTGAATAAAACTCCCCTTACTAGAGATAATGTTCTTAGGAATTTATTTACAAATTTATTACAAGATTAAAAGTCCATACTTCCCTTCCTCCCTTTTTCTATATTTCATTTTTCTGAGTTCTCAACCATACTATTATTATCTTACTTTCCTTCAAAGTACTAATACATGGAGAATTATTTCTCTATCATGATAGCACATGATATTATGTCATCGTATGATAAAAAGGTTTTAGAGACTAGTGGCCTTCAAAGGATTGGATTTATATCATCAAATAAATAACCAATCTTACTCTTTTTATTTCACACGTAGTCGATGACATCCCATGAAAACCTTGTAAAGTTGAATTTATACATCAAAAAAATTTCATCTTTATTTTCTCTTATCCTTATGAATTATCTCTCCATATCCGTTTGTTTCTCATGAGGAAGATATTTTTCCTATAAAAGTACCATAAAATTATTCCAATCCATGTTTTCTATTTCCACCTTATACTTAGTGTTTTGAATCAATAACCACCATTGATTATATTCCCCTACAAGACAATGAACTACCTTGAAATCATTTTTACTTTCATTACTTCACAAATTAAGAAATATATTTTATAAAGAACATATACAGTACTTTTCTATAAATGGATAATTATTCCCTTTTAATGATGAAGGCTTTTGATGAATGAAGTAGTCCAACATTGTTGCACCATGTTTTAGAGCTAAAAACTGATCTGTGGGAGAAAGGTTAAGGGTTATATTCTGAGTTAGTTGTCCCAATATAGTTATAAATTGTTCAGATCCAGCTCCAATTCAAATTCTATCTCCATTTTTACTATCCTTTCAAGGATAGAAATACATGTCTATATTACATTAATTGATATAGTTTCCATTCCTTCCATTAGATTCTGTTTCTTTTAAATGGAATACCTAATATTTTATCACAATATTATGAGTCACAATGTATAATTATAAAACTAGTGACACACTTGAAAAACATGAAAATTTATTCATATATAATCTATGAATCATAAGGTTATTATCATTGGAAATAATATAAAATCATAAAAATATTTTCCAATATTACATAATGGTTTGTAAAAAAAATGGGAATTAACCCAAAGTATATCCTCTAGCATTGTTAAAACAGGAGTACCGTAAGGGCACACTCACTGTGAATTATTATGATAGAAAAGATATAATCAATTAACTTTTTTCAGTGTAATTATCCCTAGATTCTCTATACCAATATCAAATCCACTTATATAATTAATATAGAGATGTATTTTCATGAAAACCACATAATATTTACCTTACTAAAAATATTACATTGTTATCCTATAATTATACTTATCCTAAGAGTTTTTCATAGGGTTAAGTTCTATAATATATTTTTTTTCTATATACTACCCAAGGTTTCTACTAAACTTCATCTAATACCAACTATAACACCCTATCTTCAATATCCTTGATCTGGTGGTTAATTTTAAAAATAGAACAAAATACAAGGGTTTGTATACCTAAGGACTAAATAGTTTGGTAGTCTTGGGAAAATTGATACATACATGATTATCACCTTAGATTTGAAAACATGAAATATAATATGATATTTAGTGTGATAAATTTATTATTTATTCTGTTAAATCCTTCATTTCATTCATAGATCTCTTCTTGGTATCTGAGGGAAAGAAAAAATAATAATGAGTCTGATTATATTATCAATAAGGGAAAGTATACAACATAAGATATCATAATATAAATAAAACATGGATAATATAGTCTAGATAAACAATATTACCATAAAATGGGATTAAATCCATGGATAACATAAGAACATAAATAACAATAACTAGTTTTAAAATGATAGAATTTATAATATCAGACATCATAATCTTACTTTCAAGGTCTTCTACCAAGACAATATATGTAAACATTTAAGGTGTATTCCAAATACCCAATATAGTTTTTTTCATAATACCTATTGATGCATCAAGGGGCTATAGTGGGCCCTTCATTTCACATACTATGTCTCATTCATTAATCATATGGAATGGGTGAAACATAATCAATGTAATTTTTTTTATTGAAAATCAAGCATACAATATGTTAATAATTCCCCCAATCAATAAATTCAACATAATGATAAGACATAAAAAGTAATATGGAAAATAGAAACAAAAGATTATATCCACAATAAAGCATAATTTTCCCCAAATAATGTTTTCATAAATTAAAATACTTTGAAAAGATCACTGGAATATTTCTTGAAGAAAATACCCTTCCATTTTGAAATAACTTATTCAAAATATAACAATTTCAAAAATATTAGGGTAAAAATTTTATATGAAGATAAAATTTATAAATTTTAAATTAATCTTCAACTAAATTATTAATTATGATGGTGAGAAAAGTAATTTGGCGGGTTTATGTTAAAATAAATATTCCGTTCAAACCCCCAGTAAAATGTTCTTTGTTGAAAAAATGACTAGAAGATCCCTTTTAATTTTTTCATAAAAATTAAAAAATGTAAAAAATGAATTTAATAAATAATTTTATAATAAAAAACTATTTTCAAAATTTTTAAAGAAAATATGGACATAGAGGAAGAAAATTTCTAACCGAAATAAAAACAAGGTCAGTTTTTCTTTAAAGTCATTATTTTGGTATCTTGAGTAATTAAGAGAGGAAAATGAAAAAACCAGAAAATTTAAATAAATAACAATAGGAGAATAAAATATATTGGTTTTAAGATATAAAAATAAATTAATTCTCCCAGTAGAGGCTTAAACATAAAAAATCCCAAATAATTATGAGATTGTAAAATAAACCCTTACCTTTGGCCAGAATTGAATTATAAGTTATTTTATCCACATTTATAATAAATTAAAATTTAATATACTTCTATAATAGAACAATATAAATACTTATAATATGATATATTATCCACATATAACATTTCAGTACCAGTTTATTAATAATTATTTATTTAAATCACCGTTTCTGAGTGTTAACTGTTTCGTTTTCATGTAAGTTTCAGTTTGAAGTTCAAATAATATAATAATCATATCCAATATGTTAATAATGATATAAATATCATATATATTAATTGAATAAATATTTTTAATCTTTATTTCAAGGCATTCAAAAAACATTAATCACATCGCTTCATGGAGGTGGTAGTCCACTTGTACGCATGTGCGACATTATATTTTTTTAAAAAGTGGAGGTTTAAGAAAGAAGATATAAAATTAAAATTATATAATTATAATAATATTATAAATATCATATATATTCATTAGTTACATATTAATAACCATCCATGTAAATTGGTGCTGAAAAATGAACTACACTGTTATATGGAGACAATAAGCCATATGTACGCATGATCAATGTTCTTTTTTCCTTCCATAGGATAGAAAAGATATATAAAATAATTTTACCATAAATATAATAACATATAAAAAAATTTATTATACTTGGTTTATTATTTTAGTATGGGAACAAAAAATTTAGAGGAAGTATAACAAAAAATAAATCTGAAAGAGTTATAAAAATGATTACCTTGTCTTTGAGAAAATTCATTCGGATATATTATTATGGACACTAGGGATGTTATTTTGGTAATAAAAAACCACTATATTATAGATAAGGATGTTGGGGAGATATGTTTTTCATTGGTTAAGATATTTGGACTAATAGGTGTGAATAATTAAGGGGAGTAGGTTCCCTTTTATAATTGAGGTGAGTGGCATACTTAGATTTTTTAAAAGTTTTAAAATATTGATAAGTAAAATTATTATAAACATGGATCCAAAATGAATCATATTAAATTATGATAATGGTAATGTTGAAATTAAACCAAAAAAGTGGTTTAAAAAAGCGTTTAGATCATTTTAATTCTTATCTATTTATATTAACCTTTCGATAAAGTAGTTTTTGACTTTAACCTTGATAAAAACATTTCCAATATTAAAGTGTAGTAATTTTAATTATAACTTAAAAACTAGAACATAAATATAAATTAGATGGAATTTGAGAACATATCAATCCTTATTTGTATTATTTCATTATTCTTATGATTTTTAAATAATTTAACAAATATGAATTTTCATATAATATAACTAATGTCATTTTTGAAACTATAAGTTTAATTTTCAAGATAGAAGTGTAATTATAATATCAACTTTTAAGACTACCCAATTATGTTATAGTTATCTAATAAATTCATTTAACACAATACTTCACCAAAATTATATTTCTTGGAATATCTTTAATAATCATTTATCTTAATTTTCTGTTAATTAAATAAATACTGCATCAGTAAAAAAATTATAAACAAATTACCATCATAAATTTAATTTAATTATTTTATAAATAAAATTTAACAATCTATCAAAAATTATTTTTATCACTATGAGAACATATAATACAATTTTAAAAATAGGAGAGTGACAATTTTTATTTTTCATTACTTAAAATCTTATATATGTCTTTTCCAGAATATTTAGTGCATAAATAATTAAATTTAGAGACTAGGGTGATAAGGTTATAAATAACATCATCCAATAATAGTTAATATGAAAATGGTTGTCTTATCACTTTGTTTTAACCTAGGTTAACCCGACTTACCCTTTTACCATGATCGATTTTTCTTACTATTTTTATTATTCATTACAACCAAAAATTAAGTTGAACTTATTAAATATTCTAATTTATATTGATTAAAAATTTGGAATAAATTTTATCAAATTTAATACCTATAATTTTCAGAAATTCATTTTCTTATAATCCCGCAATGAGTGATGAAAAACAATTTTTTTGAAAAAATGCCTTTTATGTCTAAATGTATTTGTATACCCAGATCCAGTATAAAGTTGATTACTATGCTATTATATTATTTATAAATAATATATATACTAATTTTGGACCAAATTAAAAACATTATGGGAAATTTTCAATGAAAATAATTAAAAAATTTATAAAAGTTGATATTTTCACTATTCACTGAAATATCAATCATTTTAGAAAAATAAAAAAATTTCAACCTAAGATATTTTTGATATGGTGATTTTAAAAAAAAAATTAATTTAATAAAATTCAAATTATATAATATTAGTATTTTGGTTTTAATCATATTCAAAAATAAACCATTGTGTATTTGTACTATTATTCTTTTAAAATGAAAATATTACTATAATTGAAGCTCATGTGTTACAACCAGAATATCCAAAAGAAGTTTTGGATGATAATTAATTTTTGACGGTATTTAAAAGAACCAAAGTACCTGATATATTTAGGACTATAAATTCTTTGGGAAGATCTCTTGAAGGAGTAGAGCCACAAGGAATGTTGCAAAGGTATACCATGATTCAGTAGTAAGTGTAGAGATATAGAAGTGATATTCACTATTTTATCCTAAAAAATGATAGAGATCTTGAATTTGTTAGTAAAACTAAATTAATAATGTTAGTGGTAGTTAATAAGAACGGATTCCACGGATTCATTACATGTGTCTGAAATAGGAGATCTAATGAAGCATCCTAAAAGGGAGAGCATTTTAACACCCCTAGTTTAAGGTATTTATCTATTTAATTGTGTTTTTTTCTTATATAATTTTTGGTTTAGGCATCAATAAGGAACATTATGATTTTATAATCTTTTGGAGGGGTTTTTTAATGCACATGGTTTTAGTTCGGTTAAGGGAAACTGTGTAGTGTTCCACAGGTAACCGTGCATGAACTAGGAGGGTCTTTAGGGAAGGTACATGGTTCATTCATTGTTTTGATAAAAAAAATTATCAATATATGAATTGGAAAATTTCAAAATATAGATGACTCAGATGGTTGGTTCAAATCTTTCCAAACCGTGCAACCTAACTGTCCGACAAAATTAATTAAATCTAAAAAAATATTTTTAACTAAGAAAATATTCTAAATCCTAATTGTTACTCTATTTCAATAAAATCTTTACCCTCAACCTTTATATAGTTTATTATGATGAATTTATTACTTCTATAGGTTGATTTTTATGAATCTTAAATAATTGGATATAAGAAATTGAAGGGAAGAATCTGTTTATCTTTATTCTTCTAGATATCCTTATTTCAGCTCAAATGAAACTATGGAATGGATATATTATGCTAGATTAAGGTTTTGGATCATGTTTATGATAATTTGGATTTTTGATTCATTTAAGGGAAGGTTGTAGGATCCTGAATATATATAGATCATTATGCGATTCTTTGAGAACATAAATAATTTTGAGGTAGGTAGATTCTCTCTCACACTCACCACTATCTCTTAGAATGTGAATTCTTCGATGTCTAAATTAAATACTTGTAACTTTTATGGAATTTGTTTTAATTATTATTGTGAAACATTCTTTATTTTAAGGATTTGAAACTATGAAAATGGGGGTGAATTTCACAACTTGTTTGATTAAATGCTAAAAAAGGATTTTTTTTATAATATAATTTTGGCAATGAGAATTTGGAATAAACATAGTTGGAATGAGGTCATGTTGCGTATAAAAGAGGTATTTTGGGTTTAGACATGGCTAAAAGTTTTGGTATTATGGAATGTTGGTTCATGACCATGTGACGAATTAGACCAGAAGGACAAGTTTGTTTCTCATGAGTTAGGAATTTTCAAAGGAAGAATGTATGTGTGTGTGTGTGAGAGTTATTTTTTTATAACATATGGAATTAAATGTTTACACTACTTCTTTAAATGTAATTTTTGAAAAATTGGTTTGATATTAACTCTTCATGTTTTATTTAAAATGTTAAGCTAACTTGTTCTTGTCTTAATGGAGTGTGTGGGAAGTCTTGGGGTTTTTTTAATGTTTCATTGTACTCACCCCTACATATGAATATTAGTGTGTACACATGTTACATTTATTATAGTATAGGAAATGGTATGACATCATATATTTTCTGAGGATCTTAATGATGTTTTGGTTGTGGATATCTTGAGAATGGATCTTGGGTGTCAGTCGAGTCTTGGAGACTAGAGTGTTTCCACTTTCAATCCTTGTGTCTTACTTGTCTTGGAATTCTAGAAAAAGTTTTATATTGTCTTATACTGTAACTTTTATTATCATTTTGAAAAACTATTGTGTTTTTATGGTTTTTATCACACATAATATTGTGTATCGTTATTATTTTCCACTATAGTTTTTTAAAGGAAAATTATCCCCCATGATTTCAAAAATCCTCTAGAATTTATTAGGCATCACTTGAAGTTGATATGATCACTATGAATATTTAGAAATTCCCTTTGGTCTTATGAATGCATCTTTAATTTTTATGGCCTTGGTGAACCATAAGTTCCAAAAGAATCTTGAATTTTTTGATGTAATATTTGTTGGCGATGTATTGATTTATTCATGAACTATATTTGATCAAGAGAAACACATGAAAATTGATTAAGCATATTGTAATATCACCAAATTTATTCTAAATTCTCTAAATGTTATTTCTAGATATAGTATGTTATCTTCCTTATGAATTACATTTCAGATAAAGGAACCTCTATTAGGCCCACAAACATCCAAGAAATCATTTCATGGAAACTAAGAATGTCTACAATATACAAATATTTTTTGGGATTGGCTGGTTATTATTTTCACTTTTTCTACGATTTCTCAAGCCTTTGTCTTCGTATGATTGTTATGATAAGAAAGTCTAATCCATTAACATGGAATGATGATTTACATGAATCCTTTTAAGAGTTTAATTCTTGGATCAATTTCTCACATATCCTTATCTTTCCAAAACCATGAAAAGATTATGTTTTCTATTGTGATGAGTTAGGATATGAATATGGATTTATTATTATACAAGGATACTAAGTTTTAGCATTTTGATTGAGATAACTGAAAACACATGAAAATAACTACCCAAATAATTATTTGGAATTATTCATGGTTTTTGTTGGATTAAAAACATGGCATTCCTTCCATTTTGGTGAAAATATCACCATCTTTACTAATCATAAAACCTTGAAATGAATATTTTCTTAGAGGTGCTTGAACATAAGGAATTGATGTTGGATGAAGTATCTCCAAAAGATTGATTTTAACTTGGTTCATATTATTAGAAACGATAATTTAGTCATTGAGTCTTTTATTTAGATGTCTTGTAAGAAAGTGGCTCAAGAAGCTCCTGACTAATTTAAGTTAATGGGATTTATTGTTGACATGCACTTGGATTGTATAAAACATAATCAAAATGCAAATTTAATTTTTTTCACTCTTATTTGTAACCCAATTAAAATGCTCTAGGGTTCCCAACAATCATATCCTAACTACCATACCATTATGTCAAACCTTAAAAGTATGGAGACTATTGAATGTTGGATAGAGGTTGAGAACTTTATACATTACTTTTGGGAGAAAATTATAGATACTTTCTTAGGAAAAAATAGATCCTTTAACTGTATCACCATTCAAGATTGGTTTTACACATGTGTATTTATAAAATGTATAGGGAAATAAAGATCCATTTTTTTGTCTGTTATGAAATAAAATTTGGTTGATCTTGTAACCAAATGTCTTACCCATCAATAGGTAAAGGTTGAAAATCAATGAAAAAAGGCATGTTGCAACCTATTCCCATAACCATATAGAAATGGGAGCATATTATCAATAAATTTTTCAACTATCTACAGTGGAAACTTAAGAAGCATAATAATATTTGGGTGATTTTTGACTGACTCTCCAAGTCATCACATTTCATTCCAATTCAAGTATTCAATATGATAGAATATTTGGAAATTTTTCTTATTCATAACTTTGTAAAATTACATGGAGTGATGGTTTATATTTTCTTTGAAAAAGGCCCTAGATTTTACTCATTGTTTTAGTCACCCTTTTAATGATCCCTTGGAACCTAGCTAATAATGATAATGAAATACAATCCCTGAAAATATGGATAGTCATAACATACTATCATATCACTGGAATACATTCTTAGAGATTGTGTTATGGATTTTGGTGGTTCATGTGGAGATCATTTGTCCCTAGTATAGTTATCTTATAATAATAGATATCAAACCACAATACATATGACTATGTTTGAGAAATTTTATGTCCTCCCATTTTGATATCCACTATGTTGTCAAGAAACTAATGAAATTTAACTAATTGGACCTATCCCTATTCAAGAGATGATTGATATGACTTAGATGATCCCAAAATGAATGAAAATTTCCCGAATCTATTAGAAAATTTATATGTATCATCATCATCAATAATTAACTTTTATTATGGTTGGTCATGTATTCTTTAATGTCTCTCCAATGCTTGGAAATCATATATTGGGAAAGAATAGAATATTGTCGCATCAGTCTGTTAGACCATTGGAGATAATTGAATGTTTTGGATATGTGGATTATCAGTTTTATTTACCAGCAAGATTCATCTTGGTTCATAATGAATTTAATGTATCTCAATAAATGAAGTATCAGGCTGACCTTGATCACATGATTCTATGGGATCAAGTCCCAATTTAAACCATATGCTTCATTTATACATGAACATATCCATATATTGGTTATAATAGATAATTTTTTTAAATGTAAAATGTAATTCATTAGTATATGTATTGTGAAAACATTTTAACATTCAAGAAGAGACATTAGAATTAGGGGAATTCATGCAGGATCAATGGAAAAAACTCATCAAATCCACTACCACTCTTCGAATTACTGAGGAAAAATCCCAATGGTGGAAATAAGTTAACACCCCAAGTTTGATGCCTTTCATTAATTTATTGTTATTTTATTTATGGAAGGATTATTTTAGGGAATAGGAGGATACTGGACTATTTTGGTATGTTTATGAGGGGTTTTTGTGAGCCAAACAATTTGATCATGGATAAAGGAAACCATGAAATTTTACCTAGGTAACTATGAAAGATTTGAGATGGTATTATGGGATTATTTACAATTGGAATACATTTTTGAAAAATTGTGCAGTACCCATGAAACTTGTAAAATTTCAGGACAAAGAAAAATCATATGGTTGATACACGATTTTCTAAACCAGGTGCTATAATTAATTTAATCTAAAAAATTTATTTTTAATAAAAAACTCCCACAAATTCCTTATTCTACATCTCTTTTCATAGGCTCTCATCCAAAAAAAATTCCTGTAATCAATTTTGGTGACATACTTCATTTTAGAGGCCAATTTAAATGAATCATTAATCATTGGATCTAGGAAATTAGATTTAAGAATATTTTTCTCTTTATTATTCTAGGAATCCTTATCTCCACTCAAATAGAACACTAGAATTTGGTTGTAATTCTTTAATCCAGGGTTTGTACAATGTTTTTATAAGAGGTATTTGTGATTCATTTAAGGGATGTTTGGAGAAACTCAAACCTATAAAGATAATTATGTGATTCCTTGAGAACAAAAACCATTTTTATGTTGGTGGTTTCTCTATCTCTCAAATTTATTCTAGAACATGAAGTATTGGATTTTGAAATTAAGTTCTTATGATTTGTTAGATATTTCATTGAATCATTTTTGGAAGAAAAATTTATGGATTTGAGGCTATTAAAACAAGGTTGTCACCCACAACATGTATTATTAAATTATAAAAAAGAAAACTGTTTTATTATATAATTTTTGTAGTGAGAATTTGGAAAACACATGATTGGAATGAGTTCTTGTTGCATATATACAAGGCATTTTTATTTTGGAAATGGATATCAGTGTTAGTAATAGGGAACATTAGTTCATGGAAAAGTGATGACTTGGACTCTAAAGACATGTTTTTAACTCATGAATTACTATTGTTCAATGGAAAGATTCATGCATGTGTGTGTGAGTTCTATATTTTTTATTCCATATGGAAATAAATGTTTACACTAGTTTTTTATATTCAATTTTTGCAAAACTATTTTGATATATTATATTATGATTTTATATAAAACTGTGAGATAACTTGTTGTTGTCCTTATGGTGTGCATGTAAAGTCTTGAGGTTTGTCTATTGATTCATTTTACTCACCCCTTATATATGAACATTAGTGCATATGGAGACTATGTTTATCTTGATACATGAAATGGGAAGGTTTCAAATTTTTGAACTATACCTTCATGCTATGATCATGGATGTCTAGAGATTTGATCTTGTGTGTTATTATATTCTTAGAGTTATGAGTGATTACACTTTGTTTCCTTGTGTCTTACTTGTATAGAAACTGTAGAAATTAATTTTTATCATCTTCATCTATTAATCTAATTATCATTTTGAAATGTTATTGTGGGTTTTTTGATTTACTATCATGAATCATATTGTGTCCTTTTATTATTATCTTTTTTAGGTTATTTTTTAAGGTAAACTAGCCCCTATAATTTAGTATATCCCTTGGAATTTATTTCTATCCTTTGGTTTCATTGGGATCTAACTTAATTTTAGTTACATTTCAGTCCATCCCAAGCCAATGGGTTGGATCTAGAAGTTATAAGTATAGATTAGAATAAAATGTTTTATCATCTAAAGGAAGAAGTAGATGGTAGATAGTGGTACAAGGTGAGGATTTTCATAATGGGCTTTCAACAAAGACAAGTAATATATTTTTCAAAGAAATTTTATCTGATTGTAAAATGGAAGGATATATAGATGATTCTCATTATGGTTTCCATTGATGGGACACATTTAGGATCATCTAGATGTAAATAATTCTTTCCTTAATGGATAATTAGATAAAATAATTTATATGGAGTGATCAAATGGTTTTGTGGATAAATGTTACATAAATATTGTGTGCATAAAGAAAAGGAGCCTTTACAGGTTGAAGTAGTCACCAAGGAAACATAACCCAAAGTTAAATGCCTTTATAGAGGAACTAATGTTCATCTATAGAAATTTTGATAATTATTGTTATTTTATGGTGTATAATGATGGGAGTTTTATCATTATACTTATCTATGTTGATGACATGATTATTTCAAAACCATTTAAGGATATGATCCATAATATGAAAGATGAATTTTTTAAGAGTTTTGAGTTAAGGTATCTCATTCCTATTAAAAATATTTTTGGGATGTTGATAGTTAGTGAATTAAATCTATAGTTTTTTCCCAATTCAATCTTACTAAATAAAAAAGGTAGTGGAATGATTCAAAATGAGTGAGGAAAATCTAATAACCACACCCCTTAACGTATATTTAATGTTGGGAAAGTAAAATGAACCAAAAACATAATATAAGTCTAAGAATATGGAAAAGGTTCCTTTTTCATTAGTAGATGGAATATTGAAGTATTCAAGGGGTTTTAAATGGCTATACATTACACAAGTAGTGGGAGTAGTTAACAATTAAATAAAAAATATTAGAAGAGATCACCAGGAAGAAGTTAATTATGGGATTCTTAGGATCATATTGGGATATTTAATAGTTTAAAAAAACCTAAAAATAGGTTAATATGTCTTCAAGATATTATAGTTCCAAATATATCATAAAAAATATCATACCTAGAATGATTTTACTTCAGCCTCCTTATTTATTCTTTGATGGAGTATACTCAAGGAAGACCATAAGGGGGAATAAAACTAAGCCAACTTCTTCCAGGGGGGGTACACCAACCACTTAATATCGATCTATCTCAGATGAAACTCAAAACTATTGAATGGGTTCTAGTTCCATCCAGGGAGAGGTGAATAAGTATTTATGATAAAGGATATTTCTAAAACCCCTCCATGAAGTTGATGGTCACCAACAACATTAAGTTAATAGTTAACTAAAAAATATTGGGTGAAGCATTTCATTTTTATATAGGAAATATATAACAACTGAGGAATGTTTTTATTACACTAAGGTTTTATCAAATAATACCCATGAATACACCATGTTGATGAATTCATTAAATTATCTTAATGAAAATATTTTAATCCATTGTTATTGGATTAAAAATATGGAAACTATATGGGGAGAAGATGTGACATACACATACATCCCATTCAAGTAAAGAATAATGTTGAGGATATACACCAGGGAATAATCATTCACCACCACAACATGGTGCTGTAAATTTTATTTCATAGCCAAAAAATCCCACTTAAACCAAAATATCATTGAGACTTTGTGTCTAACTTTACCACTTTTTCTAGATTTATCCAAACTATTTTAGATACAGTTTAATTAAGCTATCATCATTTGCTAAAAATATTCTTTTCCATCATTTTATCATTATACAAGGGCCTAAATTCTTGACCCCATGGGACTTAGCATCATTGAAGACAAATATGAAATCCTTATTTCATAGATATAAGCAAATAGAAACCTCTAGTAAAGCATTAGTACTACTCATGGTACTATGAGGCCTGGTGTGATCACTATAAAATGTACTCATATCTCTATAAGAACCTAAACAACAATAGATATATTATATACATCATATTCATATATATATATATATATATATAATCCTTTTTTCTAAGACATTGAATGACCAATAGACATAGAATATGTGAATCTAGTGTAGTCTAACTAATAATTTTCATGATTATTTTTAATAGACTAATCAAGCCAATGAATACAACACATGTCTATTAACTAAGTGGATGATCACATCATATGCGACCTAACTAAGAATTACCATTCATTTACTTAATCTAATTAAATCTAGGTACATATGTATTTACTTTTCATACAAGTATAAAAATTCCATCTTGGTTCCACTCCAACCGATGACATGATAAACAACATACCCAAATAACCCATGATTAGAAAAGTTCATAACATGGATTACATAAGAAGGGTATAAAATTATGAAGGTTATCATGATACTTATCTTTTTAACCTTTGGTAATAATTATTTGCAGTAAGAAAACCCCCTAAGTGTATATATTACTATATGATATTGCATGATATATACATTAGTAAACCAGTTCAAGTCATAAATCTCTAGTTATTACCTCATGAATATATTATTCATATATTTTATTTTAATTAGTAAAATAAACTATTCAATATAATCTTACCATATCATCATAGTCTATAATACTTCATGAAGATCATAAATTAGAGACAACTTAAAGTTTGTATTTTAGGGGATATTATCATTCAACCAATCTTGTAAAGTAAATTATAGAACACATGGATGAATGATAAATGGATATTTCCATTTTTATAAAACCATGATACATAATACAACAATTAAATTCATCTCTAAAGTATATAATATATAATGTTATTAAATGACCTTCATTTTGATGTTCTAATAATTTATTTTTAATGAATCTTCTATATTGTCATCAATAGCCACCTAGATGATCATTACATCTCCACTCTAAATGATATCCCTTATGAGATAATATTTTTAAAGGAAGTGTTTTGTCCCTTGGTGAGACTTATGTTCCTTAGCCTCATAAAAAGTTCCATTATTTCCACAATAGTGCTTGATTGCTTCTTGAGTACTAGTAAAGACTTCAAGTTTAGATATGAACTTCCTGATCAAAATAACTTCCTTCAAAGTATCTAATGCATCGATGTACTTTTCCTCTGTTGTTGAGTCCACTAGAATGAATTATTTGTGACTCTTTTAATGGATAGATCCACCGTTTAGGAATAAAAAATCTCAATTGATATTTAAAATAAAAATTTTCAGATTAGAATATATCATTTGTGTAACCTTTTATACAAATATCATATTCTCATCCAAATTCAAAGAACATATCCTTAATAATTCTAAAGTACCAAAAGATTTTCTAGAAATAATCTAGTGAATTTCACCTAGATTGCATTAATGTCTAGTAATATCCTAATATAACAGGTGACATCAATTCAAGTACACAACATGGAATAGATGATAGAGCCTATGAAATATGTATAAATAATTTTATCTATCCTATCTAAATCTTTATAAGGATCATAAATATTCCTAAAACTCATGCAATGTAATAATATTAAAGTCATATTCATGGAGTTTTCCATGATAAAATAATTTAAAATTTTACTATTTTATGTTCCCTAAATTATTCAAAGTATCTTTTTTTATCTATTTTTATAGATCTCCATAATGGGTATATAGGTAGATTCACCCATGCCTTTCATCGAGATGCATTTTCCTAGCCACATCTTCATAGGGTGAAGAGTTAGGATGTATTTTTTGATAAAAAGCATTTATTCAAAATAAAAAATAATAAAGAATATAATATTCCCTCTAATACAATTATATATACAAGAATCATCCATTGTTTTAATGAAACGAAACCCTTTGATTACAATATCAAACTGGATATTCTATCTCCATTAAGCATGCTTCAATCCATAAATGGATCAATGCAGATTACATAGCTTGCCAAACTCATATGGAACTTGAAAACCATTGGGTATTATAATATACACTTCCTTTACTAAAATTTCATTAAGTAAAGTGGTTTTGATGTCAATTTTAAATATATCATAATCAAAATGAGTTGTTATGAACATAAAAATCTGAATGGAATTTATCATCGCTATAGGTGAAAAGGTTTATTGATGCTCTATACTATGATTTTTTTGTAACATTTTTTTAAATAGGTGTTATTTATAGGTATAAAATATACCATTATTTTTAGTTTTCAAATGAAAATACCACTCTCACTTATTAGTTCTTACCCCATCTGGTGAATCAACCATGTTCCAGACATGATTAGTGTACATGGATTCAATTTCAGATTCAATAGATTTAAACAAATTCTTATAATTAGAACTATTAATGGATTATCTATATGAAGTAATTTTAACAGTTATTAATGTTACTTCATTATCATTAGATGTTATAAATCCATATCCCTCAGGTTCTGGATGAATCCAACCTAACATTTGAGGTTCTGCTGTAACTTCAGTCGGTTATTCTTCCACAAATCTTGGGAGATCTAGTTCAACCACCATATGAAAACACTTCTTGTTTTTTGGTATAGAATTTATCTATGTTTAATATTCCTCCCATTGATTCATCAATTGATAAATTCATTCACAAGGAATATATATAATTACCCCAAACACTTTATACTTAGTTGGGTTATTGAAATAATATCGCTTTATTTATTTAGGATATACAAAAATAATAATTTATCTAATTTTGGGTTAAGATTATCTAAAATCAATCATCATATGAATGATTCATAACCCCAAATCATCAAAAATACATTTTGGGATGTTTTTTAGTCTATATCTCATGTGATGTATTTATGACTACATTAGATGTAATGTTGTTTTGTATGAATATAGTGGTCTCAAAATCATAAACCCATAATGAAGTAGGAAGGTCACATATACTAATCATTGATCGAACCATGTCTAACCAGGCATGGTCCATTGTTTCAGATGCACTATTCCATTGTGGTGTACCATGATGAGTGATTTGTGAAATAATTATGCAATATATCGAATTATATATGAATTCTGGGATTAAATATACACCACCCCAATATAATCATAGGGTCTTAATACTATTTCATAGTTGATTTTATAATTCATTATAAAAATATTTAAACTTTTCAAAAGATTCATCCTTATATTTCATTAAAAATTAATATCCCTAACAACTAAATTCATCATTAAATGTAACAAAGTATCTAAAACCACAAATTGCATGAGTACTCATTGATCCATATACATCACTATATATAAAACCAATAGTGCACCTTCCCTTTCACATTTTCTACTAAAAGGTCTCTTTTTCATTTCTCCAAATAAACATGACTCGTATTTATCATAAAATTATTAATCGAATGATTCAAGAAATCCATATCTATGGAGTCTTTGAACACATTTCTTGTTTATATGTATGAATTAAAAATTCTAAATATATTTTGGATTATAATAAACTGTAACCATCATATTTTGAATGTTATAAATTGGATTATCCATTTCTATAATTTATTAACCATTTATTTTATTTACAATTCCATAAAATTAATTCTTATATATAGAAAAAATATTGTTCTTAATATTGAATGAATATCCACTATTTCTTAAATAAGATACAGAAATAAAATTTTATTTATGGTATGAAATTAATTTTTTTCCAATTATAGGATTAATAAACTTGGTAAAACTATATCACATGTGACGACTTCTTATGGAGAAACTATTACTTAATTTCCAACACAAATATCTAATTTACCCTTTGAAAATTAACCTTTATCTTCTAGTCTGTGGTTGTCAACCCAAATGTGGGATGCTCACCTAGTATCTAATTACCATGAGTCAAATTTGGTGAAATTTACTTTTATAACATTCACCTTTAGAGGATCTGAAATATTCTTCTTAAGAACACTTATCAACACATGCTAGAAAATTTTAACCATTTTATATTTCATACATATTAATGATCTCAATATAATTTTCATCAAGTATTCCATAATCCATGAAAAAGATATATGAGTGGGTGAGTATCATGATTTATATCTTTTCATCATGAAGTTTTAATGAAAGTAATTTAAATAAAATTAAATTTCCTATACATTATATCCATTTAGTGAGTTAAGAAATATATTTCACTAAATGATGAGTCCACTTTAGTGTTCCTATCAAAGATTATTTATTTTTATATAGAATCATCCAAATCACAATTGTTACTACTATTGGATATTTTATAGGATAACCCTTTTTATCCTATTTGAAATATATTATATGGATCTACCAACACTAAGCTTCTGGTTTCCTAAGTATTAGGGTTTCCCAGCTAATTTTTATCTAAATAAAATTCTATGAATAGCCTAAAACTAGAAAATATAGTGGAATCCTTCTTTATAAAAATCTACCCAAGTATGATCTAAGACGACATAATTATTTATTTCCTTATAAATGATAATTCATGAGAAAACTACTTTAGTAAAACCTATCATATTGAATGATAAATGTATTGATTTTTTTTTAATTTTAATGGAATCTCACACTTAATATTTTAGGGGTTTTATTTAAAAATATCAAAAATACAATATACATCATATGCCTAATAAATTTATAATTGTTTAATATCAAGAAATATTCATCTTAATATTTCTTATTCCACTTGTGTGCATGCTTCTGAAAATTTCTTTTTAATACTTATTCCTTATCAACAAGATAATTAAAGGTTTCCCTTCAACAAATCTAAAAATGTTTTATTTTAAAAATACAAAAAAAAAATTAATTGTCAAGGAAGAATATTCAACAGATAAAAGTGATAAATATATCATAAAATAGAGCATAAATGAAATAATTATGAAGAAACCTCAATATTTATTCTTAAATGAGGTAGTTTGTAACCCCTTTTTTTGGAAGCTTCCAAGGGTGTTTTTTCTTGGAACCAGAAACAACTAACTATCACCATATCCTTGATGGTTCATGGACCTCGTTTTTAAAATTAGCTGATCATTGGATATTTTTCCAATGATAATTAGGAAGTCATATTTGTTTAGTGGAAAAGAGGTTAAGCTCATCACACCCTTATGGGATGAATTATTGACTACTCTAGGAATATCTTATTGATTTAAGACATATTTTAGAATCCTTACCAAATATAAAATGTGAGACTGATCACCCTTATACAAACAATCAATATTTGACATGTGTTGGAATAAAAACTTTTTTATGTGTTAAAGGTTCTCCATCAATGTTATAATTTTTATGTATCATAATTTCTCCATAAATGGTACCATATGTATGTATTATAGGTTATCTATTTTGTTTAGTTTATTATTTTTTGATGCTGGTTTTAAGCCACATAGTGGGTCACTATGGAAGTTATCATCATATTGGGGGATGGGTGTTTTTTTTGATGTTATGATTGGGCCCATGATAAGGGATTCCTATGTATCCTCATGAAAGGAATCAAAACCCATGTAGTTTAGTGCCACTTAATGGGACATGAAATACCTTTTAATGTCATATAACATGGAAAAAACCATAAAGTTTTATGTCGCGTAGTGAGGATGTCTAGGAGGAACGTACCTATCAATGGTTGGTGTTGGGATTATGATTGATAGGCCCTTTATATTTGAAAAAGTTAGGAATATGTCCTGTTGAGATATCCCTCATAAAGAATTTGTGCTGATGAGGATGAGGTGAAAAGGATCTGGCAGGAATATGACCTATTAGGTGGGGGAATGATCTTTTCAGGGATAGGGAAAAATAAATATCACAGTTGATTGAAGGGTTTAGGTTTGAACTTCTGGAAGGTATCTTGTATATCCCATTATAATGGTAATAAAATCCTATGTAGTTTAGAGGAGTTGGGACATACACCTATGTGGGGTGGCCCAATGTTTCTTCACTGGGAATATCGACCTCTGATGGTTTATATTACTGGGAATGTAGCCCTTTTGAGAGTATGGTAACATATTTTGGGATAACACATAGTATGAGGATGAAGGAGTATTTTTACCATGCTATTATAATTACCACCACTGATATCTAATCCCACTAAAGTCATTTTCGATGTGAGAATCAAGAATAAGCAAAATATCACCATGTCACATAATAATATATAGGAGGGAAATACACCTGAATTGGATTCCCATTGTGATAATTTATTTCTAATACATTGGTGGATGAAGGTAGGCATGTGAAAGGAATAATAAGTGTGATATACTACTAGAAAGACTAGGGTATTACTCCAAGATAGATTACCAAGATGGGTATTCTCTCCTCATTATCTTGTGTATGATAGTGAGGTTTCAATGGGGATTCAAGAAGAAATATAGGATATAAAATTCTTATCTAATTTAATTTTTTTGAAACCTAATTTTTGACTTATGTGTCTATTTATAAGTGAGAAAAGTGAATGGATACGAACCAATTTGCTTCATGTTTTGGTTGGAAATTAGGAAATTAGTACTACAGCCCAAACCGAGAAGCCTCCTACCACTACCCACCAAGGCTGGGATCCTCATTACTATGAGAATGAACAACTGAAAACATTATTAGGACCCAAGATACTTTTGAGGTTATGTGGGGAGGTATATTACCATAGGAATGCATGATATAAGGGAGGACACAAAAGTGTGACATATTCTCTAATTATATATATCTAGAGGTCTAAGAGAAGGTCTTGATTTAGTACCAAACATATAGAATACCTAAGTAAAGGATTTCCCTACTATTTGTATCCTGATAGAGAATTTGGAATTTAGGATAATTATACCATGATTTACTTTAGAAAATTATATTTTACCTCACCCAAGTGATACTTGGGAGAACTAGGGTATATCTCTTCTGAGTGAAACTTGGAAGGATTGAAAATTACATCTCCTAAGTGATACATGGGCTGGCTCAAATACACCTTACCCAAGTGATATTTGGGTGGAATTATAAGTAACTCAACCAAGTGATACTAGGGAGGATAAGAAAGTACCTATCCCAGGTTATACTTGGGAGGATCAAAGTTGAATTCTTGATCAAAGAATAACCCAGGAGATGCACTTTGGTGAGGCTTCACTTTATTTACCAAGGGTCTCCTTGCCCACTTATAGAAAAGGGTCACACATGTTTCTAAGTGGGTACTGGTCCTTTACCCAAGATTATTTATACTAGGTAATGGGTGGTTCCTCATAAATGTTCTAAGTACATGGACCAGGAAAAACTTAGATGTACTTTTATTTCACTTAATTCCCTCTTATTTTAAATCTTTTTGATCCACCTAAGGGTTTTTGCGACATGTGTGAGGGAGTTGGGTGAGGAGAGATTCAAATATTTACCCATCCTCCAGAAGTACCCAAATGATGAGCCTAAGGGGTCTATTTATAAGAAAATTAGGGAGCATAGGTGAAGGAGGGAACTCCTGAAAGTGACTCATGCATGTGGATTTCATATGTTGGACTTGTGTGAGGCGACTATTCACGAAAGTGATATCCACAAGGGATACTATCATGGAATCCAATAGTTTTTTGTTAAGAATATTTAGAATTAGTTTTACCTCTTTATATTTCATGAATTAATTTTTTTTTACTTTTGAATGTAATGTCTTTCTTCAAAAGGAAGCTCTAACAAATATTCCCACTTGATTAGTTCTGATTGGAATAAGGATGATTTAATCCTTAGGTATAGTAAACAATTTCATGGATTTATCCTTTAGTGGGAATGTATTTCATTAATGTAACTAACGCAAATCAATCATGGTGGTAATTCATGCATCTTCTACATGAAGCATGGGTATGACTATAAATACAGACCTCTTCTTGGATGTCCCCCATTCATTCAAACTATTCCTCTTTCTCCAATGAAGAAAATACTTTGGTAATTCAAGTCTTCCACACAAGTCTTATATATTATAATTCCACACAATACATATTAAGAATCCTATTCTGTCTTCATTTTTCATAATGTTCCTTAAGAAAAGTTCCTTTAGTGTCATGACTTGCACGAATCTGGTCTGTACAAAGTAACATGGGTGAGGTAGTTGGGCAACAAGACCTGAGCGAGGAACTTGGATGAAGTTACATGATATATGCACTTGGTTTAAGTGACCTGAGTGAGGAACATGTGTGGGACATTATTTATGTCATCAAATTACCATCTAGGGCTAGGCGCACCACATTGGCATGAAATTCACAAACCGTCTATATAATATCTCTTGTACTTAGAGCTGATAATATTGGTACTATTGTAATTTTATATGACTATTTATAGTATTTAAATGTATAGGTATATGAATTACACTTTTTTGGACAAATAAAATTCTCATATTGAGGATATAATAGAAATTTTCAGACTTGCATATTGTCATACATGCAACCCTACATTGGCACAACTTAGTGAATATCTAAAGAATTACCATGTGGTGTATATTGTAAGTGAGAAAATGACATTATATGACCATGTGATTTGGATTTACCTACTCACACCAAATATGAACAAGCATACTCCACACTATTGATTCTCTGAATACACAAATCTTTTAGAAAATTATATTTCTTCTAGTGGTTTATATATTAACGAGGGAATGAAATACTTTTTTTTTCTTTATACACCACAACATGAGCGGTCTGGATTTGAAAAATAATATCCTTAAGATGAAAAAACATTACTTCTTATCCATATTTCATAGTTCTTCAAATAAATAGTCAAAATAAAGGAATAAATATTTATATATTCATTCTAGAGGGGGAGTTAAGCTAGATTGGATGTGGGATTATTGGGTACTCCAAATATGTGTTGAATTCAAAACTGAGATAAATTTGGTTGGAATTAATATAATTTTTTGGGTTTCCTAGATGTTTGTATACATGAATCCAAATTTAGTCTCAGATCTACTCAACCATAGAAGTCAGAAAAATAACCCTTTTCACCTAATTCTAAAAAAGTCATCATTATTTTATGAGAGGTTTACATGATTTCAGAATTACCTATCCTTATTTCTATGTATGATGAACTCATATAACCAAAGTCAATGTGGGATGATGATGAATTAATGACCAACTTGGCTAATTAGTTATTGAAAATAAACCTGGAGGTTATAAGGAAAGATCCTTGGCTAAGGGATGACGTTTATCCTGAAGTATAAATGAATGTTTTCCTAAATCCCTGATGGCACGAACCTGACTATAAGCATCCAAGGGGGTGTCTTAAAATTGAGAGGAAGTGTATCCTGGAAAAATATTGGCATGTATTGGAGAAATAATAATATTACATATGGGGGTATATGATCAATTTCAATATCCCTACCAAGAATAATATTGCTAACTTTTATCAATGTGGTGGAGCACCTATCTTCTTCCAATTTTGAGTCCAAAAGTGGTGTGAGGATAAAAACATTTTTCATGGAAGCATAGTTGGAAGAGGGGGAATTTAGGTTTGGAATCCACCACCTTGTAGAATATGCATCAGTTATTGATGCAAATTTAAAATTAGAAAGAACCTTTCCATGGTTTAAGACCAATCTAGGAACTGTAAGGGTGGATAGTGGAACAGTTCAACTCTTATGATAAGGTAAGTTATGTTAGTATTCCTGCATGCTAATTCCATCCATTCCTAAAATATGTATATGTAATTAGAACCTTAAACTTTAAGTATGGGTCAACTTTAAGGGTTTTAAGTATATATGGGGACTTAAATTTATTCTCATATGAGGATCCACCTACTCGGATGATCATTGGTAATGGTCTCAATGAATATGATTTTGGGTCTTATTTAATCTATAAGAGAGATTTAATATTGAAAAATTGAATAGAAATTGAGACCTTTTGTGAATAATATACACCATATATATTCACACATCAATTAATCTTCCTTAAATACACAACTGTTTCACTTTCAATAGATTTTTGACTCGATAAGAATTTGATGGTGACTAGGAGGCTCTAGATTCTTATAGAACATGAATTATAAAAGAAAGTAATCATGTTTTCACCACTGAATACATCCATTGAGTTAACTAAAAGGTATGATAACTCTTGTATTTCTTCATATCCTAAGAGAACGTTGGAAAATAGATTTACCCAATTTTTTGCTACCATAACAACCGAACAAGGCTTGTGTTGTAAGATGTATTTTTCTAAGAGTGATAGTGATGAAGATTTGATATCACCTCTATGTCTCGAATCACATGCCACTTCGGGAGAAAAAGTGGAACATGCTATTTTGGTTGAAGCTAGTTTTGGAAATATAACTACCATCATTTGGAGAAAACTCAAGCTCCAGCTATCTAGCCCCCTAACAAAACATACATTTCCATAAAACTCATAAAGTCAAGGGATTTCAATTATTCTTCAAAAATAGCCAAGGAAAAATCAGATTGTATATGACCAAAAGATGAACTATTTTAGAAAAGAAAAAATTTGTGAATCAAGGATTTATAGACATTTATTCTTATTTTCATACATATTATGCGGCTTCGAGATGTTTAAAAACCTCATAATTCTATTATGATACTAATCCTTCTAAAGTGTGAAAATATATCCATTAGCCGTAAATGATCATTTACGCCACTGATAACCATATTTCTTCCATGAAATGGGTGATTGTAAAGATGGATCGGGGTGTTTTCGAAGGTGTGAGTGATCAACACATCAAGGAATGAGATGAGTTTGTTATTCCTGATAATGCAATAATCTTTCCTCCCTTAACCTTTTTTTGTTAATAAGAGATTTTAACTGAGAAAATGAAAAATTTTGACATGTATATAGAAGAGGAAGAGTTGTCAAAAATGGAATCTCCAAGATATACTATAGTTAAGAGTCATGCCAGTACTGAGGAATAAATTCCTTTATGTATTGGGGAACTATCCATAGGATATAGACTTATGGAAGAGGAAATGGATGGAACCTTCTCTCTTTACACGCATAGAACTTTTATTTTTGAAGAAAAAACAACTATCTTCTTCTATTTGAAGGGAAATGATGGGGGGGGGAAATTGTTTTAGACAAAATTTTCATTATTCATGGTAAGTTTTTACAATTTCACTTATCCCTGATCTTACCAACATATGAATCTTACCATACATGTGGTTTATAGAGCTTTCTTCCCTTTATTCTCTTAATGGGTCTAGCACTGATCCTTCAAGAACTAAGAAGGTTGTTCCAAGTGAAGCACATACTCTAGATGATGAGTCCTCACCCTTAGTGGGAGAGGTGTTATGGGATAAGACCCATCCTTCTCATGTTACCTATATGGAAGGAGAAGATCCTAGTAACTGAGATTTGACTTATTAAAATTCCAAGATGTGATGTCTAACTTTATTTTATGTTTTTTATAGATTCATCATGTTCATTGGGGGACCCTGTGGATACCACTAATATTTCATCTAATGTTTTTAAAATAACTGATTGGGATCTCAAGTTGTCTTATATGAATCATAGAGATGATACTGATTTAATATGTTTGGTGGATACAACATCTATTGATCCACATGAGAGATCTTCATCATCAATCATTGTATCCATATACTACTCTATAGAGGATGTTTCTAGGTGGAAAGAGGTGTATTCATCATATTTTGATCATTCTATATATTAAAATGTGTCGACTCTACTATCTTCCATGATCATCCTTCCCATAGAATAGACACCCACCAAATTCATGGTAGGTGAATCTAGTGAGGAGGAAATTTTGGGTTCTGATCTAGGCATCACAAATGACCCTTCTAGCATGGATGTAACATGAATTAAGGCTAAACTTGTTGAAATAATGGAAATGAAGTAAATTTATATGCAAACTTATACCCCTAGATCTTTAAAGGAGTTAAAGTATTTTAACTAGGAGTTTTAAGTACGTAAGTATTTATTTATACTCATTTAATGTACTTATACATAGTATATTGACTAATATTCTTGACTCATGAAGCTTTGTTTGTAGAGATTATTTCTAAGGTGGTTCACTAATAGGGAATTGAGAGGCTTCCCAAGTTCATATAACTAATTAAATTCCATTTTATGATATTTAAGTGGGATCCCCCATGAATCATTAGAAGCAGACCCTATGAACCCTAAGGAGGTCCCCTTCATGAGGTCTCTACAGTCTATGCTGATGAAGCTAGGAATTTTGGGGGCATTTTGGTCTAACCATATGATTGATTTTTGGGTGAGTATTGATAGTAGTTTCAATTTTTTTTCATCCTCTATAGTGTTATCATGAAGTGTTGGTGACTTTTACCTCTTTTTATATTAAATTTTGATGGAATTAACTTTAGTGACTGATGTATAATGGAAACCCTCTACTCTAGTTAAATTGATAGTGACAAGTGGGAATAATGTCACTCCATAGGGAGTGATAGAAGATACCACCTTAAGGGAGTCAATTTTGGGGTATGTGTCACCTCTATAGTGTAGTTACTCAGAAAACATAGAGGCCAATAATGATTTTTGAATACCTCTCTAATTTATTTAAATATATATATATATATATAAATATATATATATATAGAATCTAGTTTCTAAGACACATGTGGAATAAATACCATTGCAACTTTAATAACTCTAGAGAATTTTTAATACACTGAGATATGATGGATTTGACTATAATGAGATTCTCTATTCTATATAGGAATTCATCTGGAGATGGGAATATTAGAAAAAGTATTATAAACTTTTCATTTAGGTGATGATTCTTTCCAAATCTAAAAAAATTTGAGTTCAACTGTCTCATGTGGAAATTTATTATGCTAGAAATAATAATTCCAAATTGGAAATAAATCTATTCAAATGATAATTCTCTAATAATAGTTGGATGCTTCCATGGGGGATCTTGTACAACATCACCAATCATTAGAGGAGGTCTAAGCCTAGGGAAAATATTTCATTGCCACCACGATGGAGGACCTCCATTATACTAAGGAGGAGAAATTATTGATCCATTCAGGCTTCAAGATAATATTAATGAAGCTTGGAAATTTATTTTTAGCTAAAAAAATATGTTGAAAGCTTATTGAAGCACATGGTAGAGATACTCCAACTTGTGGGTGCTCCCCTCATTTTTTGATTTTATAAACTAGGAAAAAATTTCTTGATTATTGGTCTCTATTATTTTACTTTTTATTAAAAAAAACTAGGATTCACACACATTTGGGTCTCATGTTTCTCTTTTGGGAATATCTTAGGGTGGATATAGGTGTAAATACCAACACCATGACACAATACTATCAGTTTAATACTAGGGTTGGCTCATTTGGTTGAATGATATCATGTCAATATACCCAAACCACATTGATAAGAGCAATAGGGCAGTCTAATGTTTTTCCCAGGATAGGAGTCTGAGTGGTTATAGATTTAAAATTTTTAAAGTCATGTTACTGGATCAATAAGAATTGTTTCTTTTGTATCATTTCCTTATTTTTCACCTTTTCCATTATAGGGTAGGCTTGGAGGGGATTACATGGCTTCTTAAAAATCAACCTTTTACAGGTTATCAACCTAAAAAGTTTTTTTCCTCTTTCCATGGATAGTTTATGATCTTAAAATATAGACTTATGTAGCTGAGTTTTATGCTTGGACAATGATAACAATGAGTTATATGACCTATGTAGCAAGGGTAAGTGAAAAAATAAATGTGAATAGGGAGACCTAATGTTAGTATAGACCATCCCAAATAATAGGGAGGCATCTATCTTAAGTTCATGATCCTTAGACAATAAAGATAAGAACCATAATATGAAGAGGTCCTAAGTAGAAAAAAATGATACATAATATTTTGAATGGGAAGAGTGAAATTATATGTCATGATATTGGGACTCTCAGATCCGATGTAATATCATTGGAAAAGCACATAAGGTGTAACCGCAAACCATGTTAAAAAAGTAATTTTTGTTACAATGCTATTGAGACATAACAAATTAAAGGATACATATCCTGAGGAAGAAGATATAACTAGTATATAGGATATATTTATGGTATTTATAGGGAGGCATATTTGAGGGATTGTGTGAAAAGTCAAAAAAGGTGTCCTTCAGAGTTAGATATCTTTATTAATGATATCCAAGAAAGGTTTGTGAGGATCTGAGTTTCCAAAGACATGAACTGTGATTTATAAAAAGGGGGATATAATATAATGGGATAATTTATACTATAATCATCCATGGATGGGTGGAAAATTCATTTCATAGACCAAGATTATATGTAAGGAAGGACCATTTTTTTCAATGTCAAGTTTGTACATTAGTGAAATTGTATTGGAATCACCAACATGGATCAATGTAATATGCAAGTGTTATAGATATAGAGAGTGAATATTTGTGTCATGGATATTCCTATAATTAGTGATCTAGGTGTCACTATGTATCTCGTTGGAATGGTAATGAAACTACACATAGTTCTGGGTAAAGGGAAAAGCTATTCTACACAGTTCTAACTAACATGTAGGGAAAGGGGGAATTATTTTTTTCTTTTGCCTTAAAATATGGGTTTATGAATGGAAGGAAAGATCATGTTAGAATATCTCCTGAATATCTATCTCATACATAGGTGAGCGGGGGAATTTCCTCAGTTGATGTTTTCCCTAGGTTGAGGAATCCACTCATCACTACATATCCTGTATATAAAGGAATCAAACCGCAAGTAATTATAAGAGCGGATGTTGGTGTGGAAGGAGACCGACATCTAGTGTAGAGGTAATTTCATATGAGGGAAATAACAGTATTTAGTTATAAATTTTTATATGGGGAAATTAACCATTAATCTTAATTTATTGTGGATAAGTCATTGTCTCATAGTTTGATGCACGACAAGGACATAAAATGTGCCTTTTAAGGCATTTCATGTAAGAATATTGGTTATACATTATAAGGTCATGCGAAAAGGACCGTAAAGTTCCCAACTATATTCATGGTGTGGTTTAACCATGAAAAATTTAAAGATGGTCTAAAATATATAACCTCATTTGGGTCATTATTGGTGTTGGAGACAAGATGAATTTAGAGGGTTATTCAGATTGTATGAAAACACCAAACAAGGATTGTCTCTGTTGAAAACCATAAGACTTATTTTCTTATGGTGTGTACATTAATTTTCAATTTTATTTTTTATGACCAATAATAATGGTTTTAACAATTTTAGGGTCACATAGCTTGGAAAATATGATTATGAGGACAATGGAAAAAATAAGACTCACAGAGCAAATAATGTTCTAACATATTTTGGGTATGGAGATGGGACTTGTAAACCATGAACATGGGGGTTCATGGATATAATTTAATGACATGGGACTAGTACATAAGGGATTACTATGTAATATAGTTCAAATTGAGGTTTCCATTATGATGTTTTATATGTATACATAAATAGAAGGATTTACTCTCGATGTGTAAGATGCCTTTGTCTGATATGACACATTTGGGGAACACATTATATAGATCTCTATTGTGGAATAATATTGATATTAATAAAAGGTTCTGTTTAAAGTTAGATTATCCCATCACCAATAGAAAATGAAGGTTTTTGAGGATATGACTTTTTCAAAACAATGAGTGTGATTTTTTAAAGGAGGATATATGATTTTGTAGGAAGCATTTATGTAGGAAATATGGGTAGTGGGGTTTTGTTTGTGTATATGTGAAAAGTATAGAATTTGGATTTCACTGCATATCTCATTTAAATGATAAATAATCCATACATAGTTTTAAGAATATGGAAAATCCCTACATAGATATGACTCATATGTTGGGAGAGGGTCATTTCTTTGAATACATGGCTTACATATGAAGGATACCATTTGGGAATATTTTACATGGATCTGGGACACATGTAGGATATGGGAAATATAAATATAAATATGTAAATTCATGGATATAAATATATTGAGGGATTAATTAATTACTATATATCTCATCAAAATGATAATTAATCCACATATAGTTTTGGGAGTGAATTTATTCTACAGAAATCTAGTTTGTGTGTAAGGTTAAGAAGCTTTTTCATATTTTAATAAAGTTAGGATGAAGAATATGGACATCGCTACATATCCCATTGAATTAGAAATCAAGATACACATAGTTCATGAAAAAAATTATTGGTCCCATAAGTGACCGACATCAAGAACATGGGTCCTCCAAAGTGAGAGACAAAGTATCATGTAGTTTTACATCAAGAAATAAGAAGTTTCCATGAATTTTAATGTCATTCTATGAGAATGAGGGTTTCATATATTTTATCAAATTATGAAATGGATATTTTCTTGTAATTTAACATCATGGGACTTGGATGAATGGTTTCGGAAATATAAGGTCATATATCTTTCATTGATGGAATTCTTTTTAGGGTTTTACAACCTGGGAAATTCTTCAGGGATTTTAAGGTTATATGAAAAGGATAATTGGTCATACCTTTTAATGTAATGATATAAGGAATGATTTTTGGTACTGTTAAGTTTGTGAGATAAGGATCATTTGAGATTTTTGATCACATGAAATATTTCTTGGGAAACCTTTCATTGATAGTGGGTGTGATATGCTCAGTATCTTTGGTAATTAGTTAATATGAACCATTGGATTAGACTATAAGGTTGATAAAATGTCCCTCCCATTTTGGATCAATCTTCGTTGGTTTCTTATATGTCATCTTTGAGAAAAAAACTATTATTATATTGAGGAATTAATTTAGGTGAACATTCTTGTTAAAATATTGAGTTATTCGGATTTAGTGAACTTTCAAATGGTGTAATGTATATATAATTTTCTGATCGAGCTATTCCAATTTGTCTAGTCACTTCTAAGGCTTCTCCTTTGTCTATAGATGATCTCAAATAGAAATAATTATTGAGGGTAACTAAACGTATATGGGTATAACAAATTTTTTCTCATATACCAGTGAATGTGGGGTCTCTTGTGTAGTATTATGTGTTGTTATATGAAAAGACCACAAGGTATAAAGGAGTTTGTCAAGCCAATATTTATCGTTGTTTTACACCATTTTATAAAGTATGTTTCATGGAGTTTTGTAAAAATACTCTATTTTTCTATTCTCTACTGCATGATAGTGGGATGAATGGTTATACTCAATGTTATACTTATGATACAACCTTTAAAATTTTAAATAACATCAACTCATACCATTGTCCATCAGTATTGTGTGAGGGACACTAAATCCGGTAATGATGATGAACCTCATGATGTTGAAAATGTTCTTTTTACTAAATTTATTGAGGGGTATGGACTCATACCATTTCAATATGAATTTGGTAGTATTAAGGATGTACTTGAACATCTTGGATATAGTTGAAGGATATGGAACTATGAAATCCATTACCTATATGGAAAATGACCATGAGTATTTTGTAGTGTACAATAGATCCAAGTCTTTATTGATAAAGTTGGAATCTATTTGAAAATATTGGACCTTTTTTGTGAATTATATATAATACTATATCATTGAGAGACCAAAATACCCAATAATTTTTATTTGATGAGAAATATTAATCCCTAACTAATGGGAACCATTGTGAAATTATTTAATAACGCATGTAGTGTCTTATCTATCAATTAATCTAAGGATGACTCCATTGAATTCTTATTTTAGAGGACCTTATAATGATTAAGATTTTTATAGAGTATAGATGACCATACATAATCAAATTTGTTCTTTTTTGGCTCTATCAGATGGAATAAAAATGTTTTATAGGTAGTCTAATTGGGAATCATTCAACCATTGTAGGATTATCTGGTTCTCTGAGGGAATTGACCTCATTGATCTCTTCCATGAAATTTACAATGAATGGGGACACCATTTGATGGTGTGAAATTATGATAACTATTTCATCCCTGTCTGGATATTCCAAGTTGTGTCCCCATTAGCTAAAGTATCTATCTAGACACTCTATGGGATTGGGTCATGAGTTAATATTGGTTTCAAGGGGAATTATACCATCAACCCTCACACAAGGTCAAATGAGGGGATCAAATCTTCATTTATGATAGCATAATAACCATCTATTTTCTTTATTACAAAATTTTAATCACCTTTGATCTTTATGTGGTCCACCGGTAATTGTTGTTCTAGTTTTAAACCTGCAATGATGGCTTTATACCATGCCTCATTATTGGTGAATCCTTATAATAATAACAATTAATAGGGTAGAACAACCTATACTGGACAAATGAAAATGACTCATAAACCGAATATTTTGTGTTTGGGGTATTCCATTATCTTCCATATTGGGATTCTAGAAGAACCACCATAGTTCATGTACTAATTTAGAGAGTGTTATTGAATATAGAAGACCTATTCATTAGGAGATTCAATATTCAATGGAATTGTTTCTTCATGGGGATGTTCTACAATGAAATATTCTTATGACTTCCATTTTATGATATTTTCATGGTAAGAACTAAATGTCAAACTGATGTATAATTAACACCAATCATTCCAAACATTGAGTCAACATATGGTGGTTTAGGATATATTAGAGCAGATTGGTATTAGAGACCTGGGGGATCTCATGGTGCTATAGGTAGAATCTCAGTTTTTGAACATTAAAGATTAATGCAAGGCAAATCTTCTCGATATCTGAATATCAATTCTTTGTATCGAGTGTGGTTTGAATGAGATAATAGATACAATTATCATTCCTAATGTCATTTTTGTGTGTGATAAAAGTAAACATTTATCACTCAAGGGTTGAAACCTTTAGTATAAATGGGTTTTCTTCAAAAATAGGAATTAATATTGGTGAACTCAAGAGATATTACTTTATGTAAGAGTTGGTGTCCTAGAACCAACTGGTTGTAATTTCATTACATGGACATTTAATGTATTTAAATATTAAACATGTTATTATATATTGTCCATTGTTCTGCCTAACTATGATGTAATAATGTCCTAGAGTATTTTTTGCATTGATAAGTTCATGGCAATTCCCTGCTATGATGAGAACCTTGAAATGCTATAACAATATTCTAAAATATATTTCTACAATTGGATGACATACTATGATGGGACACGTAGCATGTAGACTGTAAAGTGTGATTACTTGTAAGTAGATGAGACTTACTCTCATGAATTTTTCACTTGGTAATCTCCAAGACAATAGATTATGAGAACATACCCATCGGTAGGAATTCTGCATGTTTTGGTGTCATCAGATATTTCTATTTTCAAGCATGTGTAATGATACTTAGACTTTAATATTATCATTAATATGTGTCATGAATCTCACACATTGATTTACTAATAAAAACCTTCACGCAGAAAGTTGGTGGGAAGTAGGGTACGTTGGGTAAGTCACGAGAGGCATGTTATTGATGGATAAGTTGAGGAAGGATTTTTTCCTTTAATTTATGGAATTTGATATCTCAGCCATTTGATGGAAATAGAACCATCACACAAAATTCCATGACCATGGTGTAACTATGAGTTTATTTCAGGTAGTCAAAGATCGAAGTATCAATCATAAAAGTCGATGACACTATCATGAAACATGCTTGATGATATATTGTGATAAAGGGATTATATTACAAAGTGAGTGTTCGTATGTGGATGTCGTTGTTGCAACTTTAACTTCTTTCTGTTGGGTTCCATGACCCATTGCTAGACAATACTCTTGGACTTTATGCAAGCCTGCCTAATACCGACAAGAAACAATCCTATAGGGTCACACACTAAGAGTTTCTTGTGGTATCGATTAAGTTATATTTGAATTTATTTAATAAATATTATTCCCAAGATAGTGGAATAATTTTATTCAAGTTAAAATGATTTCATAAATTAAATAAATATGTATTCACTAGATTTTGGGTAAAATATATATATTTATTTTATTGAAAATTTAATAAATATTTATTTACTAGTTTGTAAATAAAATATTTATTTAAGAGAATAATTTATTTATTTGGGTGTTTAATAAATGTAAGTGGAATTTGAGAGGACTAAGGCCGGTCCAGTAGTAAAATAATTATTCAACTAGTTGTCACAAATTAAAATAATGCTGCTATTATTTTATGACACAAAATGTTATTTATAATTCCATTTTGTGCATGTTGGTGCATCATAAATAATGACATAATATTATTATTAATAGAATGAGTTTTCTCTAAGGTTATGAATGTATTTAATTGCTGTTATGCAATTAAATATTGTAACTAAATCCCCATGTCAATAAATAGACACATACATCTATTGTGCCATGTATAGAACCACACACCCAGTGAATTGAGAATTATTGAGCTAAACAATTTCTCTCTTAAATGATCTTCCTACCCCTATCAATAATGAGATATGTTCTTCAAGGTCTAAGAACAAGCGATCAAGAATGACTGACACAAGACACTCACTTCACCGCACTAACACTCGAAGAACGAGTGGTGTTAATTAGAGGCCATCGAAGCACGTGTGGATCACCGCTAGAGGGATTCTAGTTTGGATACTTTCAAGAGCAATAAGATAATATAGAGGGGTCATTATGGATGATCAACATCATTAATAAATAAAATACCTAAGATATAGGTATTATTTTATTTATGAAATTAATTGAATTAATTATAAAAATGATGTGAAAGATCCTCTCTAAAGGTTTTAGGACTCTTCCTTCTTTATCTAAATATTTGATCATATTCCATGGAGACTGCCATTAATCCTTGTGTTGATCCCAAAATAATCATTGATCATGGTAAAAATCAATTATGGGTTATGTCCCAACCATGCTTCCACTACACCCGAAACCTTCAAGTTTTATTATAGGGGTTACATCATAGTTTATTATTATTTCAATATTTCGTTGATAATTTATGCATTTAATAATTTAGTTTTTTCAATTAAAGTTAATCATTCTGCAAATCTGAATCTTGAGATTTGTTCCTCTTCTTTTGTTTCACATTCACCTTATAGAAACAATATTTTCTTTTAATTTTTATTAAAATAAAATAGAGGATCCCATCCGAAGGTGCCAAAGTTTCATGGATGTACAACATAAGAACACATGATGTGTATTCGGCATTACACGCTGTGTATCCAAGGTTCAATGCACCGGGTTTGGTCTGCCAAACCAAGCCATGAAATTGGATTTTGTCTAAGTATTAATGACTATGTGTGTTGACTATGAACAGGTGGCATGTAGTTTCTAGATTACACACCATGGGGACCACTAGACACGATGTGTGGTCACTTTGAGTTAGGGTTGGACCGTGTACCCCATACATGACTTGCTCGGATGGAGACCATTTAATGAGGAACTACACATCGTGTGGCCTAATTGACATGTCGTTTACTCCAAAGATTTCTGAAGTACACTCAAACGCTGTTTCCCCAGTTGTTTACTTCAGATGGATGGTGAAAAATAGTACATGCTGTGTAGTTGGAACAACATTCCATGTAATCATCTAAATTAGACAGATTTATAAAAATTTATTATTATATTATACAAACCCTTGATACATGTACCATCATAAATATGTAAAGCTGAGGCACAACACATGATAGGTATTTGATATATACGTGTTTATTTTAACATATGTTAAATGTTCATTTCTACTCATTGGGTAGTTGTCAATAGGAATTCACATGGTTTCCTCCAAGGTACAAGTTACGTACAAAGATAATTTTAAATGAATTTATTTGTTTAAAATTATGATATATGAGAATCTCAAGGATATTCAGAAAAGGGATTAAGATAAAATAATTGATTAATTAAATATGATAATTAGTTGATTCGAGCATGATTTATCTTAAACAATAACTATTAAATAATTGAAATCTAGTTTTATTTATACGTAAATATCATTTCATGTATGGATGATCATGAGCTAGACCAAGGACTTGGTATGTAGATAATTTCTTTTCATTTATTTATTTTAATTAATTTTTTTGGCTTGCGAGCCTTATCAACATTAATATGTAGGGTCTGTATGCCCAAGGTTAATTTTATGTAAGACCCCCTTTTACCCCTCACCTGCATATGAGTTAAAAAATGAATATGTAATGGATGGAACTCTCAAGCTAGTGGAGGCAGTTCAAGATAGAACCAATACGAAACCAATCCCAAGAGATACAGAGGTGGATATGTGGAAAACTGTAAACACAAACCCAAAAGGTTCAAGATGTTTCTCCCCTAGGTCAGGGTTAGTTTATCAACCACTAGATAAAATAACCATTAGAAAAGCTCTTGATCATTCTCTTTATATTATTTCTGTCAGTTTCATAGTTTATCATTAGGTATTTGTTGTCACAATCACATAATTAATTAATTAAACAAGCATACAATATAGAACTACAATAAACCATACTTACTCATAAATATTATTCAGAAATTGTTAACCACTTAATTAAGTTCCATTTAATATTGAAAATCATGTGATAATGGTAATAATCAATTAACACATAAGAGATAAAAATCCCTCAAATAAAATATTAAGTCAGAACAAGCATTTCGTTACATGATTAATAGAAAAACTCAACAAAACTATTTGTTTAACCAACCCTTTTGGGGACACATACTTTTATATAGGAAGACATTATGAAAGGTTTCTGGTTGACTTAACAATATTAAATCAAGAGGAGTATCCCTTGCTAGACTTGGTGTAATATTAGAGGCAAAAGTTGAGGAAATCCAAAGTCATGATTTTAGGATTGGGTAGTCCACTCAACAGATCAAAAAGCTACAAGCCCATAGTTAGCAAAGACCTACCTATCTAAATACCTTATAATAGATTGACTAACCCTTGTTGAGGTTATGGAAAGGAGAATATGGATCCTTGCCACTAGAATTTCATGTAAACTACACATTTTGAGTTCAATGGTGAGGGCCATTGGGACTTGATAAAATAGTGAGAGACTTAATAAAAAAAATTATTTCTCATAAAATGTAATCAATAAAGTACTAATGATATTCTCTTTTAATTTTAGAATAAAAATGACAAGCTAGTCAACCACACTATCCCTGAGATCAATTCTAGATAAAAACAACATCCTCACAGGCAGTAACTTCTAGGAATGGTTTAGACACCTTCAGGAAATCCTACGCCATGAATGAAAGTATTATGTTGTGGAGTCATCATTACCTGATCCACCAGTCAAAGAGGTGAGTAATGAGGATTTCATTGTCTATGAGAAACATATAAACGATGCGGTCGATGTTCAATGTTTGATTCTATCATCAATGTCTATTGATCTCATGAAGTCTTATGAAAACATGGATGATTATAGCATGATCAATAACCTCCATGGTCTTTACTAGGAGAGAGGAAGATAGGAAATGTTGGAGATCTATAAGGAACTCTTTCATAGTAATCTTGGAGAAGGTTCCTCTGCTGGGTCTCATGTAGTCAACCTCATTTGATACATTGAGCACCTGGAGGTTCTAGGGTTTAAACTCCCCGAAGATCTAGGCACTGATATCATTCTATCATCACTCCCTCAAATATTCTCTATATTTTTTGTTAATTTCAATTTGAACAACATTGATAAGTCTCTATCTAATCTTATTATCCTCATTCTCCATGTGGAAAAGATATGAAGTGAGAAAAGACTTCTTTCCATATGGTGAATAAGAGTGAAGGGAAGGGAAAGAGCTTTAATCCCAAAGATTCTTCACAAAATTACATGAAAAGAAAGATCAAAGGGGAGGCTAGGGAATAGGAGGATGTTTGTTTCACATGTGGCAAGAAGGGCCACTGGAAGAAGAACAACACCCAATCTAAGAAGAAAGGGAAAGCTTCAGGTGAGTTTGTTATCGAATTAAATCTACCTGTTTATACAAATTGGGTATTAGATACACCTTTTGGTGCTCACATATGTATCCAAATATTGGAACCATGTAGATTCAGGAAGATTAACCGAGGGGAGGTAGATCTGCGAGCAGCCAATGAAGCCAGACTTGGTGTTGTAGATGTGGGGGACTACCACCTCACGTTGAAAACTGGGATGATCTTGGTGTTAAAGGGTTGTTATTTTGTATCATCTATTACTAAAAACATTATTTCTATATCCAGATTAGATACAGATGGATTTGTTTTAAATTTTTGAAATGAATGTTGATTCTTTTACAAAGATAGCATTTGTTTTGGTAGGGAACATTTATACAACATTCTTTACGTGTTGGATTACACAAACCAAGTAATGGAAACTGATAACAAAGATACTTCACATGATTTATACCACACCCAACTTTGGCATCACCGGATAGGTCATGTAAACAAGAAACTCTTGACAAAGTTACATCAATATGGATATTTAGATTCTTTCGAACTAAAACCACTTGGTTTATGTAATACATGTTTACAAGGCAAAATGACCAAAGCCCCATTTAGTGGGAAAGGTGAAAGGGATAAAAAACTTCTTGAATTGGTTCATACTGATGTTCTTGGACCATTTCTAGTAAAATAAATGGGAGGGTACTCATACTTCATAACTTTTACTGATGGTTTTAGTAGATATGGATATATCTACTTAATGAGGTATAAGTAGGATTCTTTTGATAAGTTCAAAGAATACAAGGATGAATTTGAGAACAATCTTGGTAAGAAGATTAAGAAACTCCACTTAGACCGACGTGGAGAATATATTAATAAATAACTCATTGATTACTTATTGGAGTTTGGGATCCTTTCCCAACTCGCTCCTCCAAACACACCCCAGAGGAATGGTGTGAGCAAAAGTAGAAACCACATCCTATTGGACATGGTGAGATCAATGATGAGTCATGTGAGTCATCCATTATCCTTTTGGGGAAATGTGTTAAAAATAGAAGCACACATACTAAACCAAGTACCAAATAAATTGATAAATTGCATTCCATACGATTTATGGAGTGGAAAGAAAGCCATATTATCATATTTACATGTGTGGCTAAGCGATGCATTTGTTAAGGCCTCTTTAGGTAACAAACATACACTCAATGTCCAAACTGTACCTTTATAGGATAACCCAAGAAAAAAAGGGGATATTACCTATACATCACCTCATACAAAAAGGTGATAGTGGCAAGGCATGCCATATTACTTCTGAGGGAGCACATCTCCAAAAGGGATAGTGGGAGCAAGATAGATTTTGATGAATTTGAGTCTCAAGGTACACAAGAGTTGGTACAAGAACAGATTCCACAAAGCCCAGTGGAAGAAAGAACTATTCAAGAGACACAAGAGCTGTGTTGGAGTACAAGAAAGGTTAGAGAACTGGAATGGTAAGGTTTTTTAGTTACTGAGGATGATGACTCATAATTAGTTGATATTAATGATCCTTTAACCTATTAAAAAGCATTCAATGGCACAAATGTTGCCAAGTGGAAAGAAGCCAAGAATTTTGAAATGGATTCCATGTACCAAAACCAAGCCTGGATTTTGGTAGATCATTCAGTTGATGTAATGACTGTTGGTTGTAAATGGGTATTCAAGAAGAAACTAGACATGGAAGGACAAGTCAGCACCTATAAGTCATGACTAGTTGAAAAAGGATTCAAACAACATCAAGGCATTGACTACGAAGAAAAATTTTCACCTGTTGCAATGTTGAAATCCATCATAATTATATTGTCCATTGCTGCTTTCCATGACTATGAGATTTGGAAAATGGATATCAAAACAGCCTTCCTTAATGGGAACCTTTATGAAGATGACTCCATGATGCAACTTGAAGGGTTTATGACTCCAAAGGATTCCAATAAGGTATCCAAGTTGAAAAAAAAGACATTTATGGATTAAATCAAGCATCCAAGTCATGGAACAATCATTTTGATGAATCCATAACAAATTCTAGTTTTATCAAGAGTGAATGTGAGCCCTGTGTCTACAAATGGTTTACTAGGAGTGCAGTTGTTATCTTAATCGTATATGTTGATCACATATTACTAATTAGAAATGAGATACTAGTCTTATAGTCTATTAAGGCATGGTTGAATCAATGCTTCCCCTTGATTGGGTGAGGGATCATATATTCTTGGAATCAAGATCCATTGTGATAGATCCAAGAGATTGTTGGGCCTAATTCAAAGTACATACATTGTTAAGATACTGAAGAGATTCAGTATGGAACAATCCAAGAGGGTATTGTTTCCAAAATCACATGGAATTAGTCTTTCCTTGAAAATGTGTCCTCAAACACATGAGTAAATAATGATAATGGCAAGGACTCCATACACATCAGCGATTGGGTCAGTCATGTATGCAATGATATGTACTATGCTAGATGCTACCTATGCATTGATTGCGGTAGGAATATATCAAGTTGAACCAGGTGACCACCATTGGATGGTAGTCATGACTATCCTAAAGTATTTGAGGCATACTAAGGATATTTTCCTAGTTTATGGGGGAGATGAGGAACTAGTCATCATAGGATATAAAGATTCTAGTTTCTAGACTGATCAAGATTCCATGAAGTCACAAATAGGATAAATATTCACTTTGAATGGAGTTGCAGTGAGTTGGGAGAGCTCAAAGTAGAGTGTGGTCACAGATTCTATAGTAGAGTCTGAGTATATCGTAGCTTCTAAGGTAGATAAAGAAGAATTTTGGATGCAAAGATTCATCTAGAAGCTAGATGGGATACCTAGTAGTAAATATCCCATCACAGTGTACTGTTATAATAATACAGTGGTGGCTCTCAAAAAACATAAAAGATCACATTAGTGGAAAAAGCACATACATAGAAAGTATCATCTCTTGAGGTATTTTTCTTGTAGAGGTGAAGTTGCAGTGTGTAGTATTTCCACAGAAGACAACGTGGTGGACCCCAGGACTAAAGTCTTGACTTATCAGAAACAAGATCACTATGTTAGGTCTAGAAGACTAAACGTTTTTGGCAGTTGGCCCTAGTCCAAGTGGGAGTTTGTAAGAGTTGGTTTCCTAGAACCAACTGGTTATAATTTAATTTCATGTAAATTTAATGTATTTAAATATTAAACATATTATTATATATTGTTCATTTTTCTTCCTGACTAGGATATTGTACTGTCGTAGAGTATTTTTTAAATTGATAAGGTCATGGAAATTTCACTCTATGACGAGAACCAGGAAATGATATAACAATATTCTTAAATATAGTTATACAGTTGGATGTCATATTATTATGGGACACATAGAATGCAGACCGTTAGGTGTCAGTACTCTTAAGTAGATTAGACTTCCTCTCATGAAGTTCGCACTTGGTAATCTCCAAGACCGGAGATTATAAGAAGATACCTTCTAGTAGGAATTCCTCATGTTTTGGTGTCATCATATATTTCTATCTATGAGCATGTGTAATAATACTTATAATTTAATATTATCATTAATACATGTCATGACTCTCACACTTTGATTTACTGATGAAACTGTCACGCAGATAGTTGGTGGGATGTAGGGTACATTGGGTGCGTCACGAGTGGCATGTTATTAATGGATAAGTGAAGGAAGTATTTGTACATTTTATTTATGAAAGTTGATATATTGTCCCTTTCATTGAAATATAACCATCACGCAAAATTTTATAGACAAGGTGTAATAATGAGTTTATTTCATGTAGTCAAAGAATGATGTATCAAGCATAAAAGTTGATGACACTATCATGAATCTAGGTTAATGAGATATTTAAACAAATAGATTTTATTACGTAGTGAGAGTTTGTATGTGGATGTCATTGTTGTGACTTTAAGTTCTTTCTCTTGGGTTCCTTGACCCATTGCTTGATATTACTCTTAGAATTTAGGCAAGTATGCCTAATGCCTACGAGAAATAATCCTAGAGGTTCGCACACTAAGTGTTTCTGGTGGTCTCGGTTAAATTCTATTTGAATTTAATTAATAAATATTACTCTCTAGATAGTGGAATAATTTTATTCAAGTTAAAATGGTTGTATAAATTAAATAAATATTTAATCATCGGATTGTGGGTAAAATTTATTTATTTATTTTATTAAACATTTAAAAAATATTTATTTACTAGTTTGTAAATAAAATATGTATTTAAGAGAATAATTTTTTTATTAATTTATTCGGGTGTTCAATAAACAGAAGTGGAGTTTGGGAGGACTAAGACCGGTCCATTAGTAAACTAATTATTTACAAGATTATAATTAATTATTTAACTATTTGGTAAAAATTAATATAATGCTGCTATTATTTTGTGATGCGGAATTTTATTTATAATTCTGTTTTGTGCAAGTTGGCGCACCATAAATAATAACTGAGTATTATTATTAGTAGAAGGGGTTTTATCTAAGGTTTAAAATGTATTTAATTGCTGCTATTCAATTAAATATTGTAACTGAAGCCCCATGTCAATAAATAAACACATATATCTATTGTTCCATGCACCAAATCGCACAATTGGTGAATTTAAAATTGTTGAGCTAAATAATTTCTCTCTTGAATCCTGTTCCCACCCCTCTTAAGAACGAGTGAATTTCTTCAAGTCCAGAGAAAAAGCAATCAAGAATTACCAACACAAGATGCTCGCTTCTCTGTGCTAGTACTTGGAAAACATGTGATGTCGATCAGAGGCCATTAGATCATGTTTGGATCACCCCGAGAGGGATTCTAGTTTGGATCCTTGTAAGCACAAAAATATAATCTAGAAGGGTCATTCCGAACGATCATTATCATTAAAAAAGAAAATATCGAAGATCCATGTATTATTTTCTTTATGAAATTAATTAAATTAATTATAAACAAGATGTTAAAGATCCTATCTAATGGTTTCGGGCCTCTTCTTTCTTTATCTAAATCATTGATTATATTTAGTGGAGACTGGTATTCATCGTCATATTGATCCCAGAATAATCATTGATCATGGTAAAAATCAAAGTTGGGTTCCTTCCCAACCACACTTCTGCTGCACCAGGCACCTTCACTTTAGTATCTCAAAGGATTCTTTGAAGTCATCATTACATCAATAGGTGACTCCATTTTTCATTATCTTAATTAAGGTTAGACATTTTCCTTCAAGATTCTATATAAGGCATCAAATGTAATAAGGGTGGCCATGTAGTCCTCTCAACTGTTTGAGGTTATGGGGATGTGACATATCAAGGAAAACAATCTTACATTTTAGGTTTAACATCAATTCTATATTCGCTACTATGAAGCCAATAAATATTCATGAGGTAATGTTGAAATAATATTTTAAGGGGTTTATTTTCAGGTTATGTTTTTGTAGATTATTTAATATATTCTCAAGATCAACAAGAAGTCCAGGGAGCTTCCAATATTTCAACACCAGATTATTGATATAACATTGGTCTAAATTTCCTAATAATTTCCTGAAAATACAGTGCATGAAACATCGATATGTATAACCAACATTCTCCAAACCAAAGGCATCACCCAATAGTAGTATTCCCCTTGGGGTTCCATGAATGTAGTGGCCTCTTCATCTTCACGAGCCATCCAGATTTAGTTGTATCTTGATTAACCATATATAAAGGATAGATCTTAATAACTAGAAGTTTCATCAATTAGAAGTTCTATAATCAGAATTGGGTGGTCATATTTTGGACAATACCAGCTTGGGATCCCTAAAATCGATGGAAAATATTTGAAGGTCAACTCAAGTATTAGACCTCTCAAATGAATTTGGATTTGATGATCTTTTCTACTTTATTTTCAACCCTTGCAGTGTGAGCTGGATTCCTTCTTCTAGCCACCTTGTTATAACCACATCGATCTTCTGGGAAACCCAAGTGGTGGGTGGCTACATAAATATGAAGGCCCAAAATTTCTATGAAATTCTAGGAGAAAACATTTAGATGATGATTTATAAAGGGTTTATTTGATTTTGGAAGATTAGGGTACATCACCATGATAATCAATGTAGTTTTTGAATCCTTCATGCCTAGATTTATCTATTGGAGTTTTTCAGTAGTGGTAGAGACACCTTCCTCGAATATTGGAGTGTAATATTTAAGGTCCTATTCTTCTTCATCCACATTATCTAAACTAACCTCATGAGGGACGCATGAAAAAGGAGAATATTTAATGTTAGAATAAATTTAAATATAATTACATACAAATGATAAAGTAGGGATATTTCTACTATCCTTCAGTGATATGAGAGTTCCATATGATTCAACTCACAACCTAGGGGTCTTATAAAGATTTGGGGGTGAAGTGAGGTCATTTCCACCAAAGGTGTTGTAACTTTTTTAAGGATAAGATACCTATTTAATACTATCAGGTTCATCTATCATAATTGATATAATGATGGTGGATGAGTACGTACACAAATATGAACTTATTCTGTTGATCTTGTTGATGGGTAGTCTATCCTCATCAGTGATCATTTTGAGTGAGTTTTCTGTGGTTATTTTATACCATTTGGGGTGGTAACCTAATAAATATCATTATCCATGGGTTTTTTTCACTCTATCTAGTAAAATCCTTCATCGATGTATTTTGATTTTCAAGTCTCAAATGGATTTTTTATTGTGAAATGTCCCAATTTTTCCATTAATAGAGAATTTGAGAAATTCATGGTATGATGAAGGGACTCCCACATACTGATTTAACCAAGGACTTTATAATATAACATTAAAAGATGTAACATTCTAGATAACAAATATTTCATTATCGGACACAAGTTCCCCAAATTGAGTTTTGATCTTGATTCGTCTAAGGGTATTTTTATCACTTTTATTGTAACTCTAAAGTGTCAGAGTGGAGGGCGATACATTATCTTTATTATAACCTAATCCATGGAGAGGTATAACTGGAATGATATTGATCATTGAAAAATTATCAATGAAATACCACTGGATATCATTGTTATCAAGATTACCAGATATATATAGGGGTCTTATGTGCCCCTATATAACAATATACATGTCATGTTCTGTGAATGAGATAATTGTATGACACTCTATAGGGTTAGTCTCTTTGAGATATACCTCTATAACGATGACCTTAACTTTAACTATTGATGGCTCAGTAGGGCCTCTATATGTTATCCATATAGATCCTTTGATAAATTGATCACATACAGAAATTAAATCTTGGCCAGAACTACGGTCAATTGATTCTAGATGTCATAATTTTGAGCCAGAGGACTATATTTTCCAAATGGGTGGTTTCTACTTAGCGAGACCTTTTGAGGATGAAGTGATTGATTGATATAGGTCATGTAGTTGAATATAAATTGTCATAAATCCTTTTTATATGTATTTGGATAACTTCATCTTCCCACATGTCTAAGTTAATTGGAATATTGTACACTAACCAATTAGTCTTGAAAAATAATTGGATTTGGTTGACTCATGAGAGATACTAGTGTGCCGCTATTCTTCTACTGTGATTTATGAAGTGTCTTTATACAGGTTTAATCCACTTATACATATTTGGTAAGGATTTGTCCTAGGTTTTTGGATCTTCCAATATTACATTTTTACCTGCTTCAACAGCTTTTTCTACCTCTACCTTCGTCTCCCCGGTCAAGTACATGGAACTCTGGTTTATAAAAAATACTCATCGTTAGGGAAGGTGTCAATTAGGATATGTTAGGGAACCAAAGAGTAACTCTTCATCTGATGAGGATTCCAATTGGTGGGGAAATTCTTACGGAACTATTTGGGGGGACAATTTTTTTTCTCTTACGATTGGAGGCGTGAATTCTGAGATAAGCAAGACTGGATTTGGCATCTGTACTGGTTCAAATTCATGTACTTTATTTTGGTTTATCTAGTTATTCTATTTCTTTTAAAATCATCTCTTGGAGGATTTTGGTTTTTTTGATGTTGGTTTTATCATGGAAGAAGAAACTGGGGCATAATTGGTTGGTTTAACTGTACCTTGAGGATAGTATTAATCAATTGATTGTCTTTCTAGTCATCTAATCATTGAGATTCTATTCACCCTTACTGGTAACCTCTCTATGTCCACCTTCCTACTCCAGGTGACAATAGAGACACATGCCACTTGTTCTTGTAGTTTAACCACCTTCACCAAACTAGAATCGACCATCATTTTCAGAATATATTTGAAAATAAACAATTTATGAATTTTGGACACCAATTTCCAGTGAAAGGGGAAAATATTTTGTGTTCGTTATGAAAAAATATCAGGTCTCTTAGGCTTTGTTAGCCTTTTCAAATTGTTTTTTGTATAAGTTATAAATTATCCAAGACTTGTTCCTCCTAGAAGGAATAAAAAATATTCTTTTGGTATTTTAATTAAAGATGATTATTCTCACTTATCTTATCTGGAAGGGGGGTATTATTGTTTCTGTTCATATTCAGGAAGAGGTTACGCATTATGAGGCACATACTTTGAGGATGGATTAGTTTATGAGCTAGATTAAGTGTGATGGTCATAGTTTCCACTTTTTGTATCCTCTTTCATTGAACTACTAGTGTTGGTTAAGACATGGATTTGGTTATCTAAATGGAATCTTCTAACCTTTATGAAATTATGGGAAGTTCCCAAAATATTCCTAGATACTTTTTCAAGTTGAGCAGTGTTTACGTCTTGTTAAATAAGTTCTCTATAAAGAGATCCAAAAAGTCTTCATGAGGAATATATAGATTTGGGGAGTATGTTAAACCCTTCCACGTAGCAATGACATATGAGAACCTTTGATTTTATTACTATTTTCAATTTTAGAGGTCATAAATTTTCATCTTCTTTAACATAGAGATGAATCAATATAGAAACTACCGATAAAGATCTTCCTATCCCTTGATTGACATAGCTGGAAAATTGGTATATTGGGTGAAGGCTGGTCCTTCCAAGGTCTACAAAAAACACTAGAGTTTGTCTATTTCTTTCTATTTGAGGGTACCTATCATAGGACCACATAGAGACATGAAATGTATTAGATGTTGTTCCTGATCCCTCTATACATTTAATATTTGAAATATAAGATTCCCAATATTAGGTGGGGAAAGAGTCACATCTACCCATTTAGGGTAAGAATTCCTTACTAACATTACTGGTGTGATTCATCCTTCCATATATTCTAATTGGTATTCCAATGACTCAATAGTATCAAAAACCCCTAGAGGATAGTTAGCTGAGAAGGAATTTGAACATCTAGAGCAACAAGATGATCAATAATTGGAGGTTTCACCTATATTTGTGCTTTAAAACCTCCATGGGATGGCCTATAATAGCTTATATGAAAAATATTTGTTTTCTTCACTAATGTAGGGAAGCCTAGACATCCTACTACCATCGAGTCTAGATATATTGGTTTTATAGATCCCAAATTAGGTGAATTACATAGCTCCAATTTTATTCTCATGTTGGGTTATTCCTGCTTAGAGAGGTCCTCTATGACTATAGGATGAGGTTCTATATAATGAAATTATCTAGCAAGAATATTTCCCATGGTTAGTTCCATATTAACCTTCCTCAACTCCTTCATCTTAGACTCATATTTAGAAAATATTTCCTCAAGTGTGATAGGTTTAACCTCCTTAGAAAGTGGGTGGAATGTAGCCATACCTTTACCCTTTTATTTGATTGATACTCACCAAGGAGGTGAAAAAGAAACATTTTTGGTATTCTCCATGTTTATCTTGTGCCTTTGACTTCTGTTACACACACCATCTTCATTTGTTTTAGCAAGGACTATATTTGGAGTTTAAAAATCCTCATTATGTCCTCTTACACTGACTTTATGTTTTGTAGCATCTTCATGGGTAGTGCTGACGACATTAATTGATGTATAATTCATTTCAAGTGTGTCAACATCATTATAATTGAATTTGGGTTGGAAACCTATAATAAATCCTTTATAAATGCTCTGATCTTGTAGAGAAGTTGTACCCTTGATAAGTTTCTTTGTTTTGTGACCACTAAAACACTTCATCTTCCTCTTTAAGGATTCTCTCATAGCTACACAGTGAAGGGAAATTCAAATGAATTATTTATAAAATTTCATCATTTTCATTCCCAATGGGGAAGTTGAGTCACATGATGAAATGAACTAAGATGACTCTATTTTTTATTCTCATAATAAAAGGAAAAAAATTAATTACATTGGAGAGGAGTTTGAGCTAAAAATGCTCCAAACCCTATGGGCTAGGGCTATCCATACTCTATTACTATAATATATTGGGCTGGATTTGGTAGCCTCCAAGGAGTTGGATATGATAACAATTCTCCCATCCATGAGGACCGGTGATTCTCTTGTCTTTCCATGAATGCTGCTATCATGGACACCCTCTTGATCTTATGTATCATTTTTCAAACATGATATAGGTGAAATATATAGAAATTATGTGAGATACTTGGTTATGAAGGCATTGATTATATTTGATAATTATATTTTATTATATATGAATCTTGTTTAATCTATTTATATTCTTGATGTAAGCATATTTTTATGAATATATCTCATTATCCATGATGCTTCTGAGATAAAGTCAAGGTCGATTCATGGAGAGCATACCAACCTCTATGGATAGAGATTTATTTTGAGAGCCGTATCAAATCCATGAAATTTTATGATGTTACTTCTGGAGGTATCTTCTAATTAGGAAATAGTGTGAAATATAGTTCTCTATGTTTTCCAAATTACCTAATATTGAGGTTAGATGGGGCATCATGGATCATATGATATAACATTTGCAAAGAATTAAGATATGATCCTTGAAGAACTTCTCGATGATATAAAAATTTAGGGTTTCAAGCTGTTGAAAGGGAAGCTAAGTTGATTTGATGATGAAGTTCTTCAATTACCTTAACATGATCTACATATCTTTTATAAGTCAATAGTTTCATTTGAAATGGTGAAGATTCTTCCACAGATTTAGATGAATGACATGTACACATTGTTCTGGAAATGTCTATGGAATGATATATTAAGGAGTGGATGAGGACTAAAAAATGACTGGTATATTCTATTTAGACATTTATTTCCATATATGAAATGTTTTTTCTTCACCTTCTGAAAAATATTCTTCCACTTGGTCTAACCAAATCGGGAATTTTCCGAATTTTATATTATCGGAAATGGGGAATCATTTCCATCCTACTATAGGCTAGGTGGTCCAAGGGTGGTCCAATAAGTAACCATTGCCTTGGGTTTTCATCTAGATGATAAATAATATCTCTTTTCAATAAAAATACATCTAATATGGATGAAATCATCTTCTTAAGTGTCCCTAGATATAAGGATTTTCTCATAATTGATTTTGTTAGGTCCACAAGGCTGAATACCCTGAGAGGGGGGTGAATCATGGTATGACTAATTTAAAATTAATGCCCATTTTGATCTTGTTTACCTGTTAAGAAAAAAACTCTTCTCTCTCTTTCCTGTTGCACAATATAAACAGAAATTAATGTAAGCACAGGACATAGAAATTTTACATGGTTCACCGCTAAGGGCTACGTCCAAGGAGCATATGCCGACAGGTTGTCGGTCGTACCCAATTCCACTATATTTCACTAGTTGTGGATTAGAATGTTTGGGTAAAGTCACTCTGCCCCAGTCTCACTGCCTTTACAAGATTTAGGGTTAGCTCACTTCTTTCTGAAGGGTCACTCCATATTTCTCTCTCTCTCTGGCTCACTGCCGGTGGAGAGGATCACCTTCTTTCTCTTCCTTTGCTCACTGCTCTTGGGAGGAATCCAATCACAGTTTATAGACCTGTAGGTCTCTTCATTTTCATGAAATAATGCATCTTCCTCTATAAGTAGGTGCTCTGTTGAAGCCCAATTTTCACCCATAGATGAATATCTCTTTGCACCGAAGGTATCGGGAAAACTTCCAGCTTCCACGCAGCCTGAAAATCACTGCTGGAAATAAACCTTACTTGGCGCGCAAGTCAATCGTGGCGCGCAAGTATCGGCACACAAGTATACCTTAAACACTTGCGCGTCACAACCTTCTTCAACTCCAAACCTGCGAGACTCACATCCTTTTACGCCCAATCCAATATTGGCGCGCAACTCCACACTGGCGCGCAGCTTCAAACACTGGCGCACAACTATCACCCTGGCGTGCAAGTCCCACCTGCGCGACCACACACACCACTTGAGCGACCACCACACATGCATGACGGGAGCTCTGATTTCTCAAAGTATTGAACTCCGATTAAGAATGAAGAGGGGTGGTCCAGTGTGTATAAGAAAATTGACCACCCTACGCGACGACGTGCAAGTCTCCCTTCGCCGCGCAAGTCTCGATGCACAGTTATCTTCCCCTGCAAGTCACTTGCGCGGCCTACTTCCAAAGTTGCGCGAACCTCTTTCATTTGCCATATTTTGATCTTCTTATCTTGAAAAACCATAGGCACGCATGTTCTCAAACTTCCAAGGCATCGGCACGCAAGTATCTTTCACTGCGCTCAAGTCACCTGCGCGACCTCACCAAAACTTGCGCGAACCTTATTCCTTTGCCATATTTTGATGATCTGATCTTGAAAAACATATGGCGCGCAAGTTCTCAAGCTTCCAAGGCATCGGCATGCAAGTACCTTTACCAAAAACCACTTTTGTTTATTTGTCGATTTTCAGGCCCAAAAATTTGGCAATCACTGGAAAATGGCGCCACCTTGTATCTGTTCTTTTGTACCGCCACCAGATCATCCATTCCTTTTGTTGATGTTCTTGAATCAAACATGGATTGTTGACCTTAGCTCTTGAACATGACATTCCATCATGAAATCCTCTTTTTCAATAAATTTGTATGTCATTGTTTTTCTTTGTCAACAATCACCACTCAGATGTCCACTTTGTCAACAAACACAATCACCTCAACAATGCTTCAATGATGCCTTGAGGGATTTTTGCCCAACAGATTTGGTAAGGGGAGGACATTCCCGATGAAATAAATTATCATTATGGGGAAGACCTTCACAGTGAAATCCATCATGGGGAGGACTAATATCATGGTATAGCATCCCTCTATAGGGATACCAATAGTATATAAACTTGGGAACACCTTCTTGGTGGATGATAGAAATGGGAGGAACCTCTTTCTTCTCAATCATATGACCATGAGGAGGGATCTCATATTACTCATCTTGATATACGTTATTATGATATATCTTAGTTTTTCCATAAATGACCCATTTATGGTGAATATTATGTGGAGTACTTTGGATTTATTGGTATAGAAGTTGTGGGGAGGACCTTTTCAGTAACATCTACTACCTTTGTGACCTCATTCATGGACCATCATTTATAGATGTTTGATGGCCTCAAGAACACCAATATTTATTAGATATAGATTATGGTCTATTATTTAATTTTTAATCAACTATGGTAAGTCTTATTTCTATATTTTCTCTTTTTGGAAGTTGGAGTAACATGCTGTGGACAATGAATTTCATACACAAGAGGTTATCTAAGAGACTCTTGTGTTGTTGTAGGAATTGTATAAAAATATTATGGGGTTTCAAAATGTATTTATGCATTCCGTAAGGATTCCAATGAAATAGACCAATGATATCCATTTCAAATGGGGATATATGACCGATCCTACTATCCATTTATCGTTGGTGTATATCAACAACCCTTCTAGATGAGATTGGTAGTATGTGATCAATCTTAAGTAACCTTTACATTATGCTGATGAGTCAGTCCAATTTTTGGGGTGTTATTCTGTTCCTGACTCCAAACTACTACATATGTTATCATTAATCCTTGTAGGTTTTCAGAATATAGTCCTGGATATTTTCCTACCCTTCCTTTTTTTTAAAAATGTTGGGTGACCTTTATAGATGGAATATAAATATATGTGCATTATGTGGTTAGAGTACAGACATATGTATGATCTTTTCCTCTATTTAATTTAGGGACATATTGATTTCCATTGAAACATCTCATCCTTTTTCTAGGTGAGTATATCTCTATGTTTTTCATTAAAATTCTTTTGATTTATTTTTTCCTCATCTTTAAACCTTGGTGGTTGTGTTTTCATCATGTATGTACGTTGTTTGAATAAACAAAGTATTAGGTTGAAAAGAAACATAAGAAAACCATAGAGGGACCACATGGAGATCCTTTGTTATGGAAAAGGCTTAAAGTTCAGGGATTCTTGTTAGTTTAATGGGGTCTGAGTATAAATGGGTCAAGTGTTTCCACATATTCTTGGTTAGTTGATAAGCCTTAAAGGGGTTCCAGGTTGTTTGATAGGGGAATGGGATGAAAAAAATCTAAAGAACATTTACACATTATATAAGTGGATTACACATCATTTAATTTTTGGGAAAATTTTAATATTTTCAGCTGAGGTGATGAGTTTTTTGGAGTATCCCATTAAAAAGAGTTATATGATGTCAAACTATATTAAACACCATGTAATTCCCCAGAAAACTATTTTAGAGTATGTTGTGTGGTTTATTTTTTCAATCATCTCACTTCAGTCTTCTCCTCTTTATCCTAGGTCACTCTCCAGGTGATTTTGGAGTGCCAACCTACCTTTTGAACATTCCAAAAATGTGATCAACTCCTGGTATTTTTTTTGGTTATCCCCGTCTCTAACTTGGTTCTCCAACCGTTGTTGGGTAATCCATTGATTGTATGCATTTTTGGTTTTGATCTTGATTAGTTTTTATCTAATATCCTACTGGTGATCATCATTACCTCATTCCTCATGGGAGTTTTCCATTGGAAGTGTTTCATTCTTCACCAGTTAAAGGTAGGGGTCTAAATATTAACCCTATTGTTTGATACATTTCCTAGTAATGAAATATTATATTTTCACAAATGTGTTGTGTATTTGAATTAGTTAAATATTGAATGGAATTGTCCTTTGGAGTTTATTGGATTCAATTGGTTATCGACTAGGCTTATGTATACCTTTTGGGTGAGAAAAACTTGAACATAATTTAATTGAATAATTTCTAAAATTGTGTTTATCATGATATTATACCTTAGTCGATTGCTCGATATATAATATCTTATTTTTTTATTACTACTTATTGATTTTTCTATTGGTAAATTGTGATAAAAATGAAAGGGTAAATTTAAATACAAATGGTAATTTTTATAATTAACCATTGAGGCATATGATGTGATATTGTGATATTAATGATGTTAGTCAATGCCTTGTGATCATTGCTGAAATGATTATATATGAGTAATAACCTAGGAACGTGAAAACTTATACAATGTAATGCTTATATTGAGTGATTTTGACCTAGTACCATATTTTAATGCTTATAGGTATTTGATCCGGATGTTGTACTGATTACAGGGATTTGACCTAGATGTTGTTGTACTTATTTTGAGCTGGCTTGACCCAGATGTTGTTGTACTTATATTGAGTGATATTAACCATGATTATGGTTATGGTTGACATTGTTATGAGATATGATTAGAGACATTCCAACATGATACCGAAGAAGGTTATCTCACCATGGTTATATGGTTGTGTTTGGCATGATTGTGAGACTTGCTTAGAGTTTTTCAAACATGGTATTGAAGTTGGTTTCTATTATATTTTATTAATTATTTAATTAATTAATAAAAATATCCATCACTTTATTTCATACACATATTATCAGAATGGTTTTTAGACACGATGATGTCTATATATTGAGTTATACTCACACCATATTTGTGTCAAAATTTGGTACCCGAGTAGATTACATGGAAGAAGGTTTGGATAATTGAAAATGACCTTGATATCAATTGTCTTTATTGGATGGGGTAGAGTTTAGATAGGGGAACGATGTGGGGTTTGGGATCAGGGTTTGTTTAGTCTATATTTTAATTCACTATTCTTTTACTTATACAGTTTTTATCATGTCATTTAGTTACATTCCATCATATCGTTACACAATCCCTTTAGTATTATTTGGATTTTTCAATTATATTTTTTGTTGGTCTTCACTATATTATATTTTTTCTACTATTTATGAACTCTAATATTATTTATTATTATTGAATATTTTCCGTTTTTTTGTAAAATTCAAATCTTAGGGGTATTCTCTCCCCACTATACTTATCACCCCCACTGCTTGTTGGTAGCCTCTAGAATATGGGGAGGTATTCTTGAGGTCTCATAAAAAAACCCTTTCTGGCTATGTGAGAGAGCGCCAGATCAAGGGACATTACCAAGTGGTATCAGAGAACACCAAGTTTCTTTTCTATTTATCCACTATTTGAGGAAAGGTAGAAAGAAGACTCGGATGTGTCAGGACATGCTAATGAGATTGTGAATGGGAGTATCTAACCCATGTATGGGGGGAAATCTATGTTCCTAGGAATGGGATTTCTATTTTAAATATTTTCTTATTACAGATGATGATATCTCACCTTAGGTGATTCACATGTAGTGTGAGGTTATTGTTTTTTTGATGTTATTGGTTCTTGAGATTTATACTCATGGCCCAGTATGGAATTATATAACTATTAATGCATCATAATAGGCACATAGGGATATATGGAAATGCATTCTTCATGATAGGGTCATATTTATTTTCATGTGATATATACTTTCCTATAGAGCTATGATATGAGATATCTGCTTTATCAAACAAATGAAATGAATAGAAATACCATGCTAAAACACTTATAAGCTTTGTTTAGAGAGACCACGATTCAATGGTTCTCTGTTGTAGTCACCTGTTGATTTTGGCCATGTCATTACCAAGTTCAGTAAGGTGAGCATTTGTCTTGTAGAGATAATGAAACCTAGTCATCTTTGGCTTGAGCACCAAAAGAGTTGTAATCATTATTCTCCTCACATAGCTAAACCAAATATTTCTATTGGTCGTAAGTATTAAATGGATTTTCATAATTTCAATATATTCCTATGGTTCATGAGATCCAGGGAAAGGGATAATGTTCACACCATGCCTTTGATGTCTGAGTTAAAAATATATTTTTAGCTATAACATCCACCTACATTAACTAGGGAAGGAGGAACCCTAGAAAATGATTTCTATATCGAGTCCATCCAGATGATCTTTAATAATATTGAGGAACCCATAGATAGGAGGGTGAAGCTTACTACATATATTCTTCATAGAACTTCCAAGAATCGGTGGGATACTCTGGAGGAAGATTGGAAGTTGGATGAGCTATCTTAGAAGGAAATTGAGATGAAGTTCCCTATCCATTTCTATCATAAGAAGTTAAGGGATGAAAAAGATCATGAGTTCATGAATCTGATACAAGAAGGAATGTTAGTGTTGGACCATGCAAGATGTTTCACAAAACCTATAGTTATTTGTGCTATATTTGGCAGCTGATGAGTCTCCAAGGTTATATATTTTTAAGATGTTATTCCTTATGAGATTAGGTTACGGGTGAACATTCTTTGTTTGAGAAGTTTTGAGGATGTGATGAACCAGAAACTCATCATGGAATGTAATATGAGAGAGGCCCCAATAAATGACCAAGTAGTTTCATTAAGGTGAAATGGGGGCTCTAATTTAGGTATACTGAAGTGAAACTATGACAATTTTCAACTAGGTATTAGTGTGAAGAGAACTCAAGGCAGTGGACAACCATCTCAAGACCATGATCTGTTGTATTAATATCAGTGCGACATGTTTGGACAAAAGAATACATAGTAACCTTACCTTGTAGTTGAGTGTCATATATGTGGTAGAATGGGTCATATTTAGAGGTTTTGTGTGAACCTTCCATAGTAGATTAGTGGCAGTGGATCAGGCCAGACACCTGTGGCAGGAAGGGGCCCAACTACCCCTCATCGGGCTAGTTTTTGAAGTTCCATTGGCCATTCTAGATGAGGTGGGGGAATGGTACCCCATTGAGGGAGAAGCAATACCAAGAAGGGTAACTACCCCATGGTAGTCTGACTGGAGCCCAGAAAATATGAAGAAGTTATCTACAAATTATGTATACTACTTCAGATATCATTGTTTCAAGACTGTCTACTATCAGAGGTATGATTATTTTATCATTTACCTTATATCTTGTTTTGTTTGAGGGAATATCATCAAAATATTTTCTATATTCTCTTTTTTTTAAATGGTTTGTGGTTGTATGTGGAAATCTTGGATGGTGATTTGACCATTGACACAGTGTTGGGAATGCAGTTAGAGAATATAAAATATTTCAAGGTGTTTTCTTTATATATTGTTGGTGACAATTTATTTTGGGAACTGTTCAAGTTGGTAATGACATGCTTCAACATAATTCTTGGTATGGATTGGTTAGTTATATACCAAGATCACATAAACTATTACCAGAGGAGAGTTACATTCAAATCATTAGAAGAAGGTAGCTATTTTCACCGGGGTGAGTAGGATATTTAGGCAGGTCATGGAAGACCAACTCAGTGTAGATTATATAGTCTCTTGGATCAGATAACCGTACCTTCTCTAGATGATGGTGAATGAAAGAAAATTATTTTCATTTAACGGTAGACCATTTTTTGGTTGTCTTTCATGATGATTTCTCTTTATTACCACATGAGCGAGAGATTGAGTTCATGAATGAGTTAGTGCATGAAATAGAGCCAGATTATATCCTACCTTACAGAATGGAACCAATATACATTTAGGAGTTGACATTTTAGTTGTATGTTTGAGAATATATAGGATTTATACCACCTAGTACATCTCCTCGGGTTTCTCCAATTCTCTTCTCCAAGAAGTATGATCAGTATCTACACATATGGGTGGATTATCAGAGGTTGAACTTGATGAAGATCAAGAAATGGTATACTCTTCCATGCATTAATAGTGTTTTTGATCAGTTGTGGGGTGGTAAGATCTTTTATAAGTTCAATTTGAGATTAGGTTACCACAAGTGTAGGGGGAGACCAATTAACATACCCTGGATTTCTTTTAGAAGTAGGTATGGTTTGTATGAGTTTGTAGTGATGCCATTTTGTTTGACCAATGCACTTACAGTATCCATGGTATGGATGAATCAAATCTTTAAACCTTTTTGGGATGAGTTTTTGGTGGTTTTTTTTATGATATCTTACTGTAATCCATTCCACAGACAATAATGCCCAATAACTTGACATTGTCATGAGTACATTGAGAGAGAATCGACTTTATGATAAGCTAACCTAATGCAGTTTCTATATTAATTAGGTGTAATTCTTGTTCTATATCATCTCAAAGGCAGTAGTGACATTGGACCCATAGAGTGTTGCAGTTGTGGTATCTTGGGAACATGCCAATATCATCTTCAACATTCAGAGCTTTATGGATTTAGTAGCTTATTATTGGCCCATTTTCTATAATTTCCTCTATTTGGAAGCACCGATGTCTCGGATGAAAAAGAAAGGGGTGAAGTTTATTTTCTCTGATGCTTTTGAGAGACCTTTTCAAGAGTTGAAAGAAAAGATAACCTCAAAACCTATAATCACTTTACCTATACCAGGTAAAGCATATAGCATGTACTATTACACATCTGAAGATGGACTCAAATATATTCTAATGAAGGAGGATTTAGTGGTTTCTTACAGATCCAGGCAGCTGAGACCGAATTTTTGAAACTACAATACTCATTATTTAGAGTTAGTTGCAATGGTACATGCCCTGACATATTGGAGACACTATCTCATGGTTGAGTGTTTTATGGTATATATGGACCACATGATCTTTAGGTACATATTTTCTCAATGATGCATAAACCTTCATAATAGGAAGTGGTCTAAGTAACTGTAGTCTTTCAACTTCTTATTGGATTATACAAAAAGAATGGGAAAAATTGTTTCTGTTGATTCGAGCCAAAACACATAGAAATTGGAAGTATAAGTGTCTTTTGATGATTGGTGGATAATATATATCTTTTTAGACTTGAATCCATATGTATAAGAGTCTCAGGGATGAGTATATATGACTTAGACAACTATTATACCCATGATTTTGGACTATATTAAGATTGAGTAGTTAACTAATCCAGAGGGCTCAGTTAAGAGAGATAACATATAATGTGGGGAGACACCATCAGGATGGTATCTTGGTAATGGAAAATCTCTTTTTTCGATGGATGAGTATGGGTTCTGTTAGGTTCACTAGGCTAGATACCCTGGGGGAGGGGGTGAATCAGGGTATGAAAAATTAAAACAAATTCCCCTTTTATATTGTTTCATTGTTAGAAAAAAAACTATCTTCTCTCTCCTTCCCATTGTAGAGTATAAATAAATATTATAGAATTAACAAGACACAACAATTTTACTTGGTTAAACCTCACTGGCATACTCCCAAGGAGTATACACTGACAGTGTACCGATGTACCCAATACACTAAAAAGTGTACTGCTGTTTACAATGTTCGGAGCAGACTCACTATGCCTCTTGGTTTACAGCCACTCACAATATGAAATCTCACTACTCTCTAAACTGAAGTGTGCTAACTAATTTTTCAGAATATCCACTCATAGTTTAAAGAATTTTAGGTCCCTTCATTATCACAAATGAATGCATCTTCTTTTTTATGTAGATTCTTTATTGAAGTACCACTTTCATTCATTGATGAATACAACTATACCACAGGTGTACTAGGAAATATTCAAACCTTTACACAACCCTAGAAGGATTGGTGTGCTTCTCGAAGCCTAGCGTGAAAGTGTCACCAAACCACTTGCATGAAACTTATTTAATCAACATAAAACATGGGCGACTCACACCCTTTTACGCCCAAACCAATATTGGCATGCAACTAAAAACTAGCGCACAACTTGTGAATAACTTTATACTTGTGCATCCAAACAACCACTTGCGCTCCCAAACATACTTATGTCCCTGGAGATCAAATTATCTCTAAGTGTTGAGATTTGTGAAAAATAATGAGGGGAACCCCTATATTTATAGGCATTTTAGGCACCCTGAGAACCGCACAAAAGTTTCCTCCCGACGCGCAAGTCCAGCCACCTTAGCATCTTCTGCCTGAGTCACCTTGCATGCCCAAACCAAAACATGTGTGCCCATCTTTCCTTTTCCATATTTTTATGTTCTAACCTTGAAAAAAATATGTATTGAAACTTTACAAGCCTCCAAGAAATTTTCACTCAAGTCCCTTTTCCAAAAACTCTTCTCTCCATTTGTCGATTTTGGGGCCCAAAAATTTGGTAAAAACTGGAAAATGGTGCCCCCTTAGATCTATTATTTTTGTACTGCCTCCAAATCGACTATTCCCTTATAATGGATATTTTTAAACATAGTTTTTCAAAAATATATTTTCAAACTGAGAACTCACTATGGAAACCTTCTTTGTCAACAAAGAAACCCACTTTGTCAACAAACACAAATACTTCAAAAATGATTCAATGTTACCATGAGGGATTTTTTCAAATAGGTTCTTACTGGCTTAAATGAGGAGATGATGAGTTTGTTTCATGTTTCTAGATGGACGGTACATACTATTTTGAAAAATATATCTCATGATCTTTGTAGATAGTACTAGTGGCCAGGAATGAAGAAGTAGGTAGCAGTCTTCATGGATATATGCTTCACTTGTCTGTATGTTAAAGCTGAGCATCTGAGGCCATAGAAGATTTTGTATCCTTTTCCCATTCCTAGTTGTAAATGGGATGATGTAACCATATATTTTGTGCTAGTATTTATGAGTAAAACCTATAAGAATGATTCTTTATGGGTAATTTTTTATTGACTAACAAATTTATCCTACTTTTTTACTTATTAGTGAGACCTTCACAGATGATGATTATGGAAGTCTTTATGTGCATGAAGTAATTCATATACATGGTGTTCCATGGAGTATAAATTATGATCGAGATCCTCATTTCACATCACATTTCTATAAGGGTATTTATATGGCTATGTGATAGCAGTTTCTTTCGGGAACATCCTACCATCCTCAGTTTGATGGTGGTCATTCTGAGCGAACAATTCAGGTTCCAGAGGATATTTTTTGACCCTTTGTTTTAGATTTTGGTGGTTCATGATAGAAGAATATTTCAATCCTTGAGTTTTCATATAATAATAACTTCCAATAATTTATCCAAATGGAAAAATTTATGGATTTGTATAGTAGTTGGATTGAAGAAGGTGAGTTAGAATATGTTGAGCCTAGTCTCGTATAAGAGATGTCTAATCATGTTTAGTTGATCAGATAGTGGTTGGTGACCTTGTATAGTATATAGAAATCATATGATGACCATGATAGATGACTGATGTAATTTAAGGTTTTTTATCTTGTTTTACTTTAGGTGTCTCCAAGATTGGGGAAAATCCATATCAAGAAATAGGAAAAAATAGCACACATGTTTGTCAAACTGTTTGAGATAGTGGTAAGGATCAGTCCAATGATGTACCATTTATCCCTTCCACCATGATATAATTCCATTCATGCAACATTTAATGTGTTTCTCGTAGATATCATTGAGATCCTTCCCATGTGACAGACATGGCAAAAATCGAGCTTTGTGTTGATGCGTCATTTTAGGATAATTTGATATGGGTTGTGAATAATAGTGAGAGATATCATTATAGAATGAATATATCATTGGCTTGAGTATAGTGGAATCATGGGAGTGTTCAAAAGGATAACTGGGAGAGGGATTATGATAAGAAAACACAATGGATAGAATTGTTCACTGAGACCCCATAGTGATAATTGGAGCAGCTTGGGGACGAGCTATTATATTGTGGGGAGGTTCTAAGATCCCGCCTTTTTTTCAAGTGAGTCACTTTATGAGTTTTTGATGAAGTTATTTAATTACAGTTTTTAGTAGTCTATAAACCTTGGTTCTTTTCTTTTAATATTGGATGTCTGTCATTTGAATAAATATAGTCTTGGTTTGTAAGGATACATAATAAAACTGGAGACTATCCATGTGGAGAGCCTTTGTTGCGGAAAATGAATTAAATTTATGGGATGTATGTTTGTTTAAATTAATGAGGTATGGGTATAAATGGTTCAAAGGATACCATCAGTTTATGGTATGTTGAGAAGCCTTAAAGTTGTTGTGGGTTTTTAATAGGTAAATGGGAAGAAAAATCAATTGCATAATGTTTACACTTCATTTAATTTTTTGGAAATTTTTACATTTTAAGATAAGGGGATGAGTTTTTCAGTGTATCCCATTAAAAAGAGTTACATGATGTGTAACTATATTACACACTACATAATTCCACAACCTTCTATTTTTAAACTATACTATAAGAATTATTTTTCTATTTGTTTCACTATAGTCTGCTCCTTTCAACCCTAGGGAATCCTCCATGAAAATTTGGATTTCCAACCAACATTCTAGACATTACAAGAACATGATCAATCCTTGGTAAGTGATTTTGGTTCGGTTTTCCCCTTTTATCCCTTGGTTCTCCAACTGTTGTAGTGTAATCACTTGAATGTGTACATTGTTGGTTTTGATCTTGATCAGTTTTGATCCCGAATCCTCTTGGAAATCATCCACACCTTCTACCTTAAGTGTGTTTTCCATTTGAATCATTACGTTCTAATATGGGTAAAGGTAGGGGTCTAAATCATAACCCTATGATTTGATAAATTTCATATAATATGAAATATTTTGATTTCACCAATGTAATATAAATATTAATCAATTAAATAATGAATGGGATTTTTCCTTGGAGTTTGTTGGATTTAGTTGGTTGTTGACATGTCTTATGGCTTACTCTTATGTGAGATAACGCTAAGAATAATTGAATTGGATAAAGGATTAAAGTGTGTTTAGAATGAAATATATCCTTAGGTGATTTCATGATATAGGATCCCTAAGTTATGGATCATTGCATATTGATTTGATGGTTTATCAGTTGTGACCAAAAGGAAAAGGTAATTGAAAGAAAAATGTTAATTTGCATAATTAAATATTGTGGCTTATGATTTGATATTGTTATATCCAAGATTTTAATACATGTCTTGTTATCCTTTCTATAATGATTTTATACTAGGAATTGACCTATCACATGCACAGTTATATGATATAATGGTTATATTGAGTGGGCTCAGCCCAATCCCATGATCTAATTCTTATAGGGGTTTGACATGGATGATATAATGATTATAGGGATTTGACTCAGATATTGTAATGATTATATTGAGCAGACCTGACCTAGTCTCATGATGTAATGATTATAGGGATATAACCTATATGTTGTAATTCTTATAGGGATTTGACCACGATTGTTGTGATTATGGAATGTTTATAGATATAGTTTTATTGGTTGTGAGACATGATAAAATACATTCCATTATGACACTTTTGAAGGTTAGTTGACCATGGTTTTATGGTTTTGGTTGAAATAGATACGTGACATGCTCTGAGATATTTGGACACATATATGAAGCATGTTTTTGTTGTATTCTATTAATTTTTGAATTAATTAATAAACCTATCCATTTATTTATTTCATGCACTTCTTATTAAAATGGTTTTTTAGACATGTTGGTGTTTAGCTATTGAGTTATTCTCACACCGTATTTAGGCAACCATTTGGTACTTGAGTAGATTATGTGGATGCAGGTTTGGAGAAGGGAAATAAAACTTTTTATTGATTGTATTTTCTATGTGGGATGGAGTTTAGAGATCTGACCAACATGAGGTATGGGAATATGGACTTTTGAGTCTTTATTTGAGTTTGCTATTCTCTACGTATATTGTTTATAGCATGAAATTAAGTTGCATTCTAGCTCATCATTATATTATTCCTTTAGTATTATTTGGATTATTCAGTTGGTTTTTATTTTAAATTTATATTTTATTATACTGTTTCTATTATTTCCACATAATGATACTTCTTTATTGTTATTTTATATTTTTATCTATTTTTTAAACTGTAAATACATGGGGTATAGTCTCCCGACTATACTTCTCACACCCCCATTACTATTTGACATCCACTGGCGTATGGGGAGGCATGATTGAGGTATCATAACTGTAACGCCCCGACCCCAGTTACCCAGAGTCGGTGCATTATTACATAACATTGGCATGATCACGAGAAAGATCAAATCTCGAAAGACCGATTGGTTTAGTAGCCTTGGAAACACTAGATATATTCATAAAGTTTTACATTACATCAATAAGTGAAAAGCTACAACAATATATTGTCTCCATATTCCACACTCATATCCCTACATACTATCCCTGCAGGTCATTCATAAATTACTTCTTCACATCCTAGGAAAAATAAAACATAGGAAAGGGGTGAGCTCAAATGCCCAGTAAGGATAACAATATCGCGGAAAATTTCCAAAATAAGCATAAACATTTAAGGCAATGTATAACTAAAACAAAAGCCTTTTAAACTTGAACTTCAACATAGTATGGAAAAAGTAAATGAAATAATGCCATTTACTTATTCACATGGATATTCTACTAATCGAATAATCAAATGCAATATCAATAACCACTTTCATAATGATGGAATGCATAATGCCAGACTATCATAACCACATAGCCAAGGCCTCGTGCCAAGACTACAAATAATATTTTGCCAAGGCCTTATGCCAAGACACTAGTTTTTCTCATGAGACCTACCGATGCATCGAGGAGATATAGCGGGCTCCACCCATCACTTACTAAGTCTAATGCATTCCCATATTAAAAGGTTTAAACATAACATAAACATTCTTATCAAAACTAGCATACGAAATGTCAATACTTTCTCCATAAACCATGAATGGTATAAAAATAACACATCCACAATAAAACATATCACAAAACCTTCAACACAATAAAAAAGTTTTGTATCATAATAAATCAACTTCAAATAAGCTTAAAATCCATCAAAGGATGTTGACATAGATGAAATCAAAACTATTTGAGAGAAATATCTCTTTTATCGAAATCATTGAAAAGTCACACATTTATAAAGGAAGTAATTTAAAAGAGATTTTTGAATCAAAGTGTCTCGTACCACTTTGAAATTTTGAAAAGAAATATAATTTCAAAACATTCATGTCCATATAAATAAATCCTTAAAATCATTTTGAAAACATGAACATTAATTAAAAATATTTAGAAAGATAAATCTTTAAAACATTTAAAATTATGACCTTAGTAAAGAGTACCTTTCACAAATTCTTAAAATATTAATTTTGAAATCATTTAAAAGAAAAATAATTATAAAATAAAACATTTACTTTTAAAATATTCTTATAAGCTTTTAAGGGAATATTTGACGATTTTATAACAGTGGTAAATAGTCGCACCCACCTTATAAGTTAAAAAAAAGACATTCTTACCTTAAATTTGTCGAAAAGGTTAAAAGTGCCTTGTTTAGAAAATGACGGAAAAAGTCCTTTCAAAACACATAAGGGTATAAATGAATTTAACCCATTTCCTAGTAAATAGTAAAAATGTTTTTAAATATATTTTTAAGGAGCATGGATGTGGACGATAAAGAGATCACAGTAGATAATTACGTATGAACAACCTCGGATAATGAAGAGATTGTGAAATAAAACCTTACCTTGCACTTTTTCTTGGTTGGGGTAGGTTAACCTCCTGTATAATGGTGAAATAATTGTTATTTAATTATTCAATAATCATATACATTAATATGATATCATATATGATCTTTTAACATTTCGTTGTTAATAATATCTTAGAATTATCGTCGTTTCAGGTGTTAACTTACTCGTTTTCTTTTATTTATTTTGTTACGTAATCCATGTTTGTAATGGATAGGTTGTATCTTAATCATATACATAATGATATCAAGTCCTTAGATACTATTATTAATCATCAAATGAGAATTATACTTGAATGGATACGATGGAGAATGAATCTCATCGTGTTCGTGGAGACGGTAGTCCGTACGTACGCACGAGCGATAATATCATTCTTTTGATATTAAAATAAAATATAATTGGATGGTATATCATATATACAGAATCATTATCATGCTATATTTATTATTTACATGAGTTACACATCATTATTATACCCATCCAAATAATAATTTATTGAATAACAATTACACCACGACGTGGAGACAGTAAGCCATATGTACGCACGTATGGTGACATGTTATTCAAAGGATGGATAGAATAGTGAATATGGTTGTACCATATTTATAATAACATCACAGTATATATATGATACTGGAGTTATTATTTTAGAATGGTAACAACAAAGGAATAAGAAGTGGAAGAAGAAAGAAACTTGAAAAAGGGTGGTGAAATCATTACCTCTTCTTTGGGTTCTTCCTTTTGATTTGATCAAAAGGGCTCCTTAGGTTGGCCTTCTGATCAAACTAAGGCATCTAGGTTGTATTGAGAGAAGTTGGGAGAGTAGTTGGGTAGAGTTTGGCCGAACCAAAAGGTTTTTAAGGTGTGAAGAAATGAGAAGAAGGAGTGCCCTTTTATAAGAGGGGTGAGGGGCACCTTTGGAAAAGCTAGAAATATTAGTTTATAATAAATTCATATTCGGTTTCTAATGGCTAAGAAGTTGATTATTTAAAGATTAAGGTGGTTATGGGTCTAAAACCACTAAACAAATATAATTTAGAAAGTTTTGGGTACTTATATTAACCTTATCTTTAAGTATTAACTCTAAGTTAATTAGTTTCACTTTTACAATGTCTCTTTGTATTTTTATATTATATGGTTAATAAACTTACTATATACATCCAAGAAACCCCAAAGTGGTCCATTAATGATATAAATATCATGATATAAGTCTCTTGGCCGATCCTTAGATTTTTAGGAATTTAATATCAATTAATAATATAATATTTGTTTTAAAAACTCTTTTATGTCAATTTTGACACTATTCAATAGTTGATTTTTGTGAAACTCATAACATAATTATTACTTCGAAAAAAGTAAATTAAATCAATCCTAATATGTAATATTATCCTATAAAATTAGTTAAATTTATTAAAAGTCTCAAATTATATTTATTTGGGTATTTAGAATATCAATTATTTTAATTTGTCACTATTATGGTTATTATGCATCATCATTGTGTCATAATTAAAATAAATTATTTAAAGTATAAAATTATAAATAAAATATAATTCTGTAGGAAATTGTTTCAGATTTATAATTAATATTTATAGTCCAAAATCCAACATATATAACCCTATGTAAAAATTGTTTTTCTAAAAGATATATGCTTATGTCATTTTTGTACTTATTTTAACTTAATTAACATAAAGTGTCCCTATCACCTACAAGTGGATCCATGGCGTCCCAAAATCGACCCAAATATGACTATGGTCGAACATGTATCAACCAATAAGTTTAGGACACATTTTAGGGTAATTTAGTATTATTATAATATTATTTTGTTAACCCTTATTTACCGGATTTACCCTTAACCATGGTAAATAAAATATTTACCGAAGTAATTATTCAAAATGTCTAAAAATAAAAGTTACATATTTACACAATTTGAACATCCTAATTCCAAATATGGAATCCATTTTACCAAATTCAAAACACAGAAGTGGAAGAAATTAATTTAAAATTAATTCCCGTTGTTAAAACAAAAAGCGTGTTTTTAAGAGATAATAACTATCAAAAGATTGACACTTGTTTATGTCCGGTTTAATTGTAAAATTATCTCCAATGAACAACATTGTATTAAATGGTAAAAATATATTCTAAATATACTTTAAAACCACTCAAATTCATTATTTATCACTTTTAATTATTTTGATTAAAAAAAGTTGTTTTTAATTAAAATTTAGTAATTTTCACTATTCATCAAAATATTAAAGTTATCCGAAAAGTACCAAAATTTCACCCTAGGATAAATTCGATATTCCGAATACAAAAATAAATTCCATTTTGAAATATAAAATATATATAATTTCAAAAAGTAGGTATTACTATTCATAATGGCTAGTTTGATTGGTTGTGGTGTGTGTTAGAACTCGAAGTTGCGTACAACACACACTACTGTATTATTCAAAGGAAAGCATACCATGGAAGCTTGGGATGTTTCATTTTAAATTTTTGATGTCCCCATTTAGTCAAAAAGTTTAAAATATTGTATTTAAAAAGGGTTCACTATTAAAAGTTGATAAAAGTGCAATACTAAAAATGAATTTGTACTTACATTATGTTTAAGAAACTCATAATATGGATTCTAAAATTATAAGGATTATATAAAGTTTAAAATTTAGTTAATGCTATTCATAACCTATTTTGAATGGCTTGTTTGGTAAGTCATGGTGCGATTGAACTCGGTGTTGTGTGTAGTGCAAGTTATTGAATTATTTTGAAAAAATAACACACTATGAAATCTTGGGGTGTTACATTCTCCCCTCCTTCAATAAATTGCGTCGTCACAATTTGAAATTGTTCTTCGAAAATAAAAGGTTGAAAATAGAAAAATATCTTTGTTGGAAAACCCACATCGGAAATTAGGTTACTAAAATTTAGTCTTAATATGAGGAAAAGAGAAATGAAAGGTTCACCACCAAATTATGATCTCTATTAGGAGAACATTGGTGGAAATTAGAGAAATATAATTGGAGGAAAAATGTAAATATTTATAGGTAGTGATTGAGGTCATCAATCACAAACAAGTGAAAATTGAGGTCCTTAAATTCATCAATCTATGATGATTTAAAATACCATCGGTTCAACAAAACATAGGGTATTAGGATAACACATTTCTGGTTTTAGGATTCCTTAAATAAAGTATAATAATTAATTTCTTCATAGAATAGGAGAAGAAGAAAAATATATTATTGACATGTAGAGTTCCATCCTTTAACTAATTTCTACCACAAACTCATCTTTCACTCTAAAAGATAATAGAACGTAAAAAAAATATTCTATTTATCCTATTCGTATAGGGTTCCAAAAAAACGAATTTATAATTCATCTACCATATCTTTAAAAAAAACTACATTATTTAATCCCGGACATCACGTGGGTCAGTGGTAGGTGATACACCCTTTTCGCCCTTCGGTTGTGGGTTCAAGTCTCGCGGCCTTGCCGAACACGATGGGTTGTCGCCCGACCTCCGGGTTGTCCTTTTATGGCAATCCAAAATAATCCAAACTAGAACTATCAAAAATAATTCATTCCAAAATTTATAAGGAAGGTAAACACAATGAAGATCCTTTTTTTTCGCCTAATAACATGTGATCACCTTCATCATGTATTCTTTTAAAACACTGAAAAATCCTGAATTATCATAAAACCTTATTGATTACATTCAAGATCCCTTATTCCTTATAGAATAATAGATATACTCCTTCAATCCAAAAATGTTGTAAACCCCAACAATGATGGAATATACAAATCATTAATCAGTTTCAAGGTAGTCAAGAATATCCAATATAATTTATCCAAAACAATCATGTATTATTCTAAAATCACTACCTCGGTATCAGAACCATATTATGGTTTATCTTTCTCTCAACCATATATTTTCCAAAAATTTAACCTGCTATTGAGTCACTTTTCTTTATTCCACACAATCTCAAGTCCATAATGAAATAGTATTGTAGTACAATACTTATATACTCCATAATTATTATAACAAGTACATTGTTGATACAATACTCAAATGACATAATCAACATAATAACTCTAATCATTCCTTTTCATCTGTGGTAGTATCATAACTTCATTATTATCCAATAGAATCATTTGCGGCATAGTCTGATGACTGAGACATAGGTTCACGTAGTGTCCAAACTCTTTGCAAATGAAGCATTGTACATTTGAAACCATTTTCTTACCCTTGCAGTCACGTACTTTGTGCCCTTTTCCTCCACACTTATAACAAACTCCCATTCCTTTCAGTCAAGTTCCAGGGTGTTTCTTCCCACAGTTATCACATATGGGAAAATTCATCTTTTCCCTCCTCCCTTTATCCATCTTTCCCTCTTCCATCCTTTTCATCCCTTACTTCCCTTCAAAGCCATAGGACTCGGTAAACTCTTTACTTATCAACACATGATATTATTTCTTCATATGATGATAATAAATGGGAGACTATTTCTCTTATAAATTGTGGCTTAGGACCATGAAAGATATGATCCTTGTTTCTCTTTGGATCATGTACATTGCTGGAGTTCTCATTCCTTCTACTGGGCGCCATTTCTAAAAAATGGCATACACTAGATTAGTTTATGAATAACAATACCTAATCCCAAACTTGTAAAACACATAACATAAATTAAATAATTTATGGATATAATCCATAATCATAAAAATGTATCCTTTGAGGAATTATATACTCATAAACCCTTCATAATGGTTTGTAAAGAAAATGAGAATTATCCTAAGCATATCCCCCGGGAGTGTCGTAACCAAGAGTGCAGCAAGGGTCGTTGTCGTGCACCAGTTCCCATTCGAGTCTAGCTCAAAGTGGTGTTTTCGGGTTTTACCCCTAGGTACATCCGTGCCAGAGCCGCCTCTACCTGCTCTATCCAGACAGGGATGTATTGCTCGGAAAACTCACAAAATCTCTACGATACAAAAATTCTAGGAAGTTCTTCTATACTAATCCTCAAAGTCCATCTTAGGCCTATGTGCTCTAATCAGAGTTTATCTAAATCTAGCTTCCAAGGTTTGTACTAAACTTCCTCTGATACCAACTGTAACGCCCCGACCCCAGTTACCCAGAGTGGGTGCATTATTACATAACATTGGAATGATCACGAGAAAGATCAAATCTCAAAAGACCAATTGGTTTAGTAGCCTTAGAAACACTAGATATATTCATAATGTTTTACATTACATCAATAAGTGAAAAGCTACAACAATATATTGTGTCCATATTCCACACTCATATCCCCACATACTATCCCTACAGGTCATTCATAAATTACTTCTTCGCATCCTGGGAAAAATAAAACATAGAAAATGGGTGATCTCAAATGCCCAGTAAGGATAACAATATAGCGGAAACTTTCCAAAATAAGCATAAACATTTAAGGAAATGTATAACTAAAACAAAATCCTTTTAAACTTGAACTTCAAAATAGTATGGAAAAAAGTAAAATGAAATAATTCCATTTACTTATTCACATGAATATTCTACTAATTGAATAATCACATGCAATATCAACAACCACTTTCATAATGATGGAATGCATAATGCCATACTATCATAACCACATAGCCAAGGCCTCGTGCCAAGACTACAAATAAGATTTTTCCAAGGCCTTGTGCCAAGACACTAGTTTGTCTCATGAGACCTACCGATGCATCGAGGAGCTATAGCGGGCTCCACCTGTCACTTACTAAGTCCAATGCATTCCCATATGAAAAGGTTTAAACATAACATAAACATTCGTATCAAAACTAGCATATGAAATGTCAATACTTTCTCCATAAACCATGAATGGTATAAAAATAACACATCCACAATAAAACATATCACAAAACCATAAATACAATACAAAAGTTTTGTATCATAATAAATCAACTTCAAATAATCTTAAAATCCATCAAAGGATGTTGACATAGATGAAATAAAAACTATTTGAGAGAAATATCTCTTTTCTTGAAATCATTGAAAAGTCACACATTTATAAAGGAAGTAATTTAAAAGAGATTTTTGAATCAAAGTGTCCCATACCACTTTGAAACTTTTAAAAAGAAATATAATTTCAAAACATTCATGTCTATATAAATAAATCCTTAAAATCATTTTGAAAACATGGATATTAATTAAAAAGATTTAGAAAGATAAATCTTTAAAACATTTAAAATTATGACCTTGGTAAAAAGTACCTTTCACAAATTCTTAAAATATTCATTTTTAAATCATTTAAAAGTCAAATAATTATAAAATAAAACATTTACTTTGAAAATATTCTTATAAGCTTGTAAGGGAATCTTTGACGATTTTATAACGGTGGTAAATAGTCGTACCCACCGTATAAGTTAAAAAAAAGACATTCTTACCTTAAATTTGTCGAAAAGGTTAAAAGTGCCTTGTTTAGAAAACGACGGAAAGATTCCTTTAAAAACACATAAGGGTATAAATAACTTTAACCCATTTCATAGTAAATAGTAAAAATGTTTTTAAATATATTTTTAAGGAGCATGGATGTGGATGATAAAGAGATCCCAGTAGATAATTACGTATGAACAATCTCAGATAATGAAGAGATTGTGAAATAAAACCATACCTTGAACTTTTCCTTGGTTGGGGTAGGTTAACCACCTGTATAATGGTGAAATAATTGTTATTAAATTATTTAATAATCATATACATTAATATGATATCATATATGATCTTTTAACATTTCTTTGTTAATAATATTTTAGAATTATCGTCGTTTCGGGTGTTAACTTACTCATTTTCTTTTATATGTTTTGTTACGTAAGCCATGTTTATAATGGATAGGTTGTATATTAATCATATCTAGAATGATATCAATTGCTTAGATACTATTATTAATCATCAAATGAGAATTATACTTGAATAGACATGATGGAGAATGAATCTCATCACGTTCGTGGAGACGGTAGTCCGTACGTACGCACGAGCGATAATATCATTCTTTTTATATTAAAATAAAATATAATTGAATGTTATATCACATATACATAATCATTATCATGATATATTTATTATTTACATGAGTTACACATCATTATTATACCCATCCAAATAATAATTTATTGAATAACAATTACACCACGACGTGGAGACGGTAAGCCGTATGTACGCACGTATGGTGACATGTTATTCAAAGGATGGATAGAATAGTGAATATGGTTGTACCATATTTATAATAACATCACAGTATATATATGATAATGGAGTTATTATTTTAGAATGGTAACAACAAAGGAGGAAGAAGTGGAAGAAGAAAGAAACTTGAAAAAGGGTGGTGAAATCATTACCTCTTCTTTGGCTTCTTCCTTTTGATTTGATTAAAATGGCTCCTTAGGTTGGCTTTATGATCAAACTAAGGCCTCTAGGTTGTAGTGAGGGAAGTTGGGATAGTATTTGGGCAGATTTTGGCCAAACAAAAAGGTTTTTAAGGTGTGAAGAAATTAGAAGGAGGAGTGCCCTTTTATAAGAGTGGTGAGGGGCACCTTTGGAAAATCTAGAAATATTAGTTTATAATAAATTCCTATTCGGTTTCTAATGGCTCCAAAGTTGATTATTTAAAGTTTAAGGTGGTTATGGTTCTAAAACCACTCAACCAATAGAATTTAGACAGGTTTGGGTAATTATATTAACCTTATATTTAAGTATTAACTCTAAGTTAATTAGTTTCACTTTTACAATGTCTCTTTGTATTTTTATATTATATGGTTAATAAACTTACTATATACATCCAAGAGACCCCGAAGTGGTCCATTAATAATATAACTATCATTATATAAGTCTCTTGGCCGACCCTTAGATTTTTAGGAATTTAATATCAATTAATAATATAATATTTTTTTAGAAACTCTTTTATTTCAATTTTGACACTATCCAATAGTTGATTTTTTTGAAAATCATAACATAATTATTACTTAGAAAAAAGTCAATTAAATCAATCCTAATATGTAATATTATCCTAGAAAATTATTAAAATTCATTAAAAGTCTCAAATTATATTTATTTGGGTATTTATAATATCAAATATTTTAATTTGTCACTATTGTGGTTATTACTGCATCATCATTGTGTCATAATTAAATTAAATTATATAAAGTCTAAAAATTATAAATAAAATATCATTATGTAGGAAATAGTTTTATATTTCTAATTAATATTTACAGTTCAAAATCCAACATATATAACCCTATGTAAAAATTTGTTTTCTAAAAGATATATGCTTATGTCATTTTTGTACTTATTTTAACTTAATTAACATAAAATGTCCCTATCACCTACAAGTGGATCCATGGGGTCCCAAAATCGACACAGAGATGCCTATGGCCGAACATGTATCAATAAATAAGTTTAGGACATGTTTTAGGGTAATTTAGTATTATTATAATATCATTTTTTAACCCTTATTTACCGGATTTACCCTTAACCATGGTAAATAAAATATTTACCGAAGTAATTATTCAAAATGTCTAAAAATAAAAGTTACCTATTTACACAGTTTGAATATCCTAATTCCAAATATGGAATCCATTTTTCCAAATTCAAAACACAGAAGTGGCAGAAATTAATTTAAAATTAATTCCCGTTGTTAAAACAAAAAGCGTGTTTTTAAGAGATAATAACTATCAAAAGTTTGACACTTGTTTATGTCCGGTTTAATTGTAAACTTATCTCAAATGACCAAAATTGTATTAAATGGTAAAAATATATTCTAAATATACTTTAAAACCACTCAAATTCATTATTTATCACTTTTATTTATTTTGATTAAAAAAGTTGTTTTTAATTAAAATTTAGTAATTTTCACTATTCATCAAAATATTGAAGTTATCTGAAAAGTACCAAAATTTCACCATAGGCTAAATTCTATATTCTGAATCCAAAAATGAAGTCCATTTTTAAATATAAAATATATATAATTTCAAAAAGTAGGTATTACTATTCATAACGGCTTGTTTGATTGGTTGTGGTGTGTGTTAGAACTCGAAGTTGCGTACAACACACGCTACTGTATTATTCAAAGGAAAGTGTACCATGGAAGCTTGGGATGTTTCATTTTAAATTTTTGATGTCTCCATTTAGTCAAAAAGTTTAAAATATTGTATTTAAAAAGGGTTCACTATTAAAAGTTGATAAAAGTGCAATACTGAAAATGAATTTGTTCTTACATTATGTCTAAGAAACTCATAATATGGATTCTAAAATTATAAGGATTATATAAAGTTTAAAATTTAGTTAATACTATTCATAACCTCTTTTTAATGTCTTGTTTGGTAAATCATGGTGCGATTGAACTCGGTGTTGCGTGTAGTGCAAGTTATTGAATTATTTTGAAGAAATAACACACTATGAAATCTTGGGGTGTTATAATAACCACCCCTTTATGTCCATGTAAGAGAGTGTAAGATCTAGTAACATTACATTAATCATGTGTGGGGGTAGAGATATGTATATACTCCCAATTTAATGTTGATATATACCGACAAGTTTCTCTAGTTACTGCCAAATTATGCTAGCAAGATTCATGGATGTGGGTAGAGATTTATGCATTCTTATAGATTACTGCAATAGTATGTTTGTCGGATAACCTGGAAGGAATGGGAATATATTAACACTCATGGTTGATTTTTTCCAAACTTATTATGTTTTCCCAGGCATTGGGCTTGGGTGACCTGAGTAGAAAACTGTTGGCTGGCATCCTCATTGCAATGTGGACTCAATGATGTACAATGTTTTTGGTGGTGATTACTGTAATAGTATCTTTAAAATGACTTATATTATATTTAAATGAGTCCATTATAAACCTCATAATATTCCACTCTCATATAAGGGAGTAAATTTCTATCTCATTCCATGGACAGACTCCTTAAATGATTCAGAATGGAAATATGTGATGCTGGTCTCTTTGTAACTGCTTGTCGTTGGGAAGACAGTTAGTCAGGATTCATGTCTTATAGAGCTTCATGTAAAATATCTAGGGTTAGGATAATACCATTGAGATGTTACTCATTTATCAATGTGTTTGAATCCTAAATTAGAGACATTGGGTGGGTGATTGCATCCTCTGGTCAGATGAAGACCCAACTCGTGAAATTGTCGATGTGTAAGTATGTCTCAGTTAGGAGAATGACATTTTGGGTCATATGGATTTCTTAAGAATATTCCTATAAATATACAACTAACACCAATAATAAAAATTTTAAAATTGGAATAAAAAATAAACACATTTGTAATTTATTGCATAAAAGGATCCATGCTTTCACCATTTTCATTTTGTAGGAGTACATGAAATGAAATGGCCAGATTTATGGGTGACACAGTCAACTTGGTTAATGAAGGTTTCACATCAGGTTCAAAAAAAATTTCTCACCCATTTCTCATAAAGTTTCCAATGGGGTTTTCCCGTGGAACCAAAAAACCCAATGGTTCAGATATTCATGATTGGGCATATACCTTCTTTCCAATGGTAGGTGATTATTGGATGTTTTTACAATGATACTTAGGAAAACACATTGGTCTTAATGATGGGAGGTAAAACTCATCAAACCTTTTTTGGGGGAGTTATTACTTACTATAGTATTATCTTATATATTTAATAAATATTTGTGAATCCTTCACAAATCATAAGGGTGGGACTGGTCACTGTTATATTTGCAATCATTCATTGACATGTGTTGGTGTAAAATCATCCGCATACCTTAAAGGATGTCCGTAAATAGTACCATCTATATGTATCATATGTTCTCCATCAATGTTAAAATATGTATGTATCAAAGGTTCTTAATTTTTTCATTTATTATTTTTTATATTGGTTTTAAACCACACAGTGAGGAACTCGGGAAATCATTGTCATTTAGGGCAACATGTGTTGTTGTTATATTGGTATTAGGCCTATGAGAAGGGATTCCAATGTACACTCATGAAAGGAATTATAACCTGAATATTCTAGTTCCACATAGTTGGACATGTAATACCTTTTAATTACATGTTAAATGTAATATAAAATAAAATTTAACACCATATGGTGAGGATGTATAGGATAAATGTACCTATCAATGGTTTGTGTGGGGATTTCACAAGAACAACCATTTTTGGTTGAACCTTTATATAATATTTCTAGATGATATGGTACTCACTCTGAATTTGGGGTGATGAGGTTGAGGTGAAAAGGAATTGTAAGGAATATGGCCTCCTAGGTGGGAGTATGATCTTACAAAGAATATGGTCTAAAAAGGATGGTGGTGGATTGAAGGTGTTGGGTTTGAATCTCAGAGGGTCTTCAAACATATCCTGAGGGGATGGGAATCAAAGATCATATATTTCATATGATTTTGGTATTTCATATATTGGGGGAGTCCCAATGTTTATTCATTTGGAATATCGACCTATAAAGGTTTGTCTCACAGAGAATATGGCCCTTTGAGAGGATTATAACAAAATTGGGTATTACACCTAGTAGAATTCTTTAGGTATATTTTGATCACGATAGTGGAATGATCACCACTAATCTCTAATACCACATTATTCATGCTTGGTATGAGAAAAAAATATATAATAGAAAACTTCCATGTCACACAATCATGTATGTGAGGGACTTACACTTGAATTGGAGGTCTGTTATGATACTTTCTTCCGAATCCGTTGGTGGATGTGGGTGGGGATATGGAAGGTAGGAAAAGTGTTATTTACAATAATAAAATATAGGGAATTACACTAGTAGTGATGAAAAGGATGGATATATTATCCTTTTCCATTTTTTAAAGAGGGAAAGGATCTGGTGGGGTATTCATGAAGAAAATGGGGTTTAAGCATGTTTCATGAAATGAAAATAAATGGTTGGAATGAAATGTTTTTATGGGAGATTATATGTCTATCCATTTTAACCTTTTATGGGGGTGTCATAGCTAAATTATTCCATGTTGATTTAAAAATTTCTATCCTTAATAGAAACTCAAAATGTTTACCACATTCATAACTAGGTACATACCTGCTTTCCAAAGGTAGGTGGTCAGTTGGGATTTTAGACCCAACAACACTTAGGAACTCACATTGGTTGAGAGGATGGAAGGCAGGGCACATCACACCCTTTTAGGGGGAATTTTTTCCTACTCTAGGATTATCTTATATATTTAATATATGTTTGTGAATCACATCCAAATCCGGATACAGATTTGGTTAACCTAAACAAATGAGTAAGTGTTGAATCCTTTCGTGTGTAAAGGTGGGTTCTATTAATGAGAACATTTTAATGTATCTGAGGTTCTTTATATATTTCCATTTAATTTCTTATAAATGAGTAGATTATTATATTTTTAATCCATATAACCAGAATATATGGAGTTTACTACCATCCATGGAAGCATATGATATTTTTAGAATTGAATTAAAGCTTTATGAGGCTTACTATGTATCATGTTTATAACAAGAATAAAACCATACATATTTTATTAAAACCATATATTTTTATGTCATGTATAAAAGAAATATGTGATGAAACTTTGGCATTTTATATTAAGATCCAGCCTTAGGGATGCATCCAACATATCCTATTTATTGAAGGAATCAGAGTTATCATAGTTTGATCACACCATTGGGAAATACGTTGTGGTGGATTTCCTTGTATAGTGGCAGTCATATCATTTTGATGAATGGGGCTTACAGATAGAGTTTTCTCTAGATAAGGAAGATTCATGATGAGAATGATATGGTCATTGTAAATCCATAAGCTCGTGTGATCCATGTTTGGTGTGAGAAATAAGGGATAACAAGTGATTAGTCACATTAAATATGGATGTGGGACTTATGTGTTAGGAAAACTGCATGAGATGTTTGAAATGGAGATCATGCCTTAGAAAGGTGTCCTACCTATCCTAGTTATACTGAATATTAGAGTCTTTATAGTTTAGTTGGTTCCTTGATCTGCTGATAAATGTGGAAGAATGAAAAACTAACAGGGGAAATTGGGTCCCAATGGTTAGAATATATGATATATGGAGGGAAATATACTAAGGTGGATGACCATTTATGATAATGAATTAGGAAAGAGTCCTACATATATTTTTTATATGGAGAATCATAGTTTTTATAGGTCAATTTGGGTGTATTATTGAATATATCTACTGAACTGGTTTATCATGTCCCAGGAAGTCTTCTTAACATGTCATAATTGTCTTCTAGACACATCTAAGGTGTCTCTATGCCATGTATGAGGTGTTTGGACATGTCTAGGTTTCCTAACAAACAAGACTGAATAAAAATGATTGATCCGGTTGGCTTTTCTAGAGGAAATCGCATGATCTGAATGGCATGTTAGGGTGGAAATCAAATGATCAACATAGGAAGGTTTAGAAGACATTCGGATACATATTTGACATGTTTAGAGGGTGTATAATGATCTGGAAGGATTTTTAAGAGAACATCACATGAACAAGAAGACATGTTTGGAGGGCATCACATGTCCAAGAAAACATGTCCGAATGACTTCATGAGACATAGTTGACATATCCTGGAATTTTCGAATGAAGTAGATGGCATGTTTGGAGCGTTTAACATGACATTCTTTGACATGACTTGAGGACATAATTTGACCTAGGTGACATTTCATGAGGGCTTCACAAGAGTTTCTTGAAATGTATAAAAGGTGTTGTAGGAATTTATTGAAATGTTTGTAAGATTTTATGAAACTTTGTCGATGTGTCTGAAGGACATAAAATGAATTTTTTGATGCATCTAGTGGACTTCAAAAGACTTGTTCGACAAGTCCAAAGCACATCACATGATTTGGATGGAATGTCTGGAAGGTGTCTCATGACTTGGGAGACATGTCCTTATTTTATTAAAATATCCATTAAGGTGACTTACTCCTATTGTAGGGTGTGGAAAAAGTAATAAATTTTCCTAATGCAGCACAGAGGTTGACCAGGGTTGTCTCACTTGAGGATATTTCTCGGTTGTTCAATTACATAATATATATCTCCTAAAATAATTATCTATTTTTAATTAATCTAAGAATGAAATGAAATTTAAAATTCAAATTAAAAGTTAAAATTTATACTAACATTAAATTACAGACTATGATTAGTGAATAAAGATCTTAGTCCTAGTGTTGGATAACATGGGTTCATTCATTATTTATTTATTTTTAAAAATCAATTTGATAATACATTTATTGAAATCTCATTAATGAATTGATTTCCCTTTATTTATTTAGTGTGTGATTTTAGTATGCGTCCAGTACACCTAACGACACCTCCTCCAATACTCAAATAGGGTAACAGTTCAACTGAGAATACTATCCCAAAAGACCTGGCTCCACCGTATGTTGTTTCATCCCTTATGGAAACCCCAACTCCACCGTATAAAGGGGTTTCCTAATAGAAAGGAGGGAAAATGAATTAATCATGGAAAATAAATGAATTTGGAAATATTTCCCTGGTGTAAGATCACCACAACCATGCAATATCCCCTCCTCCCCCAAAAATAGATTTAAAACATTTTAAATTTTAAGTGCAATAATGAAGAAATTACCACATACCTCCCAAGAGACAGGTCTTGGGTAAGCCCATAATTTTTAGGATAAGCGGTCACAGTGGATATATGAAGAGGAAAATGGGATAATTATATTAGGGTTGTAAGGTAAAGAGATATGGAAGAATATGGAAACAGTTGAATTAAATATATGCAAATGCATTACCTGAGAAAAGAAAACTAAATTAAAAAGAAAATAAAAGAAAATTCCTAAGTCATCAGCATGACCCTAGGAATCCATTACAATGTTTTTTTTAACTCCTCCTTCATCATGGGTGAATTAATCTTTATATAGGCCAATGGATTCAATCCTTGGGTCTTAAAATTTCAGATCATCAAAATATTTTTTTAATATTTCATGCAGATTCTGTCTACAAAAATATTGATCATCGTAGGACATTTTAATAGCAGAATTTTGGAATAGTGTCTTCATTAAAGATCTTCCAAAATATCGCCTACATTTCAACACACAATTTAAGATTTATCCTCCTTGTTTTGTATTAGATATATCCAATTAATTATAAGATTTTATTCTCTATGAATGTTTCGTTTTTCTTTCCCAATGTTTGAGCATCCATGTGCCACCTTAATGAAGGTAAATCTTTATAATATTAAACAGAACAATGCCCCATTTAATTTTATTTATATTATAATAGGAATCCCCAAAATTGGATGTGTTTTGACCGATTTATTACCAATTCATTAAGATGGAGTCCACGTGGTCGTCTAGAATAATTTTCCAACTTGATTGAATTTCTAAAACCCTTGGATGGACGAATTAAATCTTGATCCAGAAGAAAAAGATGAATACAATACATATATGAATCCAATAAAAAATAATCAAATAAATTGGATTTTATATTTTAAAATATATTCAAGAATTACCAAAGATATTAAAATCTATCTATATTTCTAAATTAAGGATTTTTCACATTTAAGCTCAAGACACCCTATAAATCCAAAATTATTGTAAATAACAAAAATTGATAAATTTTTAGTGATTAGATTATTTAATTAAAAATAAAAAATTGTGAAAATATTATCTATAAAAATTCCTCCACACTTAAACTATGTTTATCCTAAAGCATAAAATATCAACATGGAATTCAAAGGTCACAAATGTTACCAATATTCAAATTTCAAAGAAATAAAATAAAAAAATTATCAATGTCCAATCAAATTTTCATGTTCCAAAAAAAATATCAATTTAATTTCCCATTTTTCAAAGAAATAATCAATTCATTCATTTTAATTTTCCGTTTTGAAAAATGATGATGCTTCTCCTTTCATTAATTTAATTTTATCAATTTATTATAATTAAACATGCCAAATCAAGATCTACCTCTGTTTTGAATATTTTCTCTCATAAATCATGATATAATTAAAGTGGAGTTATGTTCATATCATGAGAACATGTTCCTTATCTGTAGACTTGTAAAGGAACTAATTTTTCCACTTTGTAAAGACAAAAACGTACATAAAATCACAAGGACTTACAATAAAGGTTCAAAAGACTCTATGGATTAGGGTTAGTGGGTAAATGATTGAAATAATTTAAGTCCTGAAGTGAGAGGTTTGACTCTTAAGTACAATGAATAATTAATCAAGTGGAAACACATGATGAACCTCACTCAAATCCCCTTGATAATGTGAAACACAACACCACCCCCTTTTTATGACATGGGGCACGAGTCAATAAATGATTACAAAGAATGATATCATCCATGTTCTCCCCCTTTTTAAATAAATATCTATAAAGGAACAAATTTATTTATTTATTTTTTTGATTTTTTTTTGTAAATTCTAAAAAAGGAACAACTTTATTTTCTCCTTTGATTATTTTTTTGAAGGAGAATCAGATGAATTGAAAAGAGCATAATGAAATGATGAATCATGTCCAATTTTATAATAATACACTACCCAAAATTATGACACAAACCTCACACCACCCAAGATGATATATTTACTAATGAACGCGTATTAAAGGCCCTCCCCCATAGTGAAGCCTCAAATATCTATGCAAAAATACTAAAAGTATGTGTAGGTAAGCAAAAATCGGCTTGTAATGTGGCTTAAAACTATAAAGAAATTCATGGAATCTATGGGCTAACGAAGTATAAATGTAATGATGGGTCTCAGGTAAATATGTGGCTATCCAAAGTAGTGTCTCAATCATTTTAAATGTGTTTTTGCACTATCATATCTTTGAAAAGTTTCAATACATGTTCTGGCAGGTGGCATGTACCAAGATCACTTAAGAAATATGATCAAGATAAAATAGGAAATATTTAGTATAGAAATACTCTTAGGAATAGGAATATGACATTATAAATCACTAATGGAATGGTTAATAATAAAAAATTAATTCAAATGAATTTAAGAAATTGAAAAATGAAAATTGGTAAGAAAAATTTCATTTACATGAATCAATTAATCCCTTAAAATCATGGGTCCCCATTTTAATATTCATGCTTCACTTTAATCATAAAATTATCCATTTTACTCATTCAATCTCTTTAACATTGAAATATAAAACATGGAATCACTAAATTTATAAGAAACTCATGTCTCATAGATATTTCATGTAAAACATAATTCAAGTGTGGGAATTTTATTCTAGTTTAAATCACAAAACAAAAATGTAAGGAGTTTCAAAATTAAACATTAAAAGTGAACTCCCTTTTGAAATGAAGCTTGGTTTTTTTTTCTATTTGGGGTTTCCATTCTACCATCATGAACCTAAAAATTATAATTCATAAATTAATTTAAAGGATCATGTCATTAAATATAAAAAATATATGAGGGAGTGGGCCTCATGCTACGCTACTTCTATGAAAAAAAATTGGATTCTAAATTCCTAAAAATCAAGTAAAGATAAGTCATGGTACAATCTCCCAAGTGGGACATGGATTCTTTTACTACCTTTAGAGGGAAGTACAAGATATTATCCATGATATGATGGTGGGTGTATCTTCTTGGAAATTAACTGCCACATGTTATTATTTCCATCCTTCAGTTATTTGTTCTTATTGAGTAGGACTCCTTAGATAAAGTAAATCAAATCCCCCCCCCCTTCTCAGTGTGGTACAACATGCATGGCAGGGGGTAAGATGTAGTATGGAACCTCCTCCTATTCAGTTTTTATATGTGCAACATATTATTTAAAATCCATTTGTTTCTCTAGATGTGCTTTATGAAAATAATAATCAAATGGAGATTCAAAATTTAAATTTGAAGTATTAATTTCAAAATCTTCTCTTTTAAGGTAGGAAACGTGTATATTTGGTTCCTCAGGCATATCCACTTGTGTCTATTCATGGGATTCATCAATTATATGATCAATTTCCACAGGGAGACCCAGGTGTTCTTCAACAGGTGAAATTTCATTTTATTCCTCCAAGCCATAGAAAAGACTATCTAATTTTGTAAAATAAGAGGGAGTGACATAAAATTCATATTCAATAAAACTAAAATATATAGAGTCAATGAAAGGTTCAACTCCCTGAGTTAGTTTAGCTTCAATCACTTCTTATGTTGAAAGTTCCTCTTAGAGTTGATTATTGCTAGATGGAGGTAGGTAGTAATGCTCCTCCACCTCAAGTTTGGATTCAACTTCATGGATTTCTTCAGTAAAATATGATAAGACCTTTGGAACTTCATTCTTAGCCTTGAATATTTGGATGTCATTTTTGAGTTTATCGGCTTTGGCCATCAAATATTCAAGTGAGATCCACGTTTCAAGTCCTATTTCCTTCAGTTTTAACTTTATCATTAGAGTATCATCCCTTAATTGGAGGGTCGCCTCAGTGTAGTTAGTTTCTTCCTCATGCACCTGTGAGTAATTATTCAATGCATAATAATTTGAGTTTGAATACGTCATGGTATAAGTTTTTTATAGATTTTTTTAAAACAATGAAAAATATATTAAGTTTTAAAATAGAAAAAGTAAACTAAATAACTAATTATATCCCTATAAATGAAACCAGTTTTGATGCACGTCTATCATAGGATGTGGAAAAGGCAATAAATATTTCTAATGCAGCACAGAGGCTGACTAGGGTCATATCACTTGAGGATCTTTCACATTTGTTCACTTACTTAATCTATATCACCTAAAATAATTATTTTTACTATTTTTAATTAATATAATAATTAAATGAAATTTAAAAGTCAAATTAAATGTTTAAAATTATACTAACATACAATTAAAAAATGTAATTAGTGAAGAAATAAATTGGTCCTGAGTTCATTCATTATTTATTTATTGTTTAAATTAAATTTTGTAATTCATTTATTGAGACCTCATTAATGAATTAGTTTCCCTTTATTTATTTAATGTCTAATTTTAGTATGCATCAGGAACACCAAACCACACCTCCTTCAAAATTCAAATAGGGTAACACCTCAACTGATAATGTTATCTCAAAAAGACCCATCTCCACTGTATTCCCTTTCATCCCTTATAGGAACCCCAACTCCCTCATAAGAAGGGTTTTCCTAAGATAAGTGAGGGAAAATTAATTAATCAAGGAAAAAATGGATTTTGATATAGTGTCATAGTGGATGACTGCTGCACCCATGCAATATTCCCGTCTCCCCCACAAATATATTTAAAACAATTTGAATTTGAAGTTCAATAATGATGAAATTACGAAATACCTCCCCCAGGACAAGTCCTGGGTTAGCCCCTAATTTTTTAGGATAAGAGTCCATTATGGATAGAATAATAATAAAATATGATAATTAGATTAGGGTTTGAAGGGGGAGATGTATGGAAGAATATGGAAACACTTGAATTAAAAATATACAAATGCATTACATTAGAAAAGAATACTAAATTTAAAATAAAATAAAAGAAAATTCCTAAGTCAACAGCATGTCCATAGGCCTCTAATATAATGTTGGTGTCAAACTCCCCCTTCATTATGGGTGAACTTTTCCTTATATAGGTTATGAGATTCCATCCTTGGGTCTTCAAATTTCAGATCTTCAAAATATATGTTTAAGATTTCCTACAGATTCTTTCCACCAAAAGATTGATCATGGTAGGAAAATTTAATGGCCTAATTTTGGCATAGTGTCTTCTTGAATGATCTCCTAAAATATTTTTTATGTTTCATCAAAAAAATTCATATTTATCCTCTTGTAGTATTAGATATGGCCAAATAAATCTGAGATTTTATTCTTGATGAATGTTTCCTTTTTTCTTTCGTAAAGTATGAGCATCCATGGGATGCTTTAATGAAGGAAAATCTTCATAATCCTCAACATACAAACTACCCATTTAAGTTTATTTACATTATAATTTAAATAACCCCAATTGGAATTGTTTTTACTGATTTATGACCAATTCATTGAGGTGGGGTCCACATGGTCATCCAGAATAATATTACAAATTGATTAAATTATTCAGATCCTTGGATGGCCGAATTAAATCCTGATCCAGATAAAACAGATGAAGATAATAAATACAGGAATCCAATAAAAGTGGAATAAAATTGATTATATTTATATTTTAAAAGATATTCTAAAATTACCAAAGATATTTAAATCTGTCTATATTTACAAATTAAATAGTGTTCACATTTAAGCTCCAAACACTCTATAAATCCTAAATTGATTTAAATAACACAAATTGATAAATTATTAGTGATAAAATCGTTGAATTACATATAAAAATGATGAAAATATTTTCTCTATCAGTAGTTCATACAAATTTTATAAAGATTAGAATATCTATTATTCCCATAATTATACCATATTTTTCAATCTTTTTTAGTCTTTATTGCATATGTTCCTCATAGTTTTTCAATCATTAGATTATTTTGGTTTCATGTAACCCATTTGAATTGAAAAAAATCATTCACATATGTTTTATAGACCTCCAAAAGTCTTTCACATGATTTATATGGTGATCACGCAAAGCACATATTCATACTGCATGATCCATTAACTCATTTCATAGATTTAACCTAGAAGTGGACCCTTATTATCACATGAATTCCCACTTAGATAAGTCTGGTCATGAACTCTATGTTGTAGTTTTTGTTGTATATTTTTATTTTGTGGTGGGGGGGAGGGATTTATAGGCCTCACCACCCTAGTTATACTCTTCTATGCATGATGTGTGTCTCACAAACATGATCTAGAGTCGATGGATTATTATTTATCACGTGCTTCGCATGATCCTACCATGGGTCATCAATTGCGCCACATGATAACAACAACTATGAAAAATTTCTACCATTACCATTATTATTGGAGTTTAGATGATCAAATGAATTTAGTATAACCATGTGGGAATTTCAAAGAGATTTCACAAGGTCATTCTAATATATCTGGAAGTATTCATGACATCAGGATGTCCATGAAAATGATTTCACATGATCGTAGATAACTTTGATGGGGTCCTTTGTGAGAATAAGTCATCTTTCCATTGGATGTTCACAAGATCGATCAAGCTTTTCAAAAGGATTTTGCATTACCAATTTCAATAAAATGAGACACATAACTACTTCACATGAAGATCAATATATCTTCCCTTTGTAAGAAGCTTCTACCTTTTCCTATTTTATTTCCCTTATAATTTTACAATGGTATGGGATCTCATGAGATCATGAAATCATTATCATGGGAAGTCAGTCTGTTTCTCCTTGATGCATCATGTGATAAATGATATATGTTTTGATGATGCATGAGAATTGTCACAAAAATCATTTTTCTTTTTTGTGGAGTAAAAGGGACATCATATGATTATATAGATATGTCTGAGGTCCTTCACATGATGAATGTGACACATCAATATGATATCAAATGACAATGTGAACATGCCTCTACGTCATCTATGAGGTCTTTCAAACTGCATGAGTATGTCACATAAATATCAACATAACATTCCATATCATGAGGCTTCTACATTTTGTCACCTTTATTTTACAAAGGGGTTTAGATGATTTTTTGGCATATATGGATTGAAATGTTGCATGATCAGGATAACTCATCAGGAAGCCTTTTCATAATCATCGATTCTTGTCTAGATTCCTTCAAAAGAACATGAGATCTTGTCAAAAGGGTATTTCTGTGATCATAATTAGATCATGAACATCACATGACCCATTCTAATAAACTATTGAAGGTCATGTGATCGTACATACTTAAAAATGTAACGTGATCCATGTGATTCATCCACCTTCCATTCCTTTATTTTGTGGAGAAAAAAATACCCATGCTTCAGGCCTTTCTTCATTTCTAGATTTTAGGAAGCTTATTTGGAAAGATTAACCCCATCCTCAAGAGATATGTCTGTAGGGATAAGGACTCAATTATGAGGAAATTAAATGGCCACATAAGACCTTCAGGTTACCTCCGATTGATGTCTCAGGTGATGTTTTGTCTTCTTGGTGACCTTTATTATTCTACGAAGCATTCTATAAGTAGGGTCCAAAGGGGAGGATCATTTTACTAATGAATCCAACTATATAGAGCTCTTTATATTTCTTTTATCATGGGATTTCTTGATAATAACCCATCATACGATCCATTTTTCAAGACCTCTCTACAAGAATATATTACAATATTTGACCATAATACTATTTCAAGAGCACATTTTGTGAGATATTATTGTGTGTTTATGCCATGTGATTTCTCTATCTCAAAATTTTTTTCTAAATAATCATGAATCAAATATCTATAATTTTCTTTAACATTGAACCAGGACCATAGCCATATGGCTATTTTGCAGGCTCCGCATGATCTACTAGTTTGATTGAATGATCACATGACCATCATGTGGTTCATATGACCATATCAGGGTAACATGATCACAAGTCTCGTAACAGACTATGAAATCATGAGATTCCCCATGGTTCATGTGATTATTTATGTCTTTATGGGTCTTTTAGTTCCTAATATGTACATCAGTTCATGGAACTGTGAATCCCTTCATGGTACATATGATTCGCCTGATGTCGTCGGAGTCATACACCCATTTTTTATGAATTTCTAACTAATATGAAATGGTTTATTTATTTCATACAGATGAATTATGGATCTGCTATGTCATCAAAAAAGAGGCAACAATAGTAGTGTATCTTCAGGATTCCATTGTTATAAGTGTGGATGCAATCTTTCACCGTGTTGTCAAGTAATCAAGAAAAAATATGATAGACCTGTTAGGAGTGAACCTTAGGGAATATCACCTTTTAAACTTCCTACCTCTAGATGGGTCTTGTATTACCAATTATTCTCCCACACTTCCATCATATTCATAAATTAATCCTCCCAATTAGATCCTAGAAACCCATAATACCTTCAGGGAAAACATCTCCCATATAGGTCATTACATTATTGAGGAGAAACACATAGATGGGTATACATTGAAATTTATGCCCACATAATTTGGAGAGAACCATCACAAACCTAATTCATACACCCACATCTACTGCTTGATATTACATAAATCTTCCACAAGCTAGAGTTTTGGGTGGTTTCCTCACTGGGACCTTCTATCAAGGGAGCTCCATAATAGATTTAGGATGGAATTTCTATGTATAGAATATCACCTATGATTTTTCCACAGATCTAAAATAGATCAAGATATTAAATTAAATCTAGATCTCTCAAACCCTTTCCTTCTATAGCAATGTCTTTATGGGTGACATGGTTAGTTGCTAGAGTATAGATAAAAACACATTCCACCTAACTTAAGGAGTGGTGGGTATCAGTCTCTGGCACATCGAACCAATTTGTTGCACAACCATTTTTGGAGTGATGTATGATGAGTTTTCCCCCATCTTCTATATGGGATAACATGGAGAGGACTCATCATTTTTCTAGGGAGTTAATCAATTTAGCTCAAAATACCTTTGAGAAAGAACCACTTCCTAGGGAAGATATCTCATTCTTGTAATAAGCATGTTATTACATCAAGAATGGCTATTATAAACCAGAATCAAAGAATCCAATAGATTTATATAAAAAGGAATCCCCCAGCACTGAGGGTTCCTATTGGCCCATAGTTGAAGAAGGTTCATTCACCAGTTTGGTATGAGTGTTTATTTATGATGTTTACTATAATGTTTATTTGGATAGTTTTCTTACAATGTACTTAAAGGGGGACCTGCTCCCAATGAATGAATATAATGGAATTAGAGTCTCCACATTTACGATGGTGACCACTATAGAAGGATGGAAGCATATTGGTTTATCCATTCCTTTATTGGCTAAATTGTATCGCCTATTATGCCTCTTTTATAGGCGAATATACCCATATATAATATATGATTCCATTCAAGTATTATGGGGTTGGATGGAGGCTCATATCAGAGGCTATGAGTATATAAGAATATATATATCCCTGAAGTTATTTTCAAACCCTTTTTGTGCTGCATCAGCTGGGTAAGGCCCTTCACAGTAAAGTATTGGGATATCAAGGATTTTATGAGCCTCCATTACTACTTCTGCTTTAAACACTATTGAATAGTTCCCACTGAAAGTATTGTTGGAAATGGTGGGGGAATCCTTGAGGCTCAAACCTACATGATTTCAATTTGAGTGGGTACCCTCTCTTCCTGTATTTATGTGATAATTATATGTGAATGGTATAGACCATGCTAGTTTAGCCATTATTTTTGGTGTATTTAGACGAAATTTCCTCCTTCTATTCACTTTCAATCTGAAATCCATATGATGGTGGCTTTCCTGTTCAGGTTGATGTTCACTAAGGAGGAGACTTAGGTCTAGATAAACATTACTTATATTGATGAAGTGATTGTTTTTTCTTACCATTATTATGATATTTGGTTTTTATTATATACAAAAAATATATTATCTGAATCAGTTTGCAAGGCTACAAAGTTACTATTGATTTATGAATCCAATACAAGGCCTAACAAGTAGCTTGTTTTAAGAGGACCAATGACCTTGATAGTTCCTCGTAAGGAAGTGAAACATTTACTTTCAAATTTTTTTATAATAAAAGTGTCTACTATATTTGATGTAGTGAGTGTGATGCCTATGAGGTAAGAAGTTCATGCACTTTAATTTTCCACTTCATTTTAGCGATGGATAACCTTGAGGAGTTCTAATTTAGGCGATGAGATCTATAAATTACTATTCTTGGTACTAATAAATTTAGATGGTTAAACTCGTATTAATGCTCCCAAAGATTTCACATTCAAATAAAATCCCACTTAGGTCAAGGCCTTCCATTGAGACCTCGATGAAATTATGGAAAGCATAAAGGGTTGAATCCACTATACACCTTTAGTAAAGAAAATGGTGGTTCGGGGAACATTGGAGGTTTTAGTGGATGAATAGTGTTATCCCATAATCAAGGAAATTATAAGGCTAAACTTACCATCATATTCAAAGGTCCATGGTGTTGTTTAAATTGTAATGAAATATTTTCTATTTCCATTGATATAGAAGGAAGCTATAGAATACCGACCACTCATGAAATCCCTAGTATATTATTCTATGGGGAATTAACATAAGAGCTTAATTGAGTGGTGAACAAGGGACCGATGGTGAGGGATCCCCAGGTAAACATTCTTGGATGAGGGTAAGATTTCCATCCCGAGGGAATAATAGCATATAGTTTCATCTTCATCACATTCAGTGTCATAAATGTATGAGTACCCTTCCTCAGAGAGGAAAGGTAAAAGGAATAACTCTAAACATTAAGAGCCCTCTCCCTTAGAAACCACATGTGAACATTGAAATTTACCCATTCCTTAATTCGTACCACTCTAATAACTTATTCTGGTCTATCAAAAATGTGTTGGTCCCAGCTGATCTAGCCTCGAGAAAGATGCATATGTTCTTGAAAATACGGGTGAGCATTCTGTTTCTTCAGAAGAACCTTCCCCACTAGTCTTAGATAGTGAAGTGGTAAAGATGGTTTAAGTGCTAGATTAGTTAGATCCAGATCCTACTAATGATATTCTAGATGTCATTTTATTTGACCCTTCATAGGAGAACACACTATTGGAGAAAAATGATGTTTGTATCTACTCCTCAATTGATTTATCGTTGATGTTAGGATGTTTTGGAGAAAATGAGAACTTCTTTCAAAAATAGACACATGGTTCACTATGTTTCATGCCATCTAACATTTGTTTCCACTTTTTTAGCCCTTAAAAGTGGTGAGAAAATTCTTAATTCATAGAAATAACCAGTGGTTCCACCAAGCCACTCGTCATAAGAGGGTGTTGCCTCTTTGCCAGAGGATGGGATTGGGTCAACAAACATTTCCAGGGATACAACCATGAAAGTAATGTTTCCAAAATAGGTCGTATTTTTTGGTTACTTGATGATACAATACCACCTATCCTTAGACCGAAAAAACCCTTCTGCCTCTTTTTTCAGTGCCTTCAACCTGGAGTTTGGAAGTTTTGGTCCCTTCTTCCTATATAATTACTCTAAATGAGTCAAACAATGTAGAGCCCAACACCCCCACTAAATTCATTAAAGACTACCAGAATGACTCCCTCATTTAGTGAATTAATCCCAAAATATATTCATATTCCCATGATTGGATTGATTTAAGATTTAGATTCCATATCACTTTATCAGATGATGCAGAAGCAAGTGCAGAGGGAGATTTGGACCTTAATTTCTAAGGCCCCTTTAGATGTAATGATGGTCTAGCAGCATCCTCTTCGGTTTAAGTTTACCACCCATGGTTATGAGGTTTCTTATTATACAACTCTTCACTCTCTGGTGAAGGAAGATATCTCTTTGAGGGAAAAAATGAGGGGCCTTTAATTAATGGTCGTAGTAACTTAGGATTACTCTTCAATAAGACAGTGTTAGGATGGGGCCTTGAATGAAGTATCCCAATGTGCAGTGGTAGACATAGATCAAAGAGATATGGTAAGAAATAAGATGGTTAAAATCATCCATTTATAGTCTGGAATTATCCATATTTAGCAATATTTGTCTTGATTTCAGCATTCACTTCAGATATATGATAAAAATATATCCAAACAATAAGGGATCCTCGACTTGGAACAGAATGCCAAGTTTGATGATTTTGCTAGGGAGGAGGCATTGCAGTGAGCTACGGAGGTAGAAACTAAATATGTTGATCAATTATTAAAATACATTACTACCTTGGAGAAAAAGTATATTGAGATGAAGGAATCCACCAAGCGCATTCTGTGATGGGATAGTAATTTTTTTACTCTTCCATTACTTGTTTTTTCAAAGGAGAGGATCTAGTATGTGAATATTCATCTTTCTTCAAGCTATAAATGAAAAAATTCTTGAATCTTTATATTTAATTTTCTATCTTTCCTTCATTCATGACGTGAATTAAATTTCACCAATCATATGTCTTGTGAATCATCAACAATACTAATCCTTTGGATAATATCAAGTAAAAATAAATGCTTAAATTTAAATGTTTAAATCACAATAGATTTTCCTGTGAAATACCCATGAATTCCCACTGACAATAGATTCCAAGTTGATGAAGTTCATCTAGTGGTATTGATATTATATGATTCAAATGGTAAACTTGGGGAAAATATGTGTCTCATAGGCAGTATACTTTGTCTTTGGATGAATTCATTAGACTTTTCATGCATAGATTGAATTTTTCTTGGGTCAAATGATGATCCATAAAAGAATTATATATTTTTTATTTATATTATCTTAATTCTAGCCTAACCTTTATATAGGGTAAGGCTTAGAGGGAATATAATTTGATTTTAATCCAGCTACCAACTTATGGGTTTTCAACCTAACATGTTTTGTGCCATTTCCATTTTATGAATTCTCAATATTTCTTAAAGCATGAAAAGTATATGTCATGTGGGAAGAGACTTGAATTTTTCCTAGGATACCCATTTATAGTTTTAAAACTGGCATGAATTATGTCTCTTTTAGTTGGATATTTTATGTTATTGAAAAATAGAACATTTCTATGCTATAGATTAAGGTCATATAGCTCATACCTTTGGGTTTTGTTAGTTTTGAGGCTTCTATATCAAACACTATACTACTAATATCTTTGATCATTATAGCTCAGACTTTCTATTTCTTTAGTTTATGATCTTCTATCTTGGAAATTATATTACTATAGTTTACGGTATTAAATATTGGACCTTATGATACTAGTAATATACCATTCGTGATGAAATGTTCTTTGTGATTTTTAACATCATTTATTTAGGATATATGTCGTTCTATTTAACATCATCTCGTAAGGATTTCTCCAAAGCAGTTTAACTCCAAGTGGTAAGGATGTAAATATGCTATGCATCATAAATCCCTGATTCTAGGAAATGATTGATGAATATATTTAATGGGGTATACATTCTAGTGATGAACCAAAACACTCTAAGGTTCTGAGTTCTTCCACGGTGTTTCCAAGGATGAAAAGGACTGGAGTTCCTTTTTTACAATGATGGGAGGCCTCTAGTTTTTAGGTAAAATACCTTATGAATTAATAGCATGGTCAAATAGAGGTTTATACACAATTTTCCAAGGGCCATGAATTATTTTGGAGATAGTATTGGTGGATGGAGAAATATTAGGGAATCTGAGTCCACCTGAATAGTTGGAGTATGGCTGGTGTAATTTATAACCCAAAAGTGTGAGTTAAGGAATATAAAATAAAGACAACATACCGGGGATGAACCAAAACACCCTAAGGTGTTTAGTTTTACTATGGTGTTAATAGGGATCATGAGTATCAGTGTTTCTTACTTATAAGGAGAAGATGAATCTTGTTGGTAGGTCAAGGACCTTCTACATGATCCCATAGGGATTATATGAATGGTCAAGTAAATGGGGTCCTGAATATTTTTTGACAGCCCAGAAAGATTTTGGAGATTCTAATGTCCGAATGATGAAGTGGGGTATAGTGAAAGGGAATATTGAGGAATGGTTTATATAACCCTAGGGAAGTTGAGCTTTAGGTTGGGAGGATCGATACCCAATCCATGCGGTCTTGAGTCCCATGGTGGGATCCTTCAAAATAGCCAGGAATAGAGTGTACCATTCTTTCTTTGAGGAGGGTTCAAACACCCTAAAGGTTGTATCACTTCTTAGTGAACACACTATCATGGAGATGATATTTGAGAAATCATTATTATAATTTCATCATGGACCAAGGTATTCGATGATCATGGATCAACTTCTACTAGGGCCACAAAATGGATCATATGAAATTTATTTATAATTTATGACACTCTCACTTTTTCCTATACTTTGGAGATGAAGAGTTTAGTGAGAAGAGACTTGAATTTTTATCAGTTCACCCTTTGTAGGTTTTCATCCAGACCAGTTTTATGTCTATTTTACTTGTAGTTTAGGTTCTTTTGATTTGGTACATAAAAGGAAAAATTTTATCTTTATAAAAATTTGATTAATGTTCATGAAATTTAAGGTCATGATGCATAGGAATTGGTATGATGAGAATGCTACACAATAGCCTAATTAGGATACCTCACTTCTAGAGTACTACAATATACTTTTGAGTATAAGATGAAAATGTTATAAATCATGGTTTGAGGTTATAATTCCATGAGCAATGATATCATACAATCATGTCGAGGGTGACCTAGAACACCATATGGGGTTGATACCTCTATGGTGATGTTAGGATCACAAGGATCAAAAATACCTTCCTGTAGGGCCAACATATCTTGGATTGGTAGGTCAAAGCCTTCATGCATATATAAAATAGTCAACAGAGAGATTTATTTTCCTTTCCAAGGTCCATGGAAGATTTTCAAAAACCCAACATGCTTAAGAAATGAAGTGTGATTTATAGTGTGAGGTTCTTAAAAGATAATAAAATAACCCTAAAATTTATTTGACTAGGGTCAGTATATTGTGGTCCTTTGATAGGGAATTATGATGTGTGGTCACCTGCACATTTTAATGAAATGTTGTTGTGATGTATATTTTGTGTATTTTATCATCATGTGACAATGACATTTTCCTTGCAATTTAACATGATACTATAAGGATATGGGAACCGATGCAAAAATTGGGAATGATGTACTTAGAGAAAATTTTCAATATCAAGGGAATTTAGATTTTAGGAGAATTTTTAATATATTTATAGGATTATTGGTGGGTATCCGTATGTCATAACCCTTCTTTCAAGGATTGAATGCATGTGCAATCAAGCTGTACGTAGATCTGACTCACACATAGGAATAATAAGATTTTATAACTCAACTATATATAAGGAGAGGTATAAGTTGATTTTATGATATATTAAAAATTAAAAACTTTTTCTATGAAAATTAACATCATGAGGCATGGAAATGGTCCCTGATATGATTTATGTCTTGGTCGCATCAGCTGGAGCAGTTTTCCAGGACCCCTAAGCTCACATGAGCCATAACTGGCATGAGAAACAATGGACAACTGGGCAGTCAAATGAGCTGTGTGAGAGTGGTTCTCTAGTAGCTTGTTGCATAGGTCTAAACCATATTTAGCTAGAAGTTAACTTTTATCTTTTTATTTGTTTTTTAGAAAATATTGGATATTCAGGTGTCTCTACATATCTTGTGATGTCAGGAATCAAGCCACATATAGGTCTTGCATGAATTCTCCATACCCTGTTATGACATGTACATATAGATATGGGGAATATTTATTTTATATTATATATAGATCCATGATTTAAGATCTAGGCATCACTATGTGTCTTGTGATGATAGGAATTAAGCCGTACATAATTATTGAATTTGAAACTCTCTATATGGGTCTAACCTGTATACAGAGGGGGGAATTGTTCCCATTGATTATTGTAGATGGATCCAAGATTGGGGATCTAAGTATCACTATATATCCTATGCTGATTAGAATCAATCCACACAGAGTTATATAATGGTACAATATCCTCACATATCTAAACAATACACATAGGGGGCATTGTTCCCATTTTATTTGTAGCCAGACCCATGATTGGGGTTGCTGTCATCACTACGTATCCTATGATGATAAGAATCAATTCACACATAGTTCCTGAATGAGAAAATATCCATGAGGTCATGAACCATATACATAAAGGTTATTTTTTACATTTATTATGTTATCTGGACACAGGATTGGATATCAAGTTTTCACAATATATCTTATGATGACCAGAATCAAGACACATATATTTCTTGAATGGGAAGCTCTCCATCCATGTCTAAACTATATGTAGAGGGTGAAATTATTCCCTTTTATTATGGTATCTAGAACTAGGATTAGAGATCCAGGTGTCACTATGTATCCTATGATAAAAGGAATTAAGCCACATGTAGTTATTTAATGATAAAATCTCCATATAGGTCTTTCCCATATGTATAGGGGGAATTATTCTCATTGATTATTACATTTATTCCTTGGATTTTAGATCTTGGTGTCACTAAATTTCATGTGATGATTTGAATCAAGCCAAACATAGTTATTTAATTGAGGTGTTTTGGGATACTAATACCAAGGATAATGTTCTTCTCAGGTGATGTCTAGAGTAATGTAATGTTTTATATCATTAAAGAGACATCAACATTGTAGTTTAATGTTATGTAGAAAGGACTCATGGTGTTCCTTTTAATGTATTTCATTAAATACAATGATAACTATATTATGAACTCATATGTCTTGATCATATGTGGAATTATTTACCTAAATTACTAATCCAACATGTGTTATGTTCGATATGAGAAATAACGAATGGAAAATTTTTCTCTCACAAAAAATAGAAATTAAATAAAAGAAAAAAAAAGAAATTTGTATCATGTGTTGGTTGGGCCAAGATATTGGATTTAGGATTCCCAAGGTATCTCTTTGGGATTAGAACCATGCTCTGTGTAGTTCTAGAAGACCATTTAGTTTAATGTCACATGCCAAGGATGTCAGACATGAAATTTATCATCATATGGAAAGGATGAAAGTGTCTTGAAACGGAAAACGAAATATTATAGCTAGACCCATGAATGGAGATCTTGGAATCACTACATATCCTGTAATGGAAATAATTAAGACACAAATAGTTCTTGAAAAACCATGTATTATAACTTCATGTGGTATAAACATTAACTATGAAATTTAATGTGATGTTCTTAGGAATAAGGTTATTTGATATGAAAAAGAATCCTGGAATGTCATTGCATAGTCTGACATCTTGTGACTGGGACATAAATATTGTGGTAAGACCCGTGATTTGGGATCTGAGAATTACTACATATGATTTGACGGTAGGAATACAGCTATACATATTACTTTTATGGATAGATTCCCTATATTGATCTGAATATCACATATAGAATAAGGAACATCATTTCTCTTTTTTACAGGTCTATCTCATGTGAAGTGAATCATCAGTGAGGCGATGCTTCTTATTCAGTTTAACATAATTTAGTGAGGATGTCTTCCATGCAGTTTCACACTATACGATAAAAAACTATCATGAAATTTAAACTCAAGTGACTAAGATAATAGATGTTGTGTAGTATAAAGTATTTATTATAGTACTTATTATGTGCATCTTAATGTCATGTGGTCAGTATGTTATAGGTTTTATAGTGTCTATCCAAAGTATTTCTTAAGAAACCTTGTATTTGTGGGGGACATGATGATTTCTCTATATATTGTGGATAATGACCAAGATCCATTGGAATAGACCTTATATATAATATAAGTAACTTCCCATTTGGGTTCTAACTTTTAAGGCTTCATCCATGGTATCATTAGGGTTCTAATAGACAATACCAGTTCTCCTTAAAAGAATAACCAGAGGAAAAATTTTGTATTAAAGGCTTGTGTGATCCAATGCTAATGGAATTCATGTTTGTATAGTATAAAAAACATTTTCTCATCAATCTATTTCAATTCATCCAAATTATTTTATAATTTATCATCATATAGGCATTATCCATAGATATCTATTAATAGTGATGGAAAACAGAATACTATGGAAAACACATCTATGGGTCCATACACCAATGAATATGGATTTCCTTGGGTAGTAGTATGTGTGGTGGTATACTTGTCCCGTAATGTATGGAGAAAATTTTTTGGACATGAATTATTGTCTTTATTCACCATATCCTAGATTATATTTTATAGAGTCTTATTAAAGTCATCTATTTATCCATTTTCCCTTATGTGATAGCGGGATGATGGGTTGTACTTGATGTTGTAATCTTGGTATAGTTTTCTTAATTCAGTATAGAATAATTTCATACCATTTTCTATCAATATCGTGTGAGGGACTCCAAACATGGTAATGATATTTGACTTCATGAAGATAATGATATTCTTAATCCTTAATTCCTTTAAGGGTTTTTCCCCATCCCATTTATAAAATAAGTCGATAGTAGTAAGGGTGTATTTAAACTACTTAGTTGTGGCTGGGGGATATGGCCTTGCAATATTTATTCCCCATATGACACATGACCATGAATATTTAGCTATATGTAGAAATTAGACTGGTTGATGGAAAAAATTTCATGAATCTGGCATGAATGACATAATCTAGTGAATTCTATGTAGCATGGTATCATTGTTTTTTCGTAGTAACCTAGCCTCTTGATTTGGTGGGAGAGATTGGTCATAGACTGATGAGTGATGTAAGAGTATGCATGGACTTCTTCCATTATGAAAATAATCTCACCTTCTTCTATACATATTAGTATGATTCCATTGAATATTTTCTTGTAGATGGATTTTTTCTCATTCAGACCATCCCAAAGGGTATAGTTTTCTACTTGGAGTTGTGTCTTTTCCCTTTCATATCGGTCTATTGGAAGAGTCCTATTTTAGAGATAATAAATTATTGTCTTCATAAATCTATTTTTTTATATCAGTTCATCATGATCTGGGGATATGTTGAGATGAATTTTTTCCTCAATGACATAGATGATGACTAATGAGACCATCCTTCGATGCGTGATGCAGAATACCACCTCTTCCTAATCATTACCAACCATAACTATAGCTACATTAGCCAGTGCATTGGAACTAAATTATGTGATGGAGGGACATGATCAAATACTGTTTCATAAGGTAAACTTGCCATCAATCATCTGACATAGCCAATTAGAGGGAAAGATTATTCCTTTTTTATGGGATATTCACTATTGACATGTTTTTATCAATAGGTTCAAATCACATTTGATGTTTAGGTAGGAAATCTATAGTTGTAGGGATATTTTCAAGCTATATATGAGGGATTAATATTCTTCCTCAATATGAGCACAACCATCAGATAATGAGATAGAGTACATAAAAAATCATCATTTAGAGAAAAAAATACAATCCCTAGAAAAACCCGGCTGAGCATCATATTTTCTATCCTCTTGTTGATAAGATGTTGGAATGTACTTTAGAAAAATATCTACCATGTTAGAGGAATGTTTTGGGCATTGAAAAACTATTCATCTATAATTTTGGTGTCCACTGGTGTAATTTCAATCACAGGATATGCTACAAGAAAATCAGCCAGATCCTTCCCTTTAATCGCCTTCTAGGAAAAAAATTGGATGTCATACTATTATAGAATAATCTACCTTAGGGTAAAACACCTATTCACCATAAGATGACAAAAGATTTACTTTAGTGGGTCAATATGAGAGGCCAAGTTGAATTCACTGTAATTCATGTAGTGGAAAAACATTTCACTGCACAGATGAGTGTGAGGAAACTGTTCTTGACATCAGAATTATGGGTGTGAGTACCTATTATCATTAAACTATGTTTTTCTAGACTAATCTCTTTCCCTGCATTATTTTTCTATGTGAGGATAGCACCATGTTATCATTCAATAATGTCCATATATAAGATGAGTGGATTCCCTTCCACTAGTGGAATCATGATTGGCGGGTGTAGGAAGTATTACTTGAGAGTCTCAACGGTTTCTTAGAAGTACTCATCTCATTAGTAGGAAACTCCCTTATTCATTAACTTGGTGAAGGGGGGATATTTTCTGGTCAGGTTGCCTATGAAATGTCGAATGTAAGTGAGGTTACCATGTATCCCACTCAGCTCATTGAGATTCTAAGGGGTGAAATTTCTAGGATTACAATAGTATTTTGAGGTCGACATTAATGGGACGGTGGGTAACAAAAATCCAAGGGATTTCCTTGATTTTTCCCTGGAAGTGAACTTTAGTGGATTCATCATCAAACTATCCTAACACAATTTTTGGAAGATTTTTTGAAGATATGTGAGGTGATGACATTACTATTGAGATTTTACCACCAGTTCATTAGCACCTCATTATTTTATTCATCATAATAAGAGCTTAGGTATATAGTGTATGGAGCATTGGTAGGTAGCACCAACATTATTTAATCCAATGGGAATGAACTAGTCGTAAAAGATCCCTCGGGGTGCTCTGAAGGTGGTGACTTCCTAATATTCAAGGGCCATCTTTATCTAATTGTATCATGAATACCCACCCAAGAATAGAAGGTCTTGGAATCTTCTATTTTCATTGATCAAGATTTCTATAATCATAAATTAGATATTATCCTTAATGAAGTGTTAATTATGATCTCTAAAATCAATGCATTCCCTGATATCCATGTTCGTTTTCTTTTTAGGGATGATGTTGGAAATCCATCTTGGGTATTCCACTTCCGGATTCTTTTCCTTTAATCATTTTTCAACATCTAACTTTAAATTAGTATCATGAAAGGGGTGCATCCTCCTAGCTACCTACCTGAAACCTCAATGTTCATTAGAAAAGACTAGATGGTGTTTATCTCAGGGTTTAATATAAGTAAATCTATATAAATCCAAGAAAAAACATATCAATTTTTCATTAAAAATGAAATGTATATCTATTTCTCCTCGAGATTCATGGAGACACTAATCAATGTAGGCCGTAGATTTTCTTCTATTCTAAGATTTAACTACTTTATCTCATCGATGGTGGTGGAGACACATTCCTCAAATTCAAGAGGGGTGGTGTTGAGATCATTTTATTATTGTTCTATCTCTGTTTCTAGGGATGAATTATCAGATAAGGTAAGAAATCTAAGGTAATATCTATCACTATCAGTATGCGAGAGGTTATGGGAAGAGACATTGTCATCTTGAACTGGAAGAGTCGTTGTAGAGATATTTTGAATATGACTATTTCCCTTTACACTATCACTAATGATAGGAATATCCTGTACATCTAGGATTAAGTCTACTACCTCAATTAGATTTATGGGTAGAACATAATCACTATTGAGCATACTCTATTAATTCACAATGGTGGTACTAATTCCATTGGGGGTTGTAATCTACATATTAGCATTCACCATGGGATTTTTTCACCCTTTTATAGAAACCTAACTCATCATATAAGGATTTTAAAAACTCTAAGGGAGAACTATCACCTGTATTATGCTAACCTTCCCATATATAGGGCATTTCAAACACTGGTAAAATGTTAAAGTTATATCCACATGGATATGAAGCCATGGTCTCCCAAATATTACATTATATATTGTGTCTTACTCGATAACCATGAACTCTACATTAGATGTGAGATCCTCAAAATTAACATTGAGTTTGATCTTCCTGAGAGGTATTTTATCGCTCTTATCATACCTTGAATGTTCTAATTTATGGGAGATAAATATCCCTCTCCATATGTCAAACTTAATAGGATCCAAATTAGGATGAGTTGATCCCGGAAAAATTTTCATTCAAATACCTTCATACATTGACATCATCGAGTATTCTTGAACATACATGGGTATGATATGTCCATGGATGACCTCTTTTTGATCTTTCTCTGTGAACGAGATGCCGACATGGAATTATGATGGCATAGTCTCTACTTGATAAACCTTGGATATAATGACTTCTATATCAAACTATTGTGGATTATGGAGGGCTTTGTTGAGTTATTATCTTAGTTATTTTGAAATATGGAGAGTATCTAAGATTGAGAGTTCAGAAGCAATGACTTCCAACTATTTTAGAATTTCATAATTTTGTTTAAATGGTTTACACTTCCCAAGGTGTGAATTATCCTTATTTTTTTATGAGATGAGGTATTTGAGGTGGATGGTACTGGTGCTTGAGAAATGTTCAAGGGAGAATCTATTACTAGTGGTGTAGGTCACTCTAGCCTTTCCATTTTTTTGGGATGGTTAGACAATCACACACCTACCAATCAGTTTTGTAAGATGACTGGGATAGGTTGGTTACTGGATGGCTCTAAGACTCATCGATGTTTCTGTTGGGATTCCATGAGAGCTTTCCCATCGCTTTCAGATGCATATATTTCTTTTATGGGGATGTGACCAAGATATTGGGTCTGACCATGCCTGCACTATCCCCTGTATCATTATCACCTACACCTACCACCTCTGGATTCCCATTCAGATACAATGAAGACATACTCGTATTCATATTCATCATGAAATAAGGGTTTTTAAAATTTTATTATGTTAATATAAATAAATATGATCTATTCACTTGATGAGGGGTCCATTTTGAGGGATTGTGACCATGATTTAGATGTTGTAGGAAAGAAGTCTGTAAGTGTTAGAGCTCAAATAAGATATAAATATGACTCTTCCTATTTTGCCTCTTCCTATATTAAATAACCGCATTAACCATCAGAATGTGTATTTAATTTCACCTCCCTAGGTTACAGAACCATTATAAGTTTGTGAGGATGTGACCTCATGGTGGAATGAGCTCAGTAAAATGTCTTTCAATTCACCCACTTATAAAAATTCCAACAATTCTTGGATTTTTTTTTTGAAAATCACCATAATCAACTAGTTTGGAGATAACTACACAATTAACCTATTCAAGGGATTTATCCAACATCTATTTTCTAGAAACAACCATTACTTGGAGGAATTAATTGTATAAAAATAAATCCTGGATGGTGTGACCAAACCTTTTATTGAAAGGGAAATATCAAGTATGATTAGTGAGGTAGAACTTATTTGGTTTCCTGGGATACAGAAGCTTGAGTAGATTATTTTCCATGTATTAAATAAAATAACTAGGTACCTTCTTGTGTTATATGTAGTATGACTTATTTATCCATTATTAGAATCCCAGGTTACCCTAATCTCTTTACACATCTAGGTGATGGTGGTTTTCTTGTTGATGGAACTCAACGGGAGGGACCATACGGCTCAATGCCTATATAGGTTCTTGAATGAAACCTATTGCTGGTTTGAGGGTAATATATATAGTATCTTATTTTTCTATCCTTTTCTCATATTTAGAGTGCATTGGATGAAATTTACTACTGAATATAATTTTCCAAACATTGTGCAATTTCAACAAATTCATGGTATCTTCCTAGATATTTCATCAGGATCCAGGGTGTCTACAGTTCATCCTAGATATTTTCAGCATAGAGTTCCAATTTTTTTTATTGAAATAGAGGGATGATGAGTAAATAATTTAAACCTTTCCATCAAGATGTAATGTCATACACACTCTCATTTTCACATTTCATTCTATTTTTTAGGATGTCAACTATCATTTTCATTGGTGTAGAGATGAACTCATAAAGGAATTGATGATGAAAGTATTCTTATCCCATAATGGATATTTGTATAAAGATGTTGTACCAAATTAATGTTGGACATATTAGAGTTTGTACAAACCATCTAAGCTTGGTTACATATTGTTGATCTCATGGACCTATCATTGGGCTATATCGGGATATGAATTGTGTGAGATAATATTTTCTTACTCTGAAAAATCAAATTTGGAGAATTTAGGATTTCTAAAATTAGTTCAGAGAATTGTGTCATCCACCCATTTAGGATATGGCTTCCTCTCAGGTTGCACAAGTTCACGCTACCCTTCTATAGCTTCCCTTAGAGTAACCAAATGTTCAATTGAATTAAGTAGTTTTAGGGATACCACTATATAGGCCACCTCCCATATATAGGTAGTCGGTGGTCCTTGATTATGTGGCCCCATTTCTATCTCCCACTAATTCTTGATCTGTGATAAGATTGAATGATCATTCTAGTGGGGGGGGGGGTATTTTACCGTAATAGAGGAAATTCAGGATCATTTTTTATTTCCTCGTTTATATAGACATGTTTCCTACATCAAGAGCTATCTAGATGATCAGTTTTTACTATTTCAAAAAGATCAGATCTTTCCTAATGTGTGGGAGGAGGGTAATTCATTTCAGTTTGAAGATGATACCCAATATGAATTTTTCCCCTAATTATCTCCTCATCAATTTGTCTGATATTTTTTATCTCATTCTCATATTGTTCCAAATACTTCCTCGTGGAAGGAATTTTAGATCTTTTGGGTGATGAGTGGGAAATGACCACTTTTTTCTCTTTATCCTTGGCAGTATTCTATTATAGTGGTGGAAAATCAATATTCCGAGGTTTTAGGTTTTTGGATTTTCCTCTTGTACCATTTATGTGCAACCTTAGTGCGTGCATCTGTATCACCATCCTATCAAGGTATGTTTTTCGTTCTATGTCCCTCTACATTTTCTCATTAATCCACATCATCTTTTGTGTTAAAAGTGACAAAATTCATTAAGGTGTACCGGGAAATGGTATTTTTCACATTACTCTCAACATAATAGGTTGATTTTATACTACTTTCATCAGGGTAATTTCTCTAACCATGGATATATTAAACCTTTTTAGATTACAACCAATATAGGGTTTGGCTTCCTTTTCCATACATTCCTCAAATTTGGTCTATGGTTAGTGACACTGAGAGAGTTTCTAGTCATTTTATCTAAATGAGCCCTAAATAGAAAAGGGTTATCCTGTGGCAAGATAACTATATTGGATTTTTACCATTGATATTTACCACACAACCTAGGGAACAATTCTTTCTTCCATGATGATGATGATGATGATGATGATGAAAATTCCCCCAGCTTTATGGGATGTGAAATATTTGGGGATACCATTAGAACTTTTTGATCATGTTGTTTAGGATTTAATGATTCTTATTGAGGAGGTGAGGACTACTGGTATGAGAACTAAGATATAAATTCCTCCATCCCACTAATATGGAGTTGATATAGAATGGATGCTGATTTCTCTTGGATACTATCAAGGTGTGATGAACCTGGTGATGGTGATTGAGATAAAAATTACTTTAAAACTATGGGATGGGGTTGGTTTTCAGTTTTTACTAATATCTACTGAATCCTCTTAGGGATTGATGATCTGAGGGGTAAATGTGGTGGAAAAATATTCCCCCAGTATGGTGCGATGGGTTTTCTCCTAGATGGAAGCTTTGAAAGCTATTATTATAAACTATTTGATTTGGGAAAATTATGATCATGTATGAGTTGGGTGAAATGATAGCACATGATAGGATGGTAAGTCATCAGGTTATCCATAACTTTTTTTTCATGTCTAAAATATGTACCCGTTATTTTTAGGGACCCATTTTGAAAATATGTTACCCATACTATCCCTTCGTTCAAGACATAAACACATCATTAAAATGGGGTGATTCTATTGTATTGACCAACTGGACCATGCATTACCTGGTCAACAGATTTCACTGGAGTATATTAAATTATAGGATTCTATATCTAGTGATTTATTCTATTCTAGTGGTGTAGTGAAATGAAACACTTTATACTTTCCCCATCATCTGATAAGGATAACTGATGAGGATTCGACGATAATTTGTTGAAGAGTTTTGGTACAATGGAGTAAAGAGTGTTATAGATTTATGATGTGATTTTTTGGATTAGGGTCCCATTCCATGGAGATTTTAGAAAGTTAAATTTGATAACATAGTATATTGATGGTCTGAAGGTGACCCCCATACTCCGGATAAAGGAGGCATCTAGCCTTCAATAATTGATGAGTTAACCATATATTGTTTCATAGGTAAGGCATGAACTCCTTCTATATCTCATCTAGGATCTCATAATAAAAAGTGGTGAGGGTCCAGAACATGGTGTGGAGGTTGTTTCCTGTTAACTCTCTCCATATATCCATGTAGGATTCTTCTTAATTAGACTCACACACCTCCACCTAGTCAGACCGCAATGTTCACTACTCTGGGTCACTTGCTGATGGTGGTGAAGTGTTATTGGTAGTTTATAGGGAACTATCTATAGTTGACCCCCAATATTTTGAGAACCTATCTATATGAAAACGTCTTGGTTTTGAAAACCAATCTGTATCGATTTTTCTAATAAATGGGACTATTTTTTTTTCTAAGAGAGATACCATTGTGGGGAGGTTTACCCTGATAGCTATTAAGAGTAGATTCCCAACGATCCATCTCCAAACTACCATGATAATTAATATTATAGTAATGATCACCTTATTCTTATTAAGTTGAAGAGTCAAATAACCCTTGAGTTGTTGTAGATATGTGTCGAACAACCTCATGGGAATTGGTATTGATCGAATTAGGGATATGATCCTCATTCTGTGTTGTGTCTGAAATATGCTGACTTGTCTTTTAGGACTGAGAAAGGATATGATTGTAGTCCATGATGGCTGGTAGAATGTATGGATAACTATCTGGTGTTGTAAGAATATGATCTCACTATTGTGATGATACTGGAGTATACCGGTGAGTTTATTCGTTAACGGTAGGAATATGGGCACCCATATGGGTGGTTACTAGAATTTTACAATTGAACTGGGATGAAGTAGGGATATGATCCCAGTTCAAATATACATTCCTCATCAAAATATGTAAACGGACCTATGTAATGGGATAAGGGATATGAGCCTCCTTCTATATAGCCTCTTAAGGATAATAGTGCATTAATTCATCACTGGAAGTAAGGATATGAGCTTGGATTCTATGAGCTGGTGAAATATTCCATATATCTTCATTAACAAGAATACGATCCTACCCTGAGGCATATTACACTCTCACCTAGTGAGCCCCGGTTGGAATAGGAATGTGATCTCGGTATAGTTCCTTTAGAGTATGTATCTCATCTTTTTTTAAAGTAATATGAGCATGTCCTGAGGCATGTTCTACTCTCATTTAGTGAGCACTAGTTGGAATGGTAATATGATCATAGTTTGGTGTCTTTGGAATATTCCACTGGTATTTTTCAATAGGAATGTGTACCTTTCTCGAGGCATGTTCTGATCTCACTTGGTGGTCCCCTATTAGAATGGGGTTATGATCTTGGTTTGTTTCCTCAACCTTTATTAGAATATGATGATAATCCTCCTTAATGATAGCAATCATTTGTTCTCTATCTTGAGAATCCTCTTGTTCATACAGATCAGAGTGTTTTAATTATCTGGTTATCAAGATAGTACTATGTGCCTATCCTTGTATCTGTACTAGTTACAAAATATGCCAACAGATTTATTCAGTTGTTTCTAAAATGTAGTGGCATTTTAGCATAGTGTGTGTAGGAATGTAATTATTCACATTTTCTATGTACAATATGTATTAGAAGATATATTCAATTTAATTGGGGATATATTACCACTCCTTTCCTCCTTTTTCATTCTGAATATGTTGAGGGACTCATGCATAGGGGTTGGGGTATGCACCTCCCCCTTTCTTGTTATAGGAATATTCCCATAGACTTGATCCAAGTGAGTAGGGATATGAAACTAATTTTTTGGATAATGCTGAAATATTTTGGTGGGATTCAACAGTTAAAATGGGGATATGATCCCACTATAACTTATCTAAATCTTTCCACATTCGATGTTACTTCCTTAGTACCCATGCATGAGTATCTAGGGTGGAAATATGTTAAGTGGTTCCCTATAAAAGTGACTGAGGGGAACTGCCAGTATAACACTGGTGATGACGGTTGATAGGATCTCTCCTTGGTGGCTCCTAATGTAAAACCCCAAGAATTAATAGTATTTTATTTCTTCAAAGTAATTTAATAACTTGCACTACACGCAACACCAAGTTCAAGCGCACCACGACTTACCAAACTATCCGTTCAAAAGAGGTTATTAATAATATTAACCAAATTTTGAAATTTATATAATCCATATAATTTTAGAATCCATATTATGAGTTTCTTAGACATAATGAAAAAACAAATTCATTTTTTTCAGATAAAAGAACTATTTTTTAAAAAATGAAATTTTACCACCATTTAATGGAGAACCATTTTTAAATCCAATATTTGAAACTTTTATATATTCAATTTGAAAAAATAAACTTCTTCTTTAGAATCAGGATATAAGAATTTAGTTTCAATAAATTTTTGGTGTTTTTCTGATAACATTCATATTTGTGTGAATAGTGAAAATACTATATTTTAACTGAAAACAACTTTTTCAATCAAAATAATTTGTTGTGTTAAATTATACATTTTAATGGTTAGGAAGTATAAATAGATTATATTTTTACCATTTTATCTATTTAATTCCTTGGAAATAATTTCAATTTGAAATTGAACATAAACAAGTATCAATCTTTTGTTAGTTATTATTTCTTAAAAACACGCTTTTTGGTTTTGACAATGGGAATTAATTTTAAATTAATAAGTGTAACTTATATGTTTTTAATTTGTTAAAATAGACATAATTTTTGAATTCATAATATCAAAATTATCTTAGGGTGAATTTTTGGTATTTTTCTGAAAACTTTCAATTTTTGATGAATAGTGAAAAACACTGAGTTATTGGTTAAAACCGAATTTTTATTTAAATAATTATTTATTTTATTTAAATTTATTTTAGGTAAAAATAGATACATAATACCTATATAAGTTCAATACAATTCATTGGAGTCATTTTATAATAATTTTAGATATATAAAAAATTTATTGAACTTTTTACCGTCTTTTACACACCTCCTAGGAGCATTTGCAAATTTGCATAAAAATTAACTTTACTGCTTCTCTGCGTTTAATTTCAAAAATATGAGAGACATAGTTAATATCAGTAAGTAAAATGTGGTTCAATAAGATGAAAATAATTTTTGGTGAATAATAACTTTTTACTTTTATTTACCATGGTTAAAAGTAAATAGTGTAATTAAAGGTAAAAATGATATTATTATTACCCTAACACATGTCCTAATTCTATTGGATAAGTATAATTTGACCCAAAAAAATCATAGGAATAAAATATGAACCTCTTTGGTTCACTTGGATCAGATTAGGGCATTTATTATTATTTTATTTAAAGGAGAGTTAAAAGACTTAAATTCAAAGTTTAATAACTAAACTATTTTTAATATAGGGTTACACACAATATAAATTAAACTATAAATATTAATTAGAAAGTTAAAAATATTTCCAAAAAAATGTTATTTTATTTATAACTTTTAGACATTAAATAATTAAATTTATTTATGGCACAATGATGATGCAGAAATTACCTTATTAATGAAAGAATCAAATAAATGGTATTATAAATATTAAAATAAATATAATTTCAATGTTTACATGAAATACACGGATTTTATAGGTGAATTTGACATGTTAGGGTTTATTCAATTAATTTTTTTCGAATCAATAATGTTGTGATGGCTTTCACAAAAACCAAATACCAAATAGTGTCAAAATTGACATAAATTAATTTTTAAAAAAATACTATATTATTGGTTGATATAATATTCATAAAAATATATGGTTCAAAAAAGGGCTTAAATAATATTATATATGTCATTAATGAACCACTTTAGGTTCTATTGGAAGTTTAGATTAATTTTATTAACCATATATTGTAATAATAAAAGAAGACTTTGTAAAAGTTAAACTATTTAACTAAGAGTTAAATCTAAAATATAAGGTTAAAATGGTAACCTAAACTTGTCTAAAACCTATTTTTTGAGATTATTTCCACCCTTAACCACGTTATTCTTGAAATAAATCATTTTGGAGCCATTATAAACCGAAAATTATTTTATAATAAAATTGTATTTCATGTTTTTTCTAAAGTGACCCTCACCTCTCTTTTAAAAGGGCACTTCCCCTTCTCTCAAATTCACAACTCCAAAGTAATTTGGCTCAGCCAAACCCTACCCAAATATCCTCCCAACTATCCTACCTTCGTCATAGAGGCATTCATTTGGTAATAAATCCAACCTATGGATCCCTTTGGATCAAATCAAAAGGAAGAATCCGAAGAAGAGGTAATGATTTCACCACCCTCTTTCAAGTTCTTTTCTTCTTCCAGTTACTCTTTCTTTGTTATTACCATACCAAAATAATAACCCCAGTACCTTATATATTTTGTGATGTTATTATAAATATGGAAAAACCATATAAATTATTCTATTCATCCTATAAATGACAAGGTCAGCATACGTGCGTACATACAGATCACCGTCTCCACGTTGTGGTGTAGTTTGTTGTTCAAACACTTCATTATTTGGATGGGTATAATAATTAGTATAAATGATTTAAATAATAAATATAACATGTTAATGATTCTGTATATATGATATACCATCCAAATAGATATGATTTCTCCATCAATATCATGATATTGTTGCTCATGTGTATGTACGAATTACCGTCTTCACAACACGATGAGATTCATTTCCACGTTCACCATTCAACAATGATTATAAAATATATATCATTAATAAGTATGTAATATATGACATAATGATTCTAATGGATATATATATATATATGTACATACATATATCTTATTCACTTAGTTCCATTCAATGCGATAGAAAAACAGAAACAACGTTTATGCGTAAGTACGACCTACCGTCTCAATAAATGGTGTTTTCCATTTCATATATATGTATATTATACAAATTTATATTCTAAATATATATGACATATTAATCATGTTTTATATTATGGAAGTTTTTCAATCATGATCTAAGTGATGAAATCAAGAGTAACAAGTTAAAACATGTATGATAAAGAAAGCGATTATTAACCGAAATGTTAATTTTACATGGAAATTATTATTTAATGGGTAGTATAAAGTCATAAATGAATCATGTATGATATCATAAATATTAATATGGTTTTGGTATAATTTAGTAACATACTACGGCCTTTATACATGAGGTTAAACGTACCCCCGACTAAAGGAATGTGCAAGTTAAGGGTTATTTTCTCAATCTCATCATTATCCGAGATTGTTTATGTGTAACTATTTACTGGGACATATTTATCATCAATACTGATATTTCATAAAAAAATTTCAAAAATTTTTTTTTAAATTTTTATGGGAGGGTATATTTAACTAGATCTTCATTTTAAATTTTTTAAATATTTATCATTCTAAATCGTTTTAATTAATGTCCATGTTTTCAAAATTATTTTAAGGATTTACTTATATAGACGTGAATGTTTTGAAATGATAATTCTTTTTAAAAGTTTCAAAGTGTAATGGGACACTTTTATTCAAAAAAACCTCTTTTAAAATACTTTTTTTATAAATGTGTGACTTCTAAATGTTTTCATGAAAAATGGATATTTCTCTCAAAGAGATTTAAAAATCATTTTTATCTATGTCAACATCCTTTGATGGATTTTAAAATTTTTTAAGTTGATTTATTATGATAGAAATATTCCATACTGTATTGAAAGTTTTGTGATATATTTTATTGTGGATGTGTTATTTTTATACCATTCATGGTTTATGGTTAATGTATTGACATTTCATATGGTAGTTTTTATACAAATTTTTATGTTATATTTCAAAATTTTCATATGAGGAATGTATTGGATATTGTAAGTGACAGGTGGAGCTTGCTATAGATCGTCAATGCATCGGTAGGTCTCATGAGAAAATTAGACATGGAATTGTCCTAGGCCTTTCCCAATTTTATACATGGTTTTGGCCGAGGCCTTAATCATTTTTAGATGTCTTGGCCGAGGATTTGACAAAATGTTCCAGAATATCTTTCCTTATAAATTCCCTCATTATGAAAATAATAATGATGGTTCATGTGGTTATTCGACTAGTAGAATACTCATGACTATGTTTTATTGTGGCATTATTTACTTAGCTCATATTTCATCCATAAAGTGTTCATGTTTATTATTTGTAATGGCATGTGTTTTCAATTATTCACCATGCATATTGTTTATGTTATCTTATGCTAAATTGTTTACCCTTACTGAGCATCTGAGCTCACCCCTTTCTTATGTTTTATTTTCCCAGTATTTCTAAGAATTATATTATGAATGATATATAGGGTTAAGCTAAAATATGATAATGGTGTTCTCCAAGATTCATTAATGTTGTGTCTTGTCTTCTAATGTGTAATGTTACGTTCATATATGTAATCTATTTTCCATTACTGCTAAACTATAGGTCTCTCGAGACTTGATTATTTGTAATCATGCCAATGTATTAAAATAATGCACTGACTCTAGGTAACTAGGGTTGGGGAGTTACAGTTGGTATCCGAGGAAGTTTTGCAATATCCTTGGAAACTATATTTAGATAAACCCTGATTAGAGCACATTACCCTAAGACAGACTCTGATGATTAATATATAAGAACATCATTGAATTTTGGTGTTATAGATATTTTATGTGTTTTCCAAGAAGTACATCCTTGTCTGGATACGAGCAGGTAGAGGCGGCTCGGGCACATATATAGCTAGGGGTAAAACCTAAAAACACCACTTTGAGCTAGACTCAAACGGGAACTGGTGCACGACAACGGGCCTTGCTGCACTCTTGGTTACGACATTCCCAGGGGATATGCATAGGATAATTCTAATTTTCTTTACAAACCACTATTAAGGGTTTATGAGTATATACCTCCTCTAAGAAAACATTTTTGTGATTATGGATTATATCCATAAACTGTTCAATTTACATTAGGTATTTTACATGTTTGGAATTATGAATTGTGATTCATAAACTGACCTTGTGTATGTCATTTTTTAGAAATGGAACCCAGTAGAAGGAATGAGAACTCCAAAAATATGTATGATCCAAAGGGTAAGAATGGTCATATCATTCATGGTATTAAGCCAACATTTATAAGGTAAATAGTCTCGCATGTATTCTCAACATATGAATAAATAATATTGTGTGTTAGTAAGATAAGTAAAGAATTCTCTGAGTCCTATGGCTTTAAAGGGAAGCAAGAGAAGAAAGGGATGGTAGAGAGAAATATGGATAAAGGGAATAGGGGAAAGAAGGATATTCCCATATGTTATAAATGTAGAAATTACAACCTTGGAAAATGATTGAAGGGAATGGGAGTTTGTTATAAGTGTGGAGAAAAAGGACACCAAGTACGTGATTTAAAGGGCAATAAAAAGTTTTCGAATGTAAAATGATTCATCTGCAATGCTTTGAGACACTACGTGAATCAATGTCCCAGTCATATGATTATACCGCAAATGATGTTATTGGATAATAATCAAGTTATGATACTACCTCAAATGAAGAAGAATGACTAGTCTTCTTTTGTTTTTATTATAGAATTTTTCATTTTAGTGTTGTATCAATAGTATATTGGTTACATGAATTATAGAGATAAGTAAGGATTGTACTACAGTACTATTTTATTGAGGATTTGAGATTATATGGTCTTAAGAAAAGTGACTTAATAGTAAGCTACACTTTTTGGAAAATTCATGGTTGAAGGAAAGGTAATCCTTAATAAGGTCATAATAATGAGGTAGTGATTTTGGAATAAGAGATCGTTGATTTGGATAAATTATATTGGATATTCTTGATTTCCTTGAAACTGGTTAATGATTTGTATATTCCATCATTGTTGGAGTTTACAACATTTTTGGATAGAAGGAGTATATCCTGTATTCTATAAGGAATAAGGGAGCATTATTGTAATCAATAAGGTTTTATGGTAATTTAGGATGTTGCAGTGTTTTAAAAGAATACATGATGACGGCGTTTACATGTTATTACCTGGAAAAAATCATCTTCATTGTGTTTAACTTCCTTCTAAATTTTGGACTAAGAGTTTGGATAGAAGTATTTTGGATAAGTCTAAAGGTTGGAATGGATTAAGTTTGAAATTGGATACTATTGTTAAAGTTATTTTTGGATTGTTATAAATAGGACAACCTAGAGGTCGGGCGACAACTAGTCGCGTCCGGCAAGGCCGTGAGACTTGAACCCGCAACCAAAGAGTGACAAGGTTGCATCACCTATGACTGGACTATGTGATGTACTAGTTTTCATATTTTAGTTTTTTTAAAATAGTCTGACAAATGAATTATAAATTCATTATTTTTAGAACCCTATACTATTAGGTTAAATAAAATATTTTTTGAAATATTCTGGAGTGAAAGATGAGTTTGTGGTAGGAATTAGTTTAAGGATGAAACTCTACTTGTCATGTATATATATATATATATATATAATTTTTTTTCTCTTATTAGGACTAAATTTTATTAACCCAATTTCTGATTTGGGTTTTCCCACAAAGGTATTTTCTATTTTCAACCTTTTATTTTTGAAGAACAATTTCAGATTTCGAGGATGCAATTAATAGAAGGAGGGAATAATGTAACACCCCAATATTTCATAGTATGTTATTTATTCAAAGTAATTCAATAGCATGCACTACACGCAATACCGAGTTCAAGCACACCACGACTTACCAAACTAGCCGTTCAAAAGAGGTTATGAATATTATTAACTAAATTTTGAACTTCATATAATATTTATAATTTTAGAATCCATATTATGAGTTTCTTAGACATAATGAAAACACAAATTCATTTTTTTCAGATAAAAGAAGTATTTTAAAAAAAATGAAATTTTACCACCTTTTAATGGAGAACCCTTTTAAATATAATATTTGAAACTTTTATAAATTCAATTTTACAAAATAAACTTCTTCTTTAGAATCGGGACATAATAATTTAGTTTCAATAAATTTTTGGTGTTTTTCTGATAACTTTCATATTTGGGCAAATAGTGAAAAACACTATATTTTATCTAAAAACAATTTTTTTAATCAAAATAATTTGTAGTGTTAAATTATACATTTTAATGGTTTGGAAGTATAAATAGATTATATTTTTAAAATTTAATCTAATTTTATTCATTGGAAATAATTTCACGTTGAAATTGAACATAAACAAGTATCAATATTTTCTTAGTTATTATTTCTTAAAAACACGACTATTGGTTTTGACAATGGGAATTAATTTTAAATTAAAAAATGAAACTTCTAGGTTTTTAATTTGGTAAAATAGACATAATTTTTGAATTCAGAATATCAAAATTATCTTCGGGTGAAACTTTGGTATTTTTCTGAAAACGTTCAATTTTTTATGAATAGTGAAAAACACGGAGTTATTGGTTAAAGCCGAATTTTTATTTAAATAATTATTTATTTTATTTATATTTATTTTATATAAAAATAGATACATAATACCTATATAAGTTCAATATAATTCATTGGAGTCATTTTATAATAAGTTTATATATATAAAAATTTTATTGAACTTTCTACCGTCTTTTACCCACCTACTAGGAGCATTTTCAAATTTGCATAAAACTTAATTTTACCGCTTCAGTGAGTTGAATTTAAAAATTCATAGAGACACAGTTAATATCAGTAAGTAAAATGTGGTTCAATAAGTTGAAAATATTTTTTGTTGAATAGTAATTTTTTACTTTTATTTACCACGGTTAAAAGTAAATAGGGTAATTAAGGGTAAAAAATGATATTATTATTACCCTAACACATGTCCTAATTCTATTTTATAAGTATAATTCGACCAAAAAAACCTTAGGAATAAAATATGATCCGCTTTTATCCACTTGGATTAGATTAGGACAATTATTATTATTTTATTTAAAGAAGAGTTAAAATAGTTGAATTCAAAGTTTAATAACTAAACCATTTTTAATATAGGGTTAAACACAATATAAATTCTACTATAAATATTCATTAGAAAGATAAAATTATTTACTAAATAATTGTATTTTATTTATAATTTTAGACATTAAATAATTAAATTTATTTATGACACAATGATGATGCAGTAATTACCTTATTAATGAAAGAATCAAATAAATGGTATTATAAATATTAAAATAAATATAATTTCAATGTTTTTATGAAATCCACGAATTTTTTAGGTGAATATGACATGTTACGGTTGATTAAATGAATATTTTTAGAAGCAATAAAGTTGTGATGACTTTCACAAAAACTAAATACCAAATAGTGTCAAAATTAACATAAATTAATTTTTAAAACAAATACTATATTATTGGTTTATATAACATTCCTAAAAATATATGGTTAATAAAAAGGGATTAAATAATATTATATATTCCATTAATGAACCACTTTAGGTTCTCTTTTAAGTTTAGAATATGTTTATTAACCATATAGTGTAAGAATAAAAGAAGACACGGTAAAAGTCAAACTATTTAACTAAGAGTTATATCTAAATAATAAGGTTAAAATGGTAACCTAAACTTGTATAAAACCTATTAGTTGAGATTATTTCGACCCATAACCAACTTATCTTTGAAATTAATCATTTTGGAGCCATTATAAACCGAAAATGAGTTTATAATAAAATAATATTTAAAGTTTTTCCTAAAGTGACCCTCACCTCTCTTTTAAAAGGGAACTTCCCCTTCTCTCAAATTCAAACCTCGAAAGCCATTTGGCTTGCCAAAACCCTACCCAAATATCCTCCCAACAATCCTACCTTCATCCAAGAGGCCTTACTTATTTCAGAAATCCAACCTATGGAGCCCTTTGGTTCAAATCAAAAGGAAGAACCTGAAGAAGAGGTAATGATTTCACCACCCTCTTTCAAGTTCTTTGCTTCTTCAACTTACACTTTCTTTGTTATTAACATACCAAAATAATAACTCCAGTACCTTATATATATTGTAATATTATTATAAATATGGAACAACCATATTCATTATTATATTCATCCTATAAATGACAAAGGCAGTATGCGTGCGTGCACACAGATTATCGTCTCCATGTTGTGGTGTAGTTTGTTATTCAAACACTTCATTATTTGGATGGGAATAATAATGAGTATAAATGATGTAAATAATAAATATAAAATTTTAATTATTCTTTATATATTATATACCATCTAATTACATATGATTTATTAAATAATATAATGATATTGTCTCTCGTGCGTACGTACGGATTACCGTCTCCATGACGTGATGAGATTCATTTCCACATTCACCATTCAATGATGATTATAAAATATATATCATTAATAATTATGTATTATATGAAATAATAATTCTACTGGATATATATATATATATATATATATTTATTTATTTATGTACTTACATATATATTATTCACTTAGTTCCGTTCAATACGATTGGAAAACGGAAACAGCATTTATGCATAAGTACGGCCTACCGTCTCCACAAATGGTGTTTTCCATTTTATATATATGTCTATTATAAATATTTATATTCTAAATATATATGATATATATATATATCATGTTTTATATTATGGAAGTATTTAAATCATTATCTAAGAGATATAATCAAGAGTAACAAGTTAAAACACTTATGATAAAGAAAGAAATTATTACCCGGAATGTTAATTTAACATGGAAATTATTATTAAATGGATAGTATAAAGTCATAAATGAATCATGTATGAAACCATAAATATTAATACGGTTATGGTATTATTTAATAACATACTACAGTATTTATACAGAAGATAAATGTACCATCAACTAAAGGAAAGTGCAAGGTAAGGGTTATTTTCTCAATCTCATTATTATCCGAAATTGTTTATGTGTAAGTATTTACTGGGACATATTTATCATCGATACCCATATTTCATAAAATGTTTTCAAAATGAATCTTTTTTTTGGAAAGGTCTATTTAACTAGATCTTCATTTTAAATGTTTTAAAGATTTGTCATTCTAAATCCTTTTAATTAATGTCCATGTTTTCAAAATGATTTTAAGGATTTATTTATATGAACATGAATGTTTTGAAATGATAATTATTTTCAAAAGTTTCAAAGTGTTATGGGACACTTTGATTCAAAAAAATCTCTTTTAAATTACTTTATTTATAAATGTGTGACTTTTAAATGTTTCCATGAAATATTGATATTTCTCTCAAAGAGATTTATAAATAATTTTTATCTATGTCAACATCCTTTGATGGATTTTAAACTTTTTTGAATTTGATTTATTATGATAGAAATATTCCATAATTTATTGAAAGTTTTGTGATATATTTTACTGTGGATGTGTTATTTTTATACCATTCATGGTTTAAGGTTAATGTATTGACATTTCGTATGCTAGTTTTAATACAAATGTTTATGTTATGTTTCAACCTTTTCATATGAGGAATGCATTAGACATAGTAAGTAACTGGTGTAGCCCGTTATAGCTCCTCGATTCATCGGTAAGTCTAATAAGAGAATTAGACGTGGAATTGGTCGAGGCCTTTCCAAATTTGATATATGGTTTTGGCCGAGGCATTAATCATTTATATAAATCTTGGTCGAGGCCTTGAAAAAATGTTTCAGAATGTATTTCATTATAAATTCCCTCATTGTGTAAATAATATTGATGGTTCATGTGGTTATTTGACTAGTAGAATACCCATGACTATGTTTTATTATGGCATTATTTATTCAACCCATATTTATAACATAAAGTGTTCTTGTTAATTATTTGTAATGGAATTTTTTTTCCATTATTCCCCATGCATATTGTTTATGTTATCTTCTGATAAATTTTTTACCCTTACTGAGCATCTGAGATCACCCCATTCTTATGTTTTATTTTCCCAGTATTTCCAAGAAGTGTATTATGAATGATATATAGGGTTAATCTAAAAGGGGATGATGGTGTTCTCAAAGATTCATTTATGTTGTATTTTATTTTATAATGTGTAATGTAACATTCATGTATGTAATCTATTTTCCAAGACTGCTAAACTATAGGTCTCTTGAGACTTGATTCCTTGTAATCATGCTAATGTATTAAAATAATGCACCAAATATGGGTAACTAGGGTTGGGGCGTTACACCTAAACCGAAATGGATCCATTGTTGATTCGATGATCCACCTTTCTAAAATATAGAAGGTGATGGTTGTTGTGATTAGGGATAAGATATCAAAGTATGTGGAAGTGGAAACAAGTGCCATGGTTTCTCTATAGATTTCATTATATGATTCTGAATTGTTGGTTTTAATGTCTGGAGACCCTTTTGTGCAACCTCAAGTGTAGGTATTGTAACATGTTGATGGTATTATCAAACCATTATGTTCTCCACCTGAAGCTGAAGGTTTTGGGAAGGTGAGGTGGTTCTATGACATGTATGGGTTGTATCCACAGTTGATGTTCCAGAACATTCACTAAATGAAGAAATGATCTTAGGTCGAGATTTTGTTTGTCAAAGCAGTGTCTACAATCATGAATACAACAAGGAATAAGGTCACCAATCAGTGCATCATCGTAGGCATGAAATGTTCTCAATTAGATATGCATAGTAAATTTAATTATAATTTTTTATCCCTGGATCATGAATTTCACTCATGTAGACTTCTCATAATGAGAATGGAGTTATTTCGTGGGAACCCTGATTACATCAGATTTCACATCAACCGTACCACTTTCATTTGTGTAGGTGACCAAATAAACATGTCTTGATTCATGATCAAATGATCATTTTTATTATTTGAGATATTAACAATGGGTTTACCATTTTTAATTCATGGAAACATGATGAGTGATAGGAATGAAATGGTTTGATGGGAAATGGGTAGTCTATCCCTTTTAACTTGTGAGGTGGGTGGAAGATCTGAATTATTTCACATCGAGTTCATAATTTTCATCTTTCATAGACACCCCAAATAGTTCCCACATATATTACTAGGTATAGACTTACTTTCGAATGGAAGGCGTTCAAATAGGGTTTTAGATCCAATGATGCTTGGGAACTCACATTAGACAATAGGATGGGAGGTCGGGTTCATCATACACTTTTGGAGGAAACTACTGGCTACTCCAGTGATATCTTACAAATTTAAGATATACTCTATAATCTCTTTATAATACTGATATGTGACCAATTACCCTAACAAAATGTTCTATTGTTGGATATATCCATGTTTAAAGTAGGGATCTATTAATGAAAAAATCGGTATGTATCCAAGATTCATCATCCACTTCTAATTATTTCATAGATATGGGTAACTTCTTAAATTTTTAATCTATATAACTAGGAACTCTGAACTTTACTTCTATCCAAGGAGGCTATTGATATTTTGAGGATGGGATCAAACCTTTATGAAGAATCCTACATATCATGTTTATAACAAGAATCAAAACCCATGTATTTCATTGAAGTCATGCAATTAAAAGTCACACATAATGGAAATATAGGAGGTCACTTAGGCATTGTATACTATTATTGAGCCTTAGTGAGGTATCCTACATATCCAGTTTATAGTAGGAATCAGGGCCACCATAGTTCGATCATGCCCTTGGGAATTACCCTGAGGTGGATACCCTAGAATGGGGTCAGTCATATCATGATTCTAAATGGAGATTACACCTTAACATTTCCCTGTATGGGGAAGATTCATGATGCGAATGGAAATATCATTGAAAATCCCAAAGCCCATGTGATCTATTTTTTGGTGTAAAATATAAAGTATAACAAGTTTTTAGTCCCATTGCATATTGATGTGGGATATATGCATTGGGGTAGCGTAATGGTATGTTCGATATGAATCTTGGACCAAGGAAAGGCATCTGACATATCCTGGTTATTGCAAGAATTAGAGTCTTCGTAGTTCATTTGGATCCTAGATTCACTGATGAATGAAGAAGAATGATAACCCCATGGGATAAATTTGGTCATAAGGATTAGAATATCTATGATACGGAGGGACTTACACTTAGGTGGATTACAATTTGATATTGGGCTTTTGGAAGACATTCTATATACTATTTTTATAGAAGTAATTATAGTTCTTTTAGATCAATGTGGGGATATTACCAAATGCATCCACTAGAGAATTTTATCATGTCCCAATACATTTTCATGACATTTAATGATTGTCTGTATGAATCATCTGGGGTGTCCTTATAGAATGTATGAGATGTTTATTCATGTCCTGGTTTCTTAGAAGACATGCCTAAAGATAATCACATGATCTAGTTGGATTATCTAGAGGACATCATGATCTGGATGGCATGTCTTGGAGTCTTTCTCATGATCAATGCAGACATGTCTATAGGACTCCGTGAGACATAGTTGACATGCTCAGAGGGTGTTTCATAATATTTATAACTTTTAAAGAGGACATCTCATGACCAATATGCCATATCTATAGGTAATCGTATGACTGGGATGACAGGTCTGAAGGACATTGCGAGACATATTTGGAATTTACAAGTGTTATAACATAAAGTGGATTACATATCTGGAGGGTGTCTCATGACTTTTTTGACACGTCTATAGGAAATCATGAGACATGGGTGAAATATCATTAGGTCTTCACATGACATTCTTGACATATCTAAAAGGTATCACATGACTTTATTGACCTGTATGAATGGCCTTGCATGACATTTTTAACATGTATGGAGGATGTCGTGAGACTTGGTTGACATGTATGAAGGGCTTCACAAGAATTGTATGGTGTTTATAGAATACTTAACAAGAATTTTTTTTACATATACAAAGGACATTGAATGGTCTATATGGAATTCCCATAGGGTGTCGGATTACTTTGGTGACATGTCCTAGTGCTTTCTCATGAGGAAGGTAGGTTACGTGAAGAGAATTAGGACTATTATATCTGTTCTTTGAGTAATTATTCCATCTTTTTTAGAAATTATTATTATTTATTGAATATGTTCATCAATGTTTGTCAAGTATTTTATTATTTAGGTTTCATGTGAACCAATTAACATATGGAAATCCCTTTTAATGAGCTGGATGGACAACTGGAAGTCCTTCGCTTGATCGATAGGGTTATCACACAAAGCACATATTCATATTGTGTGATCCATTAAGTCATTACCAAGATTTTATATGGTGCAAGACCCTAAAAATCATGTTAATTTCTTCTCTAACTAGTCTTGTTTTGCGCTTTTGAAATCAATTTATATCATCTATTTTTGTTTTGTGCTGAGGGGGAGGGGGTTATAGGCCTCACCTCCCCATTTATATTCCACCTTGCATGACATGTATCCCACAAACATGATTTGGAGTTATAGGAGGTATTTTTTTATCACGTACTTATCATGATCTTGGAATGGTTCATTCATAGAACCTCGTGATAACAATTATTGAAATAAAATTCCACCATTAAATTATTATTGGACCATATCCAATCAAATTGATTTTTCCTAACCATGTGGACATGTCATAGATCCTTCAAAAGGTTAGTCCAACATGTCTAGATGTCTTTGTGAGATCAAGATGATCATGCAAAGGATTTCTTGTGATCAAAGTTAATACATTTGGGGTCCTTCATGAGACTAAAGTGACTTGTAAAAGACCATTCATGAGATCAACTTGTCTTGTCAAAGGGGCTTCTCATGACCGATGGCGATCACATAAGGCACATAACTCCTTCTAATAAATATTAACGCATCACCCCTTCACAAGAAGAATTAAAATTTTCAATTTTATTTCCCTCCTTATTTTACATGGGTAGGGAATCTCATGACATCATACTAGTGTTGTCATTGATAATCACTCTATTTTTCCGTGATGCGTCACGTGATCAATGCAAAGTCTTGTAATGATGCATGAGAATTATCACAGAAAATCCCTCTACTTTTTTATATATTAAAATAGGAATCATATGGTTAAATAGATTTTTCTGAGGTCCTTCACATGATTAAGGTGACATGACAACATTATCTTATGTGATGGGGTGTACATGTGGCATGGAGATATATGAGGTCTTGAAAATCACATGAGTAAATCAAATGAATATCGATGTAACATTCCATCACATGAGGATTCTTTCTTTTTCCACCATTATTTTTAAAATTATTTTGTATGACTATCTGAAATTAGTTGATTTAAAATTTACATAATCAGAAGAGATCATTTGGCAGCCTTCACATGATCATAGAATATTGTAAGGATGCCTTCACAAGAACATGAGAGCCTGTCAAAAGGTGATAAAAATGGTCATAAGAAGATCATGTGCAGTTCATGACCTATTTAAATTACATTATGAAGGTAAAATGATCATATTTTATTTTTAAGGTTACATGATCTGCATGATCCATCCACCATCCCATCTTTTTTTTACGGAGAAAATGATACCCATGCTTTGGGTATTTCTTTACTTCTAGATTTTATGATTATTATTTGGATGGTGTTAAAAACCCATTTTCATCTCCATTCATTTTTTAAACCCAAAAATTAGACTTATGTATCTGTTTATAGGTGAAAGAAATGCAGGTATATGGACCAGTTCACTTCACATTTTAGGTGGAAATCAAGAAATTAGTACTGCGACCCAAACCAAGAAGCCTCCCACAACTACACCAAATGATAAGATCCTTGTTACCATGGGAATATATTATTTCAACAAGTATTGGGACCTTAGGTACTTGGGATGTTAACTGGGTGAGATTTATTACCATAGGAATGCAATATCAAAGTGTTGATACACTGGTGTGCCCTATTCCATGATTGTATATATCTGGCGGTATAGAAGGAGGTATGGATGTGGTTTCCATAGATAGAAGGCCCAGGTAATGGATTTCCCTACCATTTATATATTAATAGGGTATTGTTACTTGAGGATAATTCACCCATGTGGTACTTGGGAGAATTTGACTGTACCTTTCCCAAGTGATACTTAGGAAAATTAGGGTATATCTCCACCAAGTGATACTTGAGCAGAAATAAATTACCTCACCCAAGTGATAATTGGGTGGGCTGAAATCCACCTCACCCAAGTGATAATTAGGGGGAATGAGAAATACTTTGACCCAGTCATACTTAGGCTGATAAAAAAGAACCTCACCCAAGTGATACTTGGGTATATCAAAGTTGAATTCTTGAGTGGAGAACAACCTGGTTGAAAATAATTATGTTAGGATTCACTATAATTACCAAGGGTCTCCTCAGGTGCATGTCGGAAAGGGACACACATGTTTTTAAGTGGGTATTGGTCCTTCTCCCAAGATTTATTATACTAGGGAAGGGGTGGTTCCTCACAGAGGTCATTACTAGGTAGACCTTTAAAAACTCATATATCCTTTTATTTTTCTTAATTACCTATTATTTTAATGCTTTATGAGCTACCTGAGTGTCTTGGAGACCTAGGTATGGGATTTAGGTGATATAGATTCAATTGTTTATATATCCTCTAGAAGTCCCCAAATGAAGATACCAATGGGTATATTTATTCAAAAGGTATGGACCTTGGGGGAAGGGTGGAACTCAATAAACCGACTTTCATTGGGTTATCATGCATGTTGGACTTGTTTAAGATAATTTTTTTCAATAGATAAACACAAGGAAAAATTTCATGCACTCCAATAGTTTTAGGGGAAGTGCATTAAATTTTTATTTTTCATCTTTCACCATCATGTGTTCGAAATTATTTACTTTAAAATGTAATGTATCACCTCAAAATGGTTCTTTAGCATGAGTATCATTAGGGAATACTATGAAGAATAACTGAAAAAAAATCCTATTTCCACTGAGGGGTTAGATCATAAGCTGGATCTGGATATCTATTTAAGAATAAAAAAAACTCCCATAGGGGTGCTAACACATTCTTACGAGAGAGAAATAAGGATTCAGGAAGAAGTATATTATAAAAATCTATACATGAAGCTGATGATCACCAATAACATTGAAAATGATCAATTCACAATAATGAGGAGAACCATTTCTCCTAATATTGGAAATATCTGAAACTTCTTGATAAATTGAAAATGCTTATTATATACTTGGGTATTATAAAAAATATCCCAGATATGTGTATTGTTGAAACATTAACTAAATGATTTTAATAAAAATATATTAATCCATTCTTAAAGGATTATAAATATGTAATCAAGGTGGGTAAATAATGTGACATACACATGCATACCACTCATGAAAATGATGAACTCAGTTTTCCACCATTACATCCTCATTCACCACTATAGCCTGGTCCTGATTATTTTTTAAAGAAGAAAAAATTAATTGGATGCTCTGGTGTCACATGGGTTTTTAGAGTTTTCTTATTTGACTCAGAATAAATAAACTATTTTAATGGTTTTTTATTTTTACTATGGGGTAATGTATATTTTTGGAAGAGTATTATGGGATATCTATTCAATTTAGGAGGAAAAACTTTGATTTAGATGTGAAACCATAAACCATTAGTTTCATATTCAACAATAGAGTCAAAAAATATTGTAACGATGGTATTTGATATAAAATTTACATAGATTACGGTGATGATGGATGATACTAGAAGAAGTTTGGAGAATGAGATTCTATGTTTTTGTTCAGAAAGTAAAATTCACCTAGATAATAATCAAATGTTTCATTATAGGAAAAAAATAATATTTAGTTTAATAATAACTTAATGTAGTTGTTTTTGGAGGAATTTTTTTTTGATCTATGGTTATTTCATATAGTTTGGAATCATGTAGATATACTGATGAATGTATCAGTTCTATAAGTTTTGAGAAAGTGTTAAGTATAAATCAAGACAGGATAACTAGAATCATGATGGGGAAACCATGCAGCTACAAAGAAATATAGAAGAGTATTAGTGGTTTATATATTCTAAAAATGCACATAGTGGTGAATCCTAGAAAATGATTCTCAAGTGGGGTTTTGTTAGGTTTATCCACGTGAAAACCATTTTCTAGCTAAGTTATTACAACCAAAGGAAGGAGAAATTGTAGAAGTTTAAATTTTTATTCTTATATAAAGATAGTGGAGAAAAATCAATAATTTTTTGGATGTTCAGAAGCTAGAAAACATGATGATATTAGTTGGAATTAGAAAATCATAAGTTACCCCTTTACAGGTTTGAAGGGTAAGTACACATTTCAACTTAATTACATAAGAAACTCTTTGAAGGATACATAAGAGACTTTTATTATTATTTTTTCAGTAATTGGAGTATATAAGGGTCTTTTGGATTATATGTATGGGTAAACACATGATTTTTATAGAAACATGAATTGTTTACTAGAGGTGTAAATTATGGGGATGGAAGTATTTAACTAAATAAAGGATTTCTTTTCGATATTTGATATATATGGAAATTATAGAAAAAAATATTGGAAGACGGTTGCAGTGGTTGCACCAGTTAGAGTATTATTTAACTATTAGGGTGGGGAATTTTTTTTTCATAGTGATATAACACTTGATTGATCAAATTTATTCATCTTAAATTTCTTGAATAAAAGGGGTTTAGCATCCACTCCCACGGATTCAAAATATATTTTGAACCACATAAAATATTTCTATTGTTTGTTTTTTTATTTCTTATAAACATTTTCTTATAGGAGTTCTTGTCTATGATTTTTTTGAAGTGTGTGTTGCTATTAATGATTTTTTCAGCACAACACCCTGATAGGGGGGATCCTTGATTATGGATCATGTCATCTCACCTTTAGGAACACTAAAATTTCTCTCTTTTTTCCCTCTTAATGAGGGATAAAATTAGTAAACAACACAAGGTATTTTATTTGGATCACCTACATTGGGATACATCAATGGATCATGCACGAAAATTTTCATGTGTACCAAAATCACTAAAGCTCACTACTTTACGAGTACTTTTTTGGAGTGGTCTCACTAACCCTCCTGTTTCACTACTAAAAAAAATTACAGAACTCAATACCCTCTTTCAACAAGTAACTCACTATTCCACTTTTTGACATTTCTCTTCTATACATGAAAATGATGAAAAAATATTCCATAAATGGTGTTTCTCTTCGACATAAAAAATTATACATCTAATGAGATAATTAAACTATTAGAATAAAACTATCATCGACATTTAACCTTAAAGATGATATCTGGAATGAAACCCCATTCTTCGGAAATTTTGATTCATCCGTTCCTTCTATGGAATTATTTATTTTAATAGGATCCTAAGATAAATATTTTTCTTAAATTGTATAATCACTGAATATCCCCTATATGGATTTAATTCCTGAATTAATGACTATACAAATAGAACAAAATCATCCAAAAATTGATTATTATAAATTTCCTAAAGTACTAAAGAGTCTAGTAATTCATTATTCATGAATTGGTTACTCGAGTGATGAAATGGACTACACCATTACATTTGTACAAGAACTTGATAGTTTTTCCTTAACATGCCAAGTGTGACGGTTATAGAATCCACCTAGAATCCATTTCATATAGGAAAACATATAAAACAACACACCTTTCTCTATGCCCATACCGGATTTCCTATGGATCATAGGTCAACACCCAGACCACCATGCCTTCCACCATGCCCATAGTTATTTCTCATGGCTCACATGTACATTCCCATATCCACATACCTTGTGAAATAACATGGTCCAAATTGGTTTTATATTTGTTTATTGTCCACGATCATCAAAACTCCTAGATATTTCTCAGGCATTTCCGACCTCTACAATAGAGATCCACCGTCGGTGTGGTCCCACGCCCATTTGAACATTTTGGTAAATTCATTCTCATCACGTCCAATGATATGGGAATGGTCATACTGGGTTATCCTCCTCCATCACCACAACCACTGACCAGGGTGAGGTCTAAGACACAGTGAAGCTCTACTTCACCAAACATTTGAACCTCCTTCATTTTACTTTTGGAAAATAATACTTTATCAAACTTTTCAACAAATACATCCTCAAAATATTTATTATAGATTTTGTCTAATAATATACCCCTTTGGGTTTGTTGAAACTAATCCAAACACTCCAAAAATTATTATTTTTACTTTCAAAACATCACATTAAATAAGTGTGTTAATGAACTACTAATCACCAATTTTAAACTCACGTGGTCCATGATCAGTGTGAGAAACAAGAAATAAATGAATGTCTTTCACAAAAATGTAATTGTAATTATTTTAAGAACAAATATATCCCCATATTTTTTCATTAATATACTCTCCCCCTTCACACTTATACCATTTAAAGACACACATGAATATTTCTCCCTATCTGGAAATGAACCCAAAGAGATCAATTCTATAAAACGTTCATAATGGGGGATGAGAAATCCAATAATTAGAGGTGTGAAAAGATAAATTTATTATGATAAAAACCATGGGGAGTGGGGGTCCATTCATGATCCATCTAGTTATAGGGATTTAGTTGGACTCCGAGAGCCAACTAAGGCTTCTCAATATCCACTTTGGGTAATTCCTTGGTCATGATGCATTTGACTAGATCTTGAGTTGACACATGCTCCAATATCACTATTCTTTAGTACACATTATCCTTTATGAAATAATATTTGATATAAATGTTCTCAGCCGATGAATTTTGTATAGTATTTTTACTTATGTAGATCTCACTTGATATTGACACATAATTAGAATAGGCGAAATCACACATGCTTCAACATCATCAAGTTATTGCTTTATCCATAACAAGTAAGTGCATACTTGAGTAGAATAAATTTAATCATACTCTTTAGTTCTCAAGGATATGAAATAAGGCTTCTTATTTTTCCGTGTTATACATGAAATCCAAAGATACAATTCTCTACTTGAATTATTATTTATTCATTAACCAAACCATCCCAATCCATATTTGAATATCCCAAAGATAGATGTTGTGAGTTACTATTGTAAAACATACCATATTCTACCATATTATTAACATAGTGAGGTATCCTTTTCAAAATAATCATATGAGCTTATTTGGAAAAAATGTATATTACATGTCTTTCCATGTTGTAAATATAATATTCTTGTCAAGTGGCAGTAACAAAATTAAGATTATGATAATTTGTTTATAAAGTGTGACATCGACCACTTTTACTTCTTTATATTTTGATAATTTTTTCCAGGACTAGGCTTTAGATGTCATCATTCTTGAATCATCCATCTAAAATTTATTCCGCACAAAATTTGAATATTTGTTTGACGTATGAGGATATTATCATTTATGTAGATCATCTATAATACAAGGAAATATAATAATTCACTAATAGGATACGTGTAAGATTCAGACATCATGAAATTTGAAAATTTATTACATTGTATTTCATATGATCCTATAATGATAATAACACCAACATATAGAAGCACCATCTTATTCTAATAATTTTATTACTTCTTTTAGAGTTTTTGACTGACCCATCGCCTTTAAATTCCATGAATTATTAGATATTGTCCCAAACATGAGTACCAAGATATTTGTACATACTTTATCTTATTTAATTCCTTCTTCAAATAGAATATATTATTTTCATCATTATTAATGATAAGTCCATATAGTTTCTTGATGTAGACTAATTCTTCAAGGATCCCATTAACAAAGACTAATTTGATGTCCATTTTGTACACCTTGAATCCCTCCTTCACCACTATGGACTAGAATATTATTATTATTTTTATATCATTCCACCATTGAAAATGTATCATCAATATATATTATATCAATTTTATAATTCCCCTTGTACACAAGACATGATTTTTTATGATTCACCTTTCTATCCTCGATGAGTTTATTCCAGAACCCCAACTTGATTCTGATAAAATTCTTGTCATCTATCCATATAAGAACACCCAATGTATCATTATACACTATTTGATTAAGATATCATTCATATCATTTAACCAACTCTAATCATTTTAATCCTATTGAATTGATTTTGGTTCTACTAAGGATAATAAATATACCTTTTTTTGGGCTTTCATTATTCTCCTTTGTAGCGGTGCTGTTCAGTCTCCTACAATGTTTCCATTAATGATTTTAACATAGATCATTCATCTTATTGAATTAGTTGTAATTACTATATATTCTTCACCATATTATTAATTATCATATTTCTATTCATTCCGTGAAACTCCCCCTTAAACTTGTACTTATTTATCAAATTTAGATATGAAAATTATGTTGTTTTGATTTTAAATATTATCATGTGTTGCTACATAATTTCAACCAATCTTGATCATTTTTTCTTTCCTAAAATTTTATAACTTGTCTTATTTTTTATTTTATTAATAACCAAGAAATAATCCTTCATCACCTCGGTCATTAAAATTTCAACACTTCCCATTCTTGAGGATAAAACACTTTCTTACAAACTCTCAAATTTATTTGAGTGGTGGATTCTTTCCATAATAGATTACATGTTTTGTTATCTGTTTATTTCGATATATAAATACTTAGTTAGATATGGAATTTTTTCTAAGAAAAAAATCATATCCAATATATTTATGGAAGATACTTCTCTATAAGCATTATCTGGGCCATGTTATTTAATATATGATTTCTTATTTCAACTGAATCATTTTTTAGGGTGTTCTAACAACCAAAACATTATCTTGAATTCAATTATTCTCCAAATATTCCTAATGTGATGATATTTAAATTCAGTGATATTATTAGTTAATAATTTCTGATTATTCACAAAAAGCATCTTTTTATCTCTCCATTGATATAGAGTGAGATATGTTTACACATTACTATTTTATGAGATAGGTATAATCCGTTCAATATTTCTGAAATAATCAACAAATAATTCATACTACCTTTTCTAGTATAATGATTTAGTTGAGATTGGCCCACAAACATCCATGTGAACTTGTTCAAACAACCTTGATGCCTTTAATTTATTTAGTTTGTAATTATTCTGAATGATATTCCTTTTTTACATATATCACACATGTTTGTATGATCATATGTGAGATGGGGAATATCATGTTCTCTACCACTCTTAACCAAATTCTCTAATATGTTTTGGCACAAATGGAAAAGTCACTTATTCCATATCCTATTCTCCTCCACATTAGACAACATTTAAAAAAATTCCTCACGAAAAGGTATATATTTCCCTTGGTTAATCTTTCTCATAGAATAAGTGGACCATATTTAACATTACGAGTACTTAACATATTTTTGAACTCCAAAGTATATCTAGAGTCACACAATTGGCTAACCCTAAAAATATTTTCCTCCAACTTAAGCCCTTCTTAAACAAACAATCATAAGAACCTCATCACTTTCAAAATGAATGACACAAACATTATTATTATTGATATTTACAATGACTTCTTTATTTCATGTCTCTTACTATGTGAAAAAATTATCCAATATCCATGAACATGACTTGTTTGCTTCCCTCAAGGAAATTTCAGTTACATTAGCCTTCTTAGAACTCCCTTTCTTCACTAATGATACTGATGAGTGTGTATCCTCAATATATGAATACATGTACTCTTATTAATCTGAAAAAATAGAGAATATGTTTTTATTTTATAATATTTTGTAATAATATTTCACCTTTTTCTTTCTAACACTCTGAGATATTATTAATTCCCTTTGTTTCCTGCTTAAAAAAATATTGATTTATGTCTAAATCCTTCACAAAAAAATAAATATCCATCAAAATAAAAATAATTATTAGAAATTATGATTTCTTATTTGTATTTTAATTTCTTTTAGAACAATCTTCTTTATATAGATTACACATAGTAACTGTGTCTCAATTTTTTTTCAACAAAAACACCTGACCCTTATTGAATTTGTATGGTCCTTTTCCACATAATTTGTTTCCTTTCTAGTGTTGTGAAGATATAATTTCTTTCAGGTAGTCAGTTCTTATGTATTTAAAATAACCATATATTTCTTCTTATCTTCAACATGCTTCACCATATATTTTACTCTATATTTAAACCACTGAAATTGATGAATAGGTATATGTTCTTCCTTATAAATTCATTTGGATTGACTTGATGATGATGCATTTAAATTTTCATTTTTTATGACATGTGTTCATAATCGTTCTTGATCATCAGACTTTTGATGGCAATTTATAACTTCTTCTTTAATATCCTTAATTATTTTAATCCTATCTATGATAATTTTTTCCATATGATCAATGATTCCAATTTTTTCTTGAACTTTGAGTTTTAGTTCGACTTTCTTTCTCAAATTTATAAAAAATCATGATTTTAGTTTTTAAATATTTGATTTCAAATATGAATCTTATTCTTATTTTTATTACATTTATATCATGGAATCGGGAACAACTACATTGGAATTATTAGTCTTTTCCCATGAGAGATCATGTTCTTCAAGGGTTTCTTAATATTTTTCATGCAGGACAACCCTTCCCACAACTCCATTATTCTCATCATTACTATATTCATCACTTGGATTATTTTTAATAGCCACAAATTCCCCATCAACCTTGAAATTATAAAATTCTTCTACTTTACATTTTACAAAACTATCACCTTCATTAGAAATAAAAAATCTTTTTTTTGAAGGATCACCACTGAATATTCATCTTACCTATTACATTTTTTTCATATTATTAGGCTTATTATATTTATCATAATCTTATTTATAGTTATTGGGACATTTAAGTAAAATATATAACACCGTTCAACATTTGAAGCAAGAAAGTGGAATATTTACCTTAAACCTTCCTCTTCCTCTTTGTAGATTAGAGTAAAAAAATGAAATAAACTCATGAACTTTATAAACTCATAGAATACCCATGATTGATATATTATTCATACAATTAAAGGAAATATCTTGGGTAATCTCCTTTAATTATTGACTCATTTTCTTTGTTTATCACCTCATAAGACACAATATTACTATAAAAACTGTCTCGTGAAATCTCCTTCAAATACTTGTCTTTTAGAACCAAAATAAATTCATTAAAATTAAGAGGGAATATTTTAATGATCCTCTTCATGATCTTATAATTTTTGAGATCTTTACAAAGGTCTAACATATCTACTACAAGAACATTAATATGATCAAATAAGGAATCAACTACATCATGTGAATTCATCCTTAAGTTTTCATATTTGTTTCATTGAACATAAATTATTGCCTCCCAAACCATTCAATCTCTTTCTTAAGTATTTAAAATACATTCACACATAACATTAGAATTACTAAAATATATCACCTTTATGTATATAGTTTTAGAAAGATCACTTCTCAATGTATTTACGTATTTGGATAATGTATCCAATTCTTTATGATCTTTCTCTATAAAGGACCCAATATATATATTATCAGTATTTCCATAAATAGATCTTGTATAGACTTATATTCCCAAAGACCTAAAATAGTGTTGCATCTAGCTATTTTGAAATTAGAAATTACTAACTTCAAAGATGGTAATAGCTTGGTAGTTGACAATCATATCCATTCATAAAATAGAGAGAAATAATAAACACCCCTTTAATACCACTTTTTTGTTCTTTATTGAGAATAATAGCCTAGGGGGTTAAATCAGGCTACAATAGTTAAACAAAATTATTCCTAAATTATGGATATTTTTCTCTCACATTTAGGAACATATCAAATTTTCTCTTTATTTTCACTCAATAATGGATGAAAGTAGTACATGAAATAATGTAATTTACTTGGTTCACGCAAACTATTATATATCCAAGGCTAATACATGAAAATTTTTCTATAAACTAAAATCACTAAAGATCCTCACTTTATATCTATATGTTTAGAGTGGTCTCACAAACTCTAATGGTTCACTACCATGGAAAATTAAATAATTCACCACCCTCCTTCAACATAGAAGTCACTCCTATGATAGTTGACATTTTATCTCCAAAATAATATGATGTAAATATACACTAAGAATGGTGCTTTCCTTAAACAAATAAAATATAAAAATATAGTGAGAGATTGAAAATCATAGAATAAAACCTTCAATCTTCAACATCTCAGATGAGATCTATGATTCCACCATGTTCTTATGACTTTATGATTATTCAATTTACTTTTCAATTATATTTCTCCATACATGAACCTAATATGGATCTTCTTATTAAATCACCTTTCAAATTTTCATACATTTTATGACTCAAATATATGAATTAATTCCCTCAAAAAAGAAAAATTTATTAATTAATTGAAAGTTACAACCTCAATAAAATACTCAATAGGTCCATAATGAGGTTTTCCAATTTTTTTGAATCAAGTAAAAAAAAATCACCATGTACTAGTGAAGTGAACCTAGCCATTTCTCATTAACATGCCTAGAACATAGGCGTAGTCTCTTACTGGAAGTCATTTTGTATAGGGAAACATACAAACCCACATGACTTGGTCAATGACCCATAGGGGAATTCCTGTACATCATGGGTAGAAACATAGACCACCGAAACTTCCACTATTCCCATAAGAGACTGTATGTGATTCATAGGTACATTCCTAGATCAACAAACCTTATAAAATGGAATGTTTTGAAATCGTTATGCATTTTTACTGTCCAAAATCATCTAAACACCCATAAGAATATTTAGAGTTACCCACCACTACACTAGAAATACACCAAAGGGGATACCATGGGTATGGTCCCTCTTCTAGTTCCCTATTTTGGAAAATACCCCCTCAACACTCCACTTTCTATGGGTGTGGTCCTCCTGAGCTGTCCTCTACCTTCACCATGCTCACTAGCAATGACATTTTCATGGATATGGTGAAGCTCTGCTTTACCAAACATGGGAACCTCCTATTATTTTACTTATATAAAAACATCTTTCATCTACCTTGTCAATGAAAAAAATCAATAAATCCTTAATATATATTTTTCATAACATTTGTGGTGTAATGAATTTAGTGTGTTCTTTATTCTATATTCTAGTGCCTTAATAAAATATTTTCATTTAATTTCTTGGGCTTCCACCTTATATATTTGATAGGTTATCTTCTAGGTGTTCATAAAGTTCACCAGTCCCAACATTATATTGTAGATATAAATGTGATTAATAATAAGAAATCAAGAAAACCACTATTTTAAGTTAGTGCTGTGAAATGTAAGGATCTTAATTGAGTTAAAAGGATGGGTGAACTATAATATTAAAGTTGATTTTGGGTAATAATTACATAAATATTTTCAATTAAAATAATCTTATCATAGGAATCACAATTTAGGAGTGATTCATTTCTATAGTACTCTAATAATAACACTTGTGAATTGAAATAATCAGTCCAGTAATCAATTTAGATATGATTTCATGAATGAAAAACCCTAAATGAAAAGGAATATAGTACTAATGGTTATGGTATCCTCTAGTAATTATGGAAATATAAGTCTCAAACTCTCAACATCTTATTTTAGAAATTAAATATATGTGATTCTAGTCACAAAAGTATATAAATACATTTTATGAAAATAAATTCCATTTAAAAGAAAAAATCATGCCAAATGCTCATCATCCATCAATAATAAAAAACTAAGAAAGAATGTATATTTTTATAAAATATAGATCTAGGGATTAAAAGTAATTAAACATTAAGACAAAGTATGGAAACCATGAAATTATGTAGATCCAAAAACATTCCTTGATATAGAAAAATCAATTATTTAATGACACCACAATCTACCGGAGATTCCCTCCTCAAAATATTTTCTAGGGTTTGAGTTGAGTTATGAATCTCCTATGATCTCCCTTTAGTTCCCCCTGGTGTCTCTATTTAGTTTTAAGTTTATTCCCACAAAAAATAAGTTAAAAATTGAGTAAAACAGTGGTTATGGTGTAGGTAAGCGATGTACGAGTAAAATATATTGTTTTTAAACCAACCATGACTCATGAATTTTAACCTGGTATAATTTATTCATGGTTTAATTCTTATTTATATATTTAAAATCCATTTATCCAAAGTGTAAATTCTATTCAAACTCATTTTTTTATTTGGCACTATTTCTGGTTATCTTAGCGGAGAATCTAAACTGCACACCACCATAATATTGTATATTTTTCACTAAAACTTCTCAAAATCAAGAATTATTTTTTTTATACTTAATATAGTCCAAATAAACATAAATATAATATTTAAACATGATAAAACATAATTAGGAACAATCTGAAACATTTTTATATGAAAAATACATGAAAATTTATAACATAAAATAGATTTATCAAACACCACCACACTTTAAAATTCCTTGATTTTAATCGATCCTAAATAATAATTTCAAGGGGACCATAAAAGAAACAATTATAAATATCACAAATCATATCAATTAATCAACATTATTTTAATTGAATAATCATTAAAACTCCTACATTCATCCTTTATAACTTACTAATTACCAAAGCAAGAAAGAAAAGTAAACTCCTACTCATTATTTAGATTTCTTTATATATCATTATTTTTTTAATTATTAAATATCCATTTATAATTTAAAATATTTTCATAATATCTATATCCATTTTCTCAAATAACTGGGTAAAATAAACAATGATTTTTTAAACACTAAATGGCTTGTTATCACATTTATAGGTCTCACGATCTCAGTGACTTTAAAAATTGAAACATAGTGGTGTGTTACTATCATCTTGTGATTTATTTTTAATATATTATATTTTTAATTCATGTGAGATAATAACATTGTTTTTTTAACCATATGTTTTACAAAGGGCACACCTCAATTGGTTTTAAAATAAGTAAGATTGTGTAATAACTAAAAGTGTGGTGTCAATAAGACCAGTTCATAACTTACCCCAAAACATTAAATAAATACTTAAATTTAAATAATTACATTAATTTAAACCAATCCATAAATATTTCATATTTAAATAAATATTTTGAAGATAAAAATTCAAAATATTTTACTTGAAATTTATTAATACAACTGATCTGAAATAATGGTTCCTCAATCAATGAATATGCAAAAACATCAAAATGATTCATCCAAGTTCATCATGATTTAACTAATATATATGTGTGAGATTTATAAAAATAAATCAAATTATATCTAAGATAAATTCATCATCATTGTTCAGGAAAAATGAATTATTCAAGTGTGGTATATATAAGAACCTCCCCTACACTTAAAACAAAAATATTTCTTATAATATCCATTTTGGATGAATGCTTGCATATAAAACATAAAAAATTTCAATAAATTATATTCACACAAAAAATAAATATAAAATGTATTATAAGGAAAATAATCCCATCATAGTTACTCAAGTCACATCTTAAGACTCGTATGAATGAAAGTCCTAAACTCCCTCACATTATCCAATGTCAGGACATTATAAAAAATAAGACCATAAAAATATAAAACCATGATTCTTTGATAGTTATAATGAATGATCCTCTATATGATAAGTAATAAATGTGTATAAGATCCCTTATTTCATTGAAAATGTAGGATCTTAATGATTAAATGTGAATACTAATGGTGTAAATTTTATTTTGTCATGTAAAATGAAAACAAATTAGATTGAAATGAAAAATAAAAACATAAAATAGAAAAATAAATGTTTTTATTTATTGGGTTACCTATAAAATAACCTTTATTTATATTCATTTTTTTAACAATGTATCCAAATTATCATTTGTATTTTATTAAAGGACATGGATTCCTCTCAGTAAACCATCATAAGTGACTATTTCCTTTGCCTCTTGTTTAAAATTATCTTTATTTAGGAGGATTATGTGGTGGTTTAAAAAATACCTTCTCCGTGGATAGAAAACCCTGAATGCGGTCCATTTATTTTCCATTATCATCAAGAAATACACCTATATTTGGATTTATGGGGTAACAAATCTTTGATTCATGATAGGTAGGTATAAAAATAACAATTCCCATATTGTTTGTTTATGATCCTTAATTAAAAAAACCGTAAATTTCTCAAAAAACACACTTATGGAGAAAGCGGAAATTGAATTGGGATTTCTGAATTAAATGGATGGCAATTTTTGCATAATCATAACATGATATATTAGAATTTTTATTATTAACACATGAAAAATTATTTTCAATATAATTAAAATCAATACATCCTAGATTCACATCATATCACACTTCTATACTTGAAACATTAGTAAGAGATTCAATTTCATAATAATTAACATCCTCAACCCCATTTTGAAAATAAATTTTTTTAGTAAATGAATTTGTAGGGGTGGTAAACTTATATGAATTATCCATATATTCAATTATATTAGTTGTAAAATCACATCCCTCATACAAACACTCAACCAAACCTTCCAATCCATCTAAATATTCCTTGTTATTTATTACCTCTAATTTTATCCCCTATAAAGAACCAAAATTTTTAAATATATTACATTTAAAAAAAATCATTTAGTGAAGGCATATATCTTAGATAAAAAAATTTAAGTATGAAAACTTATTCTCTTATTTTTGTGAAGGTTTCAGTTATGTTGGTCATGGAAATGAGCTCATTTCATTATAGGAATTCCATAAATATTTATTACAAAATTGTTGTGTAAAATGTGGTTGACACTAATAATTATCAAATAAATCATAAAATATTGGTGGATTAACACACTGGTATGGGGAAGACTCATATTACCATTCATTACTTGATATATATAAAATTTCAAAGTGATCACCAATGGTTTAATTTTCTCCACTCACATACCTCATATCCCAAAGATTCATTTCCCCAAACATATTATACAAGATTTATTAAGAAAATAGATATAACTTTTTTTTATTTTTTCAACAAATAAGAAAACAATTACTAAATAAATTTCCCTTATCTAGTAACAAGTCTATAATATGAAACTATAACAATTTATTCAAATCATTACATTCCATTCCTAGTGTGTAAAAAATTATAAATTTATATAGAATTAAAAACAAACTATATAGCTAGTGAATGTAGGGTTGGACCCCACAAAAAATAATGATAAACCTTGGGTCTATTACTTTAAGAAACTATATTGTTTAAAAAATTTGATTGGAAAATTGAAAACAAACACAAAATAGGCTTTGTTAATGATAATTGAGGTATGAGATCTTAATTAAATTTAAATGAAATGAGCATTCAAATTTATATGGTGATTTAGGACCCTAATCACTCAAATAGTTTCAGTTATTGAATGGTTGTTGTGGGATTAAATTGTATGAGTGATTCCTTGTTTGGTACAAAAAATAGAACCTTTAGTTAATTACCTAGTTTGATATATAATTTAAATATTTTTTAGAATGAAAAAACAATAAATGAAAAAGATAATGAATCCAATAGTCATGGTACCTCTAATCCTAATTTTGGTTGTTTTCTCCTAGTATCAGGTACTTGTTGAAGAAACTCAATGTTTGAATGACATAGAATTCTAGTCACACCATATTTAAAAAACACTTATGAAAAAAAAATCCAATTTTAAAACCAAAATCATATCAAACACATAAAATCCATAAAACATACGAAACTGAATTTAATGGAAACTTTCAAACAATATATATTTTGGGATTTATCTAAACAAAACATCAAAATAGTGTTTTTAACCCTTTAATTGAATAATATTCAATGATGTTCCTTGGTTAAAAACAATCCTTGTTTGAAAAAACACTCTAACATACATTAGATTTCCTCCCCGTAAGATTTAATAGGGAAAGATTCAAGTTAGGAACCTATTATGATCTCCCTTTAGTCCCCTATGGAATCCATAATGAGTTTTAAGTTGATTATCCCCATCATAATGCATTAATATTAAAGTGTAATAATGTTTGATGGGTAGTTAAGTAATGTATATCCAATATTCAAGGATTTTAAGTTTTTCATTACCCATGAATTTACCTATGGATGTGTTTTTTTATGTTTCATTACTTATGTATTATTTTTAGAGTTGTGTGGACAAATTATGTATTATGTTAAACCTCATTTTTTAATCAGGCATTGTTTATTGGAATATTTTCATGTTTTTAAACCATACATCACCAAAATATAGTTTACCTTTCTTCTAAAACAACTCTAAATCATTAATTCTTCATCTCCAACTTCATTATATTTCAAATAAACATAAATGGAACATATAAATATGATATAACACAATTAAGAAGAATTTGAACCAATTTTATATGAAATATCACAATACATTATTATACAAAATATATTTTTAGGTGTATATTATATATTAAATCTCTATCACCTAATGTTGACAATATACATTTTATGAGACCCTTAATACCTTGATACATTATTATTATAACCCAAAGTCTAAGAAAATCATGGGTGGTTGGTTATGTAGTTTATCATGTCATTGGTTAAGGTTTATCTAAGATAATATTTTTCCCCCATATGAATAGTATTACATTTGGGTTTTAGTTTTGGAGGAGTGATACCAGGTCACTAAGAGGTGGTGAATTAGTAGTTGAAGTCTAACATGGAATGTTTCTCCATTTAATAACTCATTTCCCATGTTACTAGTTACTGAAAAGATCATGTGATAATAAATAAAATAACTATAACGATGATGATAGGAAAAGTGAGTAAGGAAGTAAAGCACATGACATAACCACCACAATGTTAACAACACTATTATTATTGTGTGGAAACATACTTGCATTTTAATGGTCATTATCCCTTAAAGACCTAAGATTATACTATAATAAATAGTAAATTACAAAAACAAATTAATTTTATTTCAACAAATTATTAAAATACAACTATAAAACTATATTAAATACCAAAGACATAACTAGGGATATGAAACACATTAATATATATAGCAACACCATAATATGGAACTATTGGGATCATAGTGACCAAAGAATATCAAGGACAAAAAGATACACTTCTATTATGAGGAAGATTATAAAAAATGTAATATACATGATAGAGGAAACTATGATAATGATATCAATGATGATAGAGGATAGAATATTTTTTATTTATATTTGGTAATATTACTATTTGAATAGAAATCGACAATTGAAAAAAAGTGATTATTGAATTAGTAACCTATTAATTGAGATTAGTAAAATTTATAATAATTAAAATTCACCATGAATAAAAAAAAATAAAAATATTGTAATATGATATAAGGATTTATTAAATCATGTAACTTGAATTATTTATATTTTTACATTTTTAATAATTTTTATTAACTTATTTGGTAAAATATTCATTTTTATCTTGAAATTTAAATACTATAATGTAAAAAATTAGAAATTTATTTTAATTAAAATGTGTTTTAAAATAAATTATCGATCATATCATAATTAACTTGATAAGAATTACTCTAAATTTTGAGTCAACATATTGAAATTATCTCAGGTTGAATTTTCATTATTATTTAGAAAAAAATTAATTTTGGGAATAGTAAAATATATGGTTTTTAAAACTACTATATGTTTTAGGAAAGCATCATGATATAAATAAGAAAAAACTATATTTATTTTTTTTATGAATTACAAAAAAAATAATGAGTAAAATAATTTTTCAAAAAATACTAAACATAATTTCCAAAAATATAAATCAATTTTATAAACCTAAGTTACATTTTATTTGAATAAAAAACTATAGCTAATTCTATATGTTTTATAAGATATTTTTAAGGTGAAATTCAATTTTTGATGTGTTAAAATGTCAATGAAACCAATATTTTTTAATAAAATACTAATAAAAGACATAATTATTAATATTATACATAGTATTCAACCAAAATATTATAATAATAAATATTTTATTCAAAGGAACCCCTCCCCCTTGACTATATAAATACCCTAGGTTTCCCCTCTCTCCCCACTTCCAAAACTATTTTCAATAATAACTTTACACCCAAATACCTCTATAAACTCTATTATACATGTTTATAAGGCTCTTTTAAATCTAAAATTACCCCCCTTAATGGTTTTAGACTAAATCCAAGGGAGGCAATTCACATAAGAAGGTAAGGTTTCCCATAACCCTCTTCCATTTTTTGATATTATTATATGATAAATTCTTTAAAACCCATTGAACCTATATCAATGATATATTACTCATTCCATCTCATCAAATACTTTTTAGAATCCATTACAATGTCTAAGTATGAATTTCAAAACCCATGTTTTGTCATTTTAATTCTCCTCTTAAATTTTCAATAGTATAAGTAATCATTTAAAATAACTTTAAAAAAGTAGTATAATTTTTGTCCCATGTATTTATGAAAAATAAATATTTATTAGTTTTTTATTTCTTAGGACTCTTTAAGAATTTTATTTTCCTATAGTGGTTTCACATTACCTAGGTGAATTATGGAGTTTTATTTTTAACTTAAGTATTTCATGGATATTATAAAAAAATGTTGTTCAATATTTAATATAACATTGATATAAAATAAAATAATATCTATGATTCTGGAATGATAAAATAGGTATGATAACAATTATATTAAAATTAAAAAAACAAATCCATTTAATCCATTTTAAAAAATATTACCGTGGAAGATTCTCGAAATTAATATAAGATAGAAGGATATTGAACTCCTCTACTTATGAAAGTAAATATAATATATATCCTAACTATTTTGAAGGTTATGGAACCATTGTATAGTGATAATCAACTAACACCATTACATTAAAGTGGTTTCGAAATCTTGATCTAAACAATCTCAAAATGGTCAACATAAAAAACATTGATTTAAAAAATGAATAAAAAATGATAATAAATGGGTTATAAGAGATGAAATATATATCAATATGGTTATTTAAAAAGTAATTAATAAATATAACTTGACTATTCATAATGTTAGAGGAATGTCTTAATCAAATCAAGACTCAAGTTAAGAATTTTTTTGATCCAATATCCCTACTTTTTATAAAATATTTATATTTTGACTATATCAACCTATATGTATTTTATAAAATGGGTTTGAATTCATTACTGGCTGATTTTTCCTTATTTTTTAGGTAATATTGTCACCTTATATATCTTATTGATTTATAGTACATACCTTATTTTTCTTCATAAGGGTCTCTACTACTCTATTCCCTTTCATGCAATTATGTTCTCAATAACTCTCCACCTCTCTCCCTTGAATTTATCTTTCTCATACATGTATATGTTCTTTATCTCAAGGATATATTCTATAGATTTTTCATTATTATTCTTTTTGTGTTATTGACTTAGCAGCATAGCCTTTACATTTTACATTATAAATATCTTATAGTTCCTAATACAAATTTTTAGGTGTTTTCCTAGATAATTATTATACTTATTAATTGGGGAAATATTGAAATTTAATACACAAATTATTTCAATATTGATATGTATTTATTGATTATCCATTTTTATGTAGTATTTATGTAGGGAATATTATTTATTATATTGATCAATCATTCCTTTGATATGAGGAATGTGTTGGGATTATTTAGTAATGGGTGCGGCATACAATTATATAGACACTCAATATGTAGGTGGGTCTCATGAGACAAACAATATTAGTTATTGGGAATATTATTACACATTTATACATGAATTATTGGCAGAAGTCCTTGAATGTATGGTTATAATATCTACTATTATGCATTTATTCATTATGAGATCTATTATTATCATCATTGTGATTATCTTATTTCCATTATTATGGATATGGTATGATTTATATTTCGTTATATAATACTTATTTCTATATTTATTCCTACAATATATAATATGTTTTTATTGTTCATATTTTCTTCCACAATACACTACCCTTATAGAGTATCTAAGATCTCTCATTTATATTATTTCCACATTTCCCTAGGAAACTGTTTGACTACAGATGTTTTTCCACATATCCCATGTTTTTTTTATTTCAATGATCTAAAAACCCTTCATGTATTTCTAATGAATCTATTTTTATGCAATTTCAAGAATTATTATTCTTATTTAAGATAAAAGTTTCTTAATCTACAATTTTTCTGATGTTTAATAAAGTTTGATGAAAAATGACTAAGACTGAAAAATCAGTTATGTGAAAACTTTGGAAACATTGAGACTTGTCTACATCAAGCAATAAACTATGTGAAGGAAACACCTTTGTAAAAAACAACATAATATAATCAACAATGTGAGAATTATATAAATAAATAAATCATCTGTGTGACAAAATGGCTTTGTAAATCAAACACTTACATGAATCAAAAATGTGGTGTAATCGGCTACGTGGTTTGGATCTGCAACAATATTTGGCTATGTGGTTCCAATTGGATATCTAATTCATACAGTTATGTTAAAATCATATGCATGAGAACGATTACTATTTAATTTTTCTATGTTATGAATTTGACTATATGGAAAAATTCAGATACATGAATTGAAATATGTGGAATTTAGCTATGTAGTTATCTAGAATCAGTAATTTCACTGTATAACTTAGATTATTTTTACCATTGAATCATTTCAAGTGAAAAATAATTATGATTTCAAGGAGTTAAATTTTTTACAACCTCTTTATGTACAAATCAATTATTCAATATCTTCAGGTACCAAGATAGAAAAGAGAAGAGAATATTTTATTTACTTTTACTTTTTTAAAAGGAATTTTTTGAAAAATTCATCTATAGTTTTAACTGGAGGATTAAATTGTTTGAAAATAAATATGTGAACTAATAAGTGAGAATATATAAATATATTTGAACAATAAAAATCATATAATATTTGAAATAAGAGATATAGAAACAATATAAGTAACAGGAATATAATAAACACAATCATTCTCTCTATCTCAATGCTTTTTGGGATGCCTATATATGTTAATAATGAGAATAATAAAAATTAATTCCTTCTATATTTGATCTATAATGATCACCTTGTATTGTTTGAAGATTCTCCATCAGATGCACTTCACTCCTATTCTCTCTCGTTGAGAGTTCTTCACTACTATCAGTTTAATATTTCATCTGTGTGATTTCTTTTTAAAATTGATTTATTATTTTTTACTATTATATGTTATAAATTCTTGTACTAATTTTTGGAGGATTTTTTTATAAATCCTAGTATGAGCTCGAAAAAATATCATGGATTTTTACTAGGTGGTGACTTCTTGAACTCAATCGGGAATTCCTATGAAAAAGGAATGGTACTAGATAAAATCTTCTATCTCTAAGAGTTTAGTGTTGGTGGATTAGAATAGGTAATTCATTTTCCTTAAACCACTTTAAATATCTAGTGTTCAATCATTTTCTTACTTATTTTATCTTAACTTTTTTTAAGGAAATATAATAATTTTTTAGGACATAAAATATGGTTGTTTTAAGTGACTAACATTTTCAAGAACTCAATCCACCCACCCCCTCTTGAGTCTTTGTGTAGCTGGTATTTAACCAATAATTGGTATCAATGTTTTTTACTTTTGATTTCACAACTATAGAAGTTTTATTTCTTAATTATTATCTAAAATGGTTGTTATGACAAGAAATAGTGAAGGCATGTATATGGTAAGATCACCTTATATAAATGGGTAAAATTATGGTTGTTAGAAACAAAAAGTTATTATCTACCTTAAGAACCTAGGTTGTATGGTCTATTTAAAAGTTAGGGATCCCTATACTATTATAGAATGAGATCCAGATAAATGGGATGCTACAATAGAAGGAGAATATTATTTTAACTCAAATTCTATGAATTTAATAATATATGGACTTGGAACAGATGATTTCAAAAGTGTTTCTCAAAGTGCCACTGCACATGATATGTGGGATAGAATATCATTGGCTAGTTAAGGTACTAATAACGTGAGGTTTCACAAATAAAATATTGCTAAGATGAATATTGATAGATTCATAATGTTTGATGGAGAAAATATAAGTAAAATTAATAGAAGTTTAATGAAAGTAGATAATAATGTTGCTTCACTAAGAGCACCGATTACTAAATTAGATCAATCTCTCAAAGATATAATCCAAATGGAGTGGTATATAATTTGTTATAAGTAAATCCATATATTGGAAACATTATAGAATAAATATTTTCATTATAACCTTCATGGTGTGTGAGGAAGAGAAAGAGGCTGAAGCTGGTGATCATATAATAGTTGAAAAGAAAAATACTCCCTTGAAGTTTTCTAATAATAAATATGTCAGGAAGAGAAAAATAATGCAAATTGATGAATCATATTATGAATACACTTAAAAAAACTGAATTTTATAGGGATATCTCCTATATTTATATTTAGTTCAAAAAATATACAATAAGATAAGAGGGTTAAAAAACATTTCACAAGAATAATAAGTATGAAGGAAGTTCAAAAGTGTTGAGGTGTTATGAATGTAAGAAACTTGGACATATTAAACCAAAAACCCATCAGTTTCATGATAATAAAAAGTATGAGAATAAATATTTCAATAAATTTGGATATAAAAATAATGTTAGAAATGAAATTATAACCAAATAGAGAACTTATGAAGACTCTAGTGACGATTAATCTTCTGAATAACAATATAAAATTTCAAATTAAAAGAATAATATTTGATTTATAAAAAAATATAATGATGGAAAAATCCACAAAAAAATCAATGAAAAATAGAATATAGATAGTGTATTCTCAAGGAATATGAGTGTATATTTATCAAATTTTAATTTTAATTAAATGTTGATTGAGGATATTCCACATTTGGTGACAATTATAGAGGAAACATTATCGAAGATGGATCAGTTGGAAATCCAAACCCTATTATAATAAACAATATTCTTTATGTTGACTAATTAAAGAACAACCTAATATGTATCTCTTCACCTTGGGATGATGGTTATTTTTTTGATTTCTAAAATTATTCTTATTCTATTTATAAAGATAATATTTTTACATTTAAGACACATAGAACTTATAATATATATATTTTAGATCTTAATTCTTTATGTGGACTAAAAGTGAATTATTAAAATAATATAAAAATGAATCATTGATTTGGAAGAGAATACTTTGACATTGTAATGTGTATTCTTTAATAAAATTGTCTATGATTTTTTTTTATTTTTGATATACCTCAACACAAATAGAACAAATAGAAATTCTTTTATTCATGCTAAATAGGAATAAAACACAAGTCATATTTCAAATTAATTAAGAAGGTTTCATTGTCCAGACATCTCAAACATATCCACATGGATTTGTTTAGACCATATTGAATAGAAAATCTAAGAGGAATTTTTTATTTAATTGTTAGTTAATTGTTTCTATTGATTTACATGGGTTTTATTTGTGGCAGTTAAAATGAAAATTATTCGATTATTATAAGTTTCTATAAATTTGTTCAAAAAGAGAAAGATGAAATATTTATTAATTTAATAAGTGAACCAGGGGGGGAATTTGAAAACCATGAGTTCAATTATTATTCTTCAAAAAATGGGATTAAACATAGCTTTTCAACTCCTTGGTCACCTCTAATGAATGGTGTTATTGAGATAAATAATATGACCTTGTAGAAAATTTATAGTGATATGTTATGTGAATATAACATTCCCAATCATTTCTTGGACAAAGCTATAAATAAAACATGTAATTTCATTAATAGAATTATAATTAGGCTTATTTTGATGAAAAAATCCCATGAAATATGGAATAATATAAAACTAAATTTTTGACACTTTAATGTTTTTAGATTCAATGTTTACATTTTGAACACCAAGGAAAATCTTGGTAATTTTCATCTAAAGAATGATGAAGGAATATTTCTTGGTTATACTAATACTTTGATGAATTATAGGGTTTTCCAAAAAAGGTAAAATATTTTAGAATAATAAACTCATTTAAAATTTGATTAATGTGATCTATTTGATCCTAAAATAACTCAAGTTTATGAGTTAAGTGGTACTTTTCAAAAAAACGATGTATAAAACTGTCTTAGACAACAAAAAATGATGATGGCTTGGAAATTGAATTTGGAGAGACCAATCATGAAAGGTTGGAAACAAGTGAAGCTGAAAGTGAGCATCATATACAGGTTCTGACATTGAAAAATCATTCTTTGGAAATTGGGATATAAATAATAGATGAATTTATTATGATAAGGAGTGTAGGAAACCAAATAAATGTTTCTATATTTTCTCTCAAATTGAGCCTACATCCATCGAAGAATCCTAAGCTGATGAAATTTGGATTTCATCTATAAAATATAAGTTAAACCAGTTCAAGAAGAACAAGGTATGACAACTATATAATTAACCTTATGATTAACATTTTAATGGAACAAAATGGTTCTTTATAAATAAACAGGATTATCATGGTGTGATCACTAGGAATAAGGCCAGGTTAGTAGCTAAATAATATAACTATGATGATGGGACACATAATTAAGAAACCCTTTCACCTGAATCTTTATTAGAATCCATTAGAATATTTTAAGCCTATTTATCTCACATAAATTTAAAATTATATCAAATGGATGTTAAATATGAATTTTTATATGGTTTTATTATGGAGGATATTTATGTATAAAATCCTCATGGTTCTGAAAATCCTCATTGAAATAATTTATTTTCAGGATTTTTAATTTTCTTTATGGACTTACATATTTACCTAGAGCTTGGTATGATCATTTAAGTTCTTTTATTTTTTCAAATAGATATTTAGTAAGAGATTCAGATCCTAATTTTTTCAAAAAAAATTCATGTTTATATATTTCTTTCAATTCATATATATCATTATGATGTAATTTTTTTTATATAAATTAAAATTTAATTAATGAATTTTCAAAACTCAGGAAAAAAATAACATTAAATGAGCATGATGGGTGAATTATATTTCATTCACAGATTTAAAATTTATAAAAAAGAATTTTTTAATATGATAAAACAAATCAAATACATACTATACTCAATTAAAATGTTTTTAATTGAAAATGTTATTGAAGATGAATCTTATTTGAGTATTAATGAAAACATGATTTAGATGAAGTTGGGAAACTAATTTGAAATAAGTTATAATAAAGAATAATTTAATGTTTACTATATTTGTCTTATGTTTCTTTTCTAGATTCAAATAAAATAAAAAGGAATCTCATTTAAAAAAACTCATATATTCTTTTAAGGCATTTAAAAGGGTCAATTTCTATTTCCTTACTCTTTCCAAAAACATCTTATTTTAATTTAAATTTATATTTTGATTTCAACATTTGTGGTGTTAGAATAGATAGGATAATAACCTAAAAACCTTTAAAATTATTAGAAAATATCTAGGGTATGGTTCTAGTAAAAATCAACACTCATTTTCATTATCTACTACTAAAGAATAATACACAACTAGTGGTAATTATTGTTCACAAGTGTTGTGTATTAAACAGACCATGTTTATTTTGGATTCAATTTTAGTCAATTTTCAATCATATGTTGAAACACTAGTGAAATAAACATTTTTAAGAATCTAATAAACCCTTTGAGAACAAATAATTTTGATCTAAGGAATCATTTATTGATAGATCTCACTCATAAAGGTAACATCTCACTTAAATTTATTTCCATTTAAAATCAATTAGATGATATTTTTTCTAATATCCTTTCTTGTTAATGTTGTGGTTTTTTTGGGAAGGAATTAGGATTATTTGAATTTAATTGATTTTAATTTATTTAATTTCCCTTTATTTATATTTCATTTATTTATTTATTTAATATCTTAATCCATTTTGAATTTGTTCTAATTAATAAATTTTTTTCATTCCAATTGAAAAGTATTTGGTTCGGTTTTATTTAATTTAATTTAATTTATTATTTTAGGTTAGTTTGACAGTAAAACCTAAATATTCTATGTTACCATACTCCAAAATTGGTACATTACTTAACCATAAACCATGCCCCTACTCTCTTGATATTTTTCCAAGTCCTTTCTCTCCAAAACTAAACATTCACCTTCAATCCTGACCTTATACCAACCTCTATTTTATAAGGGAATATAATAATGGATATGATGGTGGCTATGAATCCTTAAAGAAAACCAAATATGATAGAGTGTTGTGCCATGTGATAGATGGAAAGGTAGTTAACATGGAAGGGTTGAAAGGAAAAAAAGACTACATTAAAGAATTGTTTTAGTACCAATAATGGTGATTATTATTTTATGAAATAAAACTAGGTTTATTAAAGAATAAGTAAATAAGTATATTAGAAAATCCATGTTTTAATTTGTAGGAACAGAGGATGTGATTTCATAAAATGTGAATGGGAAAGCACTATTAATTTAATCTGTATGGATGGAAGAGTTTATAAACTTTCCTTCTAAAGGTGAGTATTGTTTCGTACATTTTATAATTTTTATAATATCTATAAGACCTACTGATGTCATAAAATTTATGTTCAGATCCTCTTCTTTTGAAAATAAGTCTATGAATGGCATGGAAGGAAAATTAAAGGTTTTATGAATATTTTTAAAACGATAATTTCTCAAAGATATAGAGAGATAGAAAAGATATTATTGCAGGTTGTTTTTCTTTTATATGTCCTAATTAATAATGTCAAGTTGAATCTCCATGCGTATATGATGAGGTTCATGAACCACTACTATCAGGGTAAAGAGAAGATGAATTATTATCCTTATGTTAGGATGATTTCCCTATTACTGAAGAAAAGGAATTGGAAATAAATGAGGGTGAATATAAAAAGTTCCAAAAAAGTAATATACACTCCATAGTATTGTTATAATCCTTTGGTTACAATAGGGATACTGACTCTAACTCCTTCTAGCTTGATGAACATGAATTTTTTGATCAGGTGGTTATACCACCTCCTTCACTAATTTAGGGGGAGTCATCTACTACCTCACCTACCAGGGATGAAAAAACCATTGAGATGGTGCCTTCTAGGGAAGTAGAAGAGTTAGATATTACTACCTTAGAGCCTCAAGATCCAGAAGTTACACCAGTGGTTGAAGAAGTGTAAAATAAGAAAGTTGTGGTTTCCAATGCTACAGAATTAGTTGAACGACTTTTTTATACTATTGAGATAGTTGTTAGTGCTTCAGTATAAAGTCCAGTTGATATTGTGCCCTATGAGACTATTGTTGATGAAGGGTTATAGTCTGAAGCTAGAAAAATAGTTGATCCAATACCAATATCACATACTTCAACCAGATATGGATCTTAGAATGTGACCTTTTAGGGAGTTTCTATTTCTCCACATCTCCCAGATCCTATTACACCCCTTATACATATGTAATAGAATTAATTGACTATAAAAAACACCATAGGAATCTAATGCTAAAAGATGTATTAATACTTTTTAATCTGATCTTATGATAAAGATTGATAATATCAAATTTGGTTATGATGTTTCAAAGAAAGAGATGATACATTCCAAGCATGAGATCAGATAAATATTTTATTTTTTGGTTTTTAGATAAAATTTTGATAAGATATATTAAATTATGTATACCATGACTAACATGATCATGAACCTCCATCAAACACAACAATTTAAATCTAATGTTAGTGCTAAGGAGTTGAAGTTGTGAGAGCTCAATTGAGTGATCTTAGAGGTATATGTGCTACCAAATTATAATTTAATGATCTTGGAGTCCATGCTTCATCTCTGTGGGACATTATTAGGAATCATACAGTGGTTCAATATAACCTATATGAGGTAGCACTTGATGAGATTAAGAAACTTAAATTATATTTGAATGAGAGTTTTCACACATTGAAAAGTGTAGTGATGATCCAGTTTGAGTTTATTAATAGATATCAACCTTGTGCAACCACTATTTTAGGAACCTCAATAGTTGTATATTTTAAGTCAAAAATTGATCAATTGTTTTCTAATATTACTTTAGTTTCTTTATAGATCCAATCACTCCAATGTGACATTCTCTCTCCTATGATTATGAAAGATTTAATGAAGGATATGCTGATTGAGATCAAGGAGGAAAAAGATTATATTAGAAGAAAATTACTTTGAATATATGTTTCCTTAAATGAGATAGTTGGATTTATCAATGAATCCATCCCTTTAGTTAATGTTAATATAGGTTAAGCTTATTTAGTGAGAAAGTATGTTCAACATGTTATTAAACCACCTCTTGGTCTAGTAAATAGGAATAATCAGAAGATGGAAACCCTAATGGATATTAATTATGATGAAAATGTAGATATTTACACTAATTATTTATAAGAGGACTCCAATTAATTATAGATAAAATAATCTTGAATTATAAAAGCTATAGATAATGGGAAGGAGTTTTTACTGCACAACCTGACTAGGGTAGCCATTCATGTGACTATTTCTGAAAGTTCTCTAGTTCCAGAAGCATAGTTCATTAATTTAAATGAGTTGTATAATGTGTTCATATAGTAGTAAGAAAACATGGAAAATAATTAAACACCTTGGAAGTAGGTCTAATTGGTTTGAAAATAAAGACTAATAAAATTAATTACAATGTATTCTCAAAATCCCATTAAACCCCTAAAGTTCAATATGGTTATCATAAAATTATTCAAGTCTCTAATACATCGAATATTTCTTTTATATATCAAGAAACTATTAAGGGACTCTTGAAAAACATATTTTCTACTATATCTTAGATGTATATACAAAGATATACTACCATTATATACTATTATAAATCAAATATAATTATAAGGATATATATTTGGTTGATGCTCGCTGCTATATTAAAGGTATAAGATCAATTATACCATTACCTATTGAGACATATAAGGTTTACATAAATAGAATATAGTCAATTCTTAAATTAGTCATTATATACTAAAGATAAAAATCCAGATATGCTACTACTCCTCAACTTACTGAAACAGAACGTCCATATTTATAACATACTAAGAAGATAGATTTTGTTAGCCCTAGATCATATGATTTCATTTTTTCTTTAGATAACCATGAAACATTGATAAGTATTACAACTAGATACCTTGATATTGATCATTTTATGGCACTCATGAAATCATCGTGGAGCTTGGAATAATGGTTCTCCCTCAAGTGGTTAACCCACCTTCTATCTCTTCTACCACCCCATCCTTAAAGAAGCCTCCACCCAATCCTCCATATGATTTTGACCCTATCCATAGTCCTGGGTCATCTAACTAATGTATTTTTGTATGTGTATTAATTGTATTTTTTTACAAAATTTATATAATTAATAACATTCCTTTGTATGTTTTTGTTGTGAGATAAGAGATTGATTTCATTTATTGATTTTTTGAATTTTTTGAATTTTTTCCTTACTTTAATTTCCAAATTTAAGTCATTCCTTATACAAATTCAGATTTAATAACTATATAGTAACTATTTATAACATAAAGTACTAAAATAAATGAATATTATTCTCTTTAACCATCCATTTTAATAGCATAAAAGGGGGAGGTGATAGATAAATGATCTAAAGAAAGGATAAACACAGCATTTTAAAAGTAATATATGTATATATATTTAAATCCTTATAACTTTTATAATTTCATGTTTGATGTTTAATGGGATTTATGATTATCAAAATGGGAAGATTTTTGGACTACTGATGTTTTTACAAAATATTCCATGTGATTTATATTTTAATGATCTCAAAATCCCTTCATATGTTTATAATGAATCTATTTATAATTTTTTTAATATTTTTTATTCTTATTTAAGTTAAAATTCACTTAATCTTTAATTATGTTGATGTTTTCTGATGTTTTTGAAAAAATTACTATGTTTGAAAATTTATTTATGAGATAACTTTGGATATGTGAGGAATTAGTTACGTCAAGAAACCGTCTAAGTTAAAATATTTCATTTGTAATTTGGATACATTGTAGAATTGGGTATGTTATAATCATCTGAAAAGGTCAATCAACTATGTGATAAAATGGATACATCGATCAAATTCCAAAATGAATTGCCTACATTGAGTAATTAGCTACATGATTTGGATTTTTGGAATAATTGGGTTATGTGTTTCAAATTGGATACATAATTTATCCACCTACATGAAAATAAACAATGTGAAAAAATGGCTATGTGATTTGGATATGTCAAGAACAATCATATGTTAAGAATGACCATGTAGATAAATTCAACTTTAGGGATTTAAATACATAGAATTCAGCTGCATGGTGATCCATAATTGGCTACATCATTTTGTAACTTAGATACTTATTATCATTGGAGAATTTCAAGTGATAATTAATAATTATTTGGATGTATTAAATTTTGGAAAATCTATTTATGGTAAAAAAAATCAAATGCTATAAGTACCAAGATAGAATAGAGAAGATAATATTTTATTACCCATTACTTTTTCCCAAGGTAATTATCAAAAAATAAATATGTAGTTTTACTGAAAGGAATTAATTTTTTTATTATCAGAGTGTTCTATAGACAGTGATAACATATAAAGATATATAAAAACAAGATAAAATATAGAACAATATAAATAATACATAGAGAAACAAAATGAGAAATAATAAAAAAATAATAACACTCACTATATCTCTCTCCCTCGAATAATTTTGTGATAATTCTTTATAATAACAATAAAAATAAGAATGATATTCTTCTACAACTGAGATATTATGATCAACTTTTTGTGTTTGAAGACTCTCCTTGAGATATAGTTTACTCTTACTATCTATATCTTAGAGAACCCTTATCTTCTTTTAATTACAACAGGTAATTATTTTCTTTATTTTCAAACTATCTTTATCATTTCCCAATACATGAAGTGATCATTCATTATAATGAGGGTTGAAGGATGTTGTTTTTTAAATCCTTGCAGAAGCATAAAAAAGATCCAGAATTTGTATTATGTGGCGCCTACTTGCACTCAGTCAGGTAGCCCCTAGAAAAAGGACTAGTTCTAGTGAAAATTACTAATCTTTAGGAGTTGAGAAATATGGGAGTGGACTAAGGGATTTATATTCCCCAAAAAACTATAATTATCCTATGTTATAATTTTTTTATTAGTTATTTTATTTCCATTGAATTTTTTTCTAAATAAAAGATCAAAATCAATTTGGACAAAAAGTTGTAATTTTAGGTAAAGAAAATTATTAAGAACTCAATTCTCCCCCTCTGGAGTCTTCTTGTTGTCGTCTCTGACCAATAGAAACCACTAATAAGGATATATGTGATCTATGGATAAACAATGAAGGAATAATAAGTAATTATATTATAATATTTTATATTTTAGTTTCCAATATAATTTAATGATCATATATATATATATATCTAGTTTCTTAATACTACAAAAAAATTTGTTAAAAATGTTTCCAATGTAATAAATTACTACCAAATATAATTTAATATATATAGGCTTATTACATTAGGTATTAGATCAAGTTTATTATAAACCATTGGAGATAGATTTATAAGAACACAACTAGTGAATAAAACTATTTAACAAAATCTTACAAAATTATTGATTTTTTATAGAATGGATAGAATATTTGATATGAGTTTTTAATAAATGGATATTAATTATATACAATGATTAATAATTTAACGTTTTATTCATAAAATAATTAGTATATTTAATTTTTTATATACTATTTCTAATATAAGGATTTTAAGCAATGTCAACACCCAAAATTGGTGTAGGGATTTCACAATAAGCAAAACCAATTAAGTGGGTGTTGAATCGTAGAAAATTATCACTATATTAGGGTGGTTGAATTAAGATATGAAAAATATCTTTTCTTTTATGTATCAATATATTTCCACTCAGAAGGGAGTGACAACATTGGGTCACTTATTGAGGCATTAGACTCCATCTTTCAATGGATCCACTAATCAAGTTATAATATAAAAATGAATTATATATTAAGAGAATATATTTTTCTCTTTGAGAATTAGTGAAATAGAGAATTTTATTATGTCGAAATTTCATGTAATTAATTATCCTAGGTGATTGACTATCATCTCTATCAATAGTAGAACATGAAATTAAGAAATCCTTCCTATATGATAGAGGCTGCTAAATATTTGTGAGATTATATAACCAATGTAGGGATATAGTACTCTAATTACCATAACAATCAATAAAAGATGAGTACCAAGTGTATCATCTCAATCATCACAGTATTCACACAAAATTATAGATAAATTACAACTATAAATAAAATTTATTTCATATTTTGTATAAAAATGTAACATAATTAGATTATACATACAAATATACATTAGAAGTTGTTCATTGAGAATGCCATGTATAATAGGGAACTAATAAAAAAATATAACTGGATAAAACATACCTAAAACTATTAATATCCTAAGGTATAACTCCCAAAATATATTCAAATAATTGAGCTAGATCTTTTGTACAAGATACGATTAGAGTGTCCAATATAATGGTGCACGCATAGTAAGATTCTTAGTTATGGTGTGTGAAATAATCTTAGTTGGGATCCTCTAATGGGGTTCCTCATATATTCCACAAAACATAGTGTCAGTATCCATGAGAAAAATAATTAGGTAGAAAAAATAGCATACAAGTAATCTCTTTGTGTCTTCATGTGAAAACAATGACATAATGATACCTGATGCAACCTGCATATCCAAATGTTGGTACATGGACCACAACAATCATGTTTCATTGGAAGCATGTAGAGGGAAATTTAAAATGTCTTTGGAACTGGGTGTACAGGGAAACCATTAGGTGAAGGGTAAGACATATCTTAACCCAAGAGAATATGAATCTTATTAAGTTAATTATGAAATATCACTAGAATCTAGTGAATTTAAATCCCATAAGGGGAAAGGTGAAACATTCTTGACTAAGCCATACAAAGAAATTAGTAATCACCTGTCTTGGATACTCCAAAACTCTAAAAGATTAACACCTAGGAAATATAATCATTGAACTATGATCCCAATTCTTTTTCCATCCCAGTAATGACACAATATTATTATATTTAGAACACCATATAAGAAATTCATCCTGTGAAGTGATAAATGTCTCTATACCTCTATATAAGTGAAACTAAATAATATCTCACTCAACCCATGATCCTTCCAAAATAGAGAATGAAGGATAATTTGGGTAGTGTCACTCTATACCCCAATCCCCAGGTCTCCTGGCCTCATGATCATCATTAACTGCTTGAACATGGTCAGGTTAAAAATCATATCAAGAAAATATATCCCATCTTCAAGGCCTCAGCTAACTGTAGACCCACACCAAGTAATTTATATAGGAGAATACATATACATAGATGGAACTTCATTATCCCTAACAAAAGCAACTACACATGGTTATCTTATTAATAACCTATATAAAAATAGTAACTGATGATGATCCCAAGGACCTCAAACCATAACAAGTCAACCATTCCTAACTCTGTATTAATACTCATCCATACAAATCATCCAACCCCACTCACTACCCATTCTATGCCAAACAAACCCATTTTTCCCCTATCAGTATATAATCCAACTAGTAGGGTCTTAAGAGACATGTTCATGGATACACATACAACTTTTATGATTAAAATTCCAAAAAACATGCAAAGGAATTTCATAAGTTATACATTATCTTTAAATTCTTCCCCATACACCAATACCATGAGAGAACCAAAGGTTCGTCTACTTCGGTCCACCCATAACAAATCACTTCCAAGAGACAACCCAATAAAATACAAGATGTCAACTCACTATTGGAAAAAAGTATCCCAACACAACCATTTCATTAACTTACTCATACATTATATCCCTAAATTCAATTAAAAAATAAACTCCACTCCAACTGAGCAAGATAGCCCACCAAATCTCATGCTTTAATGTAAACAACTCTTCGTTAAGGTAGGTTTGAAAAACCACAATACCAAATCATAACACTCTATAATAACAAATGGTGTTTAAAGGATTATATGACATAACATGAAAGTTACCACACACACTCTATGGATGGAAACCCATAAAAAAATTTCCTAGAGATACCCTCCAAGGTTTATTCCAACTATTTAAAAAATTTCCTCATAGGTTAAGACTATTCAAGGATCTAACACACATAATCCAAGGTCACTCTCCTTAGTAGCATAACTGCTAGGAATCTCTAAAACCACCAACCATGAACATAGGGTTTACACCACTTCTAAGAAGCTCAAAAAAAATTCAATTTAAAACCCACATAGACCATTCCCACATTTCTTCAACCTAATCCCCCAATAAAATGAATGAACATTATATTCACACACACATGAAAAAAAAACCTACCATAAGATTATAGAAGTTAGATCATCTGATATTATAACCCGGTTCATCTTGTTTCATTTGAAATCAAAAAAATCAGACAAACAGTTTCTAAAATATAGATTTTTCCAAAATAATGGAAAAATATTTGAATAAACAAGGAATATTTTAGGGCTCTCCTTTACTTTCTGAGATGAGTCTCCTAAATGAGACTATTCAAATATCTAAAAAGAGATGGATCTCTTGGAGCCTTTGGAAGAGAAAGAGGGAGAGGAGAGAATAAGTGAGAAAGTGGGGAGGGTGTTGGGGATAGGTAGTTCCTAAAATAACGGGGAAGGGGTTTATTTTAAAAAAACATCTAACAAATTAAAAAATTATAATAATAGCCCACACTGTAATTGTGCACCTAATTTGGGGACATTAGGGCCTAACTAGTTCCTAATATATCCTGATAGAGTACTAGATTGAGTCTTTTATTTGAAAGTAATAGTTTTATGCCCATATGAACTTTTCCTAATGAAACATTAACAACTAAAACCCAAAAAACATATGTAATAACACCTCCTATAGATAATCCATATCTATGAATTATGATTCAAATCCCAATTCTCAATATACCCCTACTTTTGTACTCAAAGTTAAAATTTTCATGAGTTTTATCAACCCATAACATTTAAGGTCACTAAAAACAACCTATAATGGGGATTCTCACCCTCATAAATAATTTGAGAGAATACCTTAATACTTAATACATATATTGGAATCCATTTCCATTTCTTGTTTCTAATTTTGATTTAGTTTTGGCTTCAATAAACACATTAATGATCTAGCCAAACTAGTTTTTTGCCATGACCCCTACTCAAATCAAAGATACACCTCATCTATATTTAAAAAAACCAACATGATTCCAAGAACATTTCCCATGGATAATCATGAAAAACTTCAATAAAATATCTCACATACCGACCTTATGAAAGCATGACACTGGAACCCCATAGTATTAACTCCTTTTATATAAAAAATTACCTCTACGTGGAAAAAATCTGAAAACACATGATCCCCACCCAAACCATTTTCTAAACTAAAATAATTATTAGTTACGTGATTTACTTATGGTAAAAATAATTTCATAAAAAACAATATTCATTTTATGTTCCTAGATCATGATATGACTCACCTAACTTCTATCTTATAATAGAAATCAGAAAGAAACCAGTCTACTTGCTATGATTGACATCCACAACCCCCAATATTAGCCATTATCCACCTGACATGAGGACCAACCACTTATTTACTGGTAAGACCTTACCACCATAGATTATCCATAATCTCATCCGACACATACCTAGTAGCCTGACCCGCCACACCAAGTGAAGAAAACCATCCCAATTATAGCCTCAAATATCTCAAAAAACTCAATTAGGAAAATTATTATTATCACTCGAAGCAGACACCATACCTAATATCAGTATAAATTTAACAAATAATGGACATGAAAATCCAAATTTTAGAAACAAGGTTAAAATATGCATACCAAAAAATGATTATGCCCCAAGATATCAAACTAGATTTTATTTTATTGATAAAAAAAATTCATGAGATTACCCATCATGTTGTCTACATAGATATTATTCTTCAAATCATAACACCATGTAATTTCAAACCCATACCTACCACATTGGAAATAAACCATGGAAATTTTCCTTTGTAAATGTTGAGGTGATTAATTACTATATTGGATGACTCTTTCACACTCATCCTATGAATATCTATTCAACTTCCATTTCTTTCCTAAAATTATTTATCATTTTTCAACCTTATATGGATAAGAAACTTCTAACTAAAAACTAAAGGAATAATAAATTACTTTAGTATAAGAGTCAAAGAAAAATGAATATACTCATACCTGTAATGACTATATGTCCGAAGAGAGTTTTTGTTTCATTGTTTCTCAATATATTTGTTAAATCCTACCAAATGAACATCAATAATTTCATAAAGGAAGAAATACCTATATATGGGTATTATTTTTCAAAAATTTTAAGGAAGAAGAAGGTTTCTAAAGATGTGAAAATCATATTAACCCCTAGGATACACATGATTTCATTAAAAATATAGGGTCATAAAGATGTGCATGCATAGTGAATAAACTATATCATATCCCACATTGGCCCTTTTGACAAGCCCTTCTACTCTCATGAAGACACCCTGGAAAACTAGTGATCACAAGATGTAATATAAAAAATCACCCACAAGACATGCATATTATAAACCATTATAAGCCTAAAAACCCCTCTAAAAATAAATCAAACAATAGGAGGAAAACTTCTAAGAAGTGGAGGCCTCTTGCAGTCGTAAAAATGACATGACAGATTGCCGACGGGGATAATGATTATCCTTGACAATATTCAGGTGCACTCATGATGTCCCTAGACTTTGTAAAATGAATAATGGAAATAAACTTTAAGGAGGTAGGAGCCTCTTGAGATCGTAAACGTCTTGTGATGTGCCCCTATAATTATTAAATACATAGTGAGACCCTAATGACATGTCCCCCTTATATCACGAAGGCCTGCCAACATGTCATCCTCGTCGCGTGAAGAGCCTTGGGTATGTCCAGGAAACTTCTCTCTCCCCCTTTGGCTCCCTAAATAAAAACATAGGGAACTGTCCATAAAATACTCTTGCATCTCCAAAAAACCTTTATTGGTCATGTGATTAATCAACAAGAATTAGAGTAATTTAATTTTACAATACTCAAAATATCTCTCATGATCCTCTATATTTGTAAAATAAAACAAATGAAATAAATGGGGGAAAGGTGGGAGCCTCTTGTGGTTATAAAACTCTTGTTAAAAACTAATGTTCTCCACAAAATGGTCTGACCATACCCCTTGACAAGTATTCATAATCCTATGAATTCCATTTGACAAGTGGCATGATATTGCGAAGGATATTAGACATGTCAATATGAAAATATTGAATTCTTTTTTCATTCCCACATAATTGAAAAATTACCCATTAATTGGAAATAATATAATAAAGGTTGGTGTTAATGGGATACGATCATGATTTCTAAAAAATAGATGATACCCTTAGTGTGATCTACGATAGGGACTTATGAAGATGAGTAAAACTAAATCCCTCTTCCAACTCTAGCATGGATTCATTTGATATGTGCCATGGAAATTAGTGAATAACCAGGGTGAGAAGGCCTATAAATCCCCCAATCCAACCTCAAAGAATAGGTTGGAATTTTTTCATCAGACACATCAACACACCCAAGAACCAGAGTGGATTTCTCAGAGTGGCTAATCTCATGATTGGGATATTTTACATCAAGTAAAATACAAATGAACAACTGGACAGATCATGTAACATGAAAAGGCAATTCACGTGATCACTCATAGATCATGAAAAGTAATTCTAGAAGGACATAAAAACAAAACCCTTCATAACTACTAAAACACACACGAATCAATAAAATATAACATTGAAAAATTTAAATAAATTATTAATATAAATTCTTGAAAAAGGCTAAAATATGGAAGACCTAAGTAAAGAACATATACTCTAATACTCATGCATTTCACATGAACCACCCGGGTCATTTCATAGCACCAGGAAATTTCACCCAAATTATGAGACACTCCCTTTGAATACTATTTGAATCAGGCAATGTCCCCTGGACATGTCAAATAAAGTCACACAACACCCCCGGGAATGACACAAGGTCCCGTGAGTCCCACCAGACTCACCATCCAAGCCTTGTGTTTCCCTTCAGACATGTTAACTGACCAATGTGATGGCATTAGTTTATGTTATATGAGTCTGACAAAAGCACAGATCCATGTCAACTACCTCTCATGATGCCCTATGAGTACACTATCTAGGTCTCACGATGCCCTCCAAACATGTTAGTCATGATATAAGACACCCTCCGACACTTGTCACATTGACTCTCATGATTCCCTTTGGGTGTGTCAGCAAAATCTTGTGATGAAACTAGGGAAAGATAGATAGGTCATGTGAAAACCTCTTGTAAAGTCATCATGGGTCATAAAATGGAATCCTGGATCATCTGGCCAGGTCTTTCGATGTTCTCCATACTAGCCATCCTTGATCTGGTGATACCCCATAAGCATTCCATACAGGATACATGATGTCACTTAAACAAGACAATTATATCATGTGATTGTCTTTGGAAATGTATGCACCATAATTATACATGTCTATAAAACTACGAAAATGTAAAAATAGACAATCAATCCATGTCAAGAAGGTAGTAAAACATGCCAAGAAAGTAAGGAAGCAAGGTTAAGAGGGCATCTAGGACTTGATAAATCTGTTCGTCTTTGGTGTGTAAGACCTGATCAAAAGGGAAACATCAGACTGTAGGCCTTGATCAGTGAAATAATATTATATGTCCCACATATAGTTCAATCTAGACATGTAATCCCTGATAAACTAAACTATGATGAATATGATTCCTATCATAACATGGATATGTAAGACATCTCTTTGAGCCCTGATCACCATGTTAATATTCTTAAGGTTTTTTCCAGTACATAAATCCCAAATTCATCATAATGATCATTTTCCATAATTTTTTGTTACACTGAGCATAGATTATGTAGTATTAGTGAGTTTCAATAACTATATCATTTGCGTCGTAAGACTCTACAAGGGGAAGGTCAAATACAAAGTGTAATCCCTAATTTGATACATAACATGATATTTCCCTAATATAGGGAAATATAAGTATGTAATTCAAGATCAAATAAACTATGAGAACTCATATTTCTGTAAAAACTAAGATACATAGGATGAATTCTTATGTCCCAATCTCAAATAAAAATCCATTTCAATGTAATACCCATGTCTCTGATATTTCGACCCTCACGACCCGATCATTCATATGGGATGATCACTCTACCTCATCCCTAAGTGGGCTATTAAATCAAAAAAACTATGATGAATATGATTCTATCCATAACCATGATATGTAATACACCTCTATCAGGCCCAAGTTATATATTAATATCCAAGGGATGTCTTAGTACACATGTTCTATATCCATATGCAATGAGGCTGATCACTTTCTATCCCTTATTTCTCACATCAATCATATCTCATGTGGTCTTAGGGAGCCACAATGAACCCATCATTTCGATAATTAATCTCCACCAGCTAAGTAAATATCAGTATGTAAGCCCTTATGAGTGATATGATACAAATACTACTCATACAAGGGCATCAACCTTGGGGCCAGTCTCAAGGGTGTTATCAAACTAAAATAACTCAAATTCCTTCCATAACTAGGATATATAGGATGTATTCTAGAGACTATATCTTGAATACATAGTTCCCCAGAACCAATATATATGTCCTTTTTATAAGATTCTAAAATACATGGGTTTAATGAAATACATGGGTTTTGATTTATGTAATAACCAGGATATAAAGGAAACCTCATAATATCTTAATCCCCTCCTCGAAATATTAACCACCTCTCTACATGGCAGAATATTATAAAGTACGTTGTTATTTGGATTAAACATATAATAAGATTCCCATTTTTTAAAAAAATGATGAAGAACATCAGATACATAGAGATTGGGTCACTAATGATATATTTTTTCTTCCACACATAAAAAGGGACTTAATCTATAAATCATTTCGTTAGGATAACTGGTCCCATATTAGGATTAGGAAATTATTTATGAAAATATTTTAAATCTATATGAGTGTCCTAGAGTAGGAAATAATTCCCCCCAAAAAGGGTATGATGAGACCCAAATCTCATACTCTCAACCAATGGGCATCCATAAGAATCGTTGTATCTGAAGTCAAAACTGAGCACCTGCTTTTGGAAAGTTGGTTTATACCTAGTTATGGATGAGAGAGCCTTTGGGCGTTTCTAATAAGAATTAAAATTGTGACCTGATGTTGTTAGTTTTGAATCAACTGAACCCCTAATAACAATCCATGGGGAAAAACCAAATCCACCTCAATGGGGGGTCAGATTCATATCATTCCCAATAAAACAGAAGTTGTTAACCGTATGTGAATCTCTAAAATAACAAAATGATTACGTTATTATCAATATATCCATTTTTTAACCATATATGAAAATAAATATGGTTATCCCCATTTGAAAATCTCAAACAACTTAAGGATTTGTTAATCATGCATGAGGACACTTTGTTTTTCACACCATACCCAAAAAAATGATGATAATCGTGACATGAATCATACAGTTGATCCTCTGAAGTCAGGTTTCTCATGAGATAAGTCTATCCTTGCATTAAAAATCAGACTTCAGTAGAATGTATAGATCAGGAATAAAAGAAAAATTATGTTAGCCATGAATATTTGATTGATAACACAATTCTTATGATATTTCACTAATTGGTGACCATTTTTTCTATTATATTCATTACTAAAAATACTTCTCTCATAAATAGAATCCCATTCAAAAAAAATGTCTTCATCATCCAATGAAAATTTTGGTAAATCACCTATAGCTGCAAGCCCCGTGGGTCACAAAATGATATCACCTTCTCGACATATCCAACATTATGAGTAGAACACAATGGTCCAAGAGTACCATCAATGTGCTACAATCCTAAGCATGGAAGCTACCCATGATGATATCTATGTATGGAAACTAACATGCCCGCATCAACCAGTGAAAGATGATATTAAACCAGCATCCCTATTTTCCATAGCTAACCACATTATGATCATATCCCCTAAGTGTGACATAAACCACATTATGTCTCTAATGAAGGTGTAATAGGTATCCAAATAAATCTCCCTTCCAATTTAGGTGACTTCAATGAGGTATCCTATAAACCTTCATAGCTAGCATCATCCCACCGGTACACATTAGTCTCCTACTGAGGGTACCACCTAACACATTTTCACCTTTGAGACCTATTCAAAGGCTGCAAGAAAGACACATCAGGTGAGGAAGATACTGGATATCCAAGAGAGGGATCATATCCTCACTCCCTCTAATGGTGTCTTCCAATATATTATGGTAGTGACCAGGGAGCATGATCATTTTCCTCTTCACCCAAAATAAGTTTTTGGGCATATTACCATAGCCGTAATGAGGGAGTAGCATATATCATACCTTGTTCATAAAGTATATTTTCATATTCTAGTGGAACAAGGAGGGTAGAAGTGGGCTCATATCCCCACTTTAATCAAAGAAATATTCCAATATATAATGGAGACTGAAAATCTGTTGGATTACATCCCTGGACACACTTTTTTAAAATTCCAAAACATCTTTTCTGAAGATGATGAACTCCATTGGCATATCCTGACACTAGTTCAGTTGCATTGAAATGATTATATTCCTATCCTTACATCCGAGAAAGATCAACACTCTGATCATCATGAAAAAGTTTATGCTTCGTAGAAAGAACACATTATCAAACCCTTCGAGGAGTATTATCAAGATATCATAGAAAAGGATGAGATTTTGGACTAGTATTATATTCCTGTTCCAACTAGGACTCACCAGGTGAGAGGGGAACATGCCTAGAGATAGGGGAACATACCTATCAAAAATGTATGGAGGCATATTCCAAAGGCCTAGGTTTGAGCTAATATCCCCTTCTTGGCTAGGGATCCCCAAGTGGAAGGAGAACATGCCTTCGAATAGGCACATATCTTGTAAAACAAGTCCATCGACATACTCAAAAGGCCCAGGATTGGGCTTATATCACAATTATTTCCAAGGATAACCATATAAGAATAGAACATACCTTAGGACTGGCTCAAATTAATGTTAGTTAATATTCCATTAATATTCAAGTAGATCATGGAATCGTGGTCTATATGACAACATCTGTTGAAGAAAAAATGCACTAGCATAATTCTGAGGCAATACATAAGGGGAACATATCCATTATCCCATTTAAAAGGTCCATCATCATATTATGTTGGGGAATTCATATTTCTATCAAGATCATATTACTATTCTAAATTAGGATCACCAGGTGAGAGAGACACATGCCTTAGGGTATGATCATATTCTTACTAAGAACGACTAGTAGCATATTCCAAAGGCTCGTGATTAGGCTCATACTCCTGTTATGACCAAGGATCACCAAGTGATAATGATATATGCATCAGGATAAGTTCAAATCCTTTTAAATAGTAAGATATATCATTGGAATATTTTAGTATCTTCTCACCAGTGGGTGCATATTTCTATAGCACTAGAAAATTAAAGAATGTTTTGGAAACCATCACATAACAGGCTCATATCCCTACACAATTCCAAAAGGTAGGTCAACATATTCAGTCCACAATAAAAATGGAGACCCATATTCATAATATAATAATTTTCAATGTCATTGAGGTTGTTTGTGATCATTATCAACACCAAAAGAGTCCATCAAATCTTCAATTAAAGTAGAATATGATCATTACCGTGATAATACTCCTTATTGTAGTGTGGAGATGGATCGTAGGGACTCTACTCAAAAAATCCACTTTAGTTAACCTCCCCATGATGATATCTCTCATAAAAAAATCATCAACTTTCTTAGGCACCTCTATTTAGAAAGGTGTTCAAAACTATAAAACCTTTGTATAGAGAGGTTCTTGAAACATTGGGGTCAACTGAATATAGTTCCCCCATCAAATTATTATAGAAATCCACTCCAGTCAGCATGAAATACTTAGAAGCATCTTCTATGGCCTGACCGAATAGAGGATTTTAAGTCTGATGAAGAGGAGGCCAACATTGACATATTGAGAGCGTTATCTGGATACCACCTCCCCATTATGTTCAGTCCCATCACCAATTTTAAATATGATATCCCAGATGAGACAGAAAATGATTACAAGCCATATATACGCAAAAATATGTTGGAAAATCATCAATGAATGAATTATAGACATCTACCCTCTATAAGATATTGGTATCACCTTCCACTCATTAATACACTCTTTTGTCAACTTGATATGGCTGTCTTTTCTATGGACTAGAACCTAGGAGTGGAAAATCCTGACAAACACCTACATAGTGTTTGTCATCGCACTATGACAACCCTCCGTCGAATGATTTCCCAGGAGTCTCTAGATGTGAGTATCTGAGGATGGGTGATATATGGATCATTACACTTTTCTATGTCCTAAGAATAAAATAACCTTTTAAATATGGAGTTCTGCAATGTCATAGCCTCTGGTGAAATCAAAGGACTAGGTGACACACCATCCTGTTGGCCAATACAAAAAAATACCCCCACTTTATTGATTCCCATAAATCAAAAACAGGGAAATAAGATAGCCAATAAGTAATTGAATTGGGCCCCTCAAGGAAACATCAATTCATTTCAGACACGGATTCCATGGTTGGAATCAACTCGACAACATCCTATAGAAACTGACTCCCGTCATGGGTTTCCATCACACCCAACTTCTATACAATTACAATTACACAACATCATATGAGATAGAGTAGTAGCTACCATAATAACTATCCAAGATAGAATCTAGCTCTCTAGAATGACCAATTATTGACCAACACCTCCACCACTTAGGCTGTCAATTCCTGAGAGGATTTTGGACATATCAACAACAGTTGCAATCAAACACCATCCCACTGGGATAGGGTATTTATATATCAATCATAGTCACCAGGTTCATCATTCCCTAATAGGGTCCTTGATAAATAAATTGTGATTCTAGATCAACCCCATCCCACAATACTGGGGGAATTTATATCTCAATGTCTATCTTGGGAGTCATTAAATCTCTGACTAGAATTATTTAATCCTCAAAAATAAGATAAATCGATTCCAATTATGACCCTAAATATTCCAAATCATTTGGGTTTGGGGGATTTTTCATCATCATCATCATCATAGAGAGAATCAGTAATCTCCATGTTTGGAGGACAAGATCAATAGTCAACATCTCACCCATTCCTCCTACCACTAGACAAACCTCTATTGTTTAGGGTTTGTTCATAAATAGAAATCCCTTAAGGTAACTACTCATATACTAGGATGGGTGGATCGTATGATAAAGTTTATCATACACCACCAGGGTTGTAATCCAAAATATTCTAGTATGGCCAAGGGTTCGAACAATGACCTTGATGAAGGCAATGTAGAATAATCCTATTGTGTCGAATGTAATGGTCCAACCACCATTTCCCAATATATCTATGTGAATGTCATCACTATTAATATGACATACATGGTTGATAAAAAAGAAAATGTAGAGGTCTGAAACACAAAAAACCTACAAGGATAAGAGTTTTATTTGGATGCCCCAATAAAGGATGCATGCTTTTGGAACCTGATAAAGCTCTAAATTCTAGAATCTCTAAATATCTAATTGCCACCTCTATAGATGAAAAATTCTAGAGAAAAATGGATAAGTGTGGATACATCCTAATCGCCACCTAGAAGAGTTGAGGTTCCTTCCATGGAGGAAAAATTGCCGCAATATGATAGTGAGATACAAACTCTTTGATAACTCAATGAGGAGATACTCAGGGAAAATATTCCCACTGGTTATCATATTTAGTAAGAGATGAATATTCTCCCTCCTATAGTTGATCCTACAACAAGAGTAACATATGAGTTTCATAATAGATCTGGATCCAGGAAGCTTGTTTACATAGACATGGAATCCAAAAATGATCATGAATTCCCTCCCTTACAACGACCACCTCTCCCTCGCTATAGAATCATTCAGTCTTAAGATAAATCAAAAATAAATGGGTGATAATGGAAATTCCACTTCATAGACCCCCATCCACTCCTTGTAGACAGGGGGAAGCTCATATAGTAGTACCCTCAGAGCTACTTACCATTATCGAGTCCCTTGATACTCAAATGGAATATGTGGAAGGGTGAAACACACTTGTGTATCTTGAGAAGAAGCCTTATCCTGAGTTGGTGGATGCCACTTTTCATCCACCCAATTTCAGAAACCTTACATTCACTACCATTTATGGTTCATGTGACCCCTAAAAACATCTCACACACTTTGTATCTCAATGTGGGGTGATGATGGGTCCTCGAGATCAATATGAGGCAACCAATCTAAGGTTCTGTCTGAAAACTATGATAGTGCCTATATTTGTTTGGTACAATAGTCTACACATGGGATTCATTGTAGGATGGTAAGAAATTTATCATCAGTTCCTTTATAAATTCATATCTATGATGAGGAAAACTAAAATCATCGACCTAACGATCTGCAAGAAATGTGAAAATGATAGGGTGTCTAATATCACGTCCATATAGAAAGGACTGACTTATCCACACATCATCCAACTCTCATAGGTGAAACACTAAATGATCTATGCAGAAAATATATAGGTTGAGCTACAGACACCTCTATCCAAAATAATTTATCCAGGTGGGTTCCATGAGTTCGCAAAAATGGAAAAACATCTTGAGGACTCCATTCAAGAAAACCTAATCCAAGTCTTGGATCATGCCCTAGAAATATGTGAAAAGACCAGAAAAATTAAAATCTGCATCTATGGATCTCAAGATAGCAGTGATGCCCATATAAGCACCTAGATGGGTCCCAAACCGCCCAACACCTCCTATCAAGCAGAGGTAACCATAGAATCACCCTCAGCCAGAAGCATAGAGAAATCAGGGTTCCATAAGATTTGAGGAACGGATGAATAAAGCATACTTATTCTGAAATAAACAATTCCCTAGTTATTTCTTAGATGATATGAATAATAAACTACTCATATTTCTACAACCTAGGAATTTCAATGAGGTTAATCTCACTAACATTCCCAACTAGTACCATTTAAATAAAATGATGGTTTATAACATCCATGACTGGTTCATCTTCCAAGACTTCCTTCATGGCCTGCTCAATTATCGATAGGTGGTTTTTGACAACTCCTTAGAGAAGGTTCCCTAAATAACTGTTTCATAGTCAAAAGAAGTGGATGGTTAGAAATTTCTCTCCTGGGGTGAGTATAATTTCAACAACTAGATTACTCGAAAGATAGTTGATAGAGATCACTCCACCCTTAGAGCACAACTAAAAATACCAAAAATAGCTCCACAACCTAGGGTGGTTGCATCAGAAATTCCTCCAAAAAGTGTGTGTGAACACCAGAAGAAATATGAAATAGAAGAGGAAGAGTCATATTCTCCTCCAACAAAAGCTCTGATTCTATCATATTTCTTAACTATAACATCCAAAGAACAGGAACCGCCCAACCAAAAAGAACCATCCTTAGATGAAGAGATCATATTTGGATTTTACAATATGATAAACTTGGAACAAATCTTCTCTAATTATGAATATACCTAATAATATGAATTTCACAAACATAATTAGGGAATGTGAGGCCACATGAGTAGGAATTGAGGATACGGGAGACAACACGGGCATGGTTATACCCATAATTTTGGTAATTTATGAAGATAATATATATATATATATATATATATATATATATATATATATATTTATAGTTTATACCCATGTCTAATAACTCTATCAGGCCCAAAAGAGGTATAGAGGTGGCCTAGAATCCTCAAGTAGTTTCCCATGCCTAGTTGTTAGGACCAAAAGGGGCCTAGATACCCTGAGAGGGGGGGGGGTAAATCTAGGTATGGATATCCTATTTCAAAATTCTTCTTTCCCCACAAGATCTTGACCTCTATATTATAAGGTTCACTTTGTATGCTCTTATGTTGTTAACATTTATCTTGTTCTTTCCTTATTTATCCGATAATGATGCTTTGGATGAAATGTGAGGAAGCAAGAAGGCAGACATAGAGATTTTTACTTGGTTCACCCTCCCTGGGCTACGTCCAAGGAGCATACAATGATGATGTGCCGCTTTAATAAATCCACTAAAACTCACTACCAATTTACAATGTTTAGGCTAGATCACTTCTATGCCCTGGCTCACTGACTTTACAATGTTTAGGGTTAGCTCACTGCTTTCCCAAGGGTCACACCTTGCTTCTCTCTCTATGGATCACTGTCGATGGAGAGGATCACCTTCTTCCCCTTCCTTTTCTCACTGCTCTAGGTAGGATCCACTCACAGTTTATAGACCTGTAGGTATCTTCATTATCTCTAATGAAATCTACATCCTTAACTATTTATAGATTCTCTATTGACATCCAACATTCACCCATAGATGAATCTCACTTTCACCAGTTGTACCAGGAAATCACAATTTTAATGCACAATCTTAACTGGGCCTTGCACATAATTTCTGGATTTTTAATGAAATCCCCTTTTTGCACAACACCTCATTTATGTGCAACTGACTTCTTTTATGCACAACTTTTCCTTTTATGTACAACCTTTTCTTTATGCACAAATACTGATTTTACGTTCAACTACCATCTTTTACGTGCAACCATTTCTTTACACACAAACATTCCTTTTATGTGAAAACTTGTTGTTTACGCGCAACTCCTTTGAGTACTCCAATTTCGCATGCTAGAGATCGGATACTATCTATGTCTTTAGCTTCACTTAATGAAAGTGGGTCACTCCATATTTATAATAAAAATTTACCATTCACGAAAAAACCCTCCTTCCACGTGTAATCCTCTTTGAGTGCAAAAAACACATCTTCCGCACAACACCATATTTCGCACAATGCTCCTGTTTTTCGTGCACCTCATGCCTTTTCCAATTTTAGAGCTTCTGATCTCGAAACAGCTCTTGCGTAGAAAACTTCAATCCTATATTTCACACACCACACAAATATTTTGTGTACCGCTATAAATTTTTGAGCACCTCCCTTTTCCAAAAACACATCTCTCCATTTTCTGATTTTCTGGCCCAAAAATTTGAGAAACACTGGAAAACTGGACCACCTTGTATATGCCCTTTTTGTACCACCTTCAGATCACCCATTCCTTTTTCTAGTATCATCAATCAATCATGGATTATTGACAAAATCCCATGAACCGAAAACTCACCATGTAAATCCCCTTTTTCAACAAATTTGTACATCATGGTCTGCTTTGTCAACAAACACAACATCGTGTCCCGCTTTGTCAACAAACACAATCACCTAAAAAATTATTTAAAGATACCTTAAGGGTTTTTTCCCAAAAATATCCCCCTTTGGGTTTGTTGACAACTCTTCTCGTAAATTATTCTCTATGCTTTGATACCTCACTGAAGCTTCTACCGACCACTACCACCATTCGCCTCTTTTGATTCTGATAGCGTTCAAGTATTCACTTAACACATACTCTAAGACCACATGAGCAATGCTCGACGTGATAAAAAGAGTAAATGAAAAGTTCACCAAATAAACACTTCATTTATGACACCAATTGATGATTCCAAACTGATACCAATTATTAAAATGATACCAATTGTGTATCATTGGAAACCTTCACACATGATTCCCACATCACTCTTTTGATTTTATCACGATCCTCTGTGATCATGATATCTACTATTTGATCAATCACTTCAAGAATCATCAGATTTAATAAATCATACTCCCCTTATCTCATTTCTCTCCCCCTATCTCACTACTCCACCAATCAGCTTCTCCCCATGTCTTTGACCTAAGACATTTTCTCCCTTAGGCACAGTTTCTCCCCCCTGAGGAGTCATTATTTTCTCCCCCTTTTTCAACAAACCCAAAGGTTACTCCTTTGTGGTCTGCAATAAAGTAGAAAAAACATATCAAAATATTATAAAAAAACACATCATTCTGAGGGGAGAGTGGGTAGCTCACATCCACACTTTTTCAAGTGCGGGTAGTCGACTGAACTCCCAGAGCCAGTCGATGCCTCTCAAGAGCTTCCTTGGGTAAGGCCTTTGTCAGGATGTATGCAACCTATATTTTTATAGGCACATACTCAAACTTTATGATTCTCAGCTCAATATTCTCATTAATAAAGTGATAATTTATCTCAATGTGCTTCTCCCTTGAGTGATGGGCGATATTTTTCTGATATTTATAGAACCTAAGTTATCACACTAGATTCTGATCGAAGACTTCACTTCAACTCCCATATCTTCAAGTTGCTGCTTCATCCACAAAAAATGTATGCATGCTTGAGTGGCCGTAATATAATTATCTTTCATAGTGCTCAATGAAATTTAATCTTGATTCTGTCTTAGACACGAAATACACAATCCACCAAGATAGAAAGAACCTTCTGATGTTGATTTCCTATCATCCGGTGAACCGTCCCAATCTGTATCAGTATATCCCAATAACTCTGGCTGAGATTTTTCACTATATATCATGCCGAAACCCACCATGACCTTGAAATACCGAAGTATTATTTTCACCACAATCAAGTGTATTTCCCTAGGATTACTCTGATATCTCACTTCTTGACATGTGGAGAATAAAATGTCAGGTCATGTTTTTGTCAGATACAGTAGACTTCCAATTATTTTCCTGTATTAAGTTCTATTAACCACCTTACCTTCATCATCATTTGACTCTTTCATACAGGTAGCAACCAGAGTCTTCATCTCCTTGTAATTTTCAATTCTAAATATCCTTAGAACATTCTTTTCATATTTCCAGAAAACCACCTTCACTATGCTTCATCAGAAACCATGATTCTTAAAATACTGATCCAACATTTAATACCATGCTCTTCTAGCTGCTCAATATTTAATTCTTCTTCTAGAACCCCATTCAAAAATGCGAACTTAACATGCATCTGGAACACTCTGAACTTCCGTTTCACTGTAATGGTTAGGAATAATATGATTGTCTCCATCCCTACAATCAGTGCAAATATCATGTCAACGTCTATTCCATCTATCTAGGAATATCTCCTGTACACCAGTGAAGCTTTTTTTCAAATCGTTGTTCCATCTTCTTTTATCTTGTTGTGATGGGCCCACTTAGCCCCAATTTTTTTATCTGTTGGCCTCGATACAATCTCTCATTTTTTATTCTTCTCAACTTGGTCAAGATATTCACATAGCTTGAAACCACCTTTCATCACAAGTTACTTATTTAAAGAATTTAGGCTCTACCTATGATAAGTATCTTTATTGCTATAGATTCCTCATATTCCATGTCTACACTGACACTTTCTGATTACCAGTTATATCTTTCAAGTCAAATTCAGCACATCTATTTGACTTTCATGTTGATAAGGATTTTCCTTCCTTATGGTCATTATCAATGTCTACTTCTAATTTAACATTTTCCACTTCTACTCCCCCTGAGTCTCTAACCACTTCATAAATTTCAACAGAAAAAATGTTACTGTGTCATTGTTTAATGACGTCATTTATTTCAACTAATTTTCTAAGATTCGTGTTGTAACACCATTGAAATTCTCATGAAGCTTCTTGGTATCCTAAAAATAGTCATTTGATACCATAATTTTATAACGAAATAGATAATTAGAAATACATGAATATCGGTGCTTCTCCTGAAATATGTCTTCTCTCGATCTTATCTTAATAGACAACACCTGAGCTGGGTAATCCAATTATTGCATTGAAGGCTCTTGCATCTAATTATGATATTTCATGCCACCTATGTTATGCAACACTTTCTATGGTTAGGCCCACTATTTATACCCATAATCATTCTTCTCCTCCTACATCATTTATTCTCATCTGGCACTTGGAATTGAGCCATCAATAAAATCTCTAAGCCTACTAAGATGGAGCTCAGTGTAGGAAACAAGAGATAAATTTAGTAACACAATCACTTTCTATTGTGCTCAGTTTCTCCCTTTCTTCTTCATGTCTGGTGCCGAATTTGAATCAATTGAAACTCTAGAGCATATCACCTCATCACTTCACATCTTTAAATTCCACTTACCCTTGTATCATATCTCCCTAAAACCTAAAACACTTGAATCATCAATTAACATCATTTGTATACATATGGATAAGGGGTCTTCTGGAATCCTCAAGATGAGAATTGTGGTTGATATGGATGGGTCAACCCTTTGATTATTTCTTGTAGAGAATCAAAATCCTTACTTTCTTCTTCTAGCTGCCTATCCAACTTTAACACTCTGGCCATATGACTAAGCATTCATCACCCACATGTTGAGTCTTTTTCTGATATGTAGATTCTACGGGTTTGGTATTTCTCTTACTTTGAGGTTTAAACCTACTGGTAGACATTTTCTCCTTTGATATTCCACCAATATGCCACTTCCCCTAATGTTTTATCTGAGTAGGAATCTCTCTTCTTGTCATATTCCCTTGCTTCTTCCACCATTGCAGGGATCTTCCTCTTTCCTCCACTTCTCTCTGTGGCACACGACATGTGAATTTTTCAATACATTCTTTGCTCATGTTTCTTTTATCATATATATGTGTCACTACGCTTTTTTTCACTGGTGGTGAGTCCTCCACTAAATGTGCATTATTATTACTCATAGCTGGAGTATATCTCCCCTTAATCTTCCAGGTTTGTTCACATTATCTCCACAAGAGCTGTTCTAGGTTTGATCAAGAAGGTGATTAATACACCTTTCATTTAGATCCATGTGATTCCCCTAAGGCTATAAACATATTCTTTAACTTAAAACTTTGTCTCCCTGTGTATAAATTTACATTATGCATCACTAGAGTCGATAATCTCTTTTAAAGTCCCTTTTCCTTTCCTGTTTTCTTCTTATTGCAATGTGTTGCCAAATTCCCATAATCAGAACACATAAAACATTTTCCATCAAAGGAAGACCTCATTTCATCATTTATCTATTGAGATGTTAATGTAACTTGAGTTCTTCCATTGAAATTGAGCTACTAATCTTTCTAAAACACACGCATGGTGTGTCCCATTCTTCCACAGTAATATCATCTAATGAATGTTTTCCTATGAGATCCTCTTCTTTATGATTTCTCATGAAACATCTTTTTATTCTCATATTTAGTAATGTTTCTATTTTCACTAAATGAAATGTATTCCAGAGCCTCTAATTAAAAGCTTGATGTGTGGCCATGAATCCTGCATAAATAGCACAAGTCGTCACTACTTCCTGTAATTGTCCTCTTAGGCCTATCTCGAGCACCTACAGGATTTTCTCCACTTCTGGAACTGTTCTAGGCTCGCATTCTATCATGCATGGGAGGGGATCCATCAAATCCAATGCCTATTTTTTCCAAACTATATGATATTTTAGATGAGAAAATATGTTGTTGTTTCTCTTCAGAAATAGCATATTTGTTCTTCATTTTATCATCACTTGTTGAAGGATAATCAAATAGTAAGTGCAAGGCATCCTTCATTTTAGAATTTTATTTGCTATTGGATTTATCCACTTCCTTCTTTAATGATTCTAGATATTTTCCAAGTTTTTAATCTTCATATCTCTTGATTCAATTTGGGCATCAATTAATTTCATAAAAAGATTCCCTCTACCTATCTCATCTTCCAATTCACGTGTCAGCTTATCGACCATGTAACCTTGTTCCTTGACATTTAATTTTTCCTAAGAAACAAATTTAGAAACCCATGAATTTTCTTCATGCAGACTTTGATTATCATGAAAGAGTTTAGATATTTGTGCGATAAGATAATCATTTCTGGATTTCAAATTCTTAATTTCATCTGACATATGATTCTCTCCCATTTCATCAGCTTTATGTTTTTATATGTTTGAAGAAACCTTTTGCAGTTCTTCATCTTGAGAATAATTCTTCTCTCTTAGATCACTGGCCATGTCAATAAGCCATTGATTTAATCCTCTTAGCTTGTTAACCTCAATTTCCATTTCTTGGATTCAGATGTCTTTAGATTTCATCTCTCCATACAATTTCTGATCCAATTCCTTTGCCTTATGGACAACTTCTACTTTTCGACTTTTTAGTGTTTCATCATCATCAGTGGTTCCAACATCACTTGGAATATCAGGTTCTTTACTCATTTATTCAGAATCATTGAATGAGTAGGTATTTTCATTGTATGATTCATCCAAACCATTCTTTTATTCACTATATGATTCCATTAATTGAATCACACTCTTTCCGTTGACACTTCCACACTGGGTAATTTCACAAGGCTTATGCTTCTTCTTTTATGTTCTACCATTTTCCAAGGACGACTGAGATAAGAGAAGACTGAATATTTAACCACATAAATCAACTAAACCATGTTAGAAAAAACAGATCTAGTAAAAGAAACATTCTTCTGATACAATTTTTAGGACCAAAAGGGGACTAGATACCCTAAGAGGGGGGTGAATTAGGGTATGGATATCCTATTTTAAAATTCTTCCTGCCCCATTGGATCTTGACCTCTATAATATAAGCGTCACTTTCTTTTCTCTTATTTTGTTAACACTTATCTTGTTCTTTCCTTATTTATCCAATAATGATTCTTTGGATGCAATGTGGGAAGCAAGCAGGAAGACATAAAGATTTTTACTTGGTTCACCCTCATTGGGATACGTCCAATGATCATACAATGACGATGTGCCACTGTACCAAATCCACTAAAGTTCACTGCCAATTTACAATGTTTGGGATAAATCACTTCTATTCCATGGCTCACTACCTTTACAATGTTTAGGGTTAGCTCACTATTTTCCCAAGGTTCACATCCTGCTTCTCTCTCGGGATCACTGCCGGTGGAGAGGATCACCTTATTCCTCTTCCTTTTCTCACTGCTCTGGAAAGGATCCACTCACAGTTTATAGACGTATTGGTATCATCATTATCTCTAATGAAATCTGCATCCTTAACTATTGACAGATGCTCTGTTGACATCCAGATTTCACCCATATATGAATCTAACTTTGCACTGGGTGTACTGGGAAACCCCAATTTTTACGCGCAGCCTTCACTAGGCCTTGTGTGGAATTTATGGATTTTGTGCGAAATCCACTTTTCACGTAGCACCTCTTTTACGTGCAACTTACTTCTTTTATGCAAAACTGTTTTTTTACGCACAAAATTTTATTTACGTGCAAATACTGATTTTACGTGCAACTACTATCTTTTACGCGCTACGATTTCTTTATACTCAAACACTCCTTTTATGCGCAAACTTGTTGTTTATGCGCAACTCCTTTGTGTACTCCAATTTTTTTCACCAGAGCTAGGATAATATCAAAGTCTTACACTATACCGAATGAAGGGGGTTAATCCATATTTATAGGCAAAATTGACCCTATGTGAAAAACCCTCCTTCCACACATAATCCTCTTTGAGCGTGAAAGACATATCTTCTGCGCAACACCATATTTCACGCAAGGATCCAATTTTTCACGCACCTCAAGCCTTTGCTAATTTTAGAACTTCTGATCTTGATACACCTCTTTCATAGAAAACTTCAATCCTCTATTTCACACACCACACAAATATTTCACACACCACTTTATTTTTCATGCACCACCTTTTATCTGCTCTTTTTGTGCCACCTCAAAATCGTCCATTCCATTTTTGAGGTTCTTTAATCAATCATGGATTTTTGACAACATCCCTTGAACCCAAAAACTCACCATGTAAACCCCCTTTGTCAAACAAATTGTACATCATGGTCTTCTTTGTCAACAAACACAACATAGATTCCCGATTTGTCAACAAACACAATCACCTCCAAAATGCTTCAAATACACCTTGATGGATTTTTTTCAAACACTAGTTGTCACACATGACAGTCTAGCAGGGGTGGGATTGTATGATATACCAAGACAATGTGGAATGTTAGCGCAATGGAAACTGCTTGAAACAATTACTCCATCAACCTTTTAAAAAGTACTAGGCCTATCTACCTCAAACACCTCATCTCCTGAGCCATATGTCTAGGAGAAACCCCATATCAAGAATCACCAACCTCCAACAGAAAAGTATGACATTATGAAATAGTTGGCAGTTGTCCCATCCAAGATCGCAATCTTGGAAGCAATCCATCTTTCAAAAGAATCAGGGATGCACTCGTTGAATCCCTATAAATCCCACATGAGTCTAATACATAAGTTTCTGAAGATGATATTTATCGAGTGGATACCATGCAATCATAATTCCATGTCACTATCTCCTTCAAAAAATAGGATTAGGAAGATTCCATCCAATGTATCATCAAGCTCATATATGTTTTGGGTAGACTCACTAATGTCAACCTTTAAAGGGATCTAATTGAAAGTAGACAATGGATCAATCTCATCCCAATTTGAACCCTCAAAAGATTGGGATACAACGAGTGGGATTTTTTCCCACAAACATGACCATTCAATGGTATAATAAGCATGAGAAAAGTCCTATTTAGAATATGAAGATCAAAACATAGTTTAGGTAGATCGCTTATAACGATGGTTTTATGGTCATACAAAAATACAATGCATATAATTACATGATCGGAAGGCCCTGGCTCTATAGCCACATGGAGGTACCTTAAACTTTCCATCAATGTCTAAAATACCCCATCAATGGAAAGTTCAACATACAACATTGTGATAGTTCCCCCTTTGATACTTGTGAAGGCACATATTCTGAGGAATGTTTCTATTATAAGGGATAGAAGAAACCAATAAAGGATGATGATATACAGGTCACACCCCCCGACGTCTTGGGGAAAACCCCTACAAATCCTTGGAGTGTGCTCGATAGGGACTATATGGTCTCCATAAATCTAGTTTAGGTAGAAGACCTAACCATGGATGTCCAAGATCCCCATGTCCTCAGCGACAGTGTAAAAAATTATCATCTATGATATCTCTCTATAATGATTCAAGAAATAAGGGATGATAATGTCCCTTCTCATGGCCTCTCTGACCCCAATAGTGATAGAGAAGCCCCCACATATCCATCTTTGTCTAAAAATTTCCCCACAAGATAAGAGTTGTAAGAAGATGAGGATGAACTTAGGAACACCCCTTCCACATTCAATGAGGGTGTCTTCACCACCATCGATGATATCAAAAAGGTAAATATCAGAACAGAAGAATTACAACAACCTATATTTATTAGTATCGCCATGCCACTCGAAGAGATAGAGATGTATATTGAATTTCTGAAGAAAAACATATATGTGTTCACTTGGAACTAAAAAGAACTGCATGGACTGAATCCATATGTAGTTATGAACCATCTTGGCCTACCTGATGAGCATCGAGGCTTTAAGAAGGCAACCAAGAGTATGAACCCCTCTCATGCTACTGTTATAGTGATGAAAGTTGACAAATTCTTTAATGAGAACTTTGTTCAAGAAGTGAAATACCCATGTTGGCTCACCAACATCGTCCCTATTAAGAAAAATAATGGAAAGATTAAGTTCTACATCAATTTCAGAGACCTTAATCATAATTTACCAAAGGATGACTTCCCATTTCGAATGAAAGAATTACTGATTGATGTAATTAATTGCTTCCAAGACCTTTCCTTCATGGATGAGTATTCAGGTTACAATCAAATAAAGATGGCCCTTGATGATTAATAAGCCACTACCTTCAAAAGACTCTAAGGGATCTTCTACTATCATTTCATTCCCTTTTGTCATAAATAATGATGGCACTACATGTCAGCGCACCATGTATTATATCTTCAAGATATTCTTGGTAACAATAACCAAATTTTACATCAACAACCTAGTTGTAAAATACCTACAATGATGTGATCAATTCATGGATCTTCAAAAAATATTTCATAAGTTGTGATAGTATAGTTTGAAGACAAATCCATTAAAATTCCCTTTCAAGATAACATCATGGAAGTTCCTTGGCTTTGGGGTATTCCACCATGACAGTGAGCTCAACCCAGAAAAGACTTTTGTTATTTTAGCAATGTCACCCGCCAAATATCTCAATGAACTAAGGGGGATCCAAGGTCACCTCACCTAAATTCAGCATTTCAAATCTTACTTTGTTTGAAAATATCTCCCCTCACCAAGCTAATGAATAAGGGAATCTCCTATCAATGGGATGATGACTTCCAAGAGTCCTTTGAAAGTCTCCAGTAGTATTTACTCTACCCAACGGTTATAATTCCTTCTATGGAAGGGAGGAAACTCATATTTTATGTGGATATCATGAAATAAGCACTGATTTCCCACCTCGCACATAAAAATGATGCAAGGAGTGAGAACAATATCTATTACAACTGCCAAATGGTGCTAGGTAATGGGACTTGATACTCTAATGTTAAGAAGAACCGCCTTGTGCTCATCTTCGTAGTGTAGAATTAGAGGAATTACGTATAGCACCATGAAGTCCATCTTGTATATCATATTGATCCCCTCAAGTACATCCTCTGCTGACCCATGTTATATATGTACTTGGCCCGATGGGCAGTCATTATTCAACAATAGGACATTCCATTTTCATCATAGAATTTTGTGAAAGGAAAAACATTGTTTTATTTCCTTGCAACATATATTTACCTAGAGAACACATTGGAAGACAACAATCTTCTAGATGAGGATGTATTATATTCCCATGACACTCCCCAAACATTGGAGATGTATTTTGATGGAACCTCCTGGAGTCCTATCATTAAAATTGATAGAGAAAAAGAACTCAATTGGGTAGGACTAGGGATTGTATTTGTGTCTCCCTAAAAAGAATTTTTCTATAATCTATCTCATAATTCAAAGGATGTATGAATAATGAGGCAGAATACCAACTCCTCATTACTGGCATGGAACTAGACCTACAACTTACTATAGCCTACCAGAATATCAAAGGGAATTTAGAACATGTTATAGAGCAGATCAATGGTGAATAATCCATGAAAAATGACAAAATGGACCCTATCACTAGATACATCAGGGGACTAATGGTAGAGTTACCTTTTTATCCCATGATTCATCATGTTATACAATTATAGAATGATCATGCCAATACATTGGCTAATGTAGCCACCATATTGATGAACCCAGGTCTGGAGAAAAAAATCTTCCATATCACACATTGAAGAATGGTCTCATAGATCATCAAAGTAAAGAAAAAGGAAAATAGGCTCATTACCCAACATGTTTTTATTCCTCACATAATAAAAACCCTCATTATGGAGTCAACAATGAATAATAAAACTCAATATAACACACCATTCCAAATATATCACCAACCAAATGTGTGAAAATAAATTAATATTTAATTAACTAAATACTAAATATTAGTCACTTGATAAAATTTCAATCAACTAAAATTCTAACAAAATAATATAATAGGGTAAAAACCTATTATGGGACCAACTGAGTTGTAATAATAATCATCTGATATCATATGCACTGGTAAAATGACCAATTTACACCTTACAAGCATTTGAGAGTAAAAATTAAAATTTATAATCAAATTTATAGTCTAGAATGATGCAGTTCATTAAAACTTTCTCAATATAAACCTTCTCATCCCTAAGAAGAATTGGTGGTAAAACAACATACATTTTCTCATCCTAATAATCTATGCAACTATGCTATCTCAATTGTACAATGACTAGTCTCACAACATCATCAACACTCATATATGGGAGACACTTAACTGCACCAATCTAGTACTCCCCATCATTAGAATACACTTATCAACATCTCGTAACATTATTCATTCCAGCTACATGTGAATTATTTCCAAAGAAATTCCATATTTAAACTAAAAAAGGGTGTCACCACCCTCAAATGGGAAATGGTGTGTTATCCAATATATGGCATACCTTATTCCACTCTTCAAGTTAGAGGTTAATAGCTTCCTTCATCAAACTAGATCATATTTTTAAAAATAAATGAATCTCAACATAGAGTTGATAATAATTTATGTATCCCCCATTCCATGATCACATAAAACATGTTATACATGAAATTAAACAACTCCTTACACCATGTCAACCTACAATGTGTGTTCAGGTCCAATCATGGGTCAAATGTCTTCCAGTACCCAATTCATCATTGATGTATCCCCTACCATAGAGGGATATATATATCCTTTTATCACAATACCTAGGAAAAAATTCCCACATCATTCATTTAAAACCATCAATCCTCAGATCACTCAAATATACTCACTAATTTAATATTTAAATGGTATCACATGTGACCATCATGTACCTTTATTACCAAAATCATACTCCAAATAGATATCTAATATTAAATCCTTGATGACCATGTTACATAGAATACCATTATCGTTAATATAGAATCACACTTGGATTTCATATTCAAAATCAGTATCCTAATCAGTGGCATGATTTATTCCCTAACCACCCATCACACAAAGTCATTATTGTCACATGAATCTTCCCATGATCTATCTCAATTAGTAATAGTAGAAACACTGGTCAATAAGGCTAGACACTTGAACAATATTTCCCATCGAAGCCAATCTAGATACCCAAGCATCCCAGGTACTGTTTCCAAAGATAAAGGAATTAACATGCCTTTATTAAAAACCCAACCACTAACCATGCATCTGTCTCAAAATGAGTGTATAACCTATATCACCACCTAAAAAGGCATAAAAGATCCCTGGCCAACACTAATAACTTGGTTTCCACGATCAAAACTAACATCAACTTATAAGAGATCAAGTTATAACTAAGGGACTCTAGGTCTCCCACATAGCCCTATAAATCATTTTTAACATTAGGGTTACTAGATATAACCTCATTTCCCAAAATTCAAAACTATCCAAGGTTGGTACGGATCACAATGACTTACAAGGGTAAAATATTATCAACATTGGCCTACTTTGGCCCTACTCCTATTCGTGAATCCTCATAAGGAACTAATCCCTGGATTTTATTATACTAACATAAAATAGATTCTGAACTACCACTCACCGTGTGTCCATATATTGTAACACCCCCATGAGGTCCAATTCTGTTGAAATGTTCAGGTGTTCATCAACGTCATACAAATTTACCCAACTATATCACCTAATATGAAATGATACACCCATAAAGGGTCTACTTGAGAAGCATCAATTGTTGATACTAACCTACACGGCTCATTACCATAATCACATGGTTCGGTTAAGTAGAATGTAATTCCATGATATGAAGTAAATCACTATATAGGTTGTTATTGGTATTTTAAATAACCCAACCTAGTCAAAAACACCCTACTATGTGTTTAAAACATGGGAATCACATGCCCAATTAACCAGATAGAGTCACTGAACCTACCAGGAATAAGGACCAAGTCATCAGCCTCACCATCAAAATTTTAATTATAGATCTGCATAAACTCCCATCAGAAGGAAATATGTATGAATATTGGCAAAATTGAGTATGATTATACCAAAAACCTACATAGGAAAACACTATTAAGTTTTTTTTGACATTTTTAACAATGTGCCTCTATTTTTAGTAATAATCACACACTATAAGGCCTATAACATGTGAATCCTACATGGTAAATGTGATGCATGTGATACCTCTTACATTTACCATCTAATAGTAAAAATATATCACTGGTATCTATACAAAAGGACAAGAGCCAAAAGTCCATTAATAAATCATAAAATTCACACAACATGTTCATCACTCAATGTGGAAATAAAATAAAACTATAACATTATATGTAAAGAACAAAAATTCAATATCCCTAGAAACCAAGACATCTAACCATTAATGGTATTCCCAAAAAATTAGTCTGATATTTGTCATAGGTTCTAACACATTCCTAATAATCATATATACCATATCCCAAATAGTAAATCAACAGTAATCGAACACCTCTGAAACCACTTTGAAATGTCCCAACCCTTATTCCACTAATGTAGTTCCCTGATCCAGTTCAACATAAGGCCTTAAATAATGCCTTCTCAAATTTTAGATGATAACGACTAGTATCAAGGGTCTAAAGGTGGTATTTTGAGGAGAATATACCCTCATATTAGAGTAAAAATAGTATAAATAACAAGATATCATACCAATAAGTAAATAAAAATAGTTTGTAACTATTATATAACTAAATTAGAGGATTTTTTTAATAATTAATGAGATGTTATAAAATCCTAAACAACCATGTCATACATACAACACTGATCACCCACTGGGATTATCATATAAATAATAGTACATAATGTAAGATGTAATAAAAGTATATGGATATCCTGGTAGCTTTAAGAAATATCACATACCAAGTATCCAAGACACTATCTATTCCACTAGCCTAATCATAATAATATACATGAGCAGCCATACCTAATCATGAAACCTTGGGCCTCAACCTTATCCATCACGCAATATATGCTCAACCTAAATAACAAACATAAGTTATGCATTCCCATCGAGGTTGAAATACAAAGGTGATAAATCATCATAGTAGGCCACCCCAACAATGAAACTATTAATACTTTATCATAAGTTCATGCTCACACAATATGATCATCCTAGCTAATACACAACTGAAATGATAAATAAAATAAATCAAGTGAAACCATAATCGATCCTTGGGTATGTGATTCCTATCAAATGGGAAATATCATGTCATGTATATATAAATTTATATGTTTTGATATATATTTCCTTAAATAAATATATATGTATACATTAATATGGTGAAAGAAATAAAATAAATAAAGAGAAGATAATTCTTGGGACTGTAATCCTGATAATCTAGATATCTAGTAAAAAGCACATTGAGTTGTATGTGGTACCATTCAAGCCATGTATAATTAAGTCTATCATTGGGTGTGTAATCCTGATAAAAATACCATATTTTTATAGTGCCAAAAATGTCTCTGAGTAAGCTATGTCACTATAGGGGTATACAAGTCCTAACCATGGGTAATCCCATACTCACCTCAAATCTCAATAATGAAGAATTCCATATACTCCTAAAAAACGATGTAATTGGTCATTGATATGAAATTAATGGTTCTCAGTCCATGGAAATATAATCATATGTCTAATACCAAGGTCGTAATCCATAGTCGGTCACAACATTGGAACTCTGATGAACCCTAATGGTATGACACTTAGGTGATCTGCAAAACAAATGCTCTCTGGGACTAATTAAATTCTTGACATCCATTCATATAGATGGACCAATATACCCATCCCTATGATATACATTTCAGTGATGCAATAATGTTGTATCCACCCGATGATTTAGATAATCTTAGGAATCTCTCAAGAAGAGAACAATAATATCTCGAGTATATCGTTGATATGAAGCACCATGTCCATCAATATGGTCTACTAATCAACCAGGGTTAGTATAATTATCCCTATCACTTGGGATAGAGTAATCATCCCCAAGTACATCAATGTTCTCAAACGTCATATCCAAAATCGTGGTCAAGTAATCGGTTATGGAGAGAATAATTATCCCCATATTTCAAGTATCATTATCAATATGGATTCCAGGACCATAAATTATAATCATAGGGATGCTATTCTGGAATATCATAATCATAGGGTTTACATTACTGAATATCATAATCTATAAGGCTCAAAATCCAGATCCCATGAAGTACATTTGATCATCCTAATAATAATATCATTATAAAAAGGCTTAGAAGTTAGATACTAGGAAATACATCTAGGAATCCTAATAAAATAAAAAACATAAAAAGTCTTAGAAGATGGATCCTAGGAAACACGTCCAGGAATCATAATAAAGAAAGTTACATCACATCATGCTCAATGCCACAAACTAGGAAGAACCTTGGGTAATTATCACTGGATTAGTATTAAACAAGTGAATTCATAAATAAATAGAGAGGGAAGCTAAAGGCCAAATCCCACCACTACTTCCACAACATCATGACATAAAAATTTGGTAAGGGTTATAAGGGGAAACCCACTACCATATCTACCCAAACACGATGTACTAGCTTAGGTTTAGTTAAAAATTGGGTCACCCATTGAGTCAATCATGTTAAAACACTATAAAGGTATCATAATTGGGATCCTTGAATTCTAAAAATAAGAAATGTCATCCTACTTGGGATCCTCAATAGTGAATATTAAAGGAGAAATTTCACATGGGATCCTTGATGGTAGGTAAATAGTTGAATCCTACATTGGGTCCTCAGGAAAATATATATAGGCAGAGGCATACTATACATGATCCTCATGAATAATAAATAGGTAGTTGGATCCTACAAAGGGATTATCTATGTTAGAATATAATAAAAGAAATAATATGTGTCCAATTCCAACTTAGGGTGTAATTATATAAAAATCTCTAAAAATTGTAGCAATGTAGGAGTGCACATCCTGTATACATTGGTGCATGATGTGTACCCTAGGAGCCTCAACTAGGCATGTACTTCACCTAAACATAGAATGTAGAAACACATGTGCATGGGGTGTATAACATGAAAATGGTGTGTACACTACATGGTGTACCTACATATCCACCACATATATCCAATCCATGTATATAGCTTGTCCATGTACCAATATATAGTGTGTGACCCACATGGGATCTGGTCGTATATGGTACATGACCACGTGTTCGTACATAGGCTGTCTTGTAGGTACTCATCTACAAAAACATGTTTCAGTACCCGATGTGTATTCCTCATCCATGATGTGTACTTATAAAAATTCATCTTCCCCAAATAAGAAGAACACACACCCTGTGTTTCTAAACTACAAGCCTTGGGATCAAGACATTTGAACGGGAAACCCATCAAATCGGCATGAACCCCTTATTTTTTCCCCAAATGGTATAGATCAAACCATAATGGGTCATAACCATCCATAATAAGTCCTTAAAACTAAAAAGAGGTAAATCTACAATTCTTTATGGAAAAAAATAAAAATAAAATACCTTTGGGTGGAATCTTCTGAAGGTTTCCCTATTTTCGTGATCCAAAACTACCGTACAAAAATACATATCTTCCCAACATTTGTTGTGGTACATACCATCCACTCCCTATTACTTTTCCTCTCCCTATATCTTTTATATCCCATTAATATGAAAAATGAGGACCAAGGGGAGTATGCGAGAATCTAGGGAAAGAAAATAAAGAAAATGAAGAAAATGAAGAAAAGAAAAATAAAATGAAAAAGGGGGCCCGATCCCAGCCCCGATAGTCAATATGAGTTTATGCCTCACCTAGGAAAAAAATTGATACAAAAATCAACACTAATGATATAATCTTGATCTGATGATCCAATCAAATTATGTAACTAAATTAACATATGTGAATAAAGTAATATTTTAATTACTAAATATTATATATTAATTATTCCAAAAAAATTTGAAGAGCTCATAATTCTACCAAAATTTTATATTAGGGTAAAAACCCTATCTTGGGACTAACAGAGTGGTCAAAATAATTATCCTTGATCTTTTTATAAGGTTAAATTTCAATCTTACCCCTTATAAGAATCTAGGAGAAAATTCATTTTTTTCTCAAATTTCCTCTATAGAAAAGCATGGGTTATTACAAAAAATATTCTGAATCAAATACAGGGGCCTCATGGTATACATAATAGGAATACCTAGAGTAATTGAACAATAAAATTTGTTTCACCAGTTTCAATATTAACCATGATAGAAACCTTGAATGCCCAATTAAGTGAATTAAATACATATTCATTCTTCCTTTGGTCAAAAATATAAAGGGATGATGAAAATATGACAAAACATGGGAGGTAATGAGAAATTTGAAGCAATATATACATAGAAAAATGTATATTCATTAAATTATTCAACAAGATTACCAATTACTCCCACTGAATTTCATTTCCCAGTCCCATGAAAATATCGTATAAGTACTTTAGGTAAGGGAACATCGAGATCTACTTGATACCATTGGATTCGATGAGGCTGTCTAAATGGATGATATTGAGGTATTGTAAATATCTTAGTTTTTTGTTTTCCCAGTGAATAATACCTTGGTAACCTGAAAAAAAAAGTTCTAAAAAATTCAAACTATTCATGGATCCAAGTAACATTTTGATATTAATTCTACAAAAGTTTTTTCCTTTATGGTCTAGTCACGTGAGGCATTTTAAATCGATAAATGATGGATTTAAGGTCGTGGATTGAGTAAAGATTATATGATTTGACCATCCATGCTTGTAGATATTTACCACATGCGGAGTAGATTTCTCACATAGCACTCCCTCCCATATTTGTCACTGTACAGCTTCCATAGAACAAATCCAGACCATGTTCTATGTGATTAAGATATCATCATTGAATATTAGGAGGGATCAGCTCTAGTCCAATCTACAAATGGATCTCCAACACTCGTTAAGAAATCCAAAGCACAGTGTTTCCTTGATGATGTAAACCATGAGGTATCTGTCAATATCAGGGAAGAAATAAATGTATACCTACACCATTGGATTCATGGAATTTTAAATTCATATAAATTTCCCTCCCTCCTTCATGTTTAATGGAATGTTCATTAAAAACAAATTCTATAGAACATACTCTAATAGTAACATAAATTAGTTGGCCCAACCCCAAATTGCATTAATATGAAATGGAAGTGTATATTGGGTCTTCAAAATCAAATAATCTGATATTAATATCTAAATGAAGTGGAATTACTTATAATATAATTCCTCCCCAATTCTATTGGGAATTGGATGGTCTAAATTTTTGTATGATACAACTATATATATGGAAAAAATATCATCTTTCCAGTGAAAGTCTCTCATAAATTTTTCTATTAATAATATTGCGTGACTAGTTCTATGTAATTTTATAAATGAAATATTTGAATCTAGAATGTATTTTTTATATTCTCTTTAGGTCATTTTTATTTTCCAAATTTATCTATTTTAAATTTTTAATGTTTATTATGAATTTTCCCTTAGATGTAAATGTATATTTCACAATTCAATTAAAAAAAAGATTCTATAATTTTATATGATCAATCCATTGAAATGTAAAAATGAAAAATTATTGAGATATCAAATGGAAAAAATTTTAATACCATAATTACCATTTTTAAACTAACATTTTACATTAATTCATTCAACTAGAGAATTTTTTCAATTGACATTATCCTATGAAATATTGCATTTAGAGTTCCATTATAATTTTCTTGTTTAACTGCCATATAATTTTCACAAAGAAAGGAAAACTAAAATTCTCTACAATAGGTATTCTAGTGAAATTTTCACCAAAATTTCCTTAGGATCCTGATGTAACATCCAATGGAATTTTCCACAACATCTTCCTTGGTGGATTTTTTTACTAAAGTCTTTTGGTGGATGTTTTCATTTCACCAAATGTTTTAGAAAACACATGATCTAAAATGGAGATAAAATAGAGTTACGAGGGGGTGAATTGACAATCATGAAACAATTATAATAATTAAACAATAATTAGTAATTCTATGGATAGTAAGTGTAATCAATTTTTTTATAAATGAGCATTACAATTATTTGTGAAGAGTATAAATAGAAAATTAAATAATAATAGAGAATATAGATTTTTATTGTAGTTCATAATATAAATATCCCATATATACTCTTTACACATCACTACTCGGTGAGAGATATTAAATCTAATATAAAATCTCACTTTTCAAGGACAGTGGAATCTCATTACAATATTTCATTTCCTGGTCATAAGACAAAACCAAAAAATAACCATCCATGTTTTACACATAAATGAATAAACATGACATAACTTTTAAATGAGGTATACTTATTTGTGAATTGATTGATTACAACATGATATAAATTTAAAATTTTAGAAAATATAGTATAATGAAATGTAAAATAGTAAAATAAATAAAAAAATATTAAAGGGGTTATTTGTGTGAAACATAGAGTTTTGAACATTCATAGTAGAAGTAAAATGATCAAACTTTAGAAATATACCAATGAAATGTGTTAATAATGATGATATATAATAAGGGTTATTTTCATTATCCAAAAATTTATATAATTAATATGTATATGTATGTAATGACCTGTATTTTTATAGTGCTATAAATTTTAGAGGTAATTTTATCTTTTGACTTTGAAGTAGGGGTTATTTTGAAAATCAGGATTTAGACCCAAAATCCATAAGTCGGGACAACCCTAGATAATGTTTTTGTGTTTTTTTAAAGCTCAATTGGTGACTTATGATCTTGGTAGTGGGTTTTTAGGCCAATACATGTATTAGAATGGCTTAAAGGGACTTGTTGAAGAGTTTGGGGGTTGACCAAGGCTTAGAGGATGAGTGAAGTGGTTATTATTCAGAATCAACGATGCTTGGGATAGTTTATGGGCATGATGAAATTGGGTCTTCAGGTGTTAGATGTGAGTTTTAGATGATCCATATATGGGAATACTTTTAGATAATGTTTATAAAGTCCAATTTTTGTGAAAACCCCCCATGTGGTAACCCCTACATGGGTGCCTCTACATGGAAGACCCCCACATGTCCAGTATTTTCAAAAAATTTGGAAAGTATGGAGCTCGAGATGGGGTTATATAATACCCTAACATGGTCACCCTTGTGGTCACCCATCTAAGGGTGACCCATGTGTGTCCAACCTTACAGGGTCACCCGTATGTGGGTGACCCATACATGGGTAACCCCTTACATGACCACCAATCTATGGGATACCCATTTCTGGGTCACACTTATATGGGTTACCTATATATAAGTCACCCTTATATGGGTTAAATTTAATTGGGGTGATGCCTACATGTCACTGCTATGTGGCAGACCATTACATGAATAATCCATACATGGTGGATTCCTTACATGGGAGACCCATATGTGGATGACACCTATGTAGCTAACCCATACATTATAAATAGTTGAACAATGTTTATAGGGGTTTTGAAAATATTAAATAATCATTAAAAACCCTTATTTAAAGGGACTTAGAGATTCTTATGCCCTATACTGAGTGGAACCCATCTAGGGTGGGACTCCCAACCCTCTCTTCATCCTAATGGAGTGTCTTCCTATATGCATTCCAAGATCAAGATATATTTCATACTAATGATGGAATATTGTAAATTTGACACCCTATATCTATTATTCCTTGATTTCATTCATTATTTCTTTACTGATAATATTTTTGGAAAGGGTATTTAGGATGATTCAATTGGAGTATGGTATAATCTACTGGAATGAAGGGTATTTTTCTTAGCCAAGCTTAAAGAGATCAAGGAAGCATAATCACACTAGGTTAAATGAAAATTTATCATGGTATTTCACTACCATAAATTATTGATGGATTCTAAAACATTTTTGGAAATATTAATGGATTATATCAAATTTTAAATTCAATCATTTTTATACGATGGGTATAGGATGTCCCATGAAGATGATCACGTGCCATTTCGATAAAGTTATGTCTCCTAGTAAATTTATTTTGGTTTTATGATAAATTAAAATAATTTTTACTTTGAATAAAATGATATTTCCATGTATACTAGGTTTAAGTATGTGTCCAGAGTGGAAAATACCCCATTTTGTGTGGTTTTAGTTAATGAGTGGTGCTAAATGAGTTTCTAGTAATTAATGCCTATTTAAATTAAATTGTAAAATATAACTTGATTTATTAAAATTAATTATAAATTTTTATAATTAATTAATCTAGAAATCATGTCTTGAGATAGGTTCTTGAGAGATGATATGAGGCTTAGATGATATTAAGCAGCAGTGTTTGAGATTTTCCCTAAAGAAAAAGACATGTATGAGGTGGGTTGTCCTATTGAAAAACCTTAGGCTTTCTGCATTTTATTTATGTAGAATGTTATTTGTGGTTTCTCTACTATGGGAGATTAAACATTTTAAATTAAATAAATCTGTTAATTAAAATAAAATTTATATGGATGGATATAAGGGAAAGGTCCACTACAGATCGTTGAGCATTAAATAGATCCCTCGACCATTGATGACCAAGGGTTTGACCATAAATGTGTATTCCTAGAGATAAATTCGTGGGTAGGAGGGTAAAACTGAAGAGGTGGGGTGAATTGAGTTTCCAATGAAATTTATATTAATAAAATTTATAATCTAAACTCCCCAATATGTTAAACAATACTAGTTAACAAAAATTTAAGAAATGTAAACTTTTATCAATTCATTTTTTAATAGATCAGTAATAGATCTGATAAAATACTTTTTAAAATACTATAAATTTTGAAACAAATATACATGTATCAAGAAAATATATGAAACACTTAATTAAGTTAACTATTAGATTTGAGTTTTGTTTATATGTTTAGAACACATTAAATATGTGTTTATTAAAATAATGAAATAAAATGATATATAAGTAAAATAGTTATAGAAAATAAATCACAATAGAATTTAACAAGGGGTTTGGTCTCAAGTCGTGACTTAATCACCTCCACTTCGAAATCACTACCTTCTAAATAGTTTCTCATTAAATAATCTAATCCAAAACCTGGATAGGTTTTATAAAAAGAAACTGAGAATGATTTCCTGGTATCGATCCTATTCCATAGTTATGCATGAGATAAAATTGAATACTGGGTCATTTAAAAAATATTATATAGTTTTTTGTAGGAATACAAATGAAATGATTTGATAGAGTATAAGGTATTCTCTAGTTTAGCACTGGAGAATGTGTTTTATGAATATACATAGTAAAAAACAACTCGACTATAAATCTAAAATAAATAGATAAAAATTTTATATATAATGAACTGTAGTGTTTCTCAATGAGTATAACTTTAGTTTTTTCGACATCATTGGATTAATTTTTGGAAAGAGAATGAACAATTTGTAGAAATTTTTTTGTAAAAAAGGGTTCATAGATTTCCAAAAAAGACTATAATTTTGGTCTACAAAAGTCTAGGGAGCTTCAACACACATGCCTCTTTTTCCCTTCTAACTTAGTGTTTGAAAGTCAGTGATTTATTGTTTATTCACATAACTCTTAGACACATGTGTTTCATTGTACATAAGGATGGTACTTCAGATTATATAACACTTTAGTTCCAACTATCCATTGAAGTATAATATTATAATAATAAAGATCATCATACTAGTAAAAAATTAATGAAAATATAGAATTTTTCCTTAAGGTAGATGCAGAGTTGTTTAAGAATAATCATTATCAAATCCACGTGGATCTGACCAGAAATAAATAATTAAATATTCCATTGGAGAATTAAATTTGAAATTAATTATATATGGATATAGTTTCACTCTAGCAGTATCTTTACAATTTTTATATTGATATAGAGGTAGCTCTTTATTGTAATTAGGTCTATCTAATGATATATCTTTAAAATGGTATCTCAATTTAGGTGGTAGAACCATTAAACTAGTGGTATATTTGAGAGATTGTACCATCTATTAGAGGTATGAGGGTTTGATGGTAGTATCATTAGAAAGTCATGGTATAAGGATAGTGGTAGATAAATTTGATGGTATCTTAGTCTGCATGAACTATCATGAAATGATAGTAATTCTCAGTGGTCACCCAATTGAGCTAATAGTAGGAAAAATTTTATGATGGTAGCATCAATGAAATAGTGGGGGGAATACCACTTAATGGTATCACAACATGAAGATTGATCATGGTAGTTGTAGGATTAAACATTCGGTAGCATGGAGCAGTATCATGCCCTGACTAACCAGAACTCATTATGATTGATGATAGATAGCATCTTTTCTAAATTTCACAATTTTTCAATAAAATATCTTACTATAATAAAAAAATTAATTCATTAGAATCATAAAAAAACTTTATTACTGATCATTAAAATAATGAGGTTCTTAAAACAAATCCCCCTTTTTATGATCAAAAATTTGAAAATAAAAATAATCTTTAACATATTATAAATTGATATATATGAATATTCTTCTTAATAATCCAATTAACTATGAAATTCCAAAACTTATCTATTCAAGCTACACAAGTATTCATATGTTATATTACATATAATTATAATATGAAATTAAATTAAAATTATACCCCCTTTTGGGATTATAAAAAATATTTTAAAATAAAATAATATAAAAATATAAAAATGAATTAAAAGAGATGTTTTATGATATATATTAAAGTCAAAAGGGATTAAAAAATATATTTCAAGATAAAACCAAAATCTCTATCAAAATTCAATTATAATATTCTTAATACTCTAAAAATATACTATAAGAAAGATCTACTAGATCTTTCCCTTTTGAAATTATACGAGGGTTAGTGGCTGGAGGAGTATGAGGCGTAGGATGCCAAATGACAATGGTAGATGCTAATGGCCAATTTTTCCTCACTACTTCATTATAAGTAACTCCAAATATACTATATGTAATAGATATAGTCTGAAAATGGGAATAAATGGGTGTAAAAATTAATTTAATGAGATCAATGGAATCTTGAGGTGTTGTTGGAGCTATCCATTTTATCCTAGTGGTGCACAAAGAGGGTTCCATCAGCTCTAAAAAACTGAGCGATGAATTGACCACCATGCTCCATAACATTGAATAAATCTTCCTTATCTCCCATGAAAATATTGAGAGGATGGGCCAAGGTCTTTATTTGAGTCAATGTCTCCTTGAAGGAAATCGTCACATGAGGCATTAATTAGATTTTAAATATGAAGTTATAATGGGAACTGATATCATGCTTTAATTAAACTCTTAAGAGGTAGAATTTAATATATTTATTGATAGTATCTCTATCACCCCTTGCCTCATTTAAGCAATCTCTTACCAACTTATAAATATGATCACCATGTGACTTGATCTGGAGAAAATTATCTAGGTGATAGAAAGAAAGACCATCAATAATAGAATTAAACCCTCCTTTGAATCTAATCAAATATACATCCACTAAAGAAATAAAAAGGGGATGTAGAGCTTTATTAGAAGATTCATTAGCAGTAGAGAAAATATTTAGCATATCCCATAGAGAAACATCCCTCACAGGAAAACTAGAACTCATATCCTCCATAGTCCTCTTAATGACATCCATATACTCTACCAACCTATCATTTTCAGTCTAATGATGTTCCATCTTTATGAACATTTTATGATGGATATGAGCAATAACCAGGGTGACTATCATCTGGGTGTCCCCATCACTAGGCTTTCTCTTCTGAACTAAATAAGACCTAAGAATCCCACTTATATATGAAAATAATCTATCCTTATGTGAATTGAAATAATCTCCAGCATGGATGAGGAGAATTATTAGGAGGAGGATTCATGTAGAGACCCTGACCTCAGTAAAGCAGAGCTTATGTCTACTATATTACAATAGAATACAATAAAAGAAATCAGACTCTGATGGAAAAAATAGTATAGTAGTCTTGGTAAAATAGATACATACTCAAGTATTTTAATATATTTGACAACACAAATTAAAACATATTTATTTCAAGAATATAATTAATCCCTCTAGAATATACATGAATATCATTCATACTATACTTCACAGATTCCAGGGAAATGAAAAAAGGGTTATCTCAAATACTCATTAGGATTAAGTAAAACGTAATCTAACTTGAACCAATTTACATAACAACATTGAAAGGTACATAATTTAACACACATGACATTTAAATAGTTTGACTATCATGATTAGATAATACATATTCAATATTGAAAAGTAAGTAAATGAAAACATATCCCATTTAATAAATTACATGAAGATCATAATTTTATAGGGAATAATCAATATGGAAAGGTAAATAATTGAAAACACAATCCATTTAATCAATAAACTAAGATTAAAATTCTTCTATAGATAATATAATTGTGAAAATATCATTAATAATACTAACAAAATTATAAATAAAGGAAATGATTAATTATTGGATGTCATGATCTTATGCATCATGAAAACTCTACCATCTTCGTATTTCATCAAGATTTTTTGAGACTAATGGGTGATTATACACCAAAAACCCATCTAACTAAGGTCAACCATCTTTTTATCTCATGAGACTATCAATTAATAAAGAGGATATCTATAATCTAGCCCCACCTATATCTACATGAATGAATCATTCATCACATATCAAATAATCAATTTAATTCATCAAAAAATTGCCTTATCATCAAATACCCATAATGGGTAAAGAATATTAAATTATAAATATTTCCCAAGTCAATTAAATAAATTTCAAATTAATCACCTTATGTTAGAATAGTATACCGCTTTGGAAATATTTATATAGATGATACAAATATTTTGGATAAAATTGAATTGAAATGTTAAACATCAATAATAAATATGTATTTATACTAAATACATCTAAGTATTATTATATAAACCACTTAAAAGTGAATAGATGTGTATTAACAAAAATGTCTCAATGAAATGGAAATTGAGATGAAATCCTTTACAATGATCACAGTGTTGAAGTGAGAATTAGTAAATGAATAGATTATGTTTATAAAATGTAAAATCACATATAGTATTTGGAAGTAAAACATAAAATAATCAAAATTAATTATAATAAAAACCTTAGAATATCAATGGAAAATGAATATACAATATAACAAAATGTAAATAAATTGAATTTTAAAATTCTATACCACTTGGTACCTAGAATGTAAAATAAAATCAAATTAAGTAATTCAAATTTAAAAAACAATATCATTACTTATTAAGGAATCATGATATTACAAATAAATGGGGTATTCTATGCACCATATAAAAGAACTTAGTTTTATAAGATTGTAATATGACCCAATGAAGAGAAATTAAGATAAAGTCACTTACCACACACATAATTTTCAATGAACATGATTTACCCACATTTTAAGTGGTTTAAAACATGATATTAACATTTAATATTACAATATTAATATTAATAATAACATATATTATCATTTTATGACATCTTATCATGAGTTCATTTAAATTCATCCATTCTTTCATTGTTTTAGGTGTTATTTACCAAGTTTTTTCATTCATGTATTGTCATACAAGTTTTGATTATTGCACATATTATATAGTTCCATAGTCACCAAAATAATAATTATGATTGAATTAGAATATTATATATAAATTATAAATTTAATACCAATAATTAAATATGGTTTTTATAAATTAATTATGTTATGATCATTGATATGGTATGTCGTAAGTACACATGGGTAGCGTTTCAAATTTTCAACGACCATTATGGAATGAAGGTAACTAATATTTTATATTTAAAGAATAATAAAAATTTCATAAATACCATATTATTCATTTAAAAATAATTATATATATAATCCATGTGGTGTAGTGATGAAAATAGTGTCACATCACTTCATAAAGGTGGTAATCCACACGTACAAGAACAATGTTATCATCTTTAAGTGATTCAAAAGATAAAAAATAAAATGATATATTATATTTTTATAAAGAAAAAATATGTAATTAATATAATAATTATATAATTTATATCACATATATTCATTAAATTTACCCTTATTACCTTCCATATAAAGAATTAGTGAAAAATGAATCATATCACTTCATAGTGTAGTAGTCTGACGTACACATGAGCGACATTATTGTATCCCCTATGGAATGGAAAGTAAAAAAATTTATATATTATATAATTAATAAAAAAATATAATTGATTTATAAATATCATATATATAATTTATATCCATCATCATACCCAACCTTGACATATAGTAATTGAAAATTGAATGACATCGGTTTGCGAGGCGGTAGTCCTTCGTACACATGGATGATAATTTAGTAACCCTTTTTATGTATGTGGGGATGATTTTAGGTAATTTACATAAAAAGTATCAATATATGTAAGATATTATTTTTATTATTTCACAATGTTTTAATAATAATTTAAGGAGTTGTAGTAATAAATAATATAAAACCACCCGTTAAGGAATATTTCCTCTTCTCCGGGTAATCTCTTTCATTTTGTACCATAATACTTACTTGGATTGATTTATTTCATATATAAGTATTTTATGAGGATATGAGGGAATTTTGGATTCTATTTGGGTTGGAATTTTCTGAACCAAAATGGTTTTATGGTTTTAAGAAGAAACAATAGGAGTGGCCTTTTATAAGTGAGGTCAGTGGAACAATTGTACTTTTTGAAAATAAAAAGGTTTTCCCACACTTTTCAATTGTAAAGGGTATAAAATAGAATAATATAATTAAATATACATTACAGGGTCAAACTATTACTATCTAATTGATTTCATACAAGTTATTTAATTATTTCAACCCTTATCTTTTTAGTTTAACCAATAAGAAAACACATTTTTACCTTAAGTAGGGTAAATAATTTTTTGTTTTTTAATATTAAATAGAGTAAAATATTAAGTTAAAAATATTATAAAATAAATAATATTATGCTTAAAAATATTTAATCCATTTTTCCAAATTCCATTCATATGTGTGAAATTTTAATTTAAAATTAACACCATAGATACTGTGAGAAAGAGGGTTTTGAAAGAGAACATGTTCAAAATTTTAAAAAGTTTTTATATCGAAATTCAATATGAAGATGATTAAAATTACATAAATCGGATTAATTCCAATATAATTTATATTTTTTTACTTTAAAACCAATTTAAAATGTCATTTATCTTTATAAATAATTTAAAAGAAAAGGAAGTTTTCAATTAAAATTCATTATTTTCACTATTCATTACAAAAATGAAAGATTTTAGAAAAATCACAATATTTCACCCTGAGATAATTTTGGTATGCTAATCTCAAAATATTATTTATATTTTGAAAATAAATTTTCTAAAATTGGTAAATGTAAATTTTAAATTATTTGTGCAATCTGCCACTAAACCATTTTTTAATAAAAAATAATTTTTTTCAGAAAAATATTTCACTATCATTTAAAGAATTATTATTTTAATTATAATAAATTGGTGATAATAATTTTAATAATTTAGTTATTAATATTCAATTCCACCAATTTGAAATATATTTTTAATGGCATACTGTATTACAGTTCATTTCGACCCGGGGTTTCATGTTCTGTAAGCTATTGAAGAGATTAAATTTAATGAAATATATATTTTTGGTTATTTAAGCTCAGTGTTGCATGTTATATTCACTATCTATTTTTTTCTGATTTTATAATTTCTATGTGTAACAATTCCTAACCTGGATAAGAATAGAAACATCCTCATGTCCTCTCACTATAGCATGATCAACAGAAGGAAAGGCCTCTAACTCACCTGCCTATTTAATACTCCCCAATAATGATCCCTTAGGATCTCTCTGGTCAATCTAAATTACGTATCCACCATAATATAGTGGAAGAACCTAATTATTATCATCACTATCATCATCAAATAAATCTAAATAGTACAAACCAATATGAGTATATCCTAGGGATTTCTTCCCCTTCGTGGGTTCTCCATCCTCATCTCTATCAGAGGTGGTTGACTCAACATGATTACCTAAAGCCTAAAAATCGAGATCACCTATATCATTTGAGGCATGGATAACTAAATTTGATGGTTTTTTACCCTACCACTCACCATTGGAATAAATTTTGGACTTAATAACTTACTGACAAGGAAGATACATCTCATCCTCATCTCCTCCATCAACATCATATTTAAAGTCATCTAAGAGAATTCCTACATCCTCATATGTCTTAAAAGATAACATAACAATCACATCACCATTATAAACTTCTACATCTTCTGAATCATCTTCATCCCACAGTTAGGACTCTGTGGTTTTAAGGTAAAGTAAAGGACTAGCTAATCCAAAGGACAATACAAGTCTCTTAAGCATATAGAGAGAAATTCCCACATCCACTAAACAAGTTACTGATACTTATTCCTAAGATCTTTCTTCTTCTACACCACTATCTGTCTCCACATCCTCATCATAGGGATATAATAAAACTTCATCTCAATCCAATTCAATTCCAATAATGTCTCTAGGGCTTGTGGGGTGCTTCAATGGGTTAAAATTATCATATATTTATCAGTATCTTCCACCAACTTCATCAACCACGGGTTTAAAATAACCCTCATCCTCTATAAAGTCACCTAAATTAGGTAGGTAACACCACATTTAGTCTCTTTTTATTTACCTCTAGGCACCAAACCTCTAGCTTATAACATATCATATATCAACTTAGGGTCAGCTAAAAATTATTAACTAAAAGATAGATTACTAAGCTCCATCACATAGACTATCAAATATATATAAATATTTATATTATATCATATTTCCATAATAAATAACAATAACACATCTTGATACCACATGTTGATAAAGTCCACCTTTTTTGGACAAAGAATGTGATGAATAAACTTGAAAATAAAACAAAAACCACCATTATGCTCAACATATGTAGGCCTTTAAAGAATATAATTCCAAGTTAAATCCAAAAAATAATCCCCATACAAAATTTTCTCACTAATAATTGAAACGGATCCTTAAAAATCATTATTTATACCTTTCTAAGGAACACTGTGGTACCTTTCCCACTACCTTAAAGAAAAGGAAAGTTTTTCCCATTAATCAGAGTCATTATAAAATATTTCCTCTCTCTAAAATCATATTTTAGAAACTGATAAAACTCATGAACCAACATAGGGTATAAGGTTCAATAGTTCCTTGAAAACCATTCAACCCATTCCATGTCCCGGATCACTTTCAATATGGGTGACTTACTTGAAACCAACCACTCGACATCTATCTCGTTCTCAATAATGAAATCTCAAGGTAAGAGTTGGGGATTATTTTCTTTTGAAATAGTCTAAATGAATTCACCTCATGAATTATTTATTTGACGTGACTCATCTAGAGATATAGTAGGAAAATTATCTTGCATCATATTAACACTATTTTAAGGGAATAATGAAGGCTATGGAAGGTCATGAGTTAAGAAATAATAACGATAAAATAGTTAAATTAAGGAGATCAAAAGAAAGGGGTTCTCAAACTCCAATTTATTTAAAATATTATCACTTAGGGATTTTAAATCCAAGAAAAAAAGTAATAATAAATGCATAATTTTGATAATAAAAAAAACAAAAAATAAAAAGGAGTGATAACATATGAAAAGATGCACTCAACTAAAAGCACCATAATGGTAGAAAATGAATCATTGGATGAAATGGCCGACTATTATTTGTATATCACAAATGGTTGATCAAAAATGATATATCACTCATGTATGATCATCATTGGTAGATAGCCAATTGACTATCACCAATGGTCAATCACAAAAGGTCAATCAGTAACTATCAATCACCAAATTTTTAATTTTTCTTCCCATAATAGAATTAATATTCGGATAGAAGACTAAAAAAACTTTTCATTCCATTTTCATGTATGATATTGTTAAATCTCTCAAAGGTAAAATTATTTGTGAATATGATTTCCAGATGATGTTAGATACCTATGAACTCAAGAGTTGTATCAACCTTTTGAAAATGATCTTATAGAAAGTGATTTTGTTATATCAAAAAGTTTGGTTATTGAATGAGACCCAAAGTTCTTGAAAATGTTAATAGAACTTTTGTTATCATAATTTATTGGTACATGTTGAAATTTATAACCATAGTCTAGTAAAGTGTGTTTCATAAAAAAATATGCAAAAAAACTACCTACAAGTATTAAAATAGATTTAGCAGTGGATAATGAAATATATTCCATTTCTTATTACACCAAGAAACTATATACTTTCCAGAAAATTAAAATGTTCTATAGGTTCTTTTTTGACCTAATTTACAACTACTTAAATTAGTATCGGATCAACTCACTATGTGAATTTATTATTCTCTAAAATAAAAAAATTCCTAAATTGGTTGTACTTTGGAGGTATGTGAAAATTCTTTTGACAACAATTAAATATTACTCTGGGTTTTCTTGACAATGATCACACATATGCATGATAAAAAATATATCTATCCTTCTAGAATTTGTGTATAGTAAACTTCAATCATACATCTATAAGTGGTCCTCAACTAGTTTCCAAGATTTATCAGGATAGATTTTATGGGTAGTACTCATGCGAGTATCAGAAATTTTAGTATTACGCATACCCAAACCTTTTAAGAGATATTATTTGTGCATAATTTTATTTAAAAAAATTCAATCATCATTATGAAATATATAAAATCTAGAAATGTTTTTATATACACCCATTAAACTCTTTTGAAATTTAGTTTTCATGATTTTTGAAAACATAGTGCATGAATAATTTCATGAATATCAAAAAATAATATCATGAACATTGATTCATACAACTAAAAAATATATTGAATTATTTTAATAAATAATTTAGGTTATTCTATTGCTTTGGTAAAAACATTTGAAATCAGAAAAGAACTGATCCTATCATACCAGTATATTGGTTCTTTTTTTACACCATATAAATATTTTTAAATTTTAAACATTTTATTTGGTTAGTGAGGGTTTTGAAATCTAGGTTTAATTCAATAAAAAATCCTAAAAATATATCCATTTAAGAATACACCCTTTAAATCTATTTGATATAGTTTAAAATTCAAATGTTCTTCATAGGAGAGAAAAATTATTATAGATTCATGTTTAGATATAGGTGAAAAAGTTTTTTTATAGTCAATAACTTATTAATAAATATATCCTTATGCAACCAATCTATATTTATTTCTAATTATTTAACCTAAATCATAAAACTTTTTCCAAAACACCTAATTAGTTAAAATAGTTATGTAATCTTTGGGTCTTTCAACTAGTTCCTAGAATTTATTTTTTTAAGATGGATGTAACACTTATTTAATTTCCATTACCCATAATTCTTTATTAATATCCTTATTGATGTTCTTAGCCTCAAGATGTGAAAAGAAATCATGATTCAGAACTTGGTTTCTAATGGAATGTGTAGTTTGAGTTCCTTTATCTAGGTCACCTAAAACAAAATAAATGGGGTGATATACATGAGTCTTAAACCATTTCATAAATGGTTTAACATTCTTAAAGATTATGATCCAACAAATTAGAATAATTCCCATATCCATACTTTCTAGATACATGTACATGGGGTCCTTGGAAATCCCCATTTTGTTCACAACTCCATGATCCATCTTGCTCAATGCATTTGCCTCCTTATTTTCCTTTAATCAGCATAATGCATCCCTAAATTTTCACATTCCAAACATGTGGATATTGAAGTTCCCAATCAGGATCCAAGTATCACTGAGAGGGGGAGGGGGTGAATCAGTGATATCTTTTTATTTTTATGTTTCCCCCTTTTTGAAACAACCTTCGCCTCCTGTTAAAGAGTTTCTTCCCTACTGAACACACACATCCACAGGAACACAAGATTTACAAGGTTCACTACTCAACAAGAGTAGCTACGTCCTTGGTATGGTACGGAAACAATCTAGTACCACACAATCCACTAGAAAACAATCCTTTGATGTGGAATACAACAAGTAGGATATACCCTTACACTCGTGCAGCACTTTGAAAACAATCTAATAGTGTGGGTGCTCCCTCTTAGCACAAATAGGGTAACACAATGTTTTAGTGCTTCTTTACAATTGAACAAATGTATTCTCTGAAATAAAAAATCTTCACTTTCTTACCCAGAAGCCGGTAAGAACTCTCTTACGCACAACTGAATACGTGCGAAGACCCCAGATATTTTGCGCAGCCTTTAGGGTTCCTTGTGTGCAATTCAAATGGCTTGCGCATAAAAACCCCTTTTGACGTGAAATACGTTTTCGCGCAACTTTCCTTTTGCGCACAACTTTTTCTCTTTTCACGCAACTCACTTAGCGTATAATTTACGCGCACCAGAGCTCAGGATTTCTTCTAAGTGTCGAGCATATTTTAATGAGAGGGGTTCACCTCATATTTATAGGCATTTTTGACCTTGCGCGTAAAACACTAATCCGCACGTAAAACCTCCTCCATGCGTGTAAAAACTCTTTTATGCAACTTCATATTTCACACCATGCTTCAATATTTCGCGCACCTCATGCCTTTTCCATTTTTCATCCTTCTAAGCATGAAGCACCAATTGCGCGCAAAATTCCGCACCGCATTCCATATTGCGCGCAAACCCAATCATTCCTGCGACATCATATTTCGGGCACTACTCCAATCTTTCGCGCATTTTTTGCCTTTGCCAATTTTCGAGCTTCTGATCTCGAGACACATTTTGCGTGAAAATGTCATTCCTCTATTTCGCGCACCATGCCAGTATTTCGCGCAAACATCATTTTTCGCGTAGCCCGCTGATATTACGCGCACAAATTTCTTCTTCGCGCATCCCGCTGATATTTCACGCATCCCTCCAATATTTCGCACAATGATCCATTTTTTCGCGCAACCCGTTGCTATTTCGCGCAGCCCGCATATATTGCGCGCACCACTTTATTTTTGCGCGCAACATGCCTAAATTTCTGTGCACTCGATGCCTTTGTCATTTTTCGACGTTCTGATCTTGAATCATGCCTTGCACGCAAAAATATAAACCATATTCAATCTTTCATGCTTCATCCATTGCCAAAAACACATCTTCATCCCCCGATTTTCAGGCCCTAAAATTTGGAAAACACTGGAAAATGGCACCACCTTAATCTGTGCTTTTCTACCATCCCCAGATTGTCCATTGCTTTGTCATTTTCTCTCTTCACTGCTTCCCATAACCATTCTTCTGATCTTATCACGAATCCCACTATAGTGATATTTATACATTGATAGATCAGCTTTAGCATCGTCAGAGTTGCAATGGGAACTGAAACTTCCCTATCTCCCAACAGCATCATTCCTTCCAATCAAAACTTTATATGACTGGCATCATCATTTCTCCCCCTTTCCTTCATAAGGCTTGCATCACAAGTTCTCCTAACTCATGATATGTGCGAAATACATACCAGAAATGCATCGTCTGATTTGTGATCCTTCAACAAAGTGAATTGATTTATCTTCTTTGACAACAAAATACAACACTCTGCAAAGGCTAACTCTTCAAACTTTCTTCTCCATTCAACTTGGTCCCAACAGATATCTGCATCATGTGTCCTCTTTAAATATGGTAACAACACAAATTACCATAAAACCTTATTGGTAACATTAATTTATCCTTACACATGTTATTGGATATATTCCTTATATCCAAAAATGTTGTAGACTCCATCAATGATAGCATAGACCACTTTTGGACAAGGTAATAATCAGTTTTGAGGTAGCCATTACTAATCCCAATCATTCATTTCTTCATCATTATATTAATAATCAGGAATATATTTTCAGTTTTCTTTCCCTCAACCATATACATTTCCAAAATAATAACTTTATACTGAGTCACTTATTCTGGGTATAATTCATCATACGACATCAAATACTTAATGAAATAGTGTTGTAGTACAATCCTCATGTATTCCATAATATTTATAATAAGTACCTTGCTGATAAAATATTAAAATTAAAATATTCTTGACGAGTGATATTACTCCTTACATTTAATTGACATCATTATCATGACTTGATCAATATCTAGTAACATCTTTTGGGGCATATCCCTTTGAAGACTGGGATACTGATTCGCATAGTGTATCATATCCTCGCAGTTGAAGCATTGTACATAAAAAACCTTGTTATTACCATTGAAATCAATAAATTGGTGTCATTTTTCTCCACACATATAACAAACTCACATTCCCTTCATGTATTTTCTAGAGTGATTCCTTCCACAATTATCACATGTGGGAAAACCCTTATTTCCCTTCTTCTCATTATCCATGTTTTTATCTTCCATCCTCTACTACTCTTGGTTCTCTTCAAATTCATAAGACTTAAAAAATTTATTATATACCTTGTTAACACATGATATTATCGCTTCATATAATGAGGAAACCTTGGATACTATCTTCATTTGAAATTATGTCTTAAAACCATAAGAGATATGATTTTTCTTACCCATTACATCACGTGAATTAGTGAATTTATCATTCATTCTACTAAGCTCCATTTATAATCAATTCCATATACTAACTTATATTATAAAATTATGAAATCTATATAACCCAAAACATGTTATAATACAAAACATAAATATATGCATCACAAATCCTAGAACGATATACTTTGGATACTTTAGGGTCATAAATCCATCATAATGGCTTGTAAAGAAAATGTGAATTATCCTAAGCATATCCCATGGGAGTGTCAAACCAGGTGCACAGTAAGGCCCGTTGTCATGTACCAGGATACCCAGAGTCAAGCCCAGAACAACTTTTCAGAGTTATTACTCCTTGGTACATTTATTCCAGAACCACATCCATTTGTAGTATCTATATAGGGATTTATTTCTAGGAATACCCACATAATCTCTACCTTACTATAACTCTAGGTTGTGATTCTATAATTATACTCAATTTATATCTTAGGATTGTATTCCTTAATCTATGTTTTCTAAATCTAGTTCCCATGGTTTCTACTAAATCTCTCTCTGATACCAACTGTAACATCCCGACCCAAGAAACCCAAAGCCAGTGCATTACTTTGTTAAATTGGCATGATTACAAGGAATCAAGTCCTGAAGTACCAATCAGTTTAGTAGTCTAGAAGAAATTGGATACATACATGGAACCCATTTTACATTGGAATAGGAAAACAACATATAATACATAAAAAAATATAAGAAATTGAATACTTGAAAACTAAAAAGTAATATGTTCTTCATAACCTAGGGAAGAAAAAGATGAAAGGGGTGAGCTCAGATGATTTAAGGGTAAGAAAGACAACAGAATATATCATAAATAGAAACATTAGAAATGGTGAATTACTACAACACATGCCTTTAAATATAAACATGAACACATTATGGTAGGAATAAGAGTTGAATAAATAATGCCATAATAAATCATAATCATGGGTATTCTACTAGTCGAATAACCACATGAAATTGCAATTAATAGTTTCATAATGTGGGTAATGCATATTTCAGACATCATAACCATATCGTCAAGGCCTCCTTCAAATACCATAAATATCAATGTTGTAAAGGCTTCGTGCCCAGACCATAGTTTGTCTTGTGAGACCTACCAATACATCGAGGGGCTATAACAGGCCTCATCTATCACATAATAAGTTCAATTCATTTTTATTATGAATTTGGATAAACATAAAAAACATATACATTCATATTGAAACTAATATATGGAATTTAAATAACTTTCCCCATTCATTAAACATAAACCATAACCATTCGGAGTAATATGGTGAATGATATCAAGAAAGAACATCCACATTCAGAAAAATCAAAAACACTTAAATAACCTATTTTTTTGATGACATTATAGGATATTAATCTCTATTAAATAAAAGATTCATCAAATTATGTTGACATAAATAAATATACTTTTAAAATATAACACTGATTAATTCCTGAGGAAATAATCCTTAAACATTCCAAAGTGTCCCATACCACCATGAAATATTCAAATCATAATCTCTTAGAATATCATGTGAATAAAGAGATTGTTAATAATATATACCAAAAAGCAGTACATACACCACAAGATATAAATAAGTGGTGAACAAGGCATATATCTCATAAAATTTAAAGTGAGATGAGAAAAATCCTTTTTTACTTTGGAAAGAAGAGTTCTTTGGAAAATCATTTGTATTTCACATAAAATCATATTATAAACATGTATATACTAAAAAATAAAATATAAGGTCATTGAAATTATATTTGAGGCTGAAATAAAGTCTTATTAAGGTGAAATCATTTAAAAATATTTTTTTAAATATGCTTAAGAAATAAATCATTTTAGCATTATTTAAGGAAAATATAAAAGGATTTTTATGCCCAATGGCATGTTTCATTTCATAAAACCATGAATGAACCAAAATAGATTTTTCATGTTAAATTTTTTGATTTTATAAAGATAAATATGGCTTAAAACATGTTATATAGTTAACTTCAAAATAATTAATAATTTGAGATGTTCATTGAATCGGGCATGCATTTTGGAATACTTTTTTCAAATGTTCTTTTAAAACATGTAAATCACAATAAAATAAGTAAATATTGTGATTGGTACAAATATATATAACATTCACAATGAATATATTAGGATTAAATAGGAAAAAATAAGAAGTTAATTGAGGTGAGTAGAGAATATGAGCAGTCTGAAAGGAAATGGATATTTGGGTAGAAAACCCTTACAAAAATTTTAGCATGGTAACGAGTGTTCTTGTGGGGGATTAATGAGAGGTAAGGGGTATCACATCATTTATATATTGTAATTGAAGTATGGGGAGGTTAAAAAAACACCCTGTCATTATGAATTAAAAATAAAAAGACACAACATAGAGGGGTTCTTGAATAAAAGTGAGAGAAAGGATCCCTTACCTTAAATATGAGGGTGTTGAAAGCTTGATATTAATGACATGAATAACAAAATTATGTTAATTAATTAATAATTCCAGAACCCTTTATACATTTATTTGGATTATTATTACTTTATTAAGTTCATTCATGGCTTTTTAGATGGGTTAAGGGATTCAATTTAATTGTTCGTGAGTGCTCATTTTCATAATATTAATGATTGAATCACATATAAAAGAGTTTGGTAGTTCATGTAAGATGGTAGTTGAAGTACATAATTTATTTTATATGTTATTAATGAATGTTAATAATATTAAAAGGTTATAAAATTAATTTGGTTACTTGCAGTTAATGTGAATCATTATATCAAACATTAATGATAAACACTTGGATTACATTGCTGATTTTTCTCACAATTACCTTGTTTTGTTTTATTATTTTACATAATGAGTGCATAAGGATTCCAAAACATTACATAAGATAAAATACATATATAATATTCTATTTCAACAATAAAATTGGTTTCATTTCCAGATTTGAAGAAGGTAAATAAAATTGAAAGCATCATCGACCTAGAATGTGATAAATCAACAAATCTCAGACAATGTTTCATTTTTAGCATAAATGAGGGGAAAATAAGAGATGAAGATGAAATATCACATTAGCATAAAAACATTCTAGTACAAGTATATTACTATTGTTTTCATGACATTTGTATGAGGAGAGTTTAGGAAAGAAAAAAAGAACAAAGGAACATGAAAATGAAACAAAAGAAAAGAGGAATTTCACCTCTTGAATTAGCCTTCCTTGAGAGCCTCTTAAGGGAAGAGGATTTGGTCTTTTTATGAGACCAAGGGCTGACGGTCATGGGGGAGGATCTTGGGAGGATCTTTGGTAGAATTTGGAGATGGAACAAGGATTGAGAGGAATGAGTAGAAGAGGGTGGGAGAGGTGTTATTTATAGTGGAGGGGAGGAGGGTTTTCTAAATATTTTAGTCATTAGTTTTTTATTTTTCCATAAGACAAGAAATAGTGATGATTCCATGACCAGAAATAGTAATATTTTCATGTTAGTTCGAAACATTGGTTCTTACATCATAAGAACATTACCAATGACTCAATAAATCAATTATTTAGTACTTATTGTAAATTATCTTATTTTACTATTCACAAAAAATCATTTATTTCAGAAAAATCCAAAAAATTCACCCTAACCATTTATCGATGTGAAGAATCCATAAATGAATTCCAATTTTCAAAAATAAATTTCTAAGTATGATTAATTAATTTATAATTAAAGTTATAATTTATATAAAAATTGCAATTTTGATAGCACTTATTTACATATTCCAAAACATAGGTGCATCATACTTTCACTTAAATCCTATATATATACTATCATATGTGATGTTACTATTCATAAGGGTATGTAACTATTCATAAGGGTAACATTACTATTTATAAGGGTATGTTAATATTCTCCAAAATTTAAGTTCGTCATATCAGACTCTAAATAACTTTCTGATTTCAAACGTGTATGTCAGATTTTTGACATTCAAATCATAGGGGTGGTAAAATTATGTTTACTGTATAGGTTATAACAATGTGGTGTTTTTTAAAGACTTAATGTTTCATGAATTCAATATTAAATTTATTTTCAAAATATTTGGGTGTTACAAGGGGAACCAAAGGATTCACTACTCTAAAATAGGACTTTAACCACACCATCATTTTTTAGTGTTAGATAAAAATGATGATAAAGGATTCCTTTTATCAATGCCTTTTTAGCACTGATAATGGGTAACCTCTATCACTGCTTTTCTTTAGTACAGCTAAAAGGTACTCTTTATCAAAGCTTTTTTTCCGGTGCTACTGAATGGTACCCTTTACCCTCGCTTTATTTTATGTGCTAATAAAGGTCCTGAATAAAATTAAATAATTAAACAAATAAGAATTAAAAACAAAAAAATTATAAAAAAATTATAAAAATTTATTAATTCAATAATTATTGATAAAAATGAATAACTTTAATATACTATATATAAATTATAAATACCAGTAAATACTAAATAGTAAATATATAGATATATAAAATGAATAATATGAAATAGTTAAAGAAATAAAAATTAAAAATGAGTAAATTAAGAAAGATATTAAACATTTTATTAATTAAATAATTTTTCCTAAAATTGAATTAATTTAATATACATATATATAGATTATAAATATTAACAAATATTATATTATATATATATATATGAATGTATATCATATTTCCTAAAATTTTATTTATTTAATAAAAAGTATTTTTTGTTTACATTAAATAAGCCATATATTTATTGAAGAATGGTTTATAATTAAAAATTAATATGAATTAAAAATATTGACTAATTGCATCTTGTAATGAACATAATTGAATGTTGTTTTTTTTCAATTGAACATATTTCAATAATGTTCTATACTGATTTTAGATATATGTTGGTAATTAATTAATTTTTATATACAACGCACACACACAAATATTTATATAATTAATAAAATATTATATATATGTATTTGGTGTGGATCCTGTGTGTTAAATCCCATAAGCTAGCATCCAAAATACCCAGGGTTCAAAACTAGGAATGGGAGAATTTACGGGGTATTGTAGCAGTACTATAATAGTTGCATGACTGTAGCAGTATTTGCACTGTAGTGGCAGCAAGTAATGTAGTCGGAACTGTAGTGGTGATAGTACTGTAGCAGTTACTATAGAAGACCAGGTACTATAGTAGTACTAATCCCTAAAGGATCCTTTGTTCCAGAAAAAAGGCTTTTGAGACTAGTATCAAGGATTTTTTCCCTAGGGTTTCCAGGTCACTCTAAATAGGCCTACAAGTTCTGGACCTTCAGGCTATGTAACGGGTTCCCCTATACCTAGAATGCAAAGAGGTACCTTTTTTTAATAATAAAAAGAGGGTTTGGCCCCAACTTTTTGAAACAAATATATATATATATATATATATAATCACAAACGCCTAACATTTATGTAATTTATTGAAATTTTAGTATCCATTTTAGAATTTCATTATAACATGATACATTTAATATATTATGTATTGAATCGGTAAATTTTATTTATTTATTTATTTATAATTCTATTATAATTAGGTATTAATTCATTTTTTATATTTTTATATTTTTATATTTTTTATTATTACTTTTTTTGGGAATTTAATCATTACCTATTATTTATTTTTATATATTTATTTAATGTTTTTTAATATTTTCAATATGTATTCACCTTTATTTTAATATATCTACACATTTTTAACAATTTATATTTAATTAATAAAACTTATCCATTTTTTCAATATTTTTAAAGTGTACTAATTTTTAATTATTAAATTTCGCTTATTTTTAACATGCATTTATTTAAGATTATATATTTATTAATAATGTTATAATTATATTTTAAAATATATTTAAACAAATATATTTATAAGTGAATATTTAATATATTTATAAATGTGTATATCAATAATTATAAAAAATTAAGTATTATTTAAAAAAATTATTTATATAATTATAAATAACAAATTATATATATTTAAATTATTATAAAATTATAAAAAAATATTTAAATAATGAAAAAATTTACTATATATATATATTAATATATATATATATATATTAAATATATATAATTATATAAATATATATAATGATATATATATATATGATTATATCGATATATCAATATATCAATATATAATTTTTTAACAAGTTTTTATATTATTATATATTTAAATAATTATAAAATTATAATACATATATTTAAATAACAATAAAATTATCATATATCTATATATATCCAAATAATGAATATATTTACTATATTTATATTTATATTTATATTTATATTTTTTTAAATATATTTATATATATATAATTATTGAAATATATAAAAAGATATAAATATAATTATAATTACAAAATTATAATAAATATCTTTAAATAATGAATATTTTTACTATATTTATATTTATAAATATTTATTTTATATATATATTATTAATATATAAAATGATATAAATATATTTATAAAGGTAAATTATTAATTATAAATATATTTAAAAATATATTAATAAATGTATATTTACTTTTTTTATAAAATTAGATATTTATAATTATAAATCAAAAATATTAAAAAGTTTTTATATAATTATAAATAAATAGTTATATATTTAAAAAAATATGAAATTATAATAAATAAATTTATAATTATATAAATATATTTACAAGTTTTATTTATAATTATAATTATAAATCCTTTATGAGTGATAATGTTTTAGCATTGATAAATATTCTTTTTAACAATATTTATTTAGCAGTGATAATGATGAATCTTTATCAGTGTAAAAAAAAGAACAGATTAAAGGAATCTTTATTTTCACTAATGAAGCACTCGTAAATTTATCTTTTATCAATGCTTATTAATTTGTCACTCTTAAAATGGTTCATTATTAGTTATTTTTTATAAGTGTTGATAATAGTGTCCCCAATCTGTTTAGTAACCCCTACCAGTACTGAATCAGATATGATTTTTCAAGTTATCCAGGGAAACCACCTCATGTCGGCACTCCTCCTCGACGAATCCTAGATCGAATCATGTCTCTAAAGAATCCAAGGCTCAAATACAATGCTCGAATGAATGAAGGATCAAAAGAATCCAATTGTTTACGCACAATATATTTATTTATCTATGACAAATCAAAGCTTCAATACAAGGTATGTTAAATTTTATCCTCCTCCTCATTTTTCTTGTTTGATGTTATATTTTTGCATTTTGTTGTTCACTATCTCTGGATATTCATCATCTGCCATTGATTTTTTTGGAATGAGTATATAATTGGTGGTTTCGATGATTCTGGGTATTTATTAACCTTTTATGGTATTTTCTTTCTTCATTGTAGTGTATTAAGACATCCACAGACCAATTTCCTCAATTTTGGTAGGTGGCTCCATTCACATTCCTTTAAACGTAGAACCATGAATGCATGTATATTTTAAATACACGTTTTTATTTGAATTAAGTTATATTATAATTATCCAAAATGGGGTTATGGATTCATAAGTGTTTTTATTAAGTTTTCATTAAAATGAAAGGAGATTTTCTTAAGTTTAAATATTTTGAACTTCCTTCCATAAAAATGACATAAAAAAAGTGTTTGACAAAATTCCATTGATTATTAATATTAGATAAATAGAAATCGATATCATGGAATGATTTCATATGAATTATAATGAAATAAAGTTATGTTTTGATCAAGTATTTCTCTGAATTATAATATGTTTTGGTATTTCTCAGGATTCTTTTTACGTTACCAAAGAACATGGAAGTATTGTTTCATTCGATTTTTTCAAATGGTTTATATGGGTATTAAATGGAATTTTTTATGTCTTTTATCATATTTTTAAAGTAATTAATCTTGTTTTGAAATGTTTTCCAAATAAGATTAATATGTTTTCTTATATAATCCCTTGATAATAATTCACTTTTTGATTTATATGTGAAAAGTTTTTTTTATTGTAATATGGATTTATCTGGAGTCATTGATATCATTATATTGTTTATGTTATTATGAAGGGGATTTTTCATTAAATAGTGTTATATGGTGAGAGTGAGTTTTTTTTGTTGAACTATTTTAATAATTAGTTTTATTTTAATTATATATGTTATATTATATTTTTTCCTCTCCACTTATGTCATGTGAAACCTTATGTAGCTTGGTAAAATATCTTGGGATGAGAATTACCCTAGTGTATGATCATTATTTGGACTAAATAGTTAATTTTATGGGATTTATCCAAATTTATCTATGAATTTGTTCAACAATATCCCTCTATATAAATTTAATAATCATATCTACTAGGTTCTGACACGATTCTACACAAATTATTATTACGATACCATTTTATAATAATTGTCTCATATATCATGTCTAAATGTAATATGTTTAGACATTCCATTATACATTCAACTATAATATTTTGAAATATTTCTTCACTACTATAATTAATAAAAATTAGAGGAATTAAAATATTAGAAAACACAATTTCAATTAATAACTTTATGATCATTTTTATCAATTATACATGTTTTTAATGTATGAAATTCCAACTCGAATGTAGAATGTGAAATTCTAGTTTATTTCCCACCCGGTGAATTACAAAAATCCCTAAGATAAAATATCTATCCAAATTGGGGTTGATAATCTCCCATGACAATATATCAACTTGAATTAGTGCATAATTAATGTATTTAGGTGATCATTATAAATTAAACACAAAATTTTATCCTTCCTTTAGCAAAAATATATTCTAATTGTACATATCCAATGATCCAAACTATCATTAATAAAATATGCATTTAAAAAACTAGAAATGTGGTATTGGGTTTATTATGCTATATCACATACATTAAAAAAATCAATAGAATGATCATGTTGTGATACAACTATATTTGTGTTAATAAAAAAAATTATACTAGAGTCAAATGGTGTATTTTCATCTTTGCAAACTATAATATCAAAATTATTCAACATATCCAAAATATAGTGAGATTGAAATAAATAATAACCCCCACTATATATTCTTCATTTAATAATTTTTATTTTATATATTATTTTAATTTTATTCCTTTTAATCAGGGCAGATAAATATTTTTTTATCTCTTTAATACCAATCATGTTGTTTTTAAAAATTAATATGTCATCAACATAAATACACCTAATAAGTTATTATTATTTTATGATGATTAAAAAAGTAAAGTTAACGACATTATTATGTAAAAAACATTATATTAAATAATATAATCCTACTTTCAATGAGTCCAAAAATATATATAACTAATTCACATAATTTTATTTAAATATATTATATAGAAAACCATCATATTATTCCATGTAAATTTATTAATTTAAATTTTGATTTAAAAATTTAGTTTTAATATCATTTTGATGAACAAAGAAATTATTTATCCAATTTAAATGCAAACAATACCCTTATTTTAAAAAATTTAACTAAATGCGTATAAGTATAAAAATAACAAATTCATTCCATTTTTTGAAGCATTTTATTACTAGTCTATCTTTAAAAACTTAAACGATTTTAGTGGAGTCATGAATGACTCAAAAAACACATTTACAACCAATATGATTTGAATATTTTTGAATATTCATAAATATGTGATTATTATTTTTCAAAATAGAATCTACATAATTATTAAATGATTCTTTATATAATTAAATATATTGTAAAGACAATTCTTCATTATATAACTTGAAATCATCATCTCTGGTTATCACCATATTAAATTTTTATTAATATTATTATGTTGATCTCTACCAACAACAAAAATTTTGGATTTTAAATATAATGATTTGTGGTATGTATATTTCTACATTCTCGGTCTTGTAATCCATTTAGGTTCAACTCAAGAATCATATTTATTCTTTGAAATTATATCTTAATAAGATGAAACAATAAATCTATATCTATAAGGAACAATAATATATTAATTATCTTTATAAAATTTATTCTTAAAAAAGTATACAACTCTATATTCATAAATGACATTAGCCTATATGTTGATTATTTTATATGATTTATTATTATTTTCCATAGGAAAAAATATATATAATTTTTTTAGTTTCATTTTTTGTTTATTTAGGAATAAAGGCTCTGAAAAATGCCAAGCACCCCCATTATTTATGATAAGGTTTGGTTTCATCCTCATAAACTTCATCTCCCAAACTATTATTATTTAATTTTTTTGGTTGAGACTCATCCCCTGTATCTTCTATGTTTCGTGAACTACTTTGAGAAGTATTCATCCAAACTTATCAACGGTATCCAATATGGGATTACTACTTCTTAGAGTAGTTTAATAAACATTGGTGTATGTCCATAAGGGATGGGGGATAAGTCTCCAGTAAAAAAATGATATAGTAATTGTTTGGGAGATGAAGCTGATGAGGATTAAAGTTGTCGGTAAATATTTCCTTTGGATGAATTTGTAGGAAAACACATACCATAGTGAATTAATTATTTTTTTAAATTAAATTACCCATTTTCTTCAAATGATACGTAAATTATTTGAAACAATCAAATGTTGGGTTCTGCTAATTAGAATTATTTATAACTTTCATCTTTGATAATGAATGTATTATGGGTATTTATTTATCTATTTATTATCCAACATCAATCATTTATGAACCTAATAGGATGGATATTAATCAAAAATGGATACATTCTAATTGATTGAAAAAAGTGTATGATGATTGAGTTAAAGAGTTAATCAATTTTTCAATAGAGCGTGCATAAGGCTCTTCTCAAATCCTTTGTTTATATTTATGTTTTTGTTATTCAAGACAAACTATTATGGAAGAGTTGGAAGAACAATTGATTCTTTATATAAATATCTAATATATAAATTTTGGACTAGAAATGGGGAAGAACTTAACATGCAAACCGATCAAGATGATACTCTAGTTTATAGGTCATTTCATATGAATAAAAATTTAAATGATGATGAAGATCACATAAAAGAAATGATAATAGAAATTTAAGATTACCTTTTTGATTGTTTAAAGTTGTTTCAATAGTCAAATATTTGTTCTAATAGACCATTGTATACCATTTTATTAAACAATCAACATTATAAAATTTATTGAACTTATATAATTTGATAGTTGTCATGGGATGGAGTGACACCATACTTATAGAACTACTAGTTCTCTTGAATGATATGCTGCATTAATAAAATTAACTTCAATGCCGAACATTTAACACTAAATGAATAACAAATTCACTGGGCATGATCTCTAAAAAAATAAATTCATTTCTAAATTATTTTATATTGATTTCTAAGGACAATGAATCAATTATACAATTCTATAATAGTGATGTGGATCAATAAAAGAAAAATGAATCAATCCCCTCAAAAGTTTTATAATACTTTCTAATCATTCCATGGTTTAGAGGACATTATAAATGTAAGGAAACCATGAGATAATTAACATGGTATGAAGATACAATAATTAAATATGAGAACCTATATAATCCTACTTATTATCCTTAGTAGAAGAATATTTATTATAGGTATCCAAAATTTGAAAATGAGCCAAGAAAATTTGATAATGTGTTATCTACATATGAAATAAATTCATGTGTTATATAGAGTATTAATCAAATTAAATGGATCATCATGTCAGTAAATTATAAATTTACACCATATTTATGCATGAAGTGAAAATAAATTATGTTGTCTCTATTTATATCTAGACCAAATAAACACGATAATGATATTGATGTTTATTTTTCTTTATCGATTAAAGAACTGAAATTGATGTGGGGTATATGTGTTTGGACATATAATTTCTATGGAAGAAAATAATTCAAAATGAGATCCATGTTGTATGATATGATAAATTACTTTCCAACATATGGAACTTTATCTATATATAACATTAAAGTAATGTTTAGGTGTACCAGTGGTGAATAATTCACACTCTCAGTTTGGTTGAAACATTCCTCAAATACTAATTTTTTAGTACATTGTAAATTTTTACCTTGACAACATAAATATCAATCATGGATGATAATAATTGATGGGAATATGAAATAAGGTATAACACCATCTCAACAAATAGGTGATCAACTATTCAAAAAAGTAAAAGATATTGACATAGTTTTCAGTAAACCATTTTCAAAAGGCCTTACAAAATTAGGTTTAAGGAAGAGATCAGTTTTCATTTTATTATAATATTGTAATTGTTTGTACTTCATACATTTTTTTGATGTATTGATTGTAGAAAAAATGTATTTTATAATGTTATTGGAACATTACTAAATGTCCCTAGAAAAAACGAAATTTGAATCAAGGCTAGTTTGGACTTGATTAATATAGGGATAGTGGAAGAGTTGTCAACAGTGAAGGGTAAAGGGAATAAATTTCTTCCTCCAACAACATAATCTCTATACATAAAGAGAAAATTGAAATTTTTTATTTCTGTAATACATTAAAAGTTTTAGAGGGTTATTCCACAAATATAAAAAAAAATCATGTAAATGACTAATTTGATGTTACAGGTACTAAACTTACACAACTATCATGTTTTGATGAAATATTTGAAGCCTTTTACATTCTATTTCATTTTGACTAAAAAATTTGATATACATTAACCAAAAAGTTATTCTTCTTGAAATCCATATGTATTAAATTTATAGACCAAACAAAGTTTCAAATCATGAATAAGTAGGTTGGGTTCATATTTTGTGAATTAAAGATCTTCTTCCCATAATCATTATTTTATATAATGGTCTAATTGATGGTTCACTTTGTTATATGGGACCATTTATATTGTATTATCCATTACAAATGGAAGTAACCCATTGAATGGTATATAATGATTTTAAAAGAGTATGTCAAGAATAAAAATCATCCAGAAGTTTATATTACTTATCAATAATTTTGTCATGCTGATATTCTATTCTGTACTAATTACTTATCATATTATGAAATAAATAGTCTCCCAAGGTTTAATCACATTGTAATCATTATGGGTGGAGATATTTCCAAAGGATATGTTGTTACAATTACATTCACAAAGAGGTAGAAATAACACCTTTACATTTTTCATAGTAGTGAAGATATTGATCCATACATTGAATCCCACAAAGAAATTATTAGAGATTTAAATCCATCACTAGATAAAGGATTCATATCAAATACAAATAATAAATAGTATATAGGATGGTTATGAGATCAAATTTACAAAGAGTTATTTGAAAATTCAAATTCAAATTTTAACAACTTCAATGGCTAGTCAAGGGACCGACTAAAAATGTTATATCTTATACTGGTTTTGTAATAAATGTTTATACATTAAAAAAAATAACCCAATTATTGTGGTTCGATGAAATACAGTGGATTTGTTCTTATTGTAGAAGTGATGCATAGATCTGGTTCCAAGGATAGAAATCCAATTTATGTAAATATGTTATATTTTGGTACTATCAAATAGATATATTATTTGTATTATAAAATATTTAAAGTTTGGATTTTATATCTCAAATCGGTTGACAATAGTATTGTAATAAATTTTGCTGAAGTGGTCTTTTTGAAAGTGAATTTTAGTGTAGAATGGAAAAATTAGGCATTCATAATGAAATCACAATATGTGTAAGTATTTTATGTCTTGGATCAAGAAAAAAATAATTTTTCGATTGTCCAAATAGAGACTAAAAAAATACAAGTTAGATGAAAATTCAATTGAGGGTGAACCTTTCATTGGGATTTCATACTCATTTTATGTCATTCCTAATGAAGATAATATTCTGTATGTTAGAGAATACCACAAAGAGGGATTTTTTATTCTCGTTAGAGGATCAAAATCCCTAAAACCTTTAAAAAATAAATAATTCAATGAGTAGGTAAACATATTTTTTTAATATGTTATTCTTCTCATCATAAAATTATCTATTATCTAATGGATAAATATAATATAAATTATTTTTTAACCACACATATAGACAACATCTTCTGCACATGATGATGTTTACAATCCTATGAAATAACATACTATAATAAAAGAAACCCTTTTGGAAGATGTAATGGTATTATTAAGATATAATTTATTAATTTTACAGAAAAAATAAATTAAGAAATTTTGATTTAATTTTATTTATTCTTTTGAGAATTATTTTAGTTTATAATTATTTTTGTCCACCTTTCAAGCCCTTAAACACTAAAACTTCAACATAATTCTTCTCCCCCTAAACCATTTCACCCCTGCAGTGTTAGAATTTATCACTTTCCTTAAAGTTAATTCCATTTACTTTGTAGTAAGTGAAATAATTATTCATCTTCTTAATAAAAAATAAATCTTTATGTTTTCATAATAAAATCATTTCCCATAGAATTAATTTATGGCTTCATATTTATGTTTAATTTATTTTTGTTAGTATTACACGAAATAGAATTGTTTTATTATACAGGTGGATTATTTTGTTTAAGTTGGGATAGTTTGTTCAAAGCTTCTCATGCTCATGATAGATTGTAATTTTAGGGTACAACTGAGATAATGACAGAAAGGAAATGGGTCAAAAATGTATACAAAAATCATGAAACAATGAATTCATACTACTTATTTAATTAATATTTTCACCATTTTATATACTATTTGTATTTTTATTTCCTTATAATATTTATCTAAAACTTATTTATATTAATTCAAATATATTTTGGGGATTCATATTTTTCTATCAAATATCTACCACAATCCAAAAAAGAGTTAACATGTTTCTTTTGGACAATGTTACCATTCTTACAATTTCTTTTTTTTCAAACTTCTAACACTGAATATTTTGTTGACATGCTTAGCTAAAATAATTTCTCATTGTGGTGATGTCTCATGATATATCAGGCACATGATCTTCCATTACTCTAATAGTTTTCAATAACTATGAAGGTTTTTTTCCAAAGAACATCGACCCAATACGCAGTGTGGTTAGTTTGACAAAAAGAAATAGAAAGATTAGTTACATTGGTAGTTTTGATTATTTTTATACTATAGGAAAGTTATCTATATGTCATTTGGGACATGTAGGAATCATCCACACCTCAATCTAGTGCACGGTAATACCAATATAACGCCAGGTGCATCTTTTTTTAAATTGACCTTAAGGTTAGTAAAAAATAAAACTAACATACTCAAAACTGATAAAATGCATTAATATTGTTGTTATACTTTATAAAAGGATCAATAAGTCATTTATTGATGTGTAATAATTATCCCCATCTCAATTTGATACACAATGTGCCTAATATGAGTCAAAGTGTTCATTATCTGTTTAAAATTGAAATTCTAGTTCAAAAAGTATCATTAACTTAAATCCAATAAAAAAACCTTATATTGATTTCATAATTTAGTAAAATGATTCATAATAAATTTTTTAATTTTATTAATTAGTATCATGAAAAACTAAATCACTATGTGAAAGATATGACTCAAAGTGCATGTTTGCAGTTAATAATGATATTTTAGTAAAAAAAATTGATGTACTCAAAACCTGGAAAACGCATTCACATTGTTCTGATAATTTTTAAAAAAGATAAATATGTCATTTTGGATATCTAAGAATATATATTACATCAATATGATGCACTTGGTGTCCAATATGACTCTCTGTGTTTCTTTTTATTTAAAATTGACATTAATTTTAGTAAAATAGTCAACTGACATACTCAAAACCAAGAAAATTCATTTGGATTGTTTTTATACTTTAGTATAATTATCTATAAGTCAATTTGGACATATAATAATTAGACTCACCTAAATATTATATATTATGTGGATGTTATGACTCAAGGTGTCCTTTATTATTTTAAAATTGAAATTTAAGTAATAAAATTATAACTTATTAGAAATTGATAAAAAAATTCTCAGATTCTATTGATAATTTAGGAAAACAATTAAAAATTAATTATTTATGAATAGGAATAAATTTCAAATCAAACTTGAAAACTATGTGTCCAAGATGAATCAAAGTGCATCTTTCCAGTTTAAAATGAAATTTCAGTAAAAAATATATGTTTAGTTCAAAAAAACGAGAAAAACATTTTTATTATTATGATACATTAGTCCAATAATCAATAAGTCAGTTGGGATGTGTATAAATCATCCACAGCTCAATTTATTTCATGGTGTGACTGATATGACTCCAAGTGCACATTTTTATTTAAAATTGACATTAATTTTAGTAAAAATGACATTTGACATACTAAAAAATTAGAAAAAACAATTGGATTGTTTTTATAATTTAGGAAAACTACCCATAATTCGTTTTTTGAGGTGTTATAATCACCCGCACCTCAATCTAATACATGATTGATCGATATGACTCAAAGTTTCCATTATTTTTTAAAATGACATTTTTGTTCAAAAAGTGTAACTCACTGAAAACCAAGAAAATGCACTCTCTTTGTCATGATAGTTTTGTAAAATAGTTCTTAACTCCATTAGACATATAGTAATAAATCTCACATCAAACTAACACACTATGTGAACATTAAAACTAAAAGTTCTTATTTCCATTTTAAAATGACTTTTAAGTAAAAAAGACATGTCACATAAAAAAAATTAAGAAAACAAATTAGTAAAGTTTTCATACATTAGGGAAAAAATCCATGTGTCATTTGAGATATGTATCAATTATCCTCACCTCAATCTGATGTGTGGTGTGACCGATATGACTCTAGGTGCATCTTTTTATTTAAAATTGACAATAATTTCAATAAAAAAGAAAATTAGAATTCTAAACAATGAGAAAATGAAACCTAATTGTTTTTATTCTTTATAAAAATTATTCATAAGTAATTTTTCACATGTGTGAGTCAACTATAGCTCAATATGATACATTATGTTCATAGTATGACTCAAAGTTTCCATTATCAATTTAAAATTGATATTTTATTTCAAAAAACATCACTCACTAAAAATCAAGAAAACACACATGTATTTTATTAACAATTTAGGAAAAAAAATTCATAAGTAATTTTTTATTTGTATTAATTAGTCTCATGTCAAACCAATACCTAATGAGATAAGTATGACTCAAAGTGTGTCTATCCAGTTTAAAATTATATTTTAGTAAAAAAGACAAGGGACGTTCTCACAACTATGAAAAAGATTTTTCATTATTTTGATACTTTAATAAAAATATTAATAAGTCATTTTGAACTTATAGGAATTAGAAAAACCTCAATATTACTCACTTTGTCATTGGTATAACTCCAAATGCATCATTATATTTAAATTTGAAATAAATTTAGTAAAAAATACAACATAAATACTGAAAACTAAGAAAACACTTTATTATTCTTTTGATAAATTAGAAAAATGATCTATAAGTAATTTTTTATGTGTATAAATCATTCTCAAGATAATATGTCACATGATATTCTTGTGATGACTCAAAGTGTCTATTATCAGTATAAAATTAATATTTTACTTCAAAACATTTCACTCACTAAAAACCAGGAAAACACAATCATATTTTTATGATAATTTATAAAAATTATTATTATTCCATTTGTGACATGTAGGAATCAGTATCATAACAAACCGACAGATGATGTGACTAGTTTGACTCAAAGTGCATGTTTCCAATTTAAAATGGAATTTTAGTAAAAAATACAAGTGACATTCTCATAACCAAGAAAATACATTCATATTGTTTTATATAATGACATATTATTGGAATACATATACATTACATCACTTCTTTGTAATACTTAAAACATTACACAAATAGAAGGAAAAATATTGTATTCGTTTAGTGACATTGGAAACATGGAAACATAAACGTTGATACATGAGTGAGCTACATTATCTCCAACTAAGTTCTTCATAATTATCACCATTAATAGACTCACCATTCATAAAACATATCTTCAAAACCTAGGGAAGGAAACATGAAAATGGATGAGATCAGATTCTCATGAAGGGTAAACAAAGTAGACATGTAAGAATAAACATGAGAATCGGGATATGAGAATGTGATTATAACATTATAAGACCACACCCTTCATATAAAATAACATAAACATGAATTAATGCATAAATATTTAAGTTCATAATACATAAATCATATATAAATAAAGATCATAATCCATGAAACTATAACTAAGTAATAAGACATAGAATTTGTATCATACATATAATAATAGAAACTATTATGTCAAGGTTCCCTACCAATACATTTATAACATGTTAGGCTTGGGATATGACTCATGTACCTTATTATATATTGGGATAATAACACATGTACCCTATCGCTTTTAGTATTGGGCTACAATCAATGTACCTTCTTGTTTTTGAGCTTGGGATACAACCCATGTACCCTCTTACTTTCAGGTAGAGGAAACAACACATGAACCTTCTTATTTTCAATCTTGGGATAAAACTCATTTACTCTATTACTCTTAGGATAAATATAATACCCATATACCTTCTTGTTTTATAGATTGAGCTATAACCTGTATACCATTTTTCTTATATACAACTTATCATTACCCAATGCATTGGGTGGAGATATAGGTCTCAGTCCTCGCATAATAAAATCATACCAACCTATGATAGAAAGCATTCATCATATCATGAACCATGAAAAGATATGTGTTTAATAAAAATAAAATCATAACCCATGAAATAAAATGGTATTCATTACCATTTCATTACAACCTAACATATGGAAAATAAGTAGGTTTCATAACCAATTCATAAATGCATAACCCATAAAAATAAGAATGGGTCCAAACTCATATAACATGTGGAAGGTAAATAGGTGTCATACACATTATTTCTTCAAAACAAAAACCATTAAAGAATGAATTTGAATTTAACCCTTGTATCATTTTATAGAAGGGATTGAGTAACATCAACGGATGTCATTGTAGATGGAGAATAACATGTAATGATATTTGGATAACATTTATTCAGGAAAATATCCTTTCCTCTTTATAAAATGTATTTTAAAACATTAAACCTTTTGGAAACCATTTTCATAAAAATATACTTGATAAAATATAAAAAAAAATTATACCTTTTAGAAACCGTTTTATTTTAAAACATATAAATAGAGAGTTAAAACATTTTAAAACCCATTTTCATTAAAAACTTATAAAAGAATATTGATTTTTTTTTTCTGAAAATCATTTCATTAAAAAAAGAAGCTTGAAAACATTTTTTTTAAATATATCTATAAAATTTAATTTAAAACTTATAAAGAGGGATTGAAATCATTTTCAAACACTTTTTCTTGAAAATCCATTGAAAACACAGAAAGAAGGATTAAAATAATTTTTTAAATCATCCTCATTGAGAACACTTCAAAAACTTAGAAAGAAGTATTTAAAAAAAATTTAAAACCATTTATGAAAACATGGTTTCAAAAGAATAAATAATTATAGAAAAAGTGAAATTTAAAGATTTGATTTCTTAAAAAAAACATTCTTAACTATATTATGTTCCAAAGAGTCTAATAATAAATCCAATACATGAATATATAATTAATAACTAAAGGAAAATAATATTAGTGAATTTTCTTTTTGAATGGATCATAATATTTCATCAAAGAAATTATAATCATAAAAAATCTTAATAAGTGATGAGATTGTTTAAATAAACTCTTACCACTTGGTAACTTTGAACCATGCTCCCCATGTAAAAAAATGAAATTACATGAATCATAAAATATCATTAAAAAAATTTATTCGTGATATAACATTTCAAGGGTCATATATACACCTTAAGGAAAAATATAGGTGCATAACATGGAATGTGTCTCAATGAATAAAAATTGAGAAAACATTATTGTACTGATTTGGTTACTTTTGAAACATAATAACCATAAAAGTAATATCATCAAATAGATATGTAAATACCCATAAATATAAGAAAAAGAATCATATAATTTATACATTTAAAGTATAGACACTACACAAAAGGAATATGTCATAAATAAAGCTTGTTTCACATGGAAATAAAAATTGAGATGAAATTCCCTTACCTTGTGTCTTTACTCTCACCATGCTCTTACAACTAACCTCTTAATCAGGTAAATCCTTTTGTTTTTTACCAATGGGATTCCATGGAAAAATTTATAAACAACTTGAAGAATCCAGGGGGGAATGTAGGGTTTCTTAGAAGTTTATTGGTTAGATAATGTCCAATATTAAGTGGTTTGATGTGTTTGATGAAGAGGGAGAGGTGGATTCCTTTTATAGGGAAGGTAAAGGACACAATTGGCATTTTTTAGAATAATTTAGGAGTACCTACATTTTTACATAATGAAATTCATATAAAACTAATTATAATTAATAATGGAAGGTCTATGGTGAAAATATGGTCATAAAATGGGTTCTCGACATGTGTCTATGTCATTTATCTCCTTAAGATTATGGTTTATTCAATCGTTAAGATTAGTTTTATCTAAATCAATGTAATAAATTTTAATTACTTTCACTAATATTTTTGCTAAAAAAATAAGTTGACATTATTAAAAATTATAAATTATGGTGATTCCAAATATTGAATCCATTTATCCAAATTCTAATCATTTAAGTGGGAGAAATTAATTTAAATTTAATCCCGTAGTCGGGTGTACAATGCAAGTTTTCAATGTTTGAAGGTTCAAAATATTTCTATGTTATTGTATTCAATTTCAAAGTGAAATTGATTATAATCACCTAAATTGGGTTTATTGATAATAAATAGGATCTAATTAGAAATTTAAACCAATTTAAAATGTAATTGTTTTATCAATAAATTAGATGAAAAAGTAGTTTTGAACTAAATGTCTATATTTTAATTATTCATTAAAAAATGAAACATCACTAAAAAATACCAAAAATTTCCTTAACCTAATTTTTATATTTCAATTTAAATTATGAAGATTAATTTGAAATATTATATTTATAAATGTTTCAAAATTTAAATTTAAAATATGTTTACCATTTGAATGTAGTTAAACAACTTTTAAAAAAAATAAAAGGTTTTTAGTGTAATATCAGGTCTATTAACGTATTATGATTATAAAATAAATTAGATGAATATAAAAAATATATTTTTTAACATATAAAATACAAATTTAATTCATATTATTCACTAGTATTAATTACATTAACATATTAAGATAAATCATCTTTATCACTAGAAAATATTCATTTATAAAATCATTCTCATTATATTCATTTGGTTTTTATATTATAATCTAATTCATAGGTATCCAATAAGTTAAATTATAAGTTAGTTAATATTATAATATTAAATTTAATGCCTATCTTATATCTTTTTAAAAAGTAATATTTTTATAGTGAATTTTTTTTCGGTAAGAGTCGACCTTGCGGGTTATAGAGGTCATCAAGGAAAGTCAGTCGTACATGTAACATAAGATACACTCACTGTTCCATGTAGAGAAATCTAAAATTTATGTAATTTATAGTGTACGATTAACATTGTGTTTCATATAATGCAAGCTATACATAGTTATTTAATAAAATAAACTATTTATTTTGTTGCATGAAATGAATATTATTTAAAAAAATTAACTAATTCAAAAAATAATAATTCACAAAAATCTTAGAGTGTTACATTATACCCCCCGTAAAATGAATTTTTCCCTCAAAATTCATCTGGGTTTTCAAGGTTTTATTACGTTAATGAGTCATTCATAGAAACCCACATCATTCAAAGAAATAATAAAATATCCCTAAAAAGGGGAATGATGGAACCATAACAGTCACCCAAAGTAACATATAACTAGGTTTTCTTATAGGAGTTTGGTGTGAAGATTGGACATGGAGGAAAAGAAAACATATTTATAAGGAGTGATCGAGTTAATCAATCACAAACATGTTAATGATCAATGAAAAGTTGAGGGACTCAAAGTCCTAAATTTGTGATGATTTAAAAGGACAAAAGATCAAAAAAATGAAGGTATTAGGATAACAAGATTTTTACCATTGTAATATCATTGAGCAATTATTTTATTGAATAATAATATAAGGAAATATACCTTCATGATATATTTTTATTAAAAAAATTATTTCTTTGTTTATGCTTTTATCAATTTCTAATAATTCTATTACTTCAGAAAATTGATATCCAGAAATTAACTTTGATGCTTAAAGTACTAAAATACAATTTTATTAGATCTTAAGGACCATAGAAGAATTAAATATATAAGTATTTGTCAATTAATTTTCTTCAAAATAAATATGGTTAATACATTATTGATTAAACAAAAAATGTAACACTAATGTGTCATCATTATTATTTACTCATTAAAAATAATTATACATTAACAACGATATCACATAGTCTAATGGTAGGAATGAAACCCTTATCATCTTTCGGTCATGGGTTAAAAACTCATGGCCTTTATGGACTTGATTTCCTATCATTCGATATAAATGATGTCCTTTTATAAAACCACAAAAATAAAAATTCCAAAATATGATGTACATCCCTGAAATAAGTTTAATAACTAAATGAAATTTTAACCCAGGTTTTCAATAAAAACTCACTAAATGAATACTTCATCTAAATATTAACTCAATATTTTCTTGAATAGTTAACCTTATAACACTTATAAAAGATGAAAAATTGAATACAATAGATAAATGGTAATGAAATAAGCTTAACATTGATCCCCCATATACCACAAAGTATCTCATGGTTGTTACATTCCAAAAATGTGACTATCCTCATAGTATATTCTCTTGAAATGTGGTAATGAACTGGATTACCATTAATCCATATTGAAGACATGCATGTTTCATTATTACAAATTATATTGGATATATTAATTAAATCTAAAAAAAGATGTTTTATTCTCCATCCATGATAATATATCCCTCTTGTAAACAAATCATTAATCTATTCTGGGCTGATAAGTATCATCCAATTTACTTATCCATATCCAACATATCTTTATTCTAACATCATTGTCTAAGAATAAGGAACATATTAAGTGTTACTTTCCCTAAATAAAAATATCACCTTTCAATGAAACCTTACTAGAATATTTCAACATATCCTTTTCAATACATAATGAAAAATTAAACTAAAAAAAGTTATATATCTCCTAATTCATATAACATAATATTTTAATTAAAAAAAAAGTAATCCATTCATCTAACTTCATTCTTAGACCATTACTCAGGCTTCATCAACTTATTACTTAAAACCTCCTTATGAAATATAAAAATATAAATTGTATCTTAAGGTTCCTCAACCTCAATCTAATCACATTTCTTATGATTAATGTAATAAATACTAGAAGAACATCACATACCTTCTACATTTATTTTTTTTGTCTCCTTAAATTCGTAATTATAAAAAATAATCATACCACCATCTTGATAATATTTATTATATTTCCCCTGAGGAAATCAATTTTCATAATGCCTATACTCTCCACACCTGAATCATTCAACATCAACCATATTCCTTTTAGTTCTCTCCATTTAATAAAATTGGAAAGCATGGGGTGAGAAACACATATCATAGAATAAAACTCTAAAATCATGAAAACCAACTTAAATGATGTTTAAATTAGGACACCTAACTTTTAATCAACAAAAAAAATAGGTTTATTCAAGGTTATTCATATTCATATTCTATTAAAATCATTAATAATGGTTAGTGAATAGTTTATGAATTTCCAAAGCATGTCCCTCGGGAGTGTTGAACTAGGTGTGTAGAAAGGCACATTGTGATGTACCAGATTACCCTAAGTCAAGCCAGGGACATCATGTCAAAGTTGTTACCCCTAGGTGAATTTTAACAAGAGCCACATCCAATAGTAAAATCCAAACAAGGATGTAATTCAAGGGAGCCACTTGCTCTACCCGTTACCAAAATCCCATGACATTTTACTAAACATTAACTCCCCTTATACTTATAATTAGATACATCCCTATACATATCCTTAGCAATATACCTAGGCATATAAATAAATTCTTCTCATCCTATTTTCCAAAGGTTAAGTAAACCTTCTCTTTGATACCAACTATAATGACCTAGTTTTGGCATACATAGAAATTACATCACTTTTGTAGAATACTTAAAACATTGTACCAACATACTCTAAAATACTATATTAGTTTAGTTCATTTAGAAACATAGAAATGTAAATGTTAATACATGAGTGCTCTATATTATCCCCCACAAGGTTATGTATGACTAGAACCCTTCTTATAAACATCATACATAATACAAGTCTTCATAAAATGGGAAAGGAAACATAAAAATGGATTATATCATATACCTTTTGAGGGTAAAAAAGGATATATGTAAGACTAAACATGAGCATAAGGGTATGATAATGTGATCGCAAAAATTATAAGATCATACCATGCATAAAAAATATCATAAACATGAATTAAGGCATAAATATTGGTACTTTATAAGACATGAATCATATAGAAATAAATATCATAATACATGAAAGAATAACCAAGGAATATGATATAGAATTTGGGGAATACATATAAGAATATAAAATATTATGTCAAGGATACCTACCAATACCTTTATAACATGTTAGGATTGGGATATGACCTATGTACATGCTTCCCTCTTAGACTAACTACCCATATACCCTATTACTTTTGTGATTGGTCAATAACCCATGTAACTTATTTTTTCAGTATTAGTGTATAACCCATTCAACCTATTACTTTTAGGCTTGGGATACAACCCATGTACCTTCTTTTTTCATTCTTAGGATACAACACGTGTACCCCGTTACTCTTAGAATTTGGCTAAAACTCATGTACCTTCTTGTTTTCAGGCTTAGGATACAACACATGTACCCTTTGATCTCATATAAAACTTATCATTACCCAATAAATTAGATAGATATATAGGTCCCACCTATCACATAAAAAATCATACCTACATTTTAGAAAAAAAATTCATCGTATCATTACCCATGAAGATATATGTTCTTTATAAACATCAAATAATACCCCATGACATGAAATTTTTATCATTAACATTTCATCACATCATAACCTATGGAGAAGAGATGTGTTTTACAAAAATTTCATCAAAGTATAACCCATAAAATGAAATGGGTTTCAAACCTATATAACCCTTGGAAGGTAATCGGGTTTCATAATCATTATTACTTAAAACCATAAACCTTTTGAGAAAAAATATGAATGGAACATTTAGATAATTAACTACAAGTGCCTGAGTAACATCAACATATTTCATCTTAGATTTAGAATAACATGGAAAGATATTTTGAAAACATTTCTTAAGGAAAATATCCTTTACTCATTAGAAGATTATTTTTAAAACATAAAAAAATTTCAAAACCATTTTCTTGAAAATACACTTCAGAACTTATAGATAAATATTTGAATATATTTTGGATTACTTTTTCTTTAAAACCCTATAATGAGAGATTGAAAATGTTTTGAAAACCATTTTACTTAAAAATATATAAAATAAATTTTAAAACATTTTGAAACCAATTTCATTGAAAAAAAATAACATGGAAATCATTTTTGAAAAAGATATCTTTAAGGATGCATTGAAAACTTATAAAGAAGTACTGAAATCATTTTGAAAACCATTTTCTTTAAAATACATTAAAAATATAAAGAAGTCTTGAAATAATTTTGAAAACATTTTGAGAAAAATTTGAAAACATATAAATAAAGCTTGAAAATGTTTTGAAAAACTTTTTAGAAACAAGGTTTTGAAATAAAATAGATTTTTGACTGAAGAGAGAGGTAAATAGGGGCTATCATAAAAACACATACATAACTATATTATGTACCAGAGAGTGGAATAATGGTACCAAAACATGAATATATCAATAATATCATAGAGGAGAGAAAAAGTATTGAATTTTCTTGAATGATATATTATAATATTTCATCAAAGGAAAAATAAACATAAACAATCTTGATAAGAAATGATATTGTTTCAATAAACTTTTACCACTTAGTAACATTGAACCATAATCCCCATGTAATAAAATTATATAAAATAAATATTAAAATAAAATTAAAAAAATAAAATTTATGATATTACATTTCAAAGGTATTTTATACACCTCATGGAAAAATATAGGTGCATAACATGGAATGTGTCTCAAAGAAGGAAAATTGAGACAAAATCACTTCACCAATTTGGTAACTTTTAAAACATAAACCCCATGAAATAAATATCATAAAATAGATATGTCAGTACCAATAAATTTAAGTATAATGACTATAGAATTCATCCATGGTCAGCATACATGTGGAAAAAATAAATTGGTGGTGAATAAATAATGTAATCTCATGGAAATAAAAAAAGTTAGATGAATTCTCTTACTTGTGTCTTGATACTTGTCGTACTTGTACAAACCTCCTCTTAATCAAGTAAATCATTTTGGTTTTCATCAAAGGGATTCAGTGGAAGGATTTATTACCAAAGGAATGTTTTAAAGAGGAAGTTAGTGTTTTTGGGAAGTGTATTTGGTAGAGATTGGCTGAAACTAAGTGGTTTGAGAGGTGTGAAGATGAGGGAGAGGTGGTGGCATTTTATAGGGAAGGGAAAGGATACACTTGGATTTTTTAGAATATGTTATATGTACCTACGTTTTTACCTAAAAAAGTCTTACCAAACCAAAAAAACTCAATAATAAAAGGTTTATGGCCAATATATGTTCATAAAATGGGTTTGGTCAAGTGAAAGGGTAATTTGGTCCCTTTTGTTTAACTTATATTCCCCTATTAAGTTTAATATTATGTTAATCAATGTAGTTAATTTTAATTAATTTCACTAATATTTTCAATCAAATATTAATTTTACCTTACTATAAATTATAAATTACTCTGATTCTAAAAATGGAATCCATTTTTTAAAATTTTAATCATAAAAGTGGAAGAAATTAATTTAAATTTTAATAACACAGTCAGATTGAAAATGCCGGTTTTTAAAGTAAAAATAATCAAATTATTTCAATGTTTTTTTTTCATTTCCAAAGTGAAATTTATTTCAATTAACTAAATTTGGTTAATTGAGAAAAATATTATCTAATTAAACATTTTAAGCAATTTAAAATTTACTTTATCTTTATAAAAAAGTAGATGAAAAAACAGTTTTGAATTAAAATTCAATACTTTCACTATTCATCAAATAATGAAACTTCAAAAAAATTAAAAAATTTACTCTTAACTAATTTTTATGTTTCAATTTCAATGATTAATTTTATTTTATATATTAGATTTATTAATGTTCCAAAATTTAGATTTAAAAAATGGTCTCCAATAAAAGGATGTAAAACAACTATTTTAAAAATATAGTTTATTTGTTTAACAATGATATTATTCTCATCTTATGCACATTAAATAAATTAGATGAATATAAAAAATATTTTTTTAGAATATATAAAATATAAATTTTATTAAAATAATTCACAGGTATTAATTATTTTAACTTATTAAGATAAATAATCTTTTTCACATGGAAATAGTCTTTTATAAAATCACTCCCTTTATATTCATTTGGTTTCAATATTATTTTCTAATTAATAGGTAACCAATGGGTTGAAATATAAGTTATTTAATCTAATAATCTTAAATTTAATAGCTATGTTATATCGTATTAGATAATAATATTTTAATAATTAATTATTGTTCGGTAACAATCACTCTTGCGTGTTACAAAAGCCATCGAGGAAAGTTAGTCTTTCGTATAACAGAAGCTAACATCGGTGTTCTGTGTAGAGAAATCTAAAATTTATGTTCTGTGTAGTGCATAAATAACATGTTTTTTATCATAACACAACCTATACATAGTTATTTAACATAAATTAAACTATTTTTATATTTTCATGAAATGAAAAATATCAAAAAGATTAAATTAATTCAAAAAATATAATTCAAAAAAATCTCAGTGTGTTACATTTTAATGCTTTAAAAAAATGATTAATATGTCATTTGGGATATGTAAGAATCATATTCACCTCAATCCAATGCATAGTGTGAACAGTATAACTCCAAGTGTGTCTTATTAATATATAAGTTCCATTTTAGTTTAAAATGTGCATCACATCACCAATACTGAGAAACCATTACTAGATTGTTTTCTCAACATTCTATATTATATTAATTTATTAATTTCCTTATCATTTTTATGTTATACTTATTTAATTAATTTTCATGGATATAATTCTTTAAGATGAACAATAAATGGTGTGATGTGAAATAATTTACCACAAATCAATCTGATACACAATGTTTATCACATGACTCAAAGATTAGTATAAAATTTATGCCATCTGTTTCATTTATTTCTTTACATTGTAACTAAAATAAGAACTTTTTTCTTATATAGGTGAATAATTTTTCTCGAGTTGGGGTGGTTTTTTCTGAAATAGTTTTTGTCAGGGTAGGAGAAAAAGATTAAGGAACATTGATCTTTTTGAATGTATGTAATAATTCAAACATAATCATGTAATTATATAAACCACTTTTTAAAATTTCTATAATGTATTGTTTTTTTCTTGTATTTGAGTTGTAAATTTTAGTAGTTATTGGATAAGAGGAATTATATAAAACAAACATGGACATGTGGGTCCTACATAATAAAGGAGGGAGGGATGACTCGAAGGTGGCGATCTTTCATTTCATAATAAATAATTCAAATCCCTTGAAATAAAATTAAATTAAATAAAACCAACACATACATAGGTCTGGTAAAAGCGCATGACTGGTCATGAATATAAAATGTCTAAGAATTTAAATCAACCCGCTATCATTCATTTTGATTCATTATATAATAATATAAAACATTCTCAAATTAATCTAATTAATGGTATTATTAACCAATTAATTCATTTTATGTTATTTTCTTTAACAATACTCAAAATTATCATCTACTATGGTTTTGAATAAAATAAAATATTTTATTTTATTTAGAATTTAATAAAATAACTAAAAATATTTTTACTTGGAATAAAATTGGCAGGTACCTGTATGAACTACTAAGTATGGCCCCTATTATTTATAATTCACTCACATGAAATATTATGTACATTTCATGTGTAATAATTTCATGGAATGTACTATTAAATTAAGGAAACCTAGAACACATGAAAATTATGATTCTTATAAAATTTAATTTGTTGATTCATTATTGTGCAACAACTATACATGAGTAGTGATTTTAAAATTTATGCAGAATTAATTAAGAATTTAATATAATATAAAACCTAATTAATGGTGTGTATTTTAAAATTAATCACACACATAACTCAATATGATAATTCTTGATGGAGTAATTAATTAAATTAAATATTTCTATATAAATAGGTAAAGTACACAATGTTTGAAAGATGGCCACACAACATGTACTTCATTTCACCAAGTGTATATAGTTCATGACTAAGGACTCAAAGTGTTCTTACCACAGAAAATTATGAGTTACATGGTGTGTGTGAAGGATATATATAATTTAATACAAGTTAAACGAGTTCTAGATTATAAACCTCCTGTATTTAACAAACACAATGTATTAATTACATAACACATCTTGACCCTATGTTTTTCACTGAAAAAACATATGGATTACATGATGTGTAGGAAACCTACATGGTGTGTATCAAAAAGACCAAGTTCCACCCTAGTTGTTGTGCACGTAGTTCATTAATTTCATGAGGGTGTATTCATTTTCTGATGACCCGAAGTCCACACGGGTGTCCTGGTGAAATGAACACGGAAACATGGCATGTGATAAGGGAGTATATGTTATGTATCACTACGTTATCTACCCAGAGTTTTTTTGAACCTCTAAATGGATTCTTTATATGTGTTTTTTGTAAATTCTTAAATGATCTTGTTTATGTGAGAGAGAAACAAAGAGTAGGAAGAAGATATTTCTATGAAAAATAATAATGATTTATACATTGAAATGAAATTTTACTATTAAATGAATAATGATATAGAATCAAAAAGATAATTGTAAATTTTAATGTGACCACTCTAATACTATGTGTTGGCTCCGAGTGTAGTGTAAGCACTTATTGTGGCCAATACTGGCTCAAATTGTCTTTAGTTTCATGTATAATTCAAAATTTTACAAGATGCAAACATTAAAAATAATAATATTTTAAAGAATATTGAAAAAGAAGGTCACCATAACCAATATAATATTTTTTTATATAAAATTAATATTTAATTAAAATCGATCATAAAAAATGATACCTTTTCTTTAGATCCTTTTATGAAGTTGTTTCTTATTTTGAACCATTTTTTGTAAAATGGTGTTTCTCTTGTAGTACCCAAGTGTAGAATACCTCTTGGGGTGATCCACATGTGTTTCTATGATCTGTGAATAACTCTAATAGATTTGTATGTGATAATGTGTTACATCGATTCTCATATAGTGTTCATATTGACTGATGTAATGATTTTTTTTTTGCTTGAAGAATCATCTTTGCACTCTCATTCATGAGATGATAGAAGAGGAAGAAGAATATCTAGATCAGTATTCACTTTTGAAAGATAGCTCTAGATTTCATTGTGCACAATAATTCTCTATTTCAATCAAATAATACCCAATAAAGAAGGTTTTGTTTTTAAAAAGTTTAAATAAAGGTTAAAATATTATATTAATTTCACACGGATCACTAATAAATTATTAAACCAATATGAGACCCCATTCCATGTAATAAAATAATATTATTATTTTTTTATTTTGTGTGATGACTAGTGTAATGATAAATATTATTTTACAATATTTATAAATAATTTTTATTATTTATCCTTTTCGTGGTCCACTAAAATTCATTTATATTTACAAATACCTAAATAAATATTTATTTTAATATTTATTTAATATATAAATAAATAAATATTATGTGTTTATGTAATTAAAACATTTCCTTGAGAATAAATATTTAATTTATTTATTTCGTTAATAAATCCCGAATAAAATTATTCCTTGTACCTGAGAGTAATAATAATTCTATTCATTAAATTAAAATATAATTTAATTGAGATCAATGTAATCACATATTGTGTGACCATATGGGTCTCTTCCTTGTTTAAATTAGGTTGGATTTCCAAAAGTTCAATATTACTATGTAGAAGTGGGTCAAGGCACCTAAGAGGAAGAAGTTAATTTCACAATGTCAAAAAACCACATATGATCACTTACTATGTAATATATTCCCTTTGTCACAATATCCCATCAAGTAGGTTTCACACTTGTGTCATCTACCAGCATGAACGGTACGTCTTTATTTGACTATCCTAAATGTACTCATCATTACAAAATAACCATGGAATTTAATGAAAAAAATTCTTTATCAATCAAATGGAAGAGATATCAACTTCTATAAATATGCAAGGGGAAAATTCTTCCTTGAATTATTCAATATTAATATTTCATTCGTGATACACCCAATGTATCCAACTTTTCCATGAACTATTTTTTCATTGTTTACGGTAATATATCAATGTTTTGAGTTATTTTTTTCATAGATTATTCCTTGGTCAAAGGACCAAAGCTGTAACACCTTGAGATTTTATGAGAAGTATTCTTTTTAATTTATTTGATGTCTTGTGTTGTATGCTACACCAAGATTATCTTGTTCTATACACAACACTAAATTATCTTTTAGTATATGCAATACTATTCTTGGCTTGCGTTACACGTAAGGGAAACCTTCCTCGATAGCTTGCATTGTACGCAATACCGACTTTCACTAAACAACGATATGTTATTAAAATATTATATAAACTAGCCGTTATGAATAGTAATACCCACTTTTTAAAATTTTATAAATTTTATTTTTTAAAATGGACTTCATTTTTGGATTCGGAATATCTAAATTAGCCTAGGGTGAATTTTTTGTATTTTTCTGAAAACTTTCAATTTTTGATGAATAGTGAAAAACACTGAGTTATAGTTTAAAACTGAATTTTTATTTAAATAATTATTAATTTTATTTATATTTATTAAGTCAAAATAGACACATAATACCTATATAAGTTCAATGTAATTCATTGGAGTCAATTTATAATAATTTTAGATATATAAAAAATTTTATAGAACTTTTCATCGTCTTTTACCCACCTCCTAGGTGAATTTGCAAATTCACACAAAACCTAATTTTACCGCTTATATGAGTGGAATTTCAAAAATTCGAGAGAAATGGTTAATATCATAGAGTAAAATGTTTTCAATAAGATACACATATTTTTTGGTGAATAGTAACTTTTTACTTTTATTTACCACAGTTAAAAGTAAATAGGGTAATTAAGGGTAAAAATGATATTATTATTACCCTAAAACATGTCCTAATTCTATTTTCTAAGTATAGTTCGACCTTAAAAAACCTTATGAATAAAATATGAACCTCTTTGGTTCACTTGGATTAGATTAGGACATTTATTATTTTATTTAAAGAAGAGTTAAAAGAGTTAAAATCAAAGTTTAAAAATGAAAACATTTTTAATATAGGGTTATACATAAGATAAATTTAACTATAAATATTCATTAGAAATATATAAATATTTCCTACATAATGGTATTTTATTTATATTTTTTTGACATTAAATAATTTAATTTATTTATGACACAATGATGATGTCGTAATTACCTTATTAATGAAATATTAATATAATTGATATTATAAATACCAAAATAAATTTAATTTGAGACTTTGTATGTTTTATAGGTTAATATAACATATTAGGGTTGTTTATATTAATTTTATTCTAATTAATAATGTTGTTATTAATTTAGAAAAAACAAAATACCAAATAGTGTCAAAATTGACATAAAAGAGTTTTTAAAACAAATATTGTATTATTATTTGATATAATGGTCCAAAAAATCTAAGGATTGTCCAAAAGACTTATATAATAATAAATATTACACTAATAAACCAATTGGGGTTTGATTGGTAGTTGATAGTGTGTTTATTAACCATATCGTGTAAGAATACAAGAAGACACGGTAAAAGTTAAATTATTTAACTTAGAGTTAAATCTAAATGCTAATGTTAAAACGATAACCTAAACTTGTCTAAAACTTATTGGTTGAGATGTTTCGACCCATACCCACCCTATCCTCTAAATAAGCCACTTTGGAGCCATTATAAACCAAATATGAATTTATTATAAAATAATATTTTAAGTTTTTCCTTAGGTTCCCCTCACCCCTCGTATAAAAGGGAACCTCCTCCCTCTCCTCTTTACGTAATTTTTAGTCCTCAAGATCAGACAACCCCTGATAATTTTTCTTCTCAACCTCTCTAGTTATATTATATAGGTTCTGGTCTTCTCAAAAGACCAACTCTAGTTCACTAAGAGGAAGTTTAAAAGAGGCATGTCGAAGAAGAGGTAATCTCTTCTACCGATTCTTTCAAATTTCATTCTTCTTCTACTTCCTCTTCTTTAGTTGTTTCATTATAAAGTAATAACCTCATTATTACTTATATACTAACATGTTATTATAAATATTAAACAACCCTATTTCACCTTCTATCCATCCTACGAAAAACAAAGTCACTGTGCGTGCGTACGTACGGAATACCATCTCCACGCTGTGGTGTAATATGTTTTTCTACCACCACCTTACTTGGATGGGTATAATAGAGTAAATTATAACTATATATGATTATTATATCATGATAAAAGTTATGAGATATTATATCATCCACTATAATTCCATTCAATAATTATGGGAATGATATCATCGCTCGTGTGTGCGCACGGATTACCGTCTCCACGACACGATGAGATTCATTCTCCATGTTAACCATTCAAGAATGATTATAAAGTATATATAATGAATAATAATTAAATATATGTCATAATAAATCTATTGGATTTATATATATATATATATATATATATATATATGTCATCTACTTACTTCCATTCAAGTCAATAAGGAAAGGAAAACAGCATTCATGCGTACGTATGGCCTACCATCTACATGAACGGGGTATTTCATTTCATTTATCTATCTATTATATAAATATATACTAGATATATATATGATATTTAAATCATGATTTAAATTCTAGAATTATGTATATCATGATATAAGTAATAATAATATTAAGAACAACAAGTCCAAACACGTATGATAAATGTAATGATTTTACCCAAAACACTGCTTTAACATGGAATTTACTAATGAACGGTTAATATAAAGTCATAAGTTAATCATATATAATATAATAAATATTATTATGATTATTTTACAAGATAATAATATATTTAAACACAATATACAGGAGTATCAGACACATATGAAATAAATTGGACATAAGGTAAGGGATAACTATTCCAATCTCGTTCTTATCTGAGATTGTTATTCGTAAGTATTTACTGAGGTTATTGTTATCATCCATGTACATATTTTATAAAAATATTTTCATGTATTTTTAATGTCCTTTTTACCCATTTTTTACTTTTACCACATGTTATGGAAGGAATCTTTCTTTTTTTTACCAAACAAGGAACGTTTTTTACATTTCTGACAAAAGTACGAGGAGAATGTTTTTTTAACTTATACGGAATGAACGGATTTTTACGGTTGCATAACACCTAATTTTTATGAAGCTTCATATACAAGTTTTCATGATTATTTTCAACAAAATCCTTTACTTTTAATAGTGAATGGCATTTTGTGAAAAGAAAATTATGTTGAAAAAGAAATGATATTTTCCTCAAGAATTCATTTAAAGTGTTTTGTCAATGCTATTTTCCATCTAAGATGACATTATTTAGTATGATTATGTTTCAAGTATAATGTCTCTATTATTTACACAGTTTGATTCTTCTTATGATGAAATGATATCCATTTGTTTTATATATATTACGTTATTATGGGATGATGTTTATGAAACCCATTTTATTCTTTGGGTTATGATGATTGATTTATGTTTATTTTATGGAACAAGTAAGAATGATTTCATTATGAGATGGGTGGGACCTATATATCCCTCCAATGCATTGGGTAAATATTTATATCTTATGATATAGACATGGATGGAACGGTAGGTTAATCCGGTTTAGTGATACATTACTGGAACGAGGAGTGAAATCGATTCAGTAATGGACTTTGTCCACTATGATGGTCTTGGTAACAATGTATTGGCTACTATGGAAATCATATCATGTGCTTAATGGTTTTCTACAATACCATGTTTCTTTCCCATGTTATTTATCATGATTAATGTTCCTTTATGATCTATGCCTTATGCATTGTCAAGATTTATGTCAATACTCACGATTTTTATGGTTTATATTCATGTTCTTACGTTCAAATGTTTAGGGATTGTTTTATGTTTCCATGTTTACCCTTACTGAGAATTTGAGCTCACCCTTTTTATGTTTTCTTTTCCCCTAGGATTTAAATGAAGGTTTTAGGTAGGAAAAAAAGAAGATCTTTATGGGATATGTTGAAGAATATTTCACCATGATTGGAAGAATATGTTCCATGTTTCCAAAGACACTAAAATAATATGATAATTGGGAGTCTATTTCTGTTATGTATTAAGAATTATATAAAAGTAATGTAATGTCCATGTATGTAAAGCTTTGGGTCTCTATAGTTAGTATCAGAGCAAAGATTTAGTTAACCTTTGGAAACTAGGATGTGAAAACTTTAGTGAAATCCCTAGAGATATTTCTAAGGTATGTCTAGGGATGTCCCTAAGGATAAGTATACTTATAGGTTATATTCCTAGAATTACAGTAACGATCATAGAATTAAACCTAAGATGTTATATATTGAAGATAATCCCCCTTTATTCTGTTGTTTTCCTAGCATGAATTTTTCCTCTCACACTATTCTTTTTGGGTTTTAGACAATGGATGGAACCCGAAGGAACCGTGTTGATCAATGTAATGGACAATGCAATGATTTTCCTCCTGAACAACCAAATGTGATGGGATATGGAGTTAAAAATCTTATTGCTATACTTACACAAGATATGAATCATTCTGGACTTCCAAATGAGCAGAGAAAGGAACAATATTCTATTGATTCCTTTATGAGGCAATGTCCAACTTCATTCAGTGGGTGTTCTGATCAAATTATTAGTGAACAATGGATCAATACCATTAAAAAGATATTTTCCATACTTCATTGTACAGAGAATGAAAAATTCATTCTATCTGTTTACCAGTTAGAAGGTGAAGCAAACTAGTAGTGGACTCTAATTAAGAATACAAGGCCCCAAGATGAAATGGAATCCATGAAATGGGATGAGTTAAAGAACTTATTGTTCAATACGTACTTCCCTCGTATTCTTCGAATAAATATGGAGAATTAGTTCCTTGAGCTTAACCAAAAAGATGATGAATCTGTTGGTATATACGAGGTGAATTTTACAAGGTTTGCAAGGTATGCATCTGGCTGTATCATCCAACCTGAAAGTAAAGTTGATTGATTCTTTAGTGGCTTAAAACCATGTCTTCAAAGGGAATTAGATAAAAGAGACTTCAATAGCTATGAAGAAATTGTGAATTGTTCTATCAAGGTAGAACTAGAAGTTGGTGTTACATATCCATATCATGGTTTTGACAAAAAACAAAAGATGGAGTTCAAGTAAAAATCTCAGAACAATGGTGAAAAGAAGGTGAATTTGTTTTATTCTCAAAGTGTGGAAAGAAGCATGGTGGATATTGTCTAAAAGGTACTAGAAAATTTTTCAAGTGTGGAAAAGAATATCATCGAGCAGCTGAGTGCCGAAGTAATGGGAAAAATTTTTCAAAGGACATGAATAGAGAAAAGACTACAGCGAACGCTCCACCAACACTTCAATGCTTCAAGTGCAAGGAAATGGGGCATTATGAAAATCAATGCCCTAATCCAAGGGTTAATGATGATCGATGTGAAAAACCTCTTAAGGAAAAGGACAAAGGGAAGTCACATGTGATTAGTATTTGTGATGTTGATTATTAAAATGATGTTGTGGAATGATTAAGTGTTTATGTAATGGGATTTAAAAATAGTATCATGGAATCTCATTTATAGTATTGTGGAATTTTGGAATATCTATGTATGGGTTTTCAATAATTGTACGGTACCGGTAACCATGAAAAGTGATTGAAATATTTTTGGAAAGCAGATGAAATGAAAATAATGAAGGGATAAGGAGAAAATGAAATGTTTGATAGTATTAATGATCTCATGACTGATATAAGGAAAAAGTTATATCATGGTTTGAGTATATATAAATTTTGGGGTTTTGGTATGTAGAAAGAGTTAACTTTTGACAGCATTCATGTTTTTACTAATGTTCAATGGGTATTCATTTTTCAAGAGAATACATGATTAAGGTATTCACATATTTTGAATGTGACTAACAAGATATATCTTAATATATGTGGGGGATAAATGATTGTATTCACGTTCTTGTTATGTGACCTTTCAAGTAATCGTTTTCTTTATACTATAATATTGGACATATGTATTTTGGATAAGCCTAAAGATTGGAATGGATTATGTTGAACATAATATAGTATTGTTTAAGGATAGAAATTTTTTTCGATATTATTTCTAGAATGTAATAATAGTGTAGTTTTAGAAAAAGGGGAAACCTGCAGGATGGGCGACAACCCATCGCGTCGGATAAGGTTGTAGGAATCGAACCCACAACCGAAGTGCGACAGACCTTTATCGCTTACCTCTGGCCTACATAAAGTCCCTGTTTAGTATAAACTAGATTTATTTTATTAATCGGTATGATAGATAAAGTATAAGTACATTTTTGGAATCATATATGATTAACCTCACCATATATGGACTTATGTATATTTGATAACTTTTGCTAACCTTTTGTTTGAGACAGATGGAATGACCCATCATTCTATCACATGATCTGTTAACACTTCACGAATGACAAATTCAACTTCATTTCTATAAGATATGAAGTGGAAATTATTCATGGAACGACCAACGGAAATATTTTACCAAAATCAAGTAAGTATTTCTTCTAATTCAAAATTTTCAAATTTAGGGAAATGATATTGAAAACCAAAAATGTTGTCCTAGTACCCTCATATCCAATGAATCAGATGGTACCTTAGATCGTCACAAATTTATGGCTTTGTGATTTTTGGATTTTTCATAGCTATATTCTCTACCACACTCTATAAGAACTTGATGGGTAGATTTCTCTTCCATATCCATATTTTCACTTATATTCTCTTATGAGGAAACCCAGTGATGAGTTACTTTGGATATTCGTGATGTTTAAAACGTTCCTTTTTAAAATGATGATTTAGTATTCCTTTTTACGATTTGGGTTTATATGAAAGAAACTTTCAAGCAATAAATGATTTATAACCTCAACGCATTTTGAGGGAGAAATTCATTTTATGGGGGGTAGAATGTAACACCCCAAGATTTTATGAGAAGTATTTTTTTTAATTTATTTGATGTCTTGTGTTGTATGCTACACCAATATTATATTATGCTATATGAAAAACTGAATTATCTTGTAGTATACGCAATACTATTCTTGGCTTGCGTTATACACAAGATCAACCTTCCTCGATAGCTTGCATTGTACGCAATACCGAGTTTCACTAAACAACGATATGTTATTAAAATATTATATAAACTAGCGGTTATGAATATTAATACCCAATTTTTGAAATTTTATAAATTTTATTTTTAAAAATGGACTTCATTTTTGGATTCTTAATATCGAAATTAGCCTAGGGTGATTTTTTGGTATTTTTCTGAAAACTTTCAATTTTTGATGAATAGTGAAAAACACTACCTTTTAGTTTAAAACTGGTTTTTTATTTAAATAATTATTTATTTTATTTAAATTTATTTTAGGTCAAAATAGACGCATAATACCTATATAAGTTCAATGTAATTCATTGGAGTCAATTTATAATAATTTTAGATATATAAAAATTTAATATAACTTTTCACCGTCTTTTACCCACCTCTTAGGAGAATTTGCAAATTCACATAAAACCTAATTTTACAGCTTTTGTGATTGGAATTTCAAAAATCTGAGAGACATGGTTAATATAAATTAGTAAAATGTGGTTCAATAAGATAAAAATAATTTTTGGTGAATAGTAACTTTTTACTTTTATTTACCACGGTTAAAAGAATATAGGGTAATTAAGGGTAAAAATGATATTGTCATTACCCTAACACATGTCCTAATTATATTGTATAAGTATAATTCTACCATAAAAAACCTTAGGAATAAAATATGAACCTCTTTGGTCCACTTTGATTAGATTAAGACATTTATTATTTTATTTAAAGAAGAGTTAAAAGAGTTAAAATGAAAGTTTAACAACAAAAACAATTTTAATATTGGGATGTACATAAGATAAATTTGACTATAAATATTCATTATAAAGCTAAAAGTATTTCCTAAATAATGGTTTTTTATTTATATTTTTTAGACCTTAAATAATTTAATTTATTTATGACACAATGATGATGCGGTAATTACCTTATTAATGAAATATTAACATAATTGATATTATAAATACCCAAATAAATGTAATTTGAGATTTTTTATGAATTACACTAATTTTATAGGTCAATATAACATATTATAGTTGGTTAGATGAATGTTTTTTTAAGTAATAATGTTGTTATGAATTTAGAGAAAACAAAATACCAAATAGTGTCAAAATTGAAATAAAAGAGAGGTTTTAAAACAAATATTATATTATTAATTGATATAATGGTCCTAAAAATATAAAGTTCATCCAAAAGACTTATATAATAATATATATGACATTAATTAACCAATTGGGGTACTATTGGAATTTTATAGTAAGTTTATTAACCATATAGTGTAAGAATACTAGAAGACACGGTAAAAGTTAAATTATTTAACTTAGACTTAAATCTAAATGATAAGGTTAAAATGGTAACCTAAACTTGTCTAAAACCTATTGGTTGAGAGCATTTTGACCCATACCCACACTATCCTCTAAATAAGTCACTTTGGAGCCATTATAAAACAAATATGAATTTATTATAAAATAATATTTTAAGTTTTTTCTAAGGTGCCCCTCACCCCTCTTATCAAAGGGAACCTCCTCCCTCTCTTCTTTAAACAATTTTAAGCCTCCAAGCTCGGAAAACCCCTACCAATTTCTCTTATCAAACTCTCTAGTTATATCATAGAGGTTCTGGTGTAACACCCCAAGCTTCCATGGTACGCTTCTCTTTGAATAATACAGTAGCGTGTGTTGTACGCAACTTCGAGTTCAAACACACACCACAACCAATCAAACAAGCCATTATGAATAGTAATATCCACTTTTTGAAATTTTATAAATTTTATCTTTCAAAATGGACTTAATTTTTGGATTCTTAATATCTAAATTATCTTAGGGTGAATGTTTGGTATATTTCGGATAACTTTCATATTTTGATGAATAGTGAAAATTAATAAATTTTAATTATAAAAAACTTTTTAATCAAAATAATTAATAGTGATAAATTATGAATTTGAGTGATTTTAGAGTATAATTATATTATATTTTTACCATTTAATCCAATTTTTGTCATTTGACATAATTTTACATTTAAACTGGACATAAGCAAGTGCAAATCTTTTGATAGTTATTATCTCTTAAAACATGCTTTTTATTTTGACAGCAGGAATTAATTTTAAATTAATTTCTAAAACTTATGTGTTTTGAATTTAGAAAAATGGATTCCATATTTAGAATCAGTTGGTGCAAATTGAGTAAATATGTAACTTTTATTTTTAGACATTTTGAATAATTACTTCGGTAAATATTTTATTTACCACGGTTAAAGGGTAAATCCGGCAAATAAGGGTAAAAAATAAGATTATAATAATAATAAATTACCCGAAAATGTGTCCTAAACCTATTGGTTGAAACATGTCCGACCATGTTCATCTTTGGGTCGATTTTGAGACCCCATGGATCCACTTGTAAGTGATAATGACACTTTATATTAATTAAGTTAAAGTAAATACAAAAATAACATAAGCATATATCTTTTAGAAAAACAATTTTTACATAGGGTTATATATGTTATAGTTTAGACTATAAATATTTATTTGAAATATAAAAATATTTCCTACATAATGGTATTTTATTTATAATTTTTAGACATTGAATAATTAAATTTATTTATGACCCAATAATGATGGAGTATTTTCCTTATTAATGAAAGAATCAAATAATTAGTATTATAAATGTTAAAATAAATATAATTTGAAAGTTTTGATGACATACACGAATTTTATTGGTTAATATGACATGTTATTATTGCTTAAATAAATTTTTTTATAATAAATAAAGTTTTTAATAATTTAACAAAAACCAATTATTAAATAGTGTCAAAATTGACATAAAGAAGTTTTTAAAACTAATATTATATTATTAAATGATATTCTATTTCAAAAAATCTAAGGATCAGAAAAAGGACTTATATAATTATATTTTTATTATAAATGTACAACTCGGGGGTATTTTGTAAGTTTATATTAAGTTTATTGACTATATAATATAAAAATACAAAGAGACATGGTAAATGTCAAACTATTTAACTAAGAGTTAAATCAAAAAGATAAAGTTAATATAGTGACCCAAACCTTTCTAAAACCTATTAGTTGAGTGGTTTTAGACCTATCCCTACATTAACCTTTAAATAATCCACTTTTGAGCCACTAGAAACCAAATATGAATTTATTATAAAATAATATTTCTAGCTTTTCCTAAGGTGCCCCTCACCCCTCTTATAAAAGGGCACACCCCCTTCTCACTAATTCACAACTTCAAAGCCTTTTGGATCGGACAACCCTTGCCCAAATATTCTCTCAAATTCCCTAAATTCAACCTAGAGGCCTTAGTTTGATCATAAATCCAACCTAAGGATCCCTTTTGATCAAATCAAAAGGAAGAACCCGAAGAAGAGGTAATGTTTTCACCACCCTCTTTCAAGTTCCTTTCCTCTTCAACTTATTATTTCTTTGTTATTTACACTATAAAATAATAACTTCAGTATATTATATATACTATGATTTTATTATAAATATGTTACAACCATATTCAGTATTATATTCATCCTTTGAATGACATGTCACCATACGTGCGTACGTACGACTTACCGTCTCCACGTCGTGGTGTAATTATTATTCAAAATATTATTATTTTTATGGGTATGATAATGATCTGTAATTGATGTAAATAATAAATATAACATGATAAGGATTCTGTATATATGACATACCATTGAATTATATATTATTTTAATATCAAAAGAATGATATTTTCGCTCGTGTGTACGTACGGACTACCATCTCCACGAACGCGATGAGATTCATTCCCCATCATATCCATGCAAGTATAATTCTCATTTGATGATTAAAAATAATGTTTAAGGACTTTATATCATTCTTTATATTAATAAGATAAAAATTATCCATAACAAACACAGCTTATGTAACAAAACATATAAAAGAAAATGAGTAAGTTAAAACCCGAAACGATGATAATACTAAGATATTATTAACAAAGAAATGTTAAACGATCATATATGATATCATATTAATGTATATGATTCTTTTATATTTTAATAAAAATTATTTCACCATTATACAGGAGGTTAACCTACCCTCAACCAAGGAAAAGTACAAGGTAAGGTTTTATTTCACAATCTCTTCATTATCTGAGGATGTTTATACATAATTATCTACTGGGACCTCTTTATCATCCACATCCATGTTTCTAAAAAATGTATTTCAAATCATTCTTACTATTTTATAGACTATGGTTTAAAGTAATTTATACAATTTTTTGACTTTTTATAAGATATTTATAAAGGAATCTTTCCGTTGTTTTTCAAACAAGGTCTTTTTTAACCTTTTCGACAGAATTAAGGTAAGAATGTCTTTTTTAACTTATACGGTGGGTGTAGCTATTTTCCGCCGTTATAAAATCGTCGAAGCTTCCCTTAAAAGCTTATAAATATATTTTCAAATAAAATGTTTTATTTTATAATTATGTGACTTCTAAATGATTTTAAAAAAAGTGATATTTCTCTCAAATGGTTTTGATTTCATCTATGTCATCATCCTTTGATGGATTTTAAGCATATTTGAAGTTGATTTATTATGATACAAAACTTCCATATTTTATTGAAGGTTTTGTGATATTTTTTACTGTGGATGTTTTATTTTTATACCATTCATGGTTTATGGAGAAAGTATTTACATTTCAAATGCTAGTTTTAATACAAATGTTTATGCAATGTTTAAACCTGTTAATATGAGGAATGCATTGGACTTACTAAGTGAAGGGTGGAGCCCACTATAGCTCCTCGATTCATCGGTAGGTATCATGAGACAAACTAGTGTCTTGGCATAAGGCCTTGGCAAAATATTATTTGTAGTCTTGGCACAAGGCCTTAACTATGTGGTTATGATAGTCTGTCATTACGCATTCCATCATTATGAAAGTGGATATTGATATTGCATGTAATTTTTCGACTAGAAGAATATCCATGTGAATAAGTAAATGGAATTATTTCATTTTATCTTTTCCATATTATGTTGAAGTTCAAGTTTAAAAGGATTTTGTTTTAGTTATACATTTCCTTAAATTTTTATGCTTATTTATGAAATTTTCCACTATATTGTTATCATTACTGAGCATCTGAGATCACCACTTTCAATGTTTTATTTTTCCCAGGATGTGAAGAAGTATTTTATGAATGACCTACAGGGATAGTATGAGGGGATATTAAGACAAGATGTTGTTGTAGTTTTTCACTTTATGATGTAATGTATGAATTATGAATATATCTGGTGTTTCCAAGGCTACTAAACTAATTGGTCTTTCGAGACTTGATCTTTTGTGATCATGCCAATGTTATGTAATAATTCACCGACTCTGGGTAACTGAGGCTAGGGAATTACAGTTGGTATTAGATGAAGTTTAGTACAAACCTTAGGAGCTAGATTTAGATAAAATCTGATTAGATCACAAAGCCCTAATATGGACTTTGAGGATTAGTGTAGAAGAACTTCCTAGAATTTTGGTATTGTAAAGATTTTGTGAGTTTTCCATGAAATAAATCTCTGTCTAGATATGAGCAGGTAGAGGCGGATCTATCACAGATGTACCTATGGGTAAAACCCAAAAACACCGCTTTGAGATAGACTCGAACGGGAACTGGTGCATGATAACGGGTCTTGCTGCACTCTTGGTTACGACACTCCTGGGGGATATTCTTAGGATAATTATCATTTTCTTTAAAAACCATTATTAATGGTTTATGAGAACATACTTCCTCAAATAAATTTTTTTATGATTATGAATTATATCCATAAACTATTCAATTTATGTTAAGTGTTTTACAAGTTTGGATTTATGTGTTATGATTCATAAACTAATCTAGTGTATGCCATTATTTAGAAATGGATCCTAGTGGAGGAAATGGAACTGTATCAATGCACGCACTCCATCTAGGGATTTCCCTCCTGATCAAGATAATTATAATGGAGCTTCAGATGCAATTGGTGCTGATCAGCTAATCACCATACTGGGATAACTCACTTAGGTTATGAATAATAACCTTACCCATATGGAGCACCTAGATCCACAGCGTGGAGGATCAATGTTAGATCACTTCATGAGGAAACAACCACCAATATTCAATGGGAGTATAAATCCACTAGTAGCTGAGAAATGGATAAATTACTTAGAGAAAATATTTCATGCCTTGGGGAGTAGTGAAAGGGAAAAAGTTATCATGTCAGTTTACCGCCTCACTGGAGATGCGGATCAACGGTGGTCATTGATTCAAAACATGAAGGAATATGATGAAGTATCAAATATGGAATGGAGGGAGTTTAAAGAGATATTTTTAGAAAAACACTTTCCTCGTGACCATCGAGCAGATAAGGAAAGGAAATTTCTGAGTCTGAGACAAAATGAGGATGAGAATGTCGCAAAGTATGAGGCTAACTTTACAAGGTTAGAAAGGTATGCTGCAGATTATATACGTAACACAAGAAGTAATATTGATCATTTATTTGATGGGTTAAAACCGTTTCTCTGTCGAGAATTGGTCTCACAATCCTTGTCGTTATACGAAGATATTGTCTCGTGTGCTATCAAGATAGAAAAAGAATTCTCTTAGTCTTACGACTTTAAAGAAAAGAAAGAGAAGAAGAGATCTACTGACCACTCTGGAAATGGAAATAAAGGGATGAAGGGAAAAGTTGACTATCCATCCTGCAGTAAATGTGGGAAGAAACACCCTGGTACTTGCTTAAAGGGAATGAGAGTCTGTTACAAGTGTGGTGAAAAAGGCCACCAAGCTCATGACTGCAAGGGAAAGAAAGTTTATGTCAACATGGAATGCTATAATTGTAGGGAAATGTGGCATTATGAAAATGAATGTTTTAAGTGCTAGGGGAACATACCTCAGAAAAGGCCAAGGGATCAAGTCCATGCTTATGTTATCACTACTGCTGAGGTAGAAGCTCAGAAAGATGTGGTGGCAGGTAATTTAATGGTTTCCTCAAGTTTAGCAAATGCATTATTTGATTCTAGATCATCGCATTGTTTCATATCTTCCTAGTTTGCTATTAAAATTAGATATTTCCAATTTTATTTAGTAAGGGAGTTGTCAGTAAAAACTCCTAAGGGAAGTATCATTGCAACAAAGTTTTGTGAATCAGTCCCCATTAGAGCACATAAATGTTCTTTATCTGCTGATCTCATCGTCATAACCATGATTGAATTTGATATAATCCTCAGTATGGATTGGATTTTGGAGCATTATGTGAAGATTTATTGTAAGAAGAAGGAGGTTACGATTTTTGATGATGATGATAAGGAACACCTTATCTTTAGAGAAGAATCGACACCATTAAGTTCTTATCTAGATCTGCCCCTAGAAGCTCAACTAAATTCAATTATTGGGGAGGAAGAGAATGAAATGACTGTGGGAGATGAAAGGAATGTTCAAATAGAGGATGTACCTATTGTTAAGGAATATGTAGATGTGTTTCTAGAATATTTACCTGGACATCCTCCAGAACGAGAAATTGAGTTTTCCATTGATTTAATTACTAGTTCAAGGCCTATATCGAAGAACCCTTATATAATGGCCACTGTGGAATTAGTTGAACTAAATAAAAAACTAGAGGAATTGAGTAATAAGGTATTTATTCGCCCTAGTGTTTCTCCATGGGGATCCCCTATCCTTTTTGTTAAGAAGAAAGATGGATCTATGAGGTTATGTATCGACTACAGGGAAATCAATGCTATAAAAATAAATAACAAGTATCCTCTACCTCGCATTGATGATTTTTTTGACCAATTTCATGGAAATCAATACTTTTCAAAGATTGGCCTTCGATTTGGATACCATCAGTTGTGTGTGAAGAAGGAAGACATTCCGAAGACATCATTTCGAAATAGGTACGGGCATTACGAGTTTATAGTAATGCCTTTTGGATTGACTAATGCACCCTATATATTCATGGATCTAATGAATATAGTTTTTAAGGAATATCTCGATGATTTTTTGGTAGTATTTATTAATTATATCTTGGTATACTTCAAAAGCTACGAAGATCATGAAAATCACTTTCATATTTTCCTGAAGACTCTTAGAAGACATGAATTATATGAGAAGTTTAGCAAGTGTGAATTCTAGCTTCAAGAGATCTCTTTTCTTGACCATATTGTCTCTGAGTATGGAATATTTGTTGATCCTTCTAAGACCAAGGCAATCCAAGAATGGCCAGTACTGATGAGTATAACTAAGGTATGTATTTTTATTGGTTTAGCAGGTTATTATCGGCGTTTCGTCCAGAATTTTGCCCGATTGGATAACCCATTAACGAAGCTCACACGTAAAGGGGTTAAATTTGTTTGGACAAAATATTTCAAAAAATGTTTTGAAGAACTAAAGAGAATATTAATCAATGCTCCTATATTGACTCTACCATAGGGGAATGATGGGTTTTTTATTTATAGTGATGCTTAAAAGAAAGGACTTTGTTGTGTCCTTATGCAGAATGATAGAGTTATTGCCTATGCATCATGAAAGCTAAAAATTCATGAGCAAAAATATACTACTCATGATCTTGAGTTAGCCACTATAATATTTTCTTTGACGATTTGGAGACACTACCTCTATGGTGAAAAATGTGAGATTTATACTGATCACAAGAGTTTGAAGTATATTTTCTCAGAGAAAGAACTCAACATGGGGCAAAGGAAATGGCTTGAATTACTCAAGGATTATGATTGCATAATACACTACCACCCAAGGAAGGAAAATAAGGTGGAAGATTCTTTGCGTAAAAAGGATCATGGATTTTTGAACAAGATGAGAGTTGAAAAAGATCTTATATACATGGATCTAGTAAAGTTGGATATGGGAATAACCATAGAAGGTGAAACATTAATTCTTTTTAAAATGGTTGTCAACCCATCTTTACTATAAAGGATAAAGAGTTATCAGATTGGTGATAAAGAGTTTCAAAAGAAGATTAAAGCTGTGAATGATGGGAGATTGAGTGAATTTGTGTATGAAGATGGAATTTTGAATTTTGGGAAAACACTTTGCGTTCCCGATATACCTGATCTAAAAAGGGAATTGTTAGATGATGCTCATAGTTCCAATTTCACTATACACCCTGGGAGCACCAAAATGTATAGAGATTTGGAGGAACATTTTTGGTGGGACAACATGAAGAGGGAGATTATTGATTTTCTGTCAAGATGTATGGTTTTTCAATAAGAGAAAGCTGGAAGGAAACATCATGGTGGAGTATTACAACCTCTTCCCATACCTGAGTAAAAACGGAATAATATCAAGATGGACTTTGTCATGGGACTACCAAAGACTCCTAGAAGGAACGATGCAATATGGGTCATTGTTGATCATCTTACCAAGTCAGCACATTTTCTTGCTATAAGGGAAGATTTACCACTTGAACGTCTAGTAAGACTATATATTAATAAAGTTGTGAGGCTTCATGGAGTACCCCTATCAATTGTTTCAGATCGTGATCCCCTTTTTACATCATGATTTTGGAAAAGTCTTCAGAAATCCCTGGATACTGAACGTTGTTTGAGTACTGCTTACCACCCTCAAAACAGATGGACAATCAGAACGGACTATTCAAACCTTAGAAGACATGTTGAGATCATTCTCACTTGACTTTCAGGGTATGTGGGATCAATATTTACCTCTGGTATAATTTTCTTATAACAATAGATTTCATTCAAATATTCAGATGGCACCATATAAAGCATTATACAGAAAGAGATGTCGCACACCAAACTGTTGGGATGATGTTGGTGAAATAAAACTCATAGGCCCAGAACTGGTGGAGGAAACTATGGAAAAGGTGAAGGTAATCCAAAACCACATCAAAGCATCTCAAAGTAGGCAGAAGAGCTATGCTGACAACCGAAGGAAGGATTTGGGATTTCAGGTAGGAGATCATGTTTTTATGAAGGTATCTCCATGGATGGGTGTTATAAATTTCGGTAAGAAGGGTAAATTGAGTCCTAGGAACATAGGACCTTTCTAAATTCTAGAACGAATTGGGGCTATAGCTTACCGTTTGGCAATTCTTTCAAGTCACTCCAAAGTTCAAGATGTGTTCCACGTATCACTGTTGAGAAAATACATGCCTGACCCAACGCATGTACTCACCTATGAGGAATTACAATTAGAACCCGATCTTTCTTATTGCAAAGAGCCCATCAAAATTCTTGATACCAGAGAACAAGTGTTGAGAAACCGGACAACTCGTCTGGTAAAATTTCTATGGAGAAACCTTAAGATGGAAGAGGCAATGTGGGAACTCGAGGAACTTCTGATGAAGAACCACCTGAGTCTTTTCACGTGGTAGTATTCTCGAAATTTTTAGGAAGAAATTAATTGAAGGAGGGGAGAATGTAACACCCCAATCTTCCACAGTACGCTTCTCTTTGAATAATACAGTAGTGTGTGTTGTACACAACTTCGAGTTCTAACACACACCACAAACAATCAAACTAGCCGTTAGGAATAGTAAGACCCAATTTTTGAAATTGAATAAATTTTATCATTAAAAATGGAATTCATTTTTGGATTCAGAATATCTAAATTATCTTAGGGTGAATTTTTGGTACTTTTCAGATAACTTTCATATTTTGATGATAGTGAAAATTACTAAATTTTAATTAAAAACAACTTTTTTAATCGAAATAATTAATAGTGATAAATTATGAATTTGAGTGATTTTAGAGTATTATTAGATTATATTATTACCATTTAATCCAATTTTGGTCATTGGACATAATTTCACATTTAAACTGGACATAATCAAGTGTCAATCTTTTGATAGTTATTATCTCTTAAAAACACGCTTTTTGTTTGGACAGTGGAAATTGATTTTAAATTAATTTATGCCACTTTTGTGTTTTCAATTTAGAAAAATGGATTACATATTTAGAATCAAGAGGTCCAAATTGTGTAAATAGTCAACTTTTTTTTTAGACATTTTGAATAATTACTTCGGTAAATGTTTTATTTACCATGGTTAAAGGGTAAATCCGGCAAATAAGGGTAAACAAATAATATTATAATAATAATAAATTACCCTAAAACATGTCTTAAACCTATTTTTTGATACATTTACGACCATGGGATTCTTTGGGTCGATTTTGTGACCCCATGGATCCACTTGTAAGTGATAATGACACATTATATTAATTATGTTAAAGTGAATACAAAAATGACATAAGCATATATCATTTAGGAAAAAAAATTACATAGGGTTATATATGTTATATTTTCAACTATAAATATTCATTAGAAAGATAAAAACATATACTACATAATGGTATTTTATTTATAATTTTTAGACATTGAATAACTAAATTTATTTAGGACACAATAATGATATAGTATTTTTCTTATTAATGAAAGAATCAAATAATTAGTATTATAAATGTGACAATAAATATAATTTGAAAGTTTTGATGACATCCACGAATTTTATTGGTTAATATGACATGTTAGGATTGCTTAAATGAATTTTTTTCTAATTAATAAAGCTGTTAAGACTTTAACAAAACTCAATTATTAAATAGTATCAAAATTGATATAAGAGAGTTTTTAAAACAAATATTATATTATTAATTGATATTCTATTCCTAAAAATATATGGTTCAGAAAAAGGACTTATATAATGATATTTGTATTATTAATGGACCACTTGGGGTTTCTTGGAAGTTTATAGTAAGTTTATTGACTATATAATATAAAAATACAAAGAGACATGGTAAATGTCAAACTATATAACTAAGAGTTAAATCAAAAATATAAAGTTAAAATAGTGACCCAAACCTGTCTAAAACCTATTTGTTGAGTGGTTTTAGACCTATACCCACCTTAAACTTTAAATAATCCACTTTTGATCCATTATAAACTTAATATGAATTTATTATAAAATAATATTTCTAGCTTTTACTAAGGTGCCCCTCACCCCTCTTATAAAAGGGAACTCCCCCTTCTCACTAATTTACATCTTAAAAGCCTTTTGGCTCGGAAATATCCTGACCAAATATTCTCTCAACTTCCCTCAATTAAACCTAGAGGAATTATTTTGATCATAAAGCCAACATAAGGAGCCATTTTGATCAAATCAAAAGGAAGAACCTGAAGAAGAGGTAATGTTTTCACCACCCTCTTTCTAGTTCCTTTCTTCTTAAACTTCTTCTTTATTTATTATTTAAATTATAAAATAATAAATCCAATATCTTATATATACTATGATGTTATTATAATTATGGTACAACCATATTCAGTATTCTATCCATCCTTTGAATGACATGTCACCATACGTGCGTATGTACGGTTTACCGTCTCCACGTCGTGGTGTAATTGTTATTCAAAACATTTTTATTTCGATGGGTATGATAATGATATGTAATTGATTTAAATAATAAATATAACATGATAATGATTCTTTATATATGATATACCATCCAATTATATATTATTTTAATATTAAAACAATGATATTGTTGCTCGTGCGTACGTACGGACTACCGTCTCCACGAACGCGGTGAGATTCATTCAATATCGTATCCATGCAAGTATAATTCTCATTTGATGATTAAAAATAATGTTTAAGGACATGATATAATTATTTATATGAATAAGATACAGCATATCCATAACAAACATGACTTATGTAACAAAACATATAAAAAAATGAGTAAGTTAACACCTGAAACGACGATAATACTAAGATATTATTAAAAAAGCAATGTTAAAAGATCATATATGATATCATATTAATGTATATGATTTTTTTATAATTTAATAACAATTATTTCACAATTATACAAGAGGTTAACCTACCCTAAATCATGGAAAAGTACAAGTTAAGGGTTTATTTCACAATCTCTTCATTATCCGAGGTTGTTTATATGTAATTATCTACTGGGACCTCTTTATCATCCACATCCTTGTTTATTAAAAATGTATTTCAAATAATTCTTATTATTTTACATACTATGGGTTAAAGTCATTTATACCCTTGTTTAACTTTTTATAATAACTTTATAAAGGAATCTTTCTGTCATTTTCCAATCAAGTTCCTTTTTAACCTTTTCGATAGAATTAAGGTAAGAATGTCTTTTTTAACTTATATGGCAGGTGCAGCTATTTTCCGCCATTATAAAATCATCGAATCTTCCCTTACAATATTATAAAAATATTTTCAAAGTAAATTTTTTCTTTTATAATTATGTGACTTTTAAATGATTTAAAAAAAAGAGATATTTCTCTCAAATGGTTTTGATTTCATCTATGTCAACATCCTTTGATGGATTTTAAGCTTATTTGAAGTTGATTTATTATGATACCAAACTTCCATATCGTATTGAAGGTTTTGTGATATTTTTTACTTTGAATGTGTTATTTTTATACCATTCATGGTTTAGGAATAAAGTATTGACATTTTGTATGCTAGTTTTAATATGAATGTTTATGTTATGTTTAAACCTGTTCATATGAGAAATGCATTGGACTTAATAAGTGACGGGTGGAGCCCGCTATAGCTCCTCGATGCATCGGTTGGTCTCATGAGACAAACTAGTGTCTTGGCACAAGGCCTTGGAAAAATCTTATTTGTAGTCATGGCATAAGGCCTTGACTATGTGGTTATGATAGTCTGGCATTATGGATTCCATCATTATGAAAGTGGTTATTGATATTGCATGTTATTATTAAACTAGTAGAATATCCATGTGAATAAGTAAATGGAATTATTTTATTTTATTTTTTCTATATTATGCTTATTTTCAAGTTTAAAAGGCTTTTGTTTTAGTTATACATTGCCTTAAATGTTTATTCTTATTTATTATAGTTTATGCTATATTGTTATCATTATTGAGCATCTGAGGTCACCCCTTTAAATGTTTTATTTTTACCCGGATGTGAATAAGTATTTTATGAATGACCTTCAAGGATATTATGAGGGTATATGAAGACTATATGTTGTTATAGTTTTTCACTTTATGATGTAATGTATGACTTATGAATATATCTAGTGTTTCTAAGGAAACTAAACTAATCAGCCTTTCGAGACTTGATCTTTTGTGATCATGAAAATGTTATGTAATAATGCACTGACTCTGGGTAACTGGGGTTGGGGAGTTACATCTGGTCTTCTCAAAATACCAACTCTAGTTCCATAAGATTAAGTTTAAAAGAGGCACGTCGAAGAAGAGGTAATCTCTTCTACTGATTCTTTCAAGTTTCTTTTTTCTTCTACTTCCTATTCTTTAGTTGTTTCATTATAAAGTAATAACATCAGTATTAATTATATACTGATATGTTATTATAAATATGAAAAAACCATATTTCACCTTCTATCCATCCTACAAAAAACAAAATCACCACGTGTGCGTACGTACGAAATACCATCTCCATGTTGTGGTGTAATATATTTTTATACCACCACCTTACTTGGATGGGTATAATGGTGTAAAGAATAACTATATATGATTATTATAACATGATATAAGTTCTGAGATATTATATCATCCACTCCAATTCTATTCAATAATTATGGGAACGATATCATCGCTCGTGCGTACGCACAGATTACCATCTCCACGACACGATGAGATTCATTCTCCATTTTAACCATTCAAGAATGATTATAAAGTATATATAATGAATAATAATGAAATATATGACATAATAAATATACTAGATTTATGTATATATATATGTCATATACTTACTTCCATTCAAGTCAATAAAAAAAGGAAAACAACATTCATGCGTACGTACGGCCTACCGTCTCCATGAACGGTGTATTTCATTTCATTTATCTATCTATTATATATATATATATAATGAATATATATAAGATATATAAATAATTATTTACATTCTAGAAGTAATTAAATCATGATATAAGTAATAATAATATCCATAACAACAAGTTCAAATATGTACGATAAATGAAACGATTTTTCCCAAAACAATGCTTTAACATGGAATTGACAAATGAACGGTTAATATAAAGTCATAAGTGAATAATATATGATATCATAAATATTATTATGATTCTGTTACTAGATAATAATATTTTTAAACCCACTATACATGAGTCTCGAACACATATGAATGAAATTGTACCTAAGGTAATGGATAACTATTCCAATCTCGTTCTTATCTCAAATTGTTATTCGTAATTATTTACTGGGGTTATTGTTATCATCCACGTCCATGTTTTCTAAAAATGTTTTCATGTATGTTTAATATCCTTTTTACCCATTTTTGAATTTTACCACATGTTTTGGAAGGAATCTTTCTTTTTTACCATGCAAGTAACTTTTTGACTTTTCCGACAAAAGTATGAGGAGAATGTTTTTTTATCTTATACGGCATGAACGTATTTTTACGGTTTCATAATGCATAATTTTCTTGAAGATTCCTCTACAAGTTTTCATGATTATTTTCAACAAAATCCTTTTCTTTTTAAAAGTTAATGGAATTTTGTTACAAGAAAATGATTTTGAAGAAGAAAGGATATTTTCCTCAGGAATTCATTTCAAGTGTTTTGTCAAAACTATTTTCCATCTAAGATGACATTATTTAGTATGATTATGTTTCAAGTATATTGTCTCTATTATTTACATGGTTTTATTCTTATTATGATGAAATGATATCCATTTGTTTTATATGGATTACGTTATGATGGGATTATTTTTATGAAAACCATTTTATTCTTTGGGTTATGATGAATGATTTATGTTTATTTTGTGGCACAAGTAAGAATGATTTTATTATGAGATGGGTGGGACCTATATCTCCCTCCAATTAATTGGGTAAAGATTTATATCTCATGAGATATACATGGCTAGAATGGAAGATTAATCCGGTTCAGTGGTACAGGACTGGAATGAGGAGTGAACTCGATCCAGTAAGGGACTTTATCCACTATGATTGTCTTAGCAGCAATGTCTTGGCTACTATGAAAATCACGTCATGTGCTTAATGGTTTTCCATAATTCCATGTTTTGTTCCCATTTTATTTATCATGATTAATGTTCCTTTATGATCTATGCCTTATGCATTGTCAAGATTTAGTTCAATACTCATGATTTTTATGTTTTATGTTCATGTTCTTACGTTCAAATATTTAGGGATTGTTTTATGTTTCCATGTTTACCCTTACTGAGCATTTGAGCTCACCCTTTTTATGTTTTCTTTTACCCAGGATATAATAGAAGTTTTTAGGTAGGAAAAAAAAGATCTTTATGGGAGATTTTGAAGATTCTTTCACCGTGATTAGAAGATTATGTTCCGAGTTTTCAAAGACACTAAACTAATACGATCATTGGGCGTCTATTTTTGTTATGTATTAAGTATTCTGAAAAATTAATGTAATGTCCATGTATGTCAAGATTTGGGTCTCTACAAAATCACCAAAATATATTAAGATAAAAAATTACAATATTCTAAAGGAGGTTATTTTATTAACATAATTTTTATACAGGGGGTGAACTCAGCTGGAAGATCCCCCTTATATGTGTTATTTCTATAGAAACCTGTATTAGAAAGACCATCTTCCACCTTGTTACCTTCTCTATAAGAATGAGTGATAATATTATTGAGCTCAGATAAGTGATGGAGGTAGGCAATCAATTTAGTAGTGAGAATCCAGGCAAGGTGAATTGTTCCATGTCTAATAGCTTGGACAATAGTAATTGAATCACTTTCAATATAGACGTTGTTCCAACCTTTTTCTTGTATCCAAAGAACTGCATTTATGATACTATACATATTTGATTCCAATGAGGTGGCATGACTAGACAAATAAAAGAAGCATCCAATAATGTCACCATCATGATTTCTGCAGATAATACCATAGCTTGCTGGTCCTGGGTTTCCTTTTGAGTCACCGTCTACATTAATTTTGATCCATCCAGGGATTGGAGGTATCCAGAATACTTCTAGAACACCACTTGGTGGGTTTTATTTTCCTTTTATCCCAATCCTTCATAATATAGTGAAATCATTTACTATGTTGTGACAGGTCCCTGTTTGAATGATTCCATCTCCCTTCATTGTCTTATATATCTTAATTTGAGCTGCACAAAAACTGAAAGTGTTATTTTTGTGCATAATATAGTTTCTTTCATACAAAATATGATTTACCAGTTCTGCTACAGTGGTGATGAAATTTTGAGAAATTTGAGGAGAGGTATTCATATTAGTGTATCTCTAAAGCTGCAGTAAAATAGAGCTCAAATCTGTCCATAAAATATCAAAAATATAAATTATAAAATTTCATAAAGTAGAGGCAGTGACACATGTAAGAAACAGGTGGTATGAATCCTCTCTATGTTTATTTCACAAACGTCATTTAGAACAAAGCTGAGACATAAACATGTGGAATTTGTAATGGAGGGTATATTCTCATAATCTCTTATCTTGGAGGCTACCATGTGAAAACTTCATGAGATATTATCATCTTCATATGAGTACTCACACCTGATGGTAAATATTATATGTTCACTATCATAGAATGTTATCTAACTGTACAATAGAGTTTAAGAATATTCATGGAATTTTATGTTTATCATCATATTAGGGAACAACTATTTCATATTCAATGCAACAAATACTATAAAACATTATTACATTAAAGGCATGTATAACTATGAATGATATGTGATACGATGTTTTCATTAATATTAAATTTTCTAAATATACATGTAATTCAAAGTACACACAGTTGGTTATAGGAAATCAACTATAACAGTTTTTTTGTTTCTATAGAAGTTTCTAAATCTTGAAACATGCAATGGATCTAATATGGTTACAATAAATTGAGGATCTTAGAAATGATTTGGTTGAGTATGAATATTAGAGGATAATCATATAATATGTATTTAAAAATATGGTTTAAATAGGTTCAAAGGATGAAGGATGAAATCATAATTATTAGAGAAACTACCCATGAATTATCTATCATAAAGGTTATTTAATATAGTATCTAACATATTTTGGATTAATATTTGAGAAGGATGGAGTTACATTAGAAAAACGTTGAAAATATTTCATGAAGTCTATAAGTTATATATTATATCTTTAAAAATTATCTAAGTCTATTTTTTATGTATTTAGAGTGTTAACATACGGATTCCTTTGTGCTAATATAACTTTTAATACTACACACATAACTTTGGTGGCCAACATTAGACTTTGAGGTGTTGGGCATATGACTTTGAGTTATAATATAAGACTTTATATGTATTGTATGAATTTGAATATATGAATTTTGAATCTACTATATGGATTTCATTTGATATTTTACTTTCCATATAATTCCTCGAATGACTTTGATGAGCTGCCACCTATGAATTCAAATACTATATATGACATCATTAATTAATAATAGTTCAGTAAGGTGAATATTTTGAGAATTTACATTCTGATAGTGAAAATTAAATGGGTTAATGAAAAATCAATTATTTCATGTTCAAGTAATCATGAATCATAGTGAATCCATTATTCAAGAGTCATTTGAATATGAATAAATATTATGAGGTGAATAACATCATTATATCTACAATTTTATGAGTTTTAAATGGAAATATTTGAATCTCAATATCTATAATCCAAATGGAATTAATCCACAAGATGCATTTACATTTCTTAGTGCTCTAAATATCACAAAACCATTTTCGATATATTCATGTTGAGATAATTATTGATTAGTAGTGATGAAGTCTATGATGGAAATATGATATCATTATATAAGTATATAGATTCTCTAATTATTTTAGAATAAAGAAAAAATCATTATGGTATATATAATTTGTGTTATTTTTATACAGTAATAAATATTAGTTAACTAAAAATTCATCTCTTATTTTTTAGATGAATATTTCAAGGGTGTTGTACATTCTAAAAAGATTTATTTTTTCTAAGATAAGACGTGATGAGAACAATGAAGTGTATTTTTGTAAATTCAGTGGAGACCATTATTGAAAAGGAAAATGAAAAAAGGAGAACATGTAATAGAAAAAAAGGTGCATGGACATACTTTTGGTTGAGTACCATGTTTCTTCTTATAAGATTTACCATTTAGAAAAAAAATATAAATAACCCTTTTTTAATACAACTGGATATAAAAACATGAATATACGAAAGAGAAGAACATTGAAATATATAAAAAATGGTGTAGTTGAGAAAGATGAAAAATTATGTATAGCTCTCAAAGAAAAGATTCAGGTACTATGAGAACTAGAAGAGGTCAATCTATGTGATGGAGAAGCTGATCCTATGTTGTGGTTGAAGACCATTTGGGAATCGAGGTAAAAGAAGAAAAACCCAACAAGAAATATAAAATTTTGAACTAGTTTTTAAAATCTGAAGAAGTATAAGATTTCATATGACACTCAAAATCACAAAGGTAGTAACAAAAAATTAGGAAGCTAGGCTGAGAAAGGCCAATATTCATGGAGTTCTTTTGATTTATAAAAGGTAGTTTAATACTTTTACATGAGTTCTATGAATCCTGTGGATAGATTATATAATATCTTGAAGTAATATTGTGTGATGAGATAGAGTTTCAATTACTACATTGAAATATTGGAGGTAAGCCAAAGAATCTGCATTTGATTTTGGATATTAGACTTTTGTGATACAATTTCATACATAGTTCAATGAATATTTACAATAAAGGTTAGAGGAAGTGTTTTGAACTCAAGGGAGAGATATAATAAACCTATTTGAAGAAGCATACATTCACATGTGTACTATTATGAATGCTCATCTGTGTAATATAATGATAAGTATTTCACGAGGATGCCTATCAAATACAATGCATTCCATGATAAAATTATTAGTGGATAATATGTTACATGGTAAAAGATAATCACAATGAGGAGTCAGTTTCTCACATTAATTCTTAACCTTGTAAAAAATCATGTTCCATAAATTAATTCTTTATATACATTTCATATAGGTGTATGTTCTAATTTAATCAACAAGATATCCATATATACTAACTAAAAATAGAGGTTAAATGGCCAAAGGGGTAAGGTTTAGAAATGAAATTTAGAACTTGGTAAAATAATTTTAGTAGCTTCTCCCACACTCATAGGTGTCTATACCACTCCAGGGGAACTTAAAGACACCATTTACAAGTTCTCACATAGCATGTATATATTCTCAATCCATGATTCTTAACACATATAATGAAATTTACAACTTTATTTTTTCTCACCATAATCACTCTTTTATATTCATATTCATCTTAGTAACACCAAGGTTAATAGAGATGTTTTATCTATGAGCTTTATATAATAATTTCTGATTTATCTTTTGTGTTAATGGTATTAATAGTCTCTTTACAAACATTAACACACCGTATTCATTGTTGAAGTTTGTAAATTTCTCCTCTTCCAGGGATTTAATCTTCTTTTATAAACCCTTTTCATCATTTTTAGACCTCTTTATCTACTATAGTAAATATGTTTATATAATTACTTGTAAAATTAATGTTTCTTCCCTTTCCTAAATAATTTTCATATCATATTTTACTAAATCCATTAATATGGGATCCTTTTCATTCCTCAATGTTGATATAATTCCATGATCCTTCCTACTCAATACATCAACCACCTTGTTCGTCTTCCCAGAGTGTTAGTGTACTATATAATACTTATCCTTTAGTAGTTATAACCGTCTAATTTATCTCATATTGAGCAATTTCTAGGTCAATATATAGTTCAAACGTTTTTTATCAAAATATATATCACATCTTTCACAATAAATATAGTGCCTCTATATTTTCAAGGAAAATATTACAAGTATTATCTCAATATCATGTGTTGGATAGTTTAGGTCTTGGTTATTTAATTAGCTAGATGTATAAGAAAATAATCTTTGATTTTCAATAATGGAATGCCCTATTCCGTTATTTGAAGCATCAATATATATGAAAAATACATTCCTTTATATATGTTATAGTCAAAAAAGGTGAATTTATGAATCTTTTATTTAATTCCTCAAATATTTCTTCACACTCCTTAGTCTTTGTGAATTTTACCCCTTACTTATCAACTTAGTTAAAAAAATAGTTAATTGGGATAACATTTCAACAAATCACTAATAATAACTAGATAAAATATGAAAAATATGTATTTTAGTTATAGTCATTGGTGTGAACCAATATTTAATGGCATTAGCATTGTTTCTTTAACTGATAATCCATCCTTAGAGATATCGTGGACATGAAAAGAAACTTGGGGAAGCCTAATTTAACACTTACTAAATTTCCCTTATAACTTATTCTCCCTTATAGTCTCAATGAAAATCTTCAAAAAAATTGTATACTTCATAAAACTAATTATATCAAGATATCCGCATTAAAACATTAAAAATATTTATCAATATAATCCTTCAATACTCTATTCATTAGATCCATGAACACTGAGGGTTGAGTTTTTAACCTAAAAGTTACTATTTTTAACTCATAATGGATATACCTTTTACAAAAACCCATCTTTTTAATGCTATCCTTATATACTTTTAAAATATGATAATAATAATAGAGATTAATATTGGATACTTATTGAGCCCCCTGAAGATGATCAAATAGATCATCAATGTGAGTTGAATGACTTGTTCCTAATAATAATGGAATTTATTTCTCAATAGTCAATTCAAAAACTCATAGACCCATCCTTCTTTATAAATAACACATTTTCTCTCCAAGGTGAATCACGAAGAAGTATTAATCCCTTATCATAGAAATATTGGTTTTGTTTCTTTAATTCCACAAATTTTACTGAATCAATTTTGAAATGAGGTATATATATGGATTTTTATCATGGATAAGATTAATAATGAATTTAATATCATGATCTATTGAATATATAAGTAGTTACTTGGGAAATTAATAAATACAATCCTGTATAAAAGAAAAATCCTATATTCTTAATATATCCTTAGCATTCATTATTTCATCTTCTCTAATAATTTCATTGAGAGATACATTGTATATCGATATATACATGACTTGGGTAATGAAATCTCTCCTGTAAAATCAAGGGATTATATTCCATTATATGAGATAATAATATCCTTCTAATGATAATAAATTCTTTAATTATACTTTGGGACCCATTCTATCCTAAAGATTATATAAAAGTGGACCATTGGTATTTTCACCAGGTTTTTAACTAAATAACCTATAAGAGCTTTAACAGAGATATGATAATATACTTTTTTGGTTATAATACTTCTAGTAGGAGTATTAATTTGTAACTCCTTTAATGCATCAGGATATGGTTAAATATTCTTATAAAATTTTTAAGATATAAGACAGTGTGTAGTTTTGAAATCAAATTGAACATTAGATAACATTTATCTTTTGTTTATATTACTTATCATTTGTGACCTCAACATTAGTTGTTTTTTATTTCATGATCCCAACCATAATACCTTGGATTCTTCTAGGGTATATTCTCTTAACACTTGGGTAATTGATTAAATTGTGTCCCATAAATTTAAAAATGAATAATTGGATATTATTATCTTATTTCATTCCTTTTCATTTAGGATATTTATAGACCATATCTCTACACTTGAAGAAGAATTCCAAGCCCTTCAAGAATTCTTATGGTGTTTTTATTCCATTATTATTAAATGTTATAAATTATAATTTTGTCCTATTTTTATTTTTCTAAATTCATTTTAATATGGTGATCAGTCTACTTATTCTTATTTTTCTTCAATTTGAAAGTAATATTATTATATAAATCCCTCACACTCTTAGTTTAACCAGTTAAAATCTCCACAAAAGAGAAAATATTTGAGCTAAGACTTGGATTTAATCCATTAATTAAGCAACTGATCTTACTTTCCAGAGTATGTATATAATCCACAACATGCCTCACTAAAAATGTAAAGTTAGCTTCATATATATCCAAATATCCCCCTCCTATTTTCTTATATTTATAAGTTACCCTTCCATGTCATCTCTTTTCTCATGGGGATAATTTCTCACAAGTAATATCAATTTAAAATCCTTTTACTCTATAAATTATCTCATGTATTCCCTCTTAGGGTTTTAAATCAAAGACCATACTTGATCAATATCTCCCTTTAGATGATATGAAACTATGATAGCCTTCCCCAATTCACTACATCCAAAATCATGAAATATCTACTCTAATGACTAGATATATTCCCCTTCCCCTAATGGATTAGTCATTTCATCAAAATATAGAGATTTATATTTAATAAAGTGAACCAACGTTTTCATACTATGAGGTGGTGAAACAAGTCATTCTTCATGATCTAGGTTATTTATCATGACCTATATCAAATTCCTTAAAGAAGTTGTAATATTATTATCTCCAACCCTTACATCATTTATTTGATTATAAGTGAAATCTATACAGAGACTATGGGTATTGATATGATTTTTATCCTGTATTTTATAAACCATATCTAGATAATGTAATATATTTAATTAGTACATGAATAACAGTATTAATTATAAATTATAATATATAATTTCTATGCATTTATTGTAAATTCATTTCAGGCAATCTAGACATATTTTTAGAATATCATATGGGTTTTTAATAGAGTTAATTCCTCTAAAAGGGTCATTCTAAATCAAGATGCCAAGGTTTCTACTAAACATGCTCTAGCCTCCTTGCTAATTTTTTGATGATATTTTATGGTTGAAGAACCATTGACTTCATAGTAATGTCATTCAAGCATTTGTGATCAGAATATTCATGAAGGGAATTTAGTTATGTGAAGGATTTCTTTCTAGTGCTGGTCAGGTTTCCTTAGTTATGGCACTCAAAGTTCATGTGACAACTCATTCAGATATATTTGAGTGATCATGGTTTTCCATTGGGTGAATATGGCATGTGATTTCGTAGCGGGATCTAGAAATTCAACATCGACTGTTCGGTCATCTATGGTTGTAGTGGTAGATACTTTTCGATGGCATGAATTGGAGTGTATCTGGGAATATTTTAGGATTAATGATAATTTTGGATTTTTGTTTTTTGATACTATCTACAGGGAATTCAGGCCATGTTTTAATTCTTTGCCTAGGGTTGCTGCTCTCAGGATTGGGCCTTTGGGCCATGGATTTTTTCCCTAGGCCTTCAGGTAATCATTATGTGTTGTAGGTTTCATAATGAGACTAGAAAAATGACTCAATGTATTTGGTAGGCTGTATAACTTGGTTTGTGTAACAACCCATGTTCATATAAAATAATTTGTTTTCATCCAGAAATTAAATAGGTTAACTCATTATAAATGTATAATTAAATAAGTGGTATGTATCGAAATTAAGGAATATATACAAATACAATTAGTAAACTGACCTATGAGTGTATAAATAAAATTTATTCTTTTTATAACTAAAAATATGATATATATTTATATCAAGTAATAAGTATATAATGTTTTTGAAAATGATAAATTAAGTGTTAGTACTTTTGTGAAACATAAATATTTATTTAAAATTTTATAATTAATATAATGATTTAAAAGAAATAGTAACTTCAAAAAACATATTCATAAATTAATATTTTGTTTTCTTGCAATTATAATATAATTCTATGAGACCTTAATTAATTTTTCAATGTTTTATAAAATCAATTATAATTTTAAAATTTGTATTTTTTGAATAAATTATGATTTTAATTAAAAATTAAATTTCCCTTATTTAGAAAATTATTTTCATAAAACGGAGTTCACTATTTAATTCTACACATTTAATGATGATTTGGGATAATTATTGTGATTTTTATTAAATACATGAATTTTTTGTGAATAGTGAAATATGATACATTACATTATTTAACAAATTCACGAATTATTCAGTCATGGATGATTTTAGGATGATGTAAGCACAAAATAATTAATGATCCTTCAATAATTTATTTTTAGTGATAATTCTAAAATTATTAAAATCCTTCAGGAAAAATAATAAACTAATTAATATAATAATAAAAAACACACATCTCCTCTACTATAAATACCACCCCTCACCACCAATTATCCTCACATATCAAAGTCTTGTATCTTGTTTAATTTGTACCCATTTACCTTCTCAATATTATTCCCCACATTTAAGACCTATTACTCTCACTAAAAGGTCAAAACCAAGGGCCTTAAGGTGGTTCTCAAAGATAATGATTCAAGATGTAAAATCCTCTTTCATTTTCTTTTATTTTATTTTCAATTTAATTTATTTTCCTATTATCTCTTCGACTCCCTTTATCAAAATGGAATTAAAAGTATATATTCTTACATATAATATATTTTTATATTTTTATGATAAAATCCATCATCAAAATAATTATCTACTCTGTTTTAATCCAAAAATGAAAACATCATTTTGGATTTGTCAATTTATCACCTTACAGTTTCATTTTCTATTACCACTTTCAAGGTAGTATTAAAACCATTATTATGAATAAATTAGATTTTATAATACATATTATGAGTTATATAATGTTTTGGAACCATTTTATTAACATTATATTAAATAAAGTGACATAAGTTTGTCACTATCGTAAAAACTGCCAAAATAAACAAAATAATTTTCAATAATGATTTATCTAATGATCCATCCTAATGTAAAAAATGATATATGGTGTCGTTTAAAATTTTTGGAACATATTAATACCATTTATGTACCTTTTTATAGTTTTTATTTCATTATACCTGAAAATCCAATACGAACCGATCATGGAAACCATGAAAAGAACGCACCTGTAATGATGAAAATAACAAAAAATTATTAATAAATGGGTGGACTGATGTCATAATAAAATCATATAAGTAATTATAAATACTAATATGGTTCTTTAATATATTAATAACACACTTTAAACCATCAAACACTAGTCCTGAATAAATTTAATGTTATAAGAACCCAAGGTAAGTGACTTTTCTTTAAAAACCCTTTTTTAATTTAATTTTCCAAAATTTAAAAGGAATGATTTTAATGATGAAATTATTATTTTTTATTATTACATTCTAGTTCTTGGGAATTATTTAAGATGAAGGGTAGGACCTATATCCCCATCAAATTCAATGGGTATGTTTATGATGGAGGTCGTGCGTAATGGTTACTCCATGTTTAACTGTAATGGCTAAACCATAAGGTAAGTATGAGTGTTACATCACAAAACATACATGATGGTTATGATGTAAGGTCTCTATGTGGTTTAAAAATCATATGGTATCCATGGGGGTTATAATCTTAAGTAATTAATTCCCCAAAATACCAATATATATTTATTTTTTATTTCTATTTTTAGGGAAATCTCTTGTTTTCACAAAGTAACTATATTATACTTTATGGATAAAGAGTATGTCTTGGTAAAACTAATTTCATATGTTTATAAGTATTCATGGACTAATATTTTATTTCCTTGTTTTTTGTTCCTTACTGATATTTGTTTCTCATCACATTCTTCTAAATTTTTTTACACGATTTAAGGATGGTTAAGAGAAAAGAATAATAAAAGGTGAACATTGTGAAGAAATCATGTTTTATTAAAACTAATTATGGATGAAATGGATATTTTTTTTGTGTAATCCTATTTGTATTATTATGGTTTTTCTTATATTTTTTGTGACCTAATTACCTAAAAACATAGAATCAAAATATCTTTGGTAATGTAATAAGTGTATTACAGATGAATTAACTAGATTATGTAGTGTTTTTGTTCGGGTCCTTATAGTTGGTATCAAAGCACAGTGTAGATAACTTTAGAGGTTATGATGATTTTAAAACCACAAATTATGATTTAATTATGGTTATGATGAAATTATATAGCATTTAAATATTTCTATGTTTCTTCATCTATGACATATCTATTCAGAATGGTTTTATCAAAAGATACAGGGAACCTAAAGTAGGAAGGAATTAGAGGATGATATCTTTCTAAATCAGAAACCTAGAATGGTGTTAATTGTAATTGAGTATTTTTTGATATTAATAGATCAGTGGATATAAGATATAAATGGTGGAAAAACATATGGAAGAGAACATACAGAGTTTCCACAAAATAACATGACTATAGTAGAACATCTTATGAGGCAACACCCTTCTGTTTTCATCGGATCTTCTAGCCAAGTGGTGGATGAAGGGTGCATTAAATCCATTGAATAATCATTTTATATATTTTGGTGTTAAAATAATCAAAATTTTATCCTTTCAATTTACCATTTTAATGGTGAATCTGACCACTGGTGGTTAATGGTCAAAGAGATCAATACCTTGGAATGGTATTAATTTAAGAATATTTTCTTTTAAAAATATTTCCCTAATATGGTTCTAATTAAGATGGAAAAGAAGTTAATTGAATTGAAAAAAAAACTAAGGAATATTCAGTGGTCTTGTATGAAGAAAAATTCACTTGATTGGCAAGGTATTCTTCAAAACATATTTAGGATCTTAATAGTAAAATCAACCATTTTACCTAGTATTAAATAAAAGATACCAAAGTAATTTTCCCTACCATGAATTCAAAAGATATTAAAAACTTGTTTGATGTTCTAATAGGATAAAATGTAGTTTTTTGATGATCATGTGTACTTTAAAAACAAGTATAAAAAGAGTTCTATATGAAAACCAATGGGTAAAAATCAATCAAAGAAATATGAATCTTATAAAATTAAATTTCAATTTTGTGGGATGTATGGTAAAATTAATCATGAGGAATACCATAACAAATATGATAATGGTTTTCTATGTGGTAATTTTGCTCATATGACATTATATTTCAATGAAAAAGATCATAGTGATGGTATGTTTAATCATGATAAGAAAAGTGTAATGTTTTTGAAATGTGTTGAGATGATTCATTATGCAAATACCTTCCTAAAGAATGATCTAAATGATGGGAATTAGTCATATTATAAACAAAAAGGTGTAGTGAAATCCTTTTTTACTACTTTGACAGATATTGGTTTTCCAAAGAAGTATAATTAGGTACTTTTTTTGTTTACATAGATTTTTCAAATTTCTTTCTTGATATAAGGTCTACACATTATTTTATTTATGAGATTTTTTCTACAAAATTGGAAATTTCACCTCATAAAATGAAATCAGAACATATGGTAAACACACTAGGGGTAACAATGAAGAAAAATGGTATTATAAGAATCATATTTTTTTTGTTTGTGGAAAGACATCACCTTGAAACCTTTTTTTCCATACCTTAGTAGATTTTGATGTTATTCTTCATATGTATTGGATCTCTTTTTATCACAATAAGATTGATTGTAAATTCAAAAAAGTTTTTTTGAAAAAAAAAATTCATTCTGTATTAAAGAATTAACCCATACCATTATTAACATATTAGGAAGATGAGTAACTATTAATTTATAGAAATGAATAATATCTTATACATATTTTTTAAAACAATGTAAGTGTTTAGATTAATGATTTTAAAGTGGTAGATGAATACCTGAATGTTTTTATTGATGAGTTACCTAGTGTAATACATGATCAAGATATTGAATTTACTATTGACTTAGTTCATAATGCTAAGACAATTTATAAACCCCCTTATTAGATGTCTTGGGTGTAACTTCTTTAATTGAAAAAGAAGTTTGAGAGGTTTCTTCATAAAGGATTTATTCAACCTACACTAGTGCAGAAAACGTTATTTACATCGGTTATTTTTCATTTTTTACGTCGGTTTTTAGCCAACGTTAATATGGACGATGTTATAAATAATGTTTTTTATGTCGGTTTTTAGCCAACGTTAATACGAACGACGTTATAAATAATGTTTTTTACATCGGTTATTTAAAAACCAATGTAAAAAACATAACATCATGGTGTTTATCAGGTCAGTTAATTAATAACCGAAGTGCAAAAACTGGGGGGGTTTATAACGCCGGTTATTATATAACCATCGTGATAAACCGGGGGGGTTTATCATGTTGGTTATACAATAACTGACATGATAAACCCATGCAGGGTATGTTTATCGTGTCGGTTATTAAATAACCGATGTGATAACCCCCCCCCCCCCCGGACTGGTTTAGCACGTCGGTTATATAATAACTGACGTGCTAAACCAGTCCGGGGGGGTTTATCACGTTGGTTATTTAATAACTGACGTGATAAACCATTTCCAAGGCCTTTTATCACATCATTTATTCAATAACCAATGTGATAAACCATTCCACAGGTGTTTATCACATAGGTTATTAAAAAAACCGACGTGATAAACCCTTCCTGATTTAGTTATCACGTCGGTTATTTTATAACTGACGTGGAAGACAAATTTTTTTAAAAAAAAAATCGAATGCAGTCTTATGCTCTCCCCCAGAACAACCAGAAACCAAATCAAGAATTCATACCACAAAAATAGAATTAGATCAAAACAATAACTAAATCAAAATTAAGCATTTACATTGATAACATATAAAACTTACCACACTGGACAGCCCTTCCACCACCCCCTGAAGAGCACCCCCTCACCCCACTTGACAGCCCCCACCACACCCCTGGACTAACCCCCGACCCCCTGGATAGCCCCAAACACCCCGGGACAGCCCCAAACACTCCAGGACAACCCCCCCCCCCCCCCACTGGACAACCCTCCCACCACCCCCTGAACAGCACCCCCTCACCCCACTTGATAGCCCCCACCACACCCCTGGACTGCCCCCCGACCCCCTAGAGAGCCCCAAACACCCCGGGACAACCCCGCCCTCCTGAACAGCACCCCCTCACCCCACTTGAGAGCCCCCACTACACCCCTAGACTGCCCCCCCCCCACACCCTGGACAGCCCTTCGCTACCCCCATTGGAGCCCCCACCACACCCCTGGACTGCCCCCTGACCCCCTGGATAGACCCAAACACCCCTGGACAACCCCCCCCCCCCCCCCCCCACACCCTCATGTATACCCCCCACCCCCTGGAAAACACTTCCACACCCCTGGACAGCCCTCCCACACCCCTAAAACTGACCAAAAAGCTACTGAAAACAAACCAGAACCCCCTCACCCCACTAGACTGCCCCCACCACACCCCTGGACACTCCCCCACACACCCATGGACATCAACACCACCCCCTAGACATCCCCCCACCTTCCTGTAGACCCCCCCACCCCTTGGATAGCACTCCCACATCCCTAGACAGCCCTCCCACACCCTTGAAACAGACCAAAAAGTTACCAAAAATAGACCAGAACCCCCTCAACCCACTAGACAGCCCCAACCACACCCCTGTACTGCCCCCCCCCCCATCCCCATGGACACCATGGACCCCCCTCCCCCCCACTGGACACCCCCCCCCCCCCCACCCCTGGAAACCCCCCTCACCCACAAGACACCGCCACACCCCTAGGCACCCCCTAGACAGCCTCCCACTCCCCTGGACAGCCCTTCCACCCTCCAAGAAATGCTCCAACCCCCTAGACTCTCCCCCCCACACACTCTCATGGGCACCCAGGACCCCCCACCCCGCCGGACAGCCCTCCCAGACCCCTGAACACCCCCCCCCCCACCCCACTGAACACCACCTACCCCCACACCCTTGGAACCCCTCCCCCCCAGACCAGAATCCATACCAGAAAAACCATGATAAGTAGACCAAAACAAGAAGTAGAGAAAAATTAAACATTCACATATATAACATTAAAAACTTACACTGTCAACTTAAAAAAACTAAATCCAACTTAAACGACTACCAAATATACAATTAAAACAACAATATTCAAAATTACATTTTACATTACAAACAACTAAAATTCAATCAAACCTGTAAAATAATTCGACCACTCCACTTGTAAGTGTTTGATGTCTTCAGCAGTATAGGGTTGGAGGTCATCAAAAAGCTACAAATGAAAAGTATAGTAGTTAACGTGTATAATGGATAAATCAAATTGAAATATTATGGAAAATTTTAAGAGGAAATCTTACCATGTCAAAATTTACAACTGTCCCAGTTGTTATTATTTCACACAGAAATCTTAACATATAATATCTACATTATATGACACCTTGTTGTTCATGACAATTATATTTTAATGAGTGTAAATTCAATATATTATTTTTATGTAATAAATTATAAAGTGCAAATTATAAATGGATATTTACCTTCACATTTACATATTTGATCTTTGCACTCCTTTTCTTTGTGTTTTTTCGAAAGTATACCCATGCCCTGTTAGAAAATAATACGAATGGGGTAAATTTAAAATTCATTATAATATATAAAACTATTAAGAAATGGAAACTTACTTTTTCAATATATTATTAAAACTTTCCCGCACATCATCATGGATAGAGCATATCCAATAAAGTGCATTCTCCCTTGGGAAAAAACCCCTAACATCCAATGATCACTGAAAAAAGGAAATTTAAGGTTAGTGGGATTTTATGTTAAAAGATAATGAACTCTTTGAGAAAGATGTGTTTCATACCTCTCACAAAAAGGCATCATCCAACATTGTGTGACTATATTCATTTCAATTCTTTCAGTAGTATAAAGCATTCTTTGTTCCTCATCCAATGCACATGCTTCAGGGGAAGTCAATTGCAGGTCCTTGAATCCATATACATTTTTCAGCTCATTCCTCTCACAAATTTTATAAATATACCTAATACAAAACAGACATAAGTATACATTTCTAATAAATATAACGCAGGGAAAAGGTGTTAAGACTTACATGGAAAAAAATTTCACCAAGTTGATGCCCAACTTATCTCCAATAACAAGCTCCATGATATCAGTTTTCAAAGTCCCCACACTTATTGGAGGTCCACAAACATTAGCTTCTATTGGAAACTCATAATGACCTGCCAAAAAATTTGAATATCTTGACAATCTTTCAAGACTACTAGAATCTGTATCTGATGTCATAGATATTTGTCTTTGTTGTTGTCTATACAATATTTCTTTACCTTTGAATTATTCCTGTAAAAATAAATAGAAATATATATTAGTTTTCAAATGATAAAATATCTTTAATAAAAAATAAAATAAAATATATAACATTCATACCTCTATGGTAATGAGTCGAAGAAGTCTGTATGGCCAAATTAAAAAATGGTCGATACTATGTCCAATTGTCTTCACCTCATCTGTAGGTAATGGTACTCGAGCTGATCTATCTATAATATCTAGTACAGTGGCCCTCTGATTATCTACCTCTAATTTTTTATGATTAATTGTATCTCCTATACAATATACCAACCCATATCTGACTATATGATGTTGAGGATCATCAATATACAACTCTAAATAAGTAGGAAGCTGCAGAGGAGGAGTAGGATAAAGAATGGGGTCCGCAGGCTGAGGTGGGGGAGTGGGAGCTACTGGCAGAGGTGGAGGATAAATAATGGGGTCTGTAGAGGGAGGTGGAGGAGTGGGAGATGCAGTCTGAAATTGTCTTTGCATGTCTGTCGACATAGACTGTACCGACTCTCTAATCTTTTCCTCCATAGTCACATTAATATTATGAACTTCAACCTCCAAGGATTATATTTTTTTTATAAACCCCCTCAAAGTTATAAGTTGAAGAACGTGGCAACACTTTTCTTACCGATAAACCTGCCGAATATCCTCTTACATGACCAGGATGTTCGGGCTTTCCGAATGCTACAGATAAAATATCTTGCCTCCCAGTAGCTATAAATGCCCCCTGTGAACTCTTCTCCTCAAGAGAGTCATGTATTAATTAATTGAACATTTCTGTAATGATTAAAATTATATAAAGAAAATAGTTAACTTAAATAAATAAAATAGATATCTTACAATCCTCTAAGCTATGATTCTCGATTCTTCCGAAAGATATTTCCCTTTTTTGTCCATCCGAGCTCTCTTCCATTTTTCATATCTAGATGGAGGGGATGGAGGGGCCACCTCTCTAGAGCTTGAAGACTCAGCTCTTAGTTGTTGAAATTTTTCCGCCATCATTTGTTCTTCCAAAAATGCATACCCTCCCCGAGATAAACTATGAGGGTATACATTTTTAGATTGGATCTCCTAATGAGATTTCCTTGTTTGCTGTAAATTAAGAATAAGAAATCATTAATAAAACATTAATAAGATCATTTATATAAGAAAACTTATAAAATTTTACATTGCCCTTACCAAAAATGACTCTTTTCTTCTACTTTCAAAAAACTTTCTCAGTGTGTCTTCATCTATAAAAGGATATATACAACATGGATTTTCATGACTCTTATGACCATAAATGAAATAATATGAGAGGGTTGATTTGAAATCCCTCCATCTCCTGGCAGCCAACGATAATCATTTCTTCCTAACTCCTCCAGTGTCAGGAATATCAAATTTCATATTATAAAGAAGAGGTTAAACATATTATATATACTAAAAACATTTAAAGAATATTCAAACAATAGAAAAAGATCTTACCAAAATCGTCACCCAAAACTGAGAGATTATAGCTTTATCCACACTTCTCCAGTCATCATACAGAATGATTACTTTTCTCTTAGCCTGAGTTGATACAAAACTCTTAAAATATTTTGTATTTGGACCTCTAGGAATATCATCATCATCAAACTCAACGAGTATCCTCTGATCCTGTGTATGGGAAAGTGCTAATTTTGGTAAACGTGTGCACCCACATTTACCAACCTTTGAACTCATTTTCGTAATAGGAGAACATGAGGAATATTGGGGAACATTAATAGGAGCATGTGAATGTTCCTCCCTAGAGGTATGACCAATATGCTCATCTCCAGAATCATGTTGTTGATCAACTGAATGATCTGTCATTATCCTTTAAATCAAAAAAAACAAATATTAGTTCACAAATATACAAATTCAAATATTTTAATACTACTGTAATCAGAAAATAGAAAAGTGTACTAAGTTATGTAATAGTAAAAATTGTTAATATGGTAATCATGTTAAATAATGGTCAAGATGGTCAAGATGGTCAAGATGGTAAACATGGTAAACATGGTAAACATGGTAAACATGGTAAACCTAGTAAACCTGGTAAACATGGTAAAGTAATTGTCACTGAACAAAAATAATAGATATATAATTCATGTAATGGTAAACATGATAAATTAAACTAAAAAACAAAAACTTATACTTATTTTGTTTTAATACATGTTTTAATAAAGAAAAAACTTACAATATCTATCATTTTATGAAAAAAATAAATGTAAACAAGAAATAAACATATGTTACCAGTAATTTTAGGAATGTAAAATTGGATTGTTTTCCCAAATTCCTTCGTCGCGATCGTTCCTTATGGCACAAACCATGTCTTAAATATTCTCATCATTATGTTATGTTAATCATTCCATGGAAGTAGGATTTTCTATATTTTATATTTTGATCCATTAAATGGGTGGTTATGCCAACATAGAGGCATTATTCATATAAAAACTTAAGATGATAATTGTATCCATCATAGGGTGAATATCCATATTCTATACAATATATAGTTATAAGAAGGATTTAATAGTGATTTTGTATTAATTATTCTATCAATGTCACATGAATGTTATGTAATAAAGTGGAAATTAGACAGAACATGAATAATATTCCGTTTTTAGCTTATTCTATCCACATGCAATAAAATTTTATTTATCCCTTATGTATTCATCCTATTCTAGACACAATAATAATTTCCTTGTTATTTGATTGAGTGGAGTGAGATCGATTTAAATATTGTTAGATACATCCAAGGGTACTCGATATGGTGGAGGCACAAATGATGATCATTACCTTTGGGTGAAATTGGGTGGCATGAAACACTATCAATTTGTATTGAATTTCTAAGAATATATTGATTTATATTTCCAAGTGCCTTTATATGTGAGGGTAACTTTTTAATTATGGTGGCATGGGGAGGACCTTTATGATTAATATATGCATCACTATTTTTAGGTACTTATCAATATATGTCATGGGGAGGACCTATATATTTATTGATCATTGATTCAATATTGGGGGGCGGATTGTAATGCCCTAACCTGAGTTGCATAGAGTCGGTGCATTATTTTAATACATTTTCATGATTACAGGGAATAAAATCTTTAATAACTGAATAGTTTGTAGTTTTGGAAAACTAGACACATACATAGGTTCAACATTACAATTTTAAAATAAATAAAACATAGAAACTCCTTTGAAAATATCCATAAATCCATGGTTATTTCAATTTTTCATTCATAATATACCTCTTATTGTCCTAGTAAAATGAAACATAATAAAGGGGTGATCTCAAATTATCAGTAAGGGTAAGAAAAATAGTAGAATATATCATAAACATAAACATTAAGCATGGTGAATAACTAAAAACACGTGCCTTAAAAAATAAACTTGAACTCATTATTGACGGAATATGAGATAAATAAATAATTCCATAATAAAACATAATCATGGGTATTCTATTATCTGAATTACCATATGAAGCATCAATAATATTTTCATAATGAGGGAATGCATAATGCGGTACATCATAACCATACCGTCAAGGCCTCATTCAAAGACCATAAATAATCATTTTGTCAAGGCCTTGTGCAAACACCGTAGTTTGTCTCGTGATACCTACTGATGCACTGAGTGGATATATCAGGCCCCAAATGATAGTTACCATGTCCAATTCATTCATATTATGAATGGGGATAAACATAAACAGTATATACATTCATATTGAAACTAACATATGAAATGTAAATAACTTTTCCCAGTCATTAAACATAAACACTTACCATTCAGAGCAGTATGGTGAATGGGTTCAAGATAGAACATCCACAGTCAAAATATTCATAAATGATTCAATAAAACATTTTGGTTGATATCAAAGGATAAAAACATCAATGAAATACAAGATTCAAACTAGGATGTCAACATGGGTGAAGATACTTTAAAATGATACCACTGATAAATCATGGATGAAATAATCCTTAAACATTCCAAAGTGTCACATACCACCTTGAAACATTCAAATCATAATCCCTTAGAATATAATGATAATAATGAGACTACAGATATGATATACCAAAGGTCATTACATACATCACAAGCAAGTAATAACTTGTTAATAAGGCATATATCTCATAAAAGTTAAAGTGAGATGAGAAAAATCATTTTTACTTTTGAAAGAAGAGTTCTTTTGGAAAATCATTATTATTTGTCATGAAATAAGATAGTAAACATGTACATCCCAAAAAATAATATTTAATAACATTTAAATTATATTTGATGCAAAAATTATGTCCCACTGAAGTGAAATCATATAAAAAGAGATTTTAAAGAAGCATTAGAAGTAAAACTTTTTAGTGGAGTTTTAGGAAAATATTAAACGTATTTTAAATTGGAAAGAAGTTTTGGATTTAATAAAATCATAAACGAAACAAGTTGGTTTTTCATGATAAAATTTTTGCTTTTAGAAAAATTATAATGACTTAAAATATATTACATAGTTCACTTGAAAATAGGTATAAATTGGAGAAGTTCACTTTTATCGAAAAGAATTTTTAAAAGATCATTTTAAAACATATAACTCCCCATAAATGAAAGTAGAATTCTGGTTGGTACACATATATAGAAAATTCAAAGATAATTTATGAGTATTACATATGAATAAATAATAATATCAATGGGGTGAGGAGAGAATAAGGGAAACCTGAATAAAAATATTGGTTCTGGTAGAAAATACTTACAACTTTGTAATGAATTGAATCATATGCCCAAAAATTAATAATAATTTAATGATACATTTAATATCAATAAAATAAATATATTCATGATATTAAACATCAATTGGTAGTATATATACACTATACACAAGAAATGGTTGTGAATAAGGAGTATCTCACAAAAAATGGAAGTGAAGCGAGGAAACCCCCTTACATTAATTATGTTGGTGTTCTTAACTTGATCATAGTGTCCTAGATAACCAAATTAAATTCATTAGTTCATATTTCCAAAACCAATTATTTATTTATTTTATTTATTATATACTTATTATGTTCATTCATGGCCTTATTGATGGGTTTAATAGGTTCAATTTTATTGTTTTGGAGTGTTCTCTTCATGATTGGTTTACATATATACATGAAGAAATAATAATGTAAAATGAGGATGGTTATCTAGAATTGAAGTTATATTTTATTTATTTAATATCCAGAAGTTTACATGTTTGTAAATATAATTTTGTTACTTGGAGTGAAGATGAATTATTATATAAATTATTTAATGAAAAATGTTTGGGTTAATTGGCCGGTTTTGAATACAACGAACTTATTTATTCTTTAAAAATCAAAAACATGTGTACAAAAAGATTCTAGAACCATATATAAGAAATGATACATATATTATATTTGGTTTTTACCATAATAATGGTTTCATTACAAGAATTGAATATTGTAATATAAATTGAAAACCCGTTGTCCTTGAATGTGGTAAATAAGCACATCTCGGATGATGTTTTTAGTTTTAGTATAAAATAAAGGGAAAGGAGAGATGATGAAAAATTATTTATTTATCATGAAAAGATTATAGTACATGTAATATACTTTATTCATCACAAAATTTGGAAGAAATTATTATAAGAAATAAAAATAAAGGAACTCAAAATAAAATAAAAGTTGAGAAATCCCTTACAAAAATCTGCCAGCCTAACCGCGTAACTTAGAAATTCATAAAATATATTAATGAGAGAAAAAGGGTATCTCATAATTATTACATAATATAGATATTAAGGGGGTTATGTAATTATGTATCCCAACATAATAAAATTTAAATTAAAAGATAATAATAAAATAATAGTGCGTGAAAAATAGAGAGATTTTGAGATGAAAATTGTACAGCATAACAGCTATGCAACATGGTTTTAGAAAAAAAATAAAAAAAGGGAAGGGGTTAAATAATTAATATAAGACTCTTAAAATATTATAGGGATAGAATAATATAAAAATAATAACATGTTATGAAAAAATTAAATACATACCATATAAAAGAGAACTTGAAATAAAATAAATGAAAAGAGGACTTTACCTCTTGAAGTAATCTTCCTTGAGAGCCTCTTTAGGTGAGAGGTTTTGGTCTTTTGGAAATACCAATAGATCCTGGATGTGGTTAGTGACTAATGAAGAGTATTTGGGCTGATCTTGGACAAGTAACAAGGCTTTAGAGGAGTTAAGAGAAGAGGGAGTGGGGGGGTTATAGTGGAGGAGAGGACTGAATTTTGAATATTTTACTCATTATTTAATTTTTTCCCTCAAGAAAACCAATTGTGTTGTTTTCATGTGACCTATAATTTTAATAAGTGGATGTGAGTTTGAACTAAGTGGCCTTACATAAATCATGATGTCATAAATAGTGTATTTAACAGATAATTTGTATATACGATATTTTACCATATTTCATTATTCATCAAAAAGTCAAGAATTTCATAAAAATCCCAAAACATCACCCCAACCATTTATCGACATGTAGAATTAAAAAAATAAAAAAAATTAAATTAAATTTTTAAAAAAAATTAGTTTAATTTTTAAATTAAATCATAATTTATTCCAAAAAAAACAACTTCAAAACTATAACTCATTTTATAACACATTATGAAATTAATCAAGGTACCATAAAATTATCTTATAACCATAATAAAATAAAGTAAAAATTTGTGATTAAATTTTATGAAAATACATTTCCATTTCAAATTATTAAATTAATCATAAAATAGTAATTAAAATATTTATGACATTCAAAAATATCAATACTTATACTATGTTCGTTTTTTCACTTTTCAGATGTCTAAATTGTTTTTATAAATTTATGGGTGAAGTTTCTATTTTTTTGGCCGATTTAATATTCATTAATATTCATTAAAATTCATAAGGGTATGTTACTATTCACCAAAAATTACATTTGTCATATCAGACACTAAATATCTTACTGGACACAACCAAGTAAGTTATCTTTTTGAAATTCAAATAACAGAGGTGTAAAAATTATGTCTACTTGGATAGGTTGTAACAATGTGGTGTTTTGTAGAGACTTAGTGTTTCATGAATTATGTATTAAATCTATTTGTAAATTCTTGGGGTGATACACTGACCTCTTCCTTGGTAAGATATTTTATCCTATGAATGACCCCAAAAACAAGGACTCTATGGGGGACCTATAGAGTTTAATTCTTGTTTGTTTTCATTATGGGGAGGACCTCCATGAAAACTATTTTATATTTCAATAACACGAGTTGGGCCTCTGTGGTTACTAATTATTAATGGTTTGGTGAGGGGATAACCTCTTTCATGGTCAATATTTTTTTATGGGGAGGACCTTTAGAACTATAATCCTATGTATGGCCTCCATGAATGACATTTATATTACTTTTTAGAATGCCTCCAAGATGATGGCTCTATCGAGGTCCACTATGGAATCTTGATTTAACATGATCATACTAATGAAATCCATGGAAAATTATTTTATCTATGCTACCATGAGGAGTACCTTCAAAGTTAATTCTTCCAGCATCATTGGGAGGACTTTCATAAATGTTTTTTTAGGAGGGCCTCTAGAATTATTTAACATGGTATTATAGGGAAGGCCTTCATAATCCATTCCATATTCTTTATTTGTAGATATTTTAACCAGATGAATTATTTATAATTAATATTTCTTGGTCATAAGGACTATGAAAAATCATTGAGAAAATATGGGGGTGAAAAAATGGGATTCAAGGTTACCTGCAATGGAAGGAGTGGAGATATGACCCTAGTCCATATTATCTTATTTTATAAGTTTAGTTTCCTTACAATACCCTCGTTTTACTTCTAGGATATGAAAATATTATTTAGGGACAACATGGGTAATGAGATTATAAATCTTCCCTTGGGTTATATTGGTTAGAACCTCATAAATGGTTTTCCTACTGGGTTCCCAAATAATACCACATGTGTTTGAATATGATATCCAACTTCTCTATGAAATGATTAAGGAGTTGGGACTGACTGATATTGTAATCAACTCTGTCTAGTATGACACATTGTAGGAAGTTCATGAGTAATAGAAGGAATGTACCCTCCAACCTCTTTTTGTTCCCTCATATAGGGAATATGGGTGTTTCTTCACTCTAAGAAGTGGTTTATAAAGTGGTTTATCATATTTAAAGGAGTCACATACATCTATTTGATCTGTCATTAGTGAGAGGGTCAACATGGTTTGATATCTCTTAGATTAGAATAGGCTACCTATATAGTTATAATAATTTTATTATTTTTCAATCCCAAAACCAGGGAATTCACCACATGATGATGTAGAGGATGGTTTGGTGATAAATATCTTCTAGGTTGTGAGACCACAATAGTCATCATAGTAGTTTGTTGTGTATAGTGAATCAGTTGATGATATCTCAAATCCTATAGTCTCTTAGGGTTTTACCTAACCTAGATGAGAATATTAAATGTGATGGTTTATTAAGTAATTCCATTTAGATTTAATATTATATCCTAAGGAAGAAACAAAAAAGGGGAACCCATTAAATTATCATCTTAAGAGATATTTTATGTAAGATTGATATATTTTATGGGTAAATAATATCACATCGGGATCAATATTTTTATTACACCCCATGTGTTTCCACATCCATAGTTTTATGTTTGTAAATAGTCATACTTTTCAAAGGTAGGTAGTCATTATGATGAGATAATAAAGCTTCAAATTATAAATCAAGGTTAATAATATGAGGGTTTGGATTATCCCATTAAGTTGTTATTACAATGTATGGGAATATCAAGTATATTTATGTCATATTCTTTAAATCCTTCCCAGTGACAATGGTAGTTTCCCTTATCAGAAAATTAATCAACTGATACCATGAATCAATATGAATGTACACATTTATCAGAGGTTCTGCATCTATAAATATTATAGACACTCCACATGTTACATTTTTGGGTTGGAAAATTTATGTTTTAAATCGAAATAGTTTGTCACTATAAAAATTTTAACCATTTAGTGAGGTGGTTGGTGTTTTGAATTTAGGATCAATACTCAGAGAATGGAATCCTTCATATCCTGAAAAAGTTAATCATAACCCATATAGTTTGATTCTATTTAATAATACATATTAAAAAATTTATATTCATTTCATAAATACCATTATGGTGCCTTTAAAGGTTTTACAACCATGACCAAATAAGTTCCTTTTAAGGTAATGAATCTTGGACTATGGAATCTTATTACTTTAGTCCATAGAAATTGGAATAATTAAATGAAATTTAAATTCATATAGAATGTAATTATATGTGAAAGGAACCTAGAAAATGCAATGTATGGGTGTTATTCATGAGTGTCTCTTTCATGTTCTACCAAACAGAATAAAGAGTTGAATGTATATTTCAAGAATATACAAAGTTGGAGGACCATTAATATTCATGGATCATTGATTAGATAACAAATGGTGGTTAAAAGATTGATCAGGCACATGGTTGACATGGTTATAGTTAAAAAATCCCATTTCATGTGAAGTAGGAGGTATGTCAGAAAGATAAATCTAATAATTACCCTAAGAAAATTTTTCTCATTATAAAGGGAATTCATGAAATTCCATACACTAAAATTATTGTCTTTTACGGAGAAACATAAGTGGGACATCTATTATAGTATTTATGATTACCATTATTAAACGAATACATGATCAAAAGGGCGTACACTTATTTTAATAACCTAGTCATGGATATTATGGGGGAATGGAGGAGATTTGGATAATAAAGGCTCATCAATAGCTTGGTCTGGGCAATAGAGTGTTGGAAAAGTATTTTGGGAAATTATCATAACCTACTTAAAGGACCTAACAAAAATATCGAAACTATATAGATTTCTTTTTTGAGGTATACTAGGAACTATACAAAACCCATGATGGAGAACGTGGTTGAAGGGGTTCCTAGTTAGGCAAATATGTGAATAAGAACTCATTTAGGAGTACTAGGTGAATGGGAACCCAATTATGTGAAATCGGAATAAATTCAGAAGTAAAAAACTCAGGTTTCATATTTAGAAGATATCAATGGTTGTGTTATATCCTATTTGGGGATCTGATTGAATGTGAACATATTTGGATGGCTTGGTAGTCTAGCCATAGTTTTTTTAAGGATAAATTTACCACACTACCTTTATTAGAAAACATGGAATTGAGATATCATGCTTTAGTCACTTGGTAGAACATCCCCTAAATAAACATTAACCCTATTCTTGGTGGTGATTTTAGTTAAGTGGTATCTTACAATGATATAAATCATTGAATGACATAAATTCTATTTATTTCCATTAGTTTGACCTATATTTGGATTCAAAAATCACAAAAGGGGAAGCTTTGAATGATTGAGAATTTGTTTCATAAACTCTTATGTTTCTGAGATTTCTCATATTACACTTATTTAATAAAATGGGGTGTCTATATGTATTTATATAGAAAATGAGAGGTTGGATTCTAGATAACTACATTTGATCACTTTTACACTAAGTAATTCATGATGGATGAATGTTATAAAGCAACATGATACTGAATGATACATGGACATACTCGATAGTGTATGAAGCATGTTACTATTAAATAGGGTTTGTAACTGAGTGATAATTAATAGGTAATGTGGTTGTGGAAACTTATTATCTTTTATCCTTTCTAGTTGGAATAGTGGTATCTTATCCACCCATGTTGAGTTAGTGATCCATCATTTACCATGTGGTTGATGTATGGGTGGTGCCTCATCCACTTAATGATTATTAATAGTGGTATATCATTCAACATTTGTAAGTTAGGGGTGAATTGTCCACCTATATATTTTTAGTGGTGTTATATCATCCACCATTAGTATTTTGGTGGTGTATCGTCGACCTATTGTATGTTATATGTGGTATATCATCCACTCTATGTATTTAATATTGGTAATTCATGTTCCACCCATAAAGCATAATGTTGGTGGTTTATTTTTCATTGGTGATGTGCATTAGTCATATAACATCCATATAAAAATGAATAATGTTGGTATATCATCCAACCAGAGTGGTGATACCTCATTTACCAAATTATGCCTCGATTTCCCTTGATGTTGGATTGGTAATAGATTGTTCACCTACATTGGTTGTGGTAGAGATACATCATTTAATAAGTGTTGTATTGTGTTGTTGTTGTTACTCACTCACCTTGAATATGAGATTATAAGTGATATATCATTCATCCTTGAGTTTTTTTCATACCATTGGTATATCATCCCATTCAGGAAATAGACCAAGCATGTATGATCACACATGGTTTTGCTCCTAAGTACTCCCGATATGACACGATATTTATTTATTTTTTTGTTTTGTTTAATTTATATTGGGAATGCACATGTATTTATTTCCCTTTCATAGGGATACTATAATTGGTGTCCTATATATTTTTACTCATACCCTAGTCGTTCACCCTTGTACCCAAGATGATTTTATGGTTTGTAATATAGAAAACATAAAGGGACCTTAGTTGGATGGTTTATTTTGGATAATAAGTTAATCTTGGTAAATATAACTAGGTCAGTACTAGAGACTAGATATCTGAATACCTCATTTATTTTGTTTAATTTTGAACCCAGTTAGATATGATCTTCCCAAGGGAGATCATTTTGTCACTTTTATTACTCGTAAAACATATAAAATGGCTCATTTTTTAACAACATGACAGTTTTAGTACTTTTGGATAGAACCTAGATGATATGTATATGATGACATTGATTCTATATTGTGATGGATTTTTATTAATTTTACATCAAATATGATTTATGGTTTTCCTTATCAAAAAATGGAATAGTGTCAACAAAATGTACATAGAATCTTACTACTAGTTGGTAGCCTATGGCTTTTGGGAAGGCATGCTTGAGGTATGCAGTGACTTGATTCAATCATGGTGGAGTTGAAACTTGTCGTGGATGTTATGTATTCTAACGATTCATATCCAATGTAATTATCCATTATGATTACTCTATAAGAATTTCCCATTAAACAAAAATGCAATAAAAAAATTTAAAGGTAAATTAATTTCTATAATTCAATAATATTATTCCACATAAAATTTCAAATAAAATAATATAATGTAAAATAAAAATTGATAATTTCAATATAAAAACCCATTTTTTCAACCTATTTTTTCATTATAAAATATTATTTCATTAAAATTCTTTAAATTTATCCACAAAAATTTCAATTACAACTAAAATGAAATAATCGATTGGTAAATTTTCAGATTGATAAGGGATTATTCATTTAGAACTTCTCTACTAGATGAACTATTGTTGGGATAAATAATTATATCTCATATTTTTAAATTATTTCTTATTATTCTTTATAGGTTAAAAAAGAACATAAAATCAAAATTATTTTTATTCATAATTTTAGATCAAACATGATTAATTTATACCAACTAATAGAAGAAATTCCACCCCGCATTAGAGATGGCCATACATAATCTTTGAACGATACTCTATTTCTAAAATATATAAAATTTAATACTCTATAACAATGGTTCCTATAAATAATTAAAAAAAATATGATATCTTTTTTGTACATGTTCTTAATTTCTAAGAATCTCTGACATAGAGATTCCATTTTAGTAGGTTTAAATCCAAACTATCAAAAGATTATGAGTAATGAATATTAGGGACAATAAATTAAGAAACAAAGATGATATACTTATATATATATATATGAAAGATGAAAAAAAATATTATTTATTATGATATATAAAAATAATGGAAATTTATTAACACAAGAGTTATCAAAACAATAGTTTTGGATTCAGTTAAAGGATATTAGTTAGAAGACTTTGCAATCACAACTTCACTATTTTTTCTATATGCTTGGTTCAAAATATTATCAACATAACAACCCTATATCTAGTGATATATCATTGTTTGTTACATTATTACATTGGTACAGAATAAAAAATATCATATCCCCTAGGATTTAATAGTTTTTCAGTATTAGGGGACTATATAAATATATGATTCTCACATTACATCTAAAAACATAAAATAAAACATAAAATATCATTGAGAAATTTATTATTTAATTCACTGTATACTTTAATTAATTCAAAGTTCACTTCTTGGGACCCTAGAGATATGAAATAAAATAAAAGTGTGAGCTCATATGCATAGTAAATAGAAGAAAATAAGGAAAGTTGTTGTAGAATAAATAAAGAACTAATAATATTATAAAGATAGAAATAATAAAATATGGAAAAATCATCATGAATGTTGAATATATACAAGGATGAAGTAGAAACATAAATAATCACATTAAAAAACAATAACTATTCTATAAATATTATAATTCATGATATTGGATATCTTAATCTTACAGTTAGGGCCTCATGAAAAGACATTATGTATAAATAGGTGAGGCATACAACAAATACAGGGGTTAGTATGTATCATTAGGCCAACTGATGCATCTAGGGGTTATATAATTCATAAATCAACCCTTTACTAAATAAGAACAATTTATCTATCATATGAAATTAATTATTCAATAATATAATACATAATCAACATGACTTAGTAATTAATACACATCCATATTAGAAAACTATCATACAAAATATCAACATTATCCCCAGTAAATAAATTATCATAATTCATACAAAAAAAATAATATGGACGATATCATTAGAGAATATATCATTTGTATCACAATAAACTTTAAAGGATGTAAATATAGATAAAAATCCTTTATGAATATATTAGGATGCTTATTTGAAACTAATAAGAAATGTCATTTTATTTTGGTAACTTTTAAAAGTAAACATTCATATAACATTTGGTCTATAATTTTATTTAAAAATCCAAGGTAACTTGGAAATTAGTCATAATAATGAACAATGTTCATCACGGTTAGAAAAGGAAGTTATATGGTAAACATTACCAAAACATTCTTTTCCTAATTTTGTAAAGAATGTCAAAATTGTCTCATAAAGAAAACATTAAAATATTCCATTCTGAACTTTTGAAAAGAATGTAAAAGTCAAAATTAAATGACCCTAAACAATAATTAATGTTTATATAAGATCATTATTGAAACAATACAAATTATATGAATTTATAAGAGAGATCATTGACCAAGAATAAAATATATGTCTGGTTCCTCACATAGGTATCCATTAAGTTGAATTTTATTCCAAAGGTAAGTAAAATGGAAATAAGACATATAAAAACTAAAAATAAATTGAATATAATATTATTTTAGAAATAAATAACATGCGTTTCCACCAATTATGTATTTTCATATAATAAATCCTGAATTCAATGTGAGGTCAGAAAAGTAACAGCTACCTTAGTGTTATACTTATTTATATATTCTCTAACTTCCTATTTAATAAATTAAGGTCTATTATTGATTTAAAAAAATATCTGTATTTATTATTCTTCATATCATCCATTTATAAATTCTTGTTACCCATATATTTATTTTGTATCATTAAAAAAATTATTCTTTGAGTGTTATCTATTTTGTTTCTATTGTGTTTCAGTTTGGAGAATCTATTCCTTCATTATTATTCATGTTTTCATCATTTCCAAAATATTCAGATTAAGGTAAATATTTTTTTTACATAATAATGTAGTCACATAGTAATTTCATTGAACTTATGGTAGTGTTTCCAATGATATTCTTAAAAATCTCATATTCTTGTTATTATTGAATTAATAAAGGAATTGAATTTATTGGTATATATATAACTAAAAATTACTACTATAGACTTATGGAAAAAAAATAAATTCATTATTATAAGTATAAATTATTAAAAATATTTATGTTTTCTTAGTCATTTATGATGTGTACATTCTAACCATGTCAGTGTAGGTGGTAAAATTGACCAAAACATAATCTTTTTGTAAGGACTGAATGAGAATTGATTTCCCATTAGAATTGATATAAAGTTTTATTTTTTGAAAAACCTATATAAATAGAATTTTAGATCCTTTAAAAGTTTTTTTGAAGAGTTTTTATGTATCTTTAAATGTTTTTGGTTGATTTTGAGCCATTTGATCATGTCTAGAATTCTTGACCCTGAGCTAGAGAAATGGAAAATTCTATGAATGTGTGAATCTACACCATATGACTTTGTCTGATTGTAAGGCTGCATAATATGTATTTAAAAATAAGAATGAATTTATCTAATACATTGAACTATCGGGAACTAAAAGGTTTCAATGACCCATAATGTATTATTTTTAAAAAAAACATTAAGAATTTGTTGTCTGAATTCATTGTATGACTTATATGAATCATAAGCCTTCATTATAAACCCTTTATACCATCATAAGACTTTTTCACAACATCATATTTTTAGAAGGGATGAACATATGAATTTGAGATAAAGGTATAATCATATGAATTTATTCCAAGCATATGACATTGGATTATAATACTTCACAAGTCATACAAAAAACAAGTTAGACCAACAATTATAAAAGGAATGATAGAACAAAACATAAATATATGCATTTGATTTGATTATATGACTTCATTGATTATATGAATTCCAAATTTAAATGATAAACCAAAAAATGGTAACTTTTAGAATTTCAAATTATGAATAAAAGTTAAATTAAATCTGGCGATACTTTTTTGTTCATGAATTTCTAAAATATTATTGTATCAAACAATTCCTTGATTCAATCCATGCTTTGTTAAATTTCAATTGAGTTTAAATGAGAAGGTTAATTGGAAAGTTTTAGGGTATATCAAATTTAGGTTTTGAAATTATATATTTTATTTGAATCTGTTATTCAATATGGATTTTTTATATAGCCTAGAATCATATAAGTTTATATAAATAAAAATGGAAATATCATTCATTATTTTAGAATGCAAAGTTTTTTTAGAATATTTTATATAATTTGATAAACTATTGTATATAAGAGAGATAAATTGATTAAAATATATATATGATCCATTCATGTTTTCTGAAGATTTCCAAGCCATATTTATTGATTGATAATGATCTAGATGCTTTCTATTAAGAATGAAAAAAGATTAATTTAGGTATGTATACTCTCACTCACAAGTTTCTCATTCTAAACTAGTGATATAAGGATAAACTTCTGCTTACTCAATTAATTTTTTCAAGAAGTTGGGAACATTCTTGAATAAAATATTTTATTTTATCAAATAGTGTCCTTACGTACAAATAATTTATAATTAATTATAGAAGAAAAAAAAGAAGAATCATTGAAGAAAATTTTGTTATTATCTAAATAATTTGAAGATTTCTTATAATGTGAGGTGTATGGATCATGCCCACATAAAGAGGTGGGTAAACCATGATAAGATATTGTTCAAATATTTCAGTATTTTTTTAATCACATTAAATTATAGCTATTATAAAATCCCTGAAATAACCATAGGTTGGTTACATGATGAATTAGGATCTCACATTGAGGTTGAACCTTGTAAAAATTCTCTTGTGATGTTTTGCTTCATTTATTCTATCTTATGGGTGATGAGGTGATTATAAGATTGGATCAGGACTCAAATTATTCACAGAGATTTAATACTAAAAGGAAATAATTTTTAAAAACATGTACTGTTGATTCACCCCTCTCAATGGTACACAAATTGATCAAGGAACCACAAGTGGAATTAGAATTAAGTTTTCCCCTGATATTATTATCTATTAATGTTTTTCATGGAGAATATAAATTATATAAACAACATATTTGTTTCCTTATTCAAAGGAAATAACTTCTATGAGTGGAATAATTGAATGATATTATTTATGTTATCATGGGTACTAGAAGTGAGTGATGCAGTTACTATGGGTTATCCACAAATTTTAATAAATAGTGTTATGAAATTTTAATACAACAGGAATACTGATATATAAATAAATAAATTATTGTAATATTTTGCTAATAATATATATATTAACATGGTGGTGCTGGAAATAGCTAATCAATAGTGGTAAAAGCTTGAGAACATATATAATGGAAGCATGAAGATAAAAAGAATAAAACTGGAAAAAATAGTGGGAAATTTTTTATTATATAAGTATAGATAAAGTTTAGAATAATAATTATTATTTCAAAAGGGTGAATAATATATTTGTACATATTTTATTCATCAAATATAGCCTATATTTTTCAAAATTGGTAATAACATTAATGTGTTATTTTCTTGAAATACTTTACCTTAAGATCTAAACATTGAATAAATTAATTATATACACCATAATTAGCCATACAATACACTCTTGAATTATTGTATGAGAAAATCACCAGTTTTAGAGAATAAATCTAAAGTTTACATGAATTTTATATTCTTGAATAAATTTAAGATTAAAGAATATGGGTCATCAAGTGACTCAGATATTATTGATGAGAGTGATGAGAAACATGAGAAAATCATGGATGTCTTATCTAAAAACATAAAGAAAAGGAAAATAAAATATAAAGTGAAGATTTAACATAAATGTTTTGAATGAGAAAAATTTAGAAGCATTAGTGCATATTTTATAAGTGAAAAAAGAAATGTATCAAATCTAAGGATAAATTTGGTGAAGATATATTTCAAAGAAAGTATAATGAAAATACAGAAAAGGATATAATAAATATTATTACAGTAGAGGAAATATGTCAATATAAAAAAATAAGTATGCTAAGTAAGGATGAAGAAAAAAAACTCGTCTTTATGAAATGAATGAATGGAAGGTTTTGATAGAAGAGACACTAAATTTATGGAACTTTTTTGGTAAAAGGATACATATCTGATAGTGAAGTAAATTATGATGAAGATGAATCATATATGATTCACATGTTGATGGAATAATATGAAATAATTATTGAACAGAATTCAAGGCTCAAAAAGGAATTCAAAAATTTCATGAACAAAGTTGATAGGTTGATAAAACTATAATACAAGTTTCATATTAAGGAAAATTTATACATTAATGAGATAAAAGGACTCAAGGTGAATGTGGTAGTTAAATAAATAGTTATAAAGGAATCAGAGAAAACAATGGCTAATCAAGAAGAAAAACACAAAAATTAATAATAAATGTTTCGTATAAATGAAGTGACCATTGAAACAATGAATTTTGAATATGAAATAGATATTTAAGATGGGACTGAGCAATCAAAAAAGCATTGAGAATCCTTGTAAATCAGCTAAAGCAAAATCTATATATGAAATTTCTGAATATATTGAATGATTATTTGCTAATAGTGTAGGTCCAAAATGAAATATTGGGATAGACAAGGCCCAGAAACACCTTTATAAGAAGGATCATATATCAAAAGAAGTTAATAACTACTAGAAGAAGAAATTATTATCAAATTCAATATAAATGAAGGTTGTATCTATGAAAAAATACTATATTTTGGGAGGATGAATCAATAATTTCTTAAAATAACCAATTTTAGAGGCTAATGTTGGGGTTTTTGATCCTATAAATATAAATCCTATGTATTTTTTATTTAAAATTTCTCTCCCTAAGAAGTAAATATTTTTATATTTTAAGGTAATTTACTCAGATAATAGAATTAGTAGAACTGTGAAAATCCAAATGGAAAATTAGAACTCATATGTATTGTCTGTCTAAAATAATTTTAAAGGGCTTAAGGATATTTATATAATTTTGTGACAAGAATGTTTACCATGATGAGTAATGTTTAAAAATTATACCTGATCAAAAATAATATATTTATAAAGGTACTAAGATTAAAATGGGAAGAAAATATGAATGATCATTAATTATGTAGGTTTGTTTAAATGATTCCAAAATAAAAAGACCCTATATTCCGAAAATTGGTTTATATTAAAATATTATTGAATATACCAAGATCCTAACAAATTTTGATGAGAATAAAAGAGTTTTTGTAACCTTTTTTAATGAGATATATTTAAAAATAAAGGGTTTAATTTCTACAAAAATTGAACCATAAAAATTGAACTTATAGGAAGATTTATTTATTAATGGGCTTAAGCATAACCTATCGAGTGTTATTCAATTATGTGATGATGGAAATGAGGTAATATTCAAGAAGAAAATTTGTATCAATGAAATAATGTTTTATGGAAGGAATGTTACAAGAGGAGAAAGAACTAGTGGGAATTTATTTTAGTTGGAGATCCTAGCAGTTCCGACAATCACAGTTCTAGTGAGGATTAAAATATATGGAATATAAGACATTCCCATGTTGGACAAAAAAATTTATTAATATATCTAAAATAAATATGATTAGAGGCCTACCACAGTCGACCTGAGATAGGGATCTGGTTTTTAAAACCTATAAAAATGGAAAAATGATCAAAGGGAAGTACAAAAGGGTGAAGAAACAATCAAAAAGTAACCTTTAATTAATTTAATTAGATTAATGTGGATATATGGGACACAAATCCAAAATAACATACATATATTTCATTACCTTAATTGATGAAATTTTAAGGATTATAAGATTTATATTCTAGAACAAAATTCAATAGTGTGGATTTTTTCAAGATTTATATAGGAGTGGATAAATGAGATATAGGAATTTAAATCATGAAATCACAAACTAATAATGGGAGGAGTATATTGCAAATGCATTTGAATCTTACCTTGGTAAGTATGGGATTAAAAATCAATACAAAATACCCTACACACCTAAAAAATTGAATTTTTGAGTGAATGAATTGAATTATTGTCGAAATTGGTAGAGAAATTATTTTAAAATTTGAAAGATCAAAGTTATTTTAGAGAGAGTATTTTTCACATCTGAAAAATTTAAAAATAAAATTGGACCAATCTCAAATATGACATCATATGAGATGTGGTATAATAATAATATAAAAATGAGTTACTTAAAAGTATATGTAATTCCTTGCTTAATAAAAATCAAAGAATTGAATCAAGAAAGTTTGATGATAGAGTGTAGAAATATATATTTATTAGGTACCCATCTAATGGAAAATGATATATATGCTAGAATAAATTACTTCAAAAATATATTGATTGTTATGGTTTAAATATTATTGAAAACAAACTCAAAAAGAGTGTTCTAGATGTATAATTTTGGGGAAAATAAATAAATATATGAAGTATATTTCTGGAGAGAACAGTGAAAAAATTATGAGTTGGATACACAAACAATTGTTTTGTATTATTAACAAACTAATGATTAATAGAAGGTTTCTGAGAATGAGAAAATGAAGTACTAAAGGCTAAAGAGTAATTTAGAGATAGAGAATGTCATAGGAGAGAAATATTATATTGTACATACATGAAGGATAATAAGATATGATGGACCAAAATAGACCCTCTATTTGCAAAACATTGTTATTAAATAAATTTTGTGGAATACTTAAACATTATACAAACATATTCAAAATATTTTATTTGGTTTAATGCCTTTAGAAATATGGAAATGTAAACACTGGTGCATGAGTGAGCTATATTATCTTCCACTGGGCTCTCTAAGACTAGAACCCCTCTTAGACATATTATAAAAAATATATCTTAATAAACTGTGGAAGGAAACATGAAAAGGGGTGTTATCAGATGCCCAGTAAGGGTAAACAAGGGAGACATGTAAGGATAATTATGAGCATAAGGTATGAGAACATGTTCATGAAAAAAAGAGATCATACCATGTATGTCAAAGATGATAAACATGAAACATGGAATAAATCATGCCATTATATAAGACATAAATCATAATGAAATAAATAATATAAGACATGAAATAATAACATAGGACTAAAACATATAATTATGGAAAACAGATAAAAAAATAATATGATTTTCATAATTTCCAAGTCATTACTTTTAATACCATCATGGTAGTATGGTTTCACTCCACATACCATCTTGGTAGTCATGGTTCTCACCCATGGTAGTCTTATTATCAAGAGTTCACTCTTAATACTATCTTGGATGTCATGGTTTGCTTATATGGCCATCTTAGAATCATGGGTTCACTCCTCATACAATCTTGGTAGTCATGTTTCACTTCCATGGCCATCTTAGTATATCTCATGAGATATAAATATTTACCCAATTCATTAGAGGGAGATATAGGTCCCACCCAACTCATAATGAAATCATACATACAATTTATACAAGTTAATAAATTATCATATCATAACCCATGAAATTAAATGGGTATTATAAACATTTAATCATATCATAACCTGTGAAAAAAGAAAGGTTTCATAATCATTTCATCATAAAATAACCAATGAAAATAAATGGGTTTTAAAAGAATATAACTCATGAAAGAGAAATTAGTTCCATAAATATCATGAAATTAAGTGTAAACCAATGATAGAAATAATATGAATGGAACATTTAGATCATATCCTAAAATTACATGAGTAACATCAATAGATGTCATATTAGATGTAAAATAATTTTTAAATATCTTTTAAAAACAATTCTTAAGGAAAATATCCTTTCTTCATTGAAAAAGAATTTTTAATACATAAAACTATTTGATAATCATTTTCATAGAAAATAACTTTAAGACTTATAAATAAGACTTGAAATCATATGAAAACATTTTTCTTTTAAAACTTATAAAATAAGCTTTGATACATTTTAAAAACGTTTTTCTTCAAAAACACTTTGAAAACTTATAAAGAACGATTTAAAATGTTTTAAAAATAATTTCTTTGAAAATACTTTGAAAACATATAAATATTGCTTGAAAACTTTTTGAAAACTATTTTCATTGAAAATATATTGAAAACTTATAAATAAAGATTGAATATGTTTTTAAAACCATTTTCCATGAAATTTTTTTAAATAAGCTTGAAAACATTTTGAAACCCATTTTTCTTGAAAACGTATAAAATAAGCTTGAAACATTTTGAAGATAGTTTTCATTGAAAATATATTTTAAAAAAAAATTATAAAAAATTAACCTTTAATACTGAAAATAGATCTTCAAAGTATTGATGTTGGATAAATCCGTACATGTTGTATGAGGTAAAAAGAACACTCCTTTTTCAAGATAAAAATGATAGAAAACTGCCTTATTCAGAAAGCGACCAGAAGAATCCTTTGAAAAAAAATTTTGAAGAAAAAATGGTTAAATATATCTTTTAATTATCATTGGATATTAGAAGAATATTCTTGGAAAACCTTTTGATAAAACAAGGTTTTTAAGGAACATAGCTTTCTGACCAAAGAGAGGGTAAATTTGGGATTTCATAAAAACACATTCTTAAATATCATTTGTACCAAAGAGTAGAAACTGGTACCAATAAATAAAAATATAATTAATAAAAATATTATGAGAAATTTCCAGAATTTTTTTAGGTATGTAACATAATATTTGATCAAAGGAATCATAAACATAAACAATCTCAAAAGGTGGTCGGATTGTTTTATTAAACTATTATCGATTGGTAACATGGGATTATACTCTTCATGTAATAAAATAAATATAAATGAATCCTAAAATATCATTAAAATTAATAGTTTCATGATATAACATCAAAATTGGAATTAGATACACCTTGTGAAAATAATTTAGGTTCATAACAAAACATGAGTCTCAAAGAAGGAAAATTGAGACAAAACTATTTTATTGATTTGGTAACTTTTGAAACAAAATCCTCATGAAATTAAGGTCATAGAATATATTTTTAAATACCCATAAATTTAAATATATGAAACATTGAACACATCTATGTTAATTATACACACCACACAAAATAAGTAAATGGTGAATAAATCATGTATCTCATGGAAATAAAAAAGTAAGATGAAATCCCCTTACCTTGTCTCTTAACTCTCTTTGTACACACACAAACTTCCTGTATAAGAAATATATGTCTATTTTAAATATTTTAATAAATAATATTCTTATACATAATTCCATATATATGGTTTTATTATGAACTTATATTACCTACTTGTTTACAATCTTATGTTAAGGTTTCACTTCGGGTAATATTTGGTTTGTTCTTCACATTTGTCTTAATTTGTCATATATTTGGTCCTTATACTTTTCATGAGTCTATAATATATAAATATTATATAAATATTATTTATATATATATATTTTTTAAAATATAATAATCTATATAATATATAATTATTTAATTGAATACACCGTTCATCGAGACAGTAAGTCGTACGTGTGCTTGAACATTGTTTCCATTTTTATTATCATGTTGAAAAAAAGAATGAAAGTAATAAATATACATATAGTATAATTAAATTATAATTATAATGTTATATATATAATATAATTTCACTAAACCTATCCTTAATACATTCCATGTAGTGTGTGAACGAATCACATCGTCTTGAGGGTGGTAGTCCACACTTCCTAAAACGAAATTATCGTAATTACACAAAATGAACAGTAAAAAATATATGTGTTGTAAAAGAAATAAATAAGATAAAATAAAGAAATAAATATAATATATTACTTATATAAACAAAATTTCCATCATAATTTCCACCATGAGAGGTGTTAATGGATAAATGAACAATCAGTGTTTCTTGAGGTGGTAGTATGTCCTACACGTAAACAGTAAGTTTGATATCCATTAGATGGAGGTGTTTGTAAGTATGGGTAAAACCATAGAATAAAAACACCCTAGTATATTTATTATACTAGTTTTTTCATAAAATAATATAATAAAGATAGTTTAGTGTGTGAAGAATGAAAATAAATGAAAGCACCTTGAGAGAAGATGTTACCTCGTAATCGGGTAACTCCTTTTGGTTTTTTCTAAAAGGATTCATTGAGTTTCCTTATATCCATTGTAATGATTCTATGATTAAGGGATGGAATTTGGGATCTTATTTGAGTAAATTTTGGGTGATATAAGGGGATTTAGAGGTTTTTAGGAAGTGGGTACTGTTGGTGGCCTTTTATAACGAATGGAAAGGACAGAATTGGCATTTTTGAAAACAAGTTAGGTGTAACAAATTTCTTACATAAATATCATAAAAAACAAAACAAATAAATATTTTATGGTTATCAGACAAATAAGGGACATTAAATTGGTGTTTTACATGTTTTTAGGACGTTTTGGGTCTTATATTTATTGTTTAGTACTTTATTAACCATAATTTCTCTTAACTCATGTAATTAATTTTAATCACTTTCACAAAGATTTTTGGTTAAAAAAATTAATTTATTATAAATTATTAATTATTATTATTAAAAAATTAATCTATTTTTCAAAATTATAATCACATAAGTGGCAGAAATTAATTTCAAATTAATCCCGCTGACGGGACGACATTTCAGGTTTTTTACATAAAAATCTACAAAATTATCCAACGTTTTTATATCCAATCTAAAATTGAAATTAGTTCCAATGAAAAAAAATTGTATTAATTGATAAAAATATCATATCACTATACTATCAAACAAATTATAAATATTATTTACCCTTATAAACAAATTAGATGAAAAATTATTTTTGAATTAAAATACAATACTTTAAACTATACATTAAAGATGAAACCTTACATAAGAATACCAATAATTTATCCTTACTTGATTTTTAATATTTTTATTCCAATGATAATTTTTATTTGGACATATTAAATCTATAAAATTTATGAAATTTTTTTTAAAATAGGTTCTCTATTAAAGGTGGTAAAAATTACTTAACAAAAAATATAGGTTTTTAAGCATAAAATTTGGTTTCTGCCGATCTTATGTCTATCAAATCTATTGGATTAATATCAAAAATACTTTATTATATATATAATATTTATTACATTAATATTACTAAATAATTTTAATTCATTTAATTTATTAGGTTAATACAGCTTTGTGACCATAATAATATTTTCCTTTACAATCAATCGGTTTTCATATTCATTTACAATTAATTAGTAACCTATGAATTCATATTATATTTGTGTAAAACACATTTCATAATTTAGTTAATAATATTCATATCAACAAACTTAATTTCTAGGTTATATCTCATTATAAGAATATTTTTAATAATATATTATAGTTAGGTAATACTATGTCTTGTGTATTACAAAATCCATCAAGGAAGGTCAATATTATGGGTAATGTACCCTAACCTTGTTGTTCCATGTAATATATGCCATGCCATTTTTTTGTGTAACATATTTCAATTCATTTTTTGTTTTAAAGGAACATTTTTTAGTGAAATAATATTTTAGGTATTGCGTGAAATGAAAAATATCAAAAGATTAAATTAATTCAAAAAATATTATTTCACAAATTCTCGAGGTGTTAGAGGACCTATATAAAAAGTAACTAAAAGAAGACTAAAGTTTTCGAATAAAACCTATATTATTTATCCATTTTAACCTAAAATGGTGAGAGAGTATTTGAAATATAAATTTTATATTGTGGGTATGGATGAGGAGTTAAAATAGATTAAGGGGAAAGATACTTTTGACCGTGTTACAATACTAATTGAAAAAAAATGTCTATGGTATCAAGTTATTATTAAATAAGACTTAAAAATAATTTGATGTGACAATGAACAAGGAAAAATTTGTTTAAATGGGTTACTACCTAGTTGAAGGCATTGAATTTTAATAGAATGTTTCATATGTAGAAAGATTAGAAGATGTCAGGAAATGATCATTGTTGTAGAATATTACATGTACTATAAAATTTAAATAATTCGTCTAAAATAATCCTTCTTAAATTATAAACATTAAGGAGAAGTTTATATTGAGAAACCTAATGGGTGTTTTTTGGATAGTGTTGACATAAGAGTGTGGTAATTGAAGAAGTCCCTTTATAGATTAAAATAGTCCATATGGGCATAATAATCAAGCCTTCAAAACTAGTAAGTAGTTAAAATGGTTCAAAGGAAAATTGAATAAAACCTATATATCAATTAAATTAAGACAGTTATACTTATTATAATTTTAAATTTTGATGATATTGTTTTTTAATTTGATCATGTGTGTTATTTTCAATATTTTTCAAATCAAATGAAGTAATCATTTGAGATGTTCATTTTTGGTGAGATAAGAAACTTTTTGGTATTAAAAGTGGTTTAAAAAATTATTTTATTATCCCAAGAGATTTATTTTAGGGAATTGTGGAAGAAGTTTGAGATAGAGGATTCAAGGAAAGTGTATAAACCCATTCAAGTGGGAATGGAATTATCTAAAGTTGTTGAAGGGGAGAATGTAAATCAAAGATAGTTTACAAGATTGATTATAATATTACTTTATCTCATAGACTCTAAACTAGATATTTCATATGTAGTGAGTCTCTATGATGGATATTATAGTGACCTAATAGTGTAACATATTTTGGATTCTAAAATATTTATCATGTTTATTACAATTATAATGAGTTGTTGTATGGTTTACAAGGAGAAAAATAATTTGAATCTATTCAAGTTTATAGATGTTGATTAAGAAGATGAATATGATGGTAAAAGTTTCACCTTAGGTAAAATTTACTTTTGGGAAATATTTTTATGAGTTGGAACTATAATAAATAGAACATAGTCACAGAGGGTACTGGTGAGTCAAAATATTATTCTATTATTATTTTACGCATTCAAATGGTTTGGATAAAGGAAAATATAGATGATTTGTTGATGATGGTGGAAAGAAACTGAAAATTTATTATGATAATTAATGTGATATAGACCATTTGAAAAACCTTGTATAATGATCAAGGCTCGAGAATATAGATGTTAGATTTCAATTTATTAAAAATAGGGTGTCTAATGGAGACATTAAGTTGTGATTTGTTTCTATTCTAGACCAATTTGATGAAATTGTTATTAAGGTTATCTCTAATGAATGATTTGACACTTTTAGGTCAAACATTGTTGTTAAAACCATATTATTTAATTCAGAATCATTTTTGATTTCCCCCCATTGATCCATGAATTATGTTTCAAAATGATGTGAGAAGGTGAAAAATTATTTTCTTAAAAGTATTTTTCTTTTGTAATTTGTTATATTTTAGTATATGTGTTTATTGTAGAAAGAGGTATTTTTTTAAGAGGTGAGTGAATTAATTGTCAGGGAGTGAACTTTATCACTTATCAAAATTGATACTTTTCATCAAGAGATAAAATTATATAAAAGACACAACTATCACATGTGTTATAGTTTTTAGATTTTTTTATTTTGACAAAGACTATGATTTGGAGTCTTATGAATGATAAGATTCATTTTTAATTGATATTGAGAATGTGTTTCATGGATTGAAAAAAAAATTACAAATGGGTATATTGAAGTTTCTTTAATATTCTTTGATAAGTTTTATGTTGGGAAAAAAATCTCTCAAGGTATCATTGAAGCATTTTTGAGGTAATTATGTTTGTTTACAAAGTGGACAATTGTGCTGTGATTGTCGACAAAGCAAACCATGACATACAAATTTGTTGAAAAGGGGGATTTCATGGTGAAATGTAGAGTTCAAAGAGATGTGGTCAATGATCCATATTTGATTCAAGAACATCGACAAAGGAATTGATGATCTGGAGGCGGTATAAAAAGAACAGATAAAGTGGTTTTTGGAAAAGGGACTTGCACATCGTGTACTTTAAGGCATGAGAACTTTTGCACCATATGTTTTTCAAGATCAGATCATCAAAATATGGCAAAGGGATAAGGGTCGCGCAAGTATTGGGTTGGTCGCACAGGTGACTTGCGCACCGAGAATGGATTTGTGCGTCGGTGCCTATGAAGATTGGAAACTTGCATGTCTGTTGTTTTTCAAGATAAGAACAAGAAAATATGGAAAAGGGAGAAGGGTGCCCAAGTTTGGAAGTGGGTCGTGCAAGTGACTTGTAGGGGAAGAGACCTGCGCGCCGAGACTTGCGCATCGAAGGTAGACATGTGCGCCATCGCGTAGGGTGTCCAAATGCCAATAAATACAGGACCACCCCTCCTCATTTTTAACAGAGTTCAACACTTAGAAAAATCATAGCTCCTGTCATACAGATGTGGTTGTCGCGCAAGTGGTGTGTGGTTGCGCAGGTGGACTTGCGCGCCAGTGTTTGAAGTTGTGCGCCGGTTGGTAGTTGCATGCCAATATTAGCTTGGGCGTAAAAGGGGTTGAGTCGCGCAAGTTTGGAGTTGTAGAGGATTATGTCGCGCAATTGATTGAGGTAGAATTACATGCCAGTTGTGATTTGTGCACCAATACTTCCGCGCCATATTAGACTTTCGCGCCAAGTAAGGTTGATTCATGGTGGTAATTTAGGGTTGCGTGAAAGCTGGAAGATTGCCCGATACCTTCGGTGCAAAGAGAGATTCATCTACAGGTGAAAGTTGGACTTCAACAGAGCATCTACATACAGAGGAAGATTCATTCCTTCATGATAATGAAGAGACCTAAAGGTCTATAAAATGTGAGTGGATCCTTTCCAGAGCAGTGAGCAAATAAATAGGAATAAGGTGATCCTCTCCACCGACAGTGAGGTAGAGAGATAGAAACAGGGAGTGAACCTTGGGAAAGCAGTGAGCTGACCCTAAATATTATAAAGGCAGTGAGCCTGGGAATAAAAGTGATTTATCCTGAACCTTGTAAACAGCAGTGCACTTTGAGTGGATTTGGTACATCGGAACATTGTTGGTGTATGCTCCTTGTACATAGCCCAAGGAGGGTGAACCAAGTAAAACTTGTTGTGTCATGATCATGCTTTACTTTATGTTTATATTTTGCAACGGGAAAGAGAGATAAGAGTGTTTCTCTTAACAGCAAAACAAGATCAGAACGAGATTTAATTTTAAATTAGTCATACCCTAATTCACCCCCCCCCCCCTCTCAGGGTATTCAGCCTTGTGGACCTAACATTTTCATTATTTTCAATCCTATTTGGGATAGTATTTGAGATCCTTGTAATGTTTTTATAAAGATTTTAGAAGTGTATTGAAGTTTTTTTGGATGATTATGAGCCATTTAATTATGTCTGGAATTATAGAGTTGTAGCTGGAATAATTGAAATGTTTTTAATGTATGAAAATAAAACATATGAATTTTTATAATCATAAGACTATATCATATATATTTACTCACCATAATACATTTAGCATAATCCTTTGAGATTCCTAGAATTGAAAAATTGAAATGTCCTAGAATTTTTGGCTTTTCCCACTAACCATATGACTTTATAATATGAATTCACCATAAGCAAAGGTTGAATATTGTAACTTCATCACAATACTTTGAGCTGAACATATAGCTTTTCTTTCTAACATAAGTCTTTGAGGAGGCACGATCAGATGATTTTGATGGAAAGGAAAAATTATATTAATTTTCTAAAAATCATATGAATTTGGATCATAAGACATAATAAGTCAATTTAAATACATGTTACCATAAAATTATTCAAATTAATGAGAGTTTATGAATTTAGACTATGTCTTTGATCTGAGTATATGACTAAAATAATAGTCTTACTTACAAAGTCATATAATAAACTAAAAAATGTTGATCTTCTAGAATTTTTAATATTTAAAATGGGAAATTAAATCGGATGAAGTTTTTTTTCATGTATTTACAAAATATTAGGGGCTTAGTCAATGTTGTAATTGAATTTGAGATTCATGGGTGGTTAAATGAGTCATATTGAGAAAGATCATCTATTATTTTGGGGGTATTTGAAATTCAATTTTTTAAATTATATTTCATGTTCAAAGTTAATATTCTCAAGGATTATTTATAAAACAGAGAATCATTGGATTTTCCAAAAATTGTTACGGAAATATAATTCCCAAATTATTCATAATATAAAAAGAAGAAATGAATAAGGAAAATAAGTTTTATAATTATTTTATAATTTAATACAATTTCATATTAGAGAGATAGAATTTGAGAAACATTGACATGTGATCCATTTCTATTTTTTAATGATGGTGATGAAATTTGTATCAGGTTCCATCGATCTAGATGATTATTCATAGGAAGGAGAAATAATGGTTCATATTTTTATGTTCTCATTAACATGTTATTCAATTTAAACTAGTGATAGGAAGGAATAACTATTACTAAATCACCTCGTTTGTTATGGAATTCAGGGACCATCTAGAAGAAGATGTTTAATTTGATGGAAAAGAAACCCGATGAAAATCTAAGATCTAATTCATTCTTGAAAAAATTAAAAAAAATAAGAATATTTTGTTCCAAAATAAACATTTCTTGGTATTAAAGTAATGGTAAGTGAATAAAATTTGTGTTGTCCCAAGCTTGGTTTACTCGTAAGTAACCAATCCTAGTTGGTCCCATGCACTCTAGAATGCCTCCTTTTATGTCAAAAAATACTAACTGGTACTGAGATTCTATGATAGTATGGTGGGGAGAAAATTCCCACTTTATTAGAGTGGATAGTAGAAGAAATAATGGACAAATAATCATAGGAAATATACAAGTGAAATGAAATTTCATAGGTACTTAAATAATAAACATTCATCCCTATCAAATAATAACCATAGGAAATATCATATAAAAATAATGATGTCATGATACCATAAAAATGGATATAAGGGGTACATGTCATTAAAAATATATACAACACAAATATATAATGAAAGGAAAAAAATACCAAAAACAATCTCCATGGGAATCCTGATCACTAACTTAGTCATCTGCTTCCAAGATCCCATGTAGAAGAATTAATCATCTATGACCAAAAGATTTCCCTTATCCCTACCTAAATCCATCAAGGAAATATGGGTACCAATAAGTGGATAGAATCTGGTATGAGTAAACCTCATTAGGCCACAACCAATGGTGTCTTCAACAAATTCAGTCTATGTATATAATTTATAGTAGTGTAAAAGTATAATAGGAGTAAAGCTATAAAAAATTATGATGTGATTAAACCTAGTCTACAAGTACAAGCTATTATAGGAGAAGTCTATAAATGATAAATAATTTTATACTAAAGTAATCTGATTAAACCTCTAAAATTTGGAATAATCTAGATATATCAATAATCATACCTATATGGTCTAGGGATCAAGGCCAATGATGAGGGAATACTCCTCAAGTCAAAGGATCTTGTGAATGTCAAACATGAAAAATACTTTCGTGGATACTAAAAAGATAATCCAAGGTAGTCCATATATAAATTTATATCCAAGGATATAATTCTAAAGGCACCCTAATTTTTATGAAATATGCAACTGGGTCATTGGTTCCATACTCAAATACTCTTCATCGGTGTCATATCATGTTAACTGACATCAGTTCCATACCAATTTACTCATGTTCAGTTCCATATCAAAATTTCCATTGTTAGTGACATACCAAAACATCCATCATCAAAAATATAATATAATGGATAAAGGGTCCATATTTATGTCCATTAAATTCAGAAGTTAATTTATTCACATTATTTTCATTAGTCAACTCACTTAAAAGTGATACAAAGGGTTAAGATATTGTTCATTCCATACTATAAGACATTTTATAAAAATATGTATAAGACAGGTGATTATCCATCTCAATTAACAATTCCCATTTATTCCATTTGATTTCAATTTCCATTTATAAATAAATAGGTGAAAATGAGGTATTGAACCTTTTATAAAATAATTTAATTCATTTACAACTTCCACTACTAAGTGGAAAGCTCAACACACCCCAAAGGGATGACTTAATCATAAGAATTTAAATAAAAGAAACTCAAGGGGTGGATTTGGTTGATTTTAGTAATCTATAACCATATAAAAAGGGATAAATAACATCATTATTATGGTTTAAACAATTAATTTATGGTATTAAACATTTTAGAAACAATTAATATAAGGTATGGCGTGTGACACAATGACACAAGCTATAGACAAAAAACTTTTAGGGAAAAATGTATAGGACACCAACCTTAGATGGGTAGTAGAATCATCATCCACTAATGGACATTGATTTCAATGTGAATTTTATAAATTTCATAAACTAGAAAAATTACTTGAAAATAGGGTATATAATGTCACATAAAGATGGAATCATTGACGGTGATATAGGCCAATAAAATAAATAAGAGGAATATTAAACTTACCAAGGGTGAACCAACATGAAAATCAACACTTGAATTAGATGGAGGATATATGGGATATTTAAAAGACTGTAGAGAAAGAAAATGATATCTTCTAATATGTGGATATGTGTGAGAAAGGGAAAAGAAAAGAGGATTTAGGGTTTAAATAATCAAATAGAAAACAGTAATTTAACCATTTTTAATGGGGAACATGGTTTTTTCATTCAATTTTCCAAAACATGTTCCAAACATGCATATGCCACTTTTTATGATCTACATGTTACGTGGTTTATGTTCACTATTATACAAACCATATGAAAACTATGCATTTACAACTATCTCACACCCCACACCCCACATGTCCTAGGTGCATGGTTAAACAAACTGTGCGTACACCATGTGACTCTCACATGAAATTTATTTCCAGTTTCTCATGGAATGAAACCACCATCACATGGTTAAGGAAACTGTGTTCCTTAATTTTTTGGTTGCACAATTGAGCCGAAAGGTTACTACTAACCTTGAAACAACCATGAGTCACTGCTTATTTCTCACAAAACTAGTGCTTTGGGATCCTAACCAGGACCAAATTATTCTGTATCCTGGATGAACTTTTTAGAAAATCCCATATATATATATATAATGACTGATTTAGATGGAAAATAATAAGATACATACCTCGTAGAAAACCTAGGATATTACAACCTCCCCTCTGTAAGGCAACTCACCCTTGAGTTTCCCTTAGGGGGTTGGTCTGAATCTAAGAATAACTCTTTCCACTGATCAGGTATATTTGAATATCTCTCCCAAGTCTCATTTGATATGTGTTTTTTCTTCCATATAATCTTTATTAGAGGAACTATCCTAACATGAACATCCATTTTAAAATGAACAATGGTATAAACATGATACTCCTCAAAAAAAAGCATCAGTTTGTAACAAAACATACTTAGAATCAAAATAATGAGATGGGTCAGAATGTTAATTGTGAAGTTGAGAAACATGGAAGAAATTATGTATGTCATGGAACCTCAGATGAAGATCTATTTTATAGGCCAACAGCCCATCTCTCTACAAGATATTGAAAGGATCAGTAAACCTAGGTGATAACTTCCCTTCTCTCAAAATCATACAATGTCCCAATCACAGTGAAACATGCATGAATACCTGATGTCCTACCACAGAATCTAGATTTCAGTGGTGAAGATCAACATAATACTTCAAACCAGATTTTTCTATTTTCATTCAATTTCTAATAATCTATACCTTATCTCTTGTCTCTTACATAATACATTGTCCAAGTTGTGATTCCTACCTTAGTTCTATCCATCAATAAGGTGATCGAGATGACCTACCATATAGGACCCCATAAGGAGCCATCTGTATATTCACCTAAAAGATGTTATTATAAGTAGACTTATCTTTATGTATGTGTTGGTACCAATAATCTCAAAAAAAAGGAAACATAACCTAATCATGTCCTGCAACAATTTTATAGTATTATTATATTGATCGTCAGTCTTGAGGTGGTATACTATACTAAGAATTAGCTACAAAACCAAAACTATCTACAACCCCTGCAAGAACATCATTTAAAATAAATAATCATTTCCTTATATAATGGTACATGGAACTCCATAAAGGAATATATTCTATTTGAAATTTAGTCTTATAAACTCGTCCACTAATAAGGTATCCCAGATATGTATGAAATGAGAGACAATTATCGACTAATCTACAATTATACATATGGTTTCACTACCTTGAGGTGACTTAGGTAAACCCATCACAAAATCCATAGTGATGTCATCCCATTTCCAATTCAGGATCAGTAACATATGTAAAATATTAGAGGGAATAAGTCATCATACATCTTGGAGAGTATCAAATGTATTTCCCAACTAGAAACATGATATCCTCACATCAAATACTCTCTCACACATACAGGAATATAGATGTATCCATATAGGTTCAATATCTCATTCTCATTAATGACCCAACCAGGTAGTGATTCCCCACCAGAAAACGCTTTCCCTTAGAAACAATCCTTCAAGATCTGAATGTTGTCTCATCTTCAATTAATCCATAAGTGATTGGGTCACTACTAAAGATGTAATAATAAGATGCCTATGATTCTCCCCACACTCGTGATGCATCTCATAAAATAGATCCATCAATATACATTCACTACTGGATTTATAAACCACTTTTTCTGAGTTTTCTGTCTTCAATAATTGTCCATTGTGTTTCCCTTACCATGTGCATAAGTAAGTTCAATTTTTAAAGAAAATAGGTATTCAATATATCTATGTCATCGAAGGTTCAAGTAGCACTAAGTAAATTTGTACTTAATTATTTTGTGCTCTGTTTACATGAAAAACTTCTGTCCTAATAGATAATTTCTCTATCAATGTAAATCATGAATCATTACAGCTAACTCAAGATCATTCATCAGGTATTTATTCTTGTGAGGACTTAACTAATGGGACCTATAAACCACAACTCTTTTCGCTTACATCTGAATGAGATCCTTGATAGATGCATGCATAAGTATAAACAATAAAACTACTTTTAGTATCATGTAACATCAGGATCAATGTTGAGGTAAACCTTCCCTTCATATCCTAAAAGTATTTCTCATAAGATTTGGACCATGTGAATATGCTGCCTTTCTTAGCCAATAATGTAATATGTGTTTCAAGGATTGATAAATCTAGGATTAAATTTCTATTGTACTCAACTATACATAAGAAACTATAAATATAAAATATGTTATTGGGATTCTCCCTCAAAACAATGGCTCTCATCTATTATGGATCCAAATATAAAAATGATTCTGATATAATGTTCCCCTATAAGTGAAATTTTTTTATACTGAAGTGATATTTTTTTAGATTTTCATATATCCTCTACTCTATTAGTGTACATAATATGATTTCATGTTTTTAGCACAATTATATCGAGTTGGGGAGTACCAAAAGATTTCATACATGAAAACAACCATAAATGAGTCCATGAATGGATAGAAACCTCGATTCATAATGTCTATATAGACTACTGTAATGTTTTTGAGACCAAATTAAATTACCAAATACTATAAAGGCCATATATTCTTTGAGAATATTTATTTGGTATATCTATGGGCATAACTCACACCTGATGATAGTCTAACCTCAAATCAATTTTTGAGGAAATTTCAACTCCTCAGATCAAGTAAAAAAGTAAATATGTACATGCTAATGTATATATGTTATTCTTGTTAAGATGATATAATATCTAGTAACCACATAAAGCCTAATGAAACCATCTGCATTCTTGTAGAAAATAATGGGTGAACCCTAAGGTGAATTATTTGGTCATATAAACCCTTCGGCTTCTAGGTACTCTAATTATCTCTTGAGTTTTTGAAGCTCAATATAAGCCATCCTATATGGAGGAATATACACTAGTTTATCTCCAAAAATAAGAACTATGGAAAACTTTACCTCTCTTTTAAGAGGTTTCCAAGAAAATTCATTAGGGAAAATATCCCTGGATCAATCCACTACTAGTGGAAAAAAATCTTTGTATACTCTATAATCATTTATAAAAAAACTAGAAATTTTTTCCAAAACATCACCTATCCCATGATGCATCGGTCCATATCAAATGTTTTGGACATATAATTATCCTTTATAAAGTAATTTATCTCCCTTAGAGGATATAAAAGACACCCTATAAAGATAAAAATTGATTAGGGAATGATAATTCACCAACCAATTGATCCTGAAAACTATGTTAAAAATATCTCATATCAAGTACGAAGAGGTTCTATAATTAATAGTAACCTTAAATATCAAGGGGAAACTCCATACATCAGTGTATACTTTTTTATCATACTTCCAGTGGAGTAACAAGAGTCTTTAATCCACAAAAAAACTAAATTTTGAGCCTAATACTTTCTATAATAGCTTAAGATATGAAACAATGTGAGGAACTAATGTCAAATAAGTTATATACTAATGTAAGGGTACTAGGATCATACCTCACATTATATATGGGATAACACTCTACTCCTCATGTATAGGACGTACAACATGTAATTATCCTAATTGAAAACCCTAAGTCACAACCTGATCTCTCTAAGTAGGTCTACTTTTTTGATAATGCATTTCATAAATATAGCTCCCACATCCATGAACACCTCCTCAACCTAATAAGATTTTTCTTCCCTAAGTCCCATCCTGACTTGGAGCTACTGATCCCACTCTAGAACTCGGGAATCCTGTAGATCCTTTTCTAATAGGAACTTGTGGGATGATCCAATAAAATCACTAAAGATATCCCATTTTCCCATAGGATCTTCACTCAAATAGGGATCTATCACACTGAGCTTTCATATGGACTTGCTTCCCACACTAAGGGAATACCATGTAACTACCTCTGTGAACACTCTGACTAAAACATCCCTCTTGAGCAAACTCAAAGTGTTGTTCCTTTAAACTGGATGAACTGATTCCCTACTTATTCACTAAAACACCATGCCTCACACCATTAGCATCCATCATGTTATTCTTATGGATGAGGTATTTGTTTAGTAATTATGAAAATGGTAGCAAGTAAAAAAAACATCTCCGTGTAATTAGATGGAATACATAATACCATCCTTAAACCATCTCACTCTCAATAGTTCATCCCTAGAAAGAGTCAGTGTGAAGTGGTAGAGATTTTTAATGTGAGATGAATATTCCATAATAGGAATAACACAATACTATAGGTTTATAAACTCTCAAGCTTGTTCAACCCTCAAAATTCTTGGAAATACTTAACCATATAAGTTTGGTTGTAAATCCCTCCAAACAATTCCATGGTGATGATATGAATAATATTTAACATCTCACCAACACTTGGTGGATCCAAAAATCATATAACCATCAATCTTAACCATCCTCTCTATATATGTCTCCAATTTTTTTAATATATAAAGAGTGACCACTATCCATTTTTTAGTAACCTAGAGGCTTCCATGCCCTAAATAAGTAGGTGGATTCTTATACTTGAATTATCTGGTCAAATTATACATAGAAGGAGTTGTCCATGGAGATGTATCAATAAAAATAAGTAGGCTTATAAAACCCTATCATACATGAGTGTGTATGACCGATATAATTATTAGATGTTGTACTATAGGATGTTCTAAAAGTGAATCTATAGGTGGTTTAGGTGCTACCACCTCAGGATCATTTTCATCATCACCTTCCTAGAATTCAACCCAAGGTATTTGTGGAGTTATTGCTCTAAAATTCCAAACACACTAATCAAAACAAGATATAAAAATGATAGTATACTAATTAGAAACATGAAAGGTTCAAATCCCCATTATCCTAATAAAAACATTAACCCAACTACCCATTTCTATGACCCATTCATGGGTCAAAGTAAGTGTTTTAGTCATAAGGTTTTTTTATATGGAGTGTCAATTACAATTTATTAATGAAAACACCCTTTAATTTATAATCGGTATCCCCATTTAACAACAACCATTTCCTTTAAAAGTATAAATTTTAGTAATTTATAAATTCTATGGTTTAGTTATATACATTTCCACTCCCAATTTATAAATTCATATGCTTTATAAGTTGGAATGATCATTTCATAAAACTAAAACCAACTCTGTATGCTATATCAAATCTTAGCATGTATCAAGTGTATATAAAATAGTTTAATTATATAGAACACCATTATAAATTCATATATTTTCAAACACCTTATAAATTTCAATTGGTGTCCATTTAATTGTAACCATTAATGTTCCATCCCATGTAGCCAATGTACCATGGCTCAAACTTGACATATTTGGTTAGTTGTGGTGACACTATCAAGCTATTTGAGAAAATGATTTTTAGGTTAACACGTAAACTTTAATTAGACAATCATTTAATTTATCTATGTGGAATAACAATTAGAATATATAAAGATATAACTTACAAGGCACATAAAAAAATATCAGGCAGTTAATAAATGTTACCTATAAGGCATAGAATATGCAAGGAATATGCATGGAATGTGAATATTTACATACCTATAATGATTCATGTAACAAAAACTCCTTTACATACCAGGCCATGGATAAAAATCAATACTCATAATAAAAAACATACATTGTGTACATCACCCAATGATGAAAATAGTGAAACAATAATAGGATAACATCAAAAAATTAAGTCACATCCCAAGAAACCTGAATTTTTCCCACATGTGGGTTAGATACACCTGTGAAAAGGTTTATTATTAAACTCTAATGCATTATAGTCTCCTTTATACCTACATAAAATATTATAATAAGGAAAATTAAGTTCCTCTGATATAAATTGTGATGCCTTGAGCCCAATTCACTCATAAGAAACAAAACTTGGTTATCCCTAAGGCCTTAAGCATGCCTCCACGTATTCTAGAGGCCTCTGCCTAATAATGAATGTCTAAGATGGTATGGTGGGAAGAATATATCCTATTTTTAACAGTGGAGGATAATGGTAAAAAATTTATAAATCAATATAATCAATATAAAAGATAATTATAATAGAATTGAATAGAAAATGATAAACATATTTTTAGAACAATAAATAACCAAGAGAAGTATCATATACAAAATGATGATGTTATGATACTATAAAAATGGGTATAATGGTTACATGGAGTAAGGAATACATACAATACGCATATTAAAAATAAAAAAAGAATAAAAACTATCTCCATGAGCATCCTGAGTATTGGATATCTCATATACTTCCAAGGACCAACGTCGAAAAATCAAGCATCCAAGACTGAGTGCTTTCCCTTATCCCAACCTATGTACATGAAGTATACCTAGGCACTAATTAGTGGCCTAAAAAGGGTGTAAGTGAATCTATGTAGGCCATCACCAATTTTTTATACAATAAATATTGTCTATTAATATAATATATAATAGTATGCATGTATAATAGGAGTAAATATGTAATAAAAATAATGTGATATAAGCCAATCCACAAGTACATGCTATTATTAGAGTAGTCTATAAATGAGAAATAACTATATACTAAAGTAAATTGAGTAAACCACCAGCATTGAAATGTGTTAGATGTATCAATTATCAGACCAATATGGTTTAGGACCCAAATCCAATGACCTATGAATCATCCTCGAGTACAACAATCTTGTCCAAGGTAAACTTAGCAAAGAATTTAGTAAAGACTAAGGAGATAATAAAAGGTGGTATATACATCAAGCCAAATACAAGGTGATAATTCAATGGTATTCTAATATTTCAATAATATGTAACTGGGTAGAAAAATCCTGTGTTTTTGATGGTTTTAATTTCTCAAAGGAGTTTGAGTTTTATGTTTGGTGGATGGGGAAAAAATAAGTTGAGATTTGGAAGAGAATTCAGAGAGTTGGAACACTTAAATGTGATTTTTTAGATGGGGTGTAATACCCATGATGTGTAATGAAATATTGGATGAGTTCAAGAGTGTTAGGACTTGAAATCTCAATTCTGGGAGAGATGGCCTTGGGCACATGATTGGTTCACAGTTAGTACTAACAATATGGCTCAACCGTTTATCTTATTTTGATACAGAACACTGTTTATTTAAAACATGAAGGAGGTCCTAGAAAAATATACATTCTATATAGGTTATTGCATAGTTTTTAAAACAAGAGGCTACAATATAGTGTGATAGTTCTGCAAAAAAACTGTAGATGGGGACCACACTGGTTATGCACTCTTTTATAACCAGTATTCCTAGATATATAGGGAGGGGATATTTCTTTGTACAGTGGAACTGCATAGTTGGAACACAGTTTACCAAACTTTGTTTTGAAACTGATTATCTTATTAAAAGGATTTAAATAACAATTTTTCTACATCCTTTATCTTTTCCACTACCATTCAATCTATAATTTCTCTAACACTAGGTAGCTGCTTGAGCTCCCTCCTTGACCTCCTCTATAAAATTAATGGATCTCCTTCATCAAGACTTTTAATTCAATTTCATTAACTACATTGGATCACCCTAGTTTAATATATGATTCCACTTTCTTCTTTTATATGTTTATGTTTCTTTATCAGATGATATTTCCATGTGATCATATTTTCCCTATTTTTTGGTGTTTGTATGGTTTCTCATTTTATCTCATTTCAAATTGAATGAAATCAAAATATAGGATGAGTGAAGCATTCTAATCATATATTAAATGTTTTAGTTTCTTTTCTGTCAATGTTTTGTTGTTTATAAAATTATCTTCAGTGTTTCATGTTAGAATTTCTACATGATGCTACAAAAATATAAAATGACATAAAATAAATACTTATATTACAAATGTGATCTTCCTTGGACACCTTAACATGGTTGGAGGTCGATGAACACAACCTAAACCACCAAAAAAGGTGAGTTTGATTATAATTTTTATATTGATTATCATTCCCTATTTCACCAAACCACCCCTATGGGAGTGACTATCATGACCCTTGCTAGTGAAATGATTTAATGAATTAAATTTTTCTGATAAACCATTAGTCCTTGATCACTTAATTTGTTCTTGATGGTTATGAATTTTTCAATATTATTAATTAAATTGAATGATAGTATAGAAATTATTCTACACTTGGATCTCTTTATCACTTTGGTCTTATTTGTTAAACAAAATGACTAAAAGTATGTTTTTAATTTTTTTGATTTATGGGTGCTTTCTATGGACTTGTTTTTTATCTATAAATGGAATGGTATAATTTCATAGTTTTAATTAATCATAAAATGGATGTTCTCATGGCCAGTTTTATCATAGCTTCTCATGGCCTGTTTCTCACCCTGTGATTTGGATACTAATGGTTTTTTTGTATTGCGGTTAATATTTTGTGTGTGTGTTGGTCCCCACCACACTATTATTGGGTGAAGGTTAATGGTTTTTAGGTGCGAAGATAAATTCCGGATACACATGCATTTTTTTATGTGTGTGTATGCGAGCAGATCATAGTTGAGTTATTAAGCTTTGGATCTGCCAAATTCATTGTGGTTTGGTCCCTTTCCAAGTCTTAAATTTTATAAATTCATTAATAAATTTTTTGATACACTTTTATTAGAAATTAAATCCATGGAGTGAAGTATTTATATTGAATTCCTCTTAATGTGAATTTAGCATGTTTAATGATTTAAAATGCTAAATTTCATAAGTGATTTTTGTGATAAGTAATATTATGTCTTGATAATAAAACCCCTCAATCTTGGTGCGCTACCTTCAAACCAAAAAATATTGGTAGTACTAATATATGACGGGTTAATGCTAAGGAATGAATATTTGATATTTGAATTAATCATGGGATGATGAGGTTCTTGAATAGTGTTAGTTAATTATTGAATTAATTTAGGGATGTTGACCTTGTTAAACCAAGTTAATTAATTGTGAATTAATTAAATGTAAATGATGTGCTAAATTATTTATGGAGAGTTGAGATTTAGAATGAGATAATTAATTCTGGAAAATCAATTATGGGATGTCATTTGTTTTGTAGATTAATTAATTGATGGATTAATTAAGGGTAATGTTTACTTAGTTAATTGTTGCGTTAACAAATAGATTTGGTATGTTTAACTAATCGATTGGATTAGTAATGGAATAAGAATAATTGATTGGTGAATTAATTATCATGTTTTTAGTTAAGGATTTGGGATACATAAATGTCAAGTTAGTTATCTAGTTAACTTGATTGTGGTTAAGAATAATTAATTGTTAATTAATTATTAACTATTGATATGTTGAATGGTTAATTAATGGTATAAATATTTGACGGGAGAATTATGTTGTTAATTAGTTGTGGAATTAATTAACGGATTTGTCTAATTAATTTATGAATTAATAAATGGATGGTTTGGGGGTGTTAGACATGGTGTTCTACGCCAATGATAAATATATATATATACAAGATTGATAAACGGGTTGTAATACAGGGACTGATGCTCCAAATACTCATGGGGTGCTAGACATGGCGTTATACACCCATCTTGCATATAAATATTCTAATATGGTATAGGGACTGATGCTCCAAATACCCATGGGTTGTGAGACAAGTACTGGTGCATCAAATACTCATGAGGGTGCTAGACATGATGTTCTACACCCATTAATTGACATTAGATGTGGGTCCAATTAATCCTACATAAACTTAATTAAATGGTTAATGAAAAATAATGTGATGTAATGATTAGTGAATTGAATAAGTGAAATGCTTCAAACACTATCACAGCTGAGGAAAGTACAGAGATATGGGTGTCTAGTGGAACCTAGGGATTTATGTGGTTAAATAAAGAATATCAATTAATGTGTTAAACTGTTTATTTATGCAATATATGTAACATCCTAAGTAAGAAGAATAATATATTTTCATACTTATTAATATTTTTGAATTAAATATTAATTTTACTTTAAATGGGTTTCTATGTTCGATAGTGTACCCGATATGCAACAATAGGTTTCATTGAAATATTACGTTGCACAATAAAAATATAATATTATTATTTTAAATGGTAGTTAACTCCTAGTCATTGATTTGGCAGGAATGAATAAAACTAACTACAATATGATTATACATGTTTTTTAAATGTATTTACATTTATCCAATAAATGTTAGAGGCTTAAAATGTGAATGAATCTAATTTTAAGCATAATTTACATTAAAAGGCTGATTTATCACCTTTTAATGGAGAACCCTCCTTAAATATAGTTTTGGTTACTTTAATACATTCTATATGACCAAATAAAATCCTTTTTTAGAATGGGGACATCAAAATTTACTTTGTGTAAATTTTTGGAATTTTTCCGATAAAGCTCATTTTTTAATGAATAGTGAAAATATTGTATTTTAATTCAAAATTGTGTTTTAATCTAATTTATTTATATGGTTATATTATCTTTTTAATTGGTTTTAAAGTTTAATTAGAATATATTTTTACCATTTAATCCAATGTTGGTCATTGGAATTAATTTCACTTTGAAATTCGATAAAAACAAGTGTCAATCTTTAGATAGTTATTGTTTCTTAAAACCACGCTACTTGTTTTAACAACGGGAATTAATTTTGAAATTAATTAATGAAACTTTTATGTTTTTAATTTGTAAAAAAAACATCATTCTTGAATTTGGAATATCAAATATATCTTAGGCTGAATTTTTGGTATTTTTCTGAAAAACTTCAATTTTTGATGAATAGTGAAACCACTTAGTAGTAGTTTAAAAAACTGACTTTTTCATTTAAATGAAATTTTACCACTTCTGTGAATTTAATTTTAAAAATCCAACATACATTTTTGTTATCAAGAAGTAAAATTTGGTTTAATAAGATGAAAATATTTTTTGGTGAATAGTAACTTTTGACTTTTATTTACCGTGGTTAAAAGAAAATAGGGTAATTCAAGGTTAAAAGAATATTATAATAATTCCAAATTACCTTAAAACTTGTCCAGACATTATTGGTTGAGTCATTTACGACCATGGGCATCTTTGGGTCGATTTTGGGACCCCATTGATCCACTTGGGAGTGATAATGACAATTTAAATTAATTAACTGAAAGTAAAGGCAAAAATGACAAAAGAAAATATCTTTTAGTAAATTAATCTTTAGAAGGAGTTATATAAATTATCATTTCAACTATAAATATTCATTAGAAATATAAAAATATTTCCTACATCATGGTATTTTTTTATAATTTTTAGACATCAAATAAATTAAATTATTTATGACACAATAATGATGCAGTATTTACCTCATTAATAAATGATTTAAAAAAATAAGATTATAATGATTAAAATATTATTCAAAACATGTCCAATTCTAATTGGATGATTTTATTTAGAATATGATTCATCTTATCTTCGACTATAATGATTTTTGGACCTTTTTAAACTGAAGATATGTTTATAATAAAATAATGTTTTCACACTTTCTTAAAGAGCGTCTCCTCTCCCTTATAAAAGGAGACCATTTATATCCAATTCCTCACACCTCTCAAGCCTTTTGGATCATCCAAACTCTGCCCAATTAATATCCCTACATCCCTCTCCTCCTTCTAGAAGCCTTACCTTAGGCAGAAAGAACTTCAATAAGTCCTTTGGTCAAACCAAAGGGAGTTACCCAAATTAAAGGTAACGATTTCTCTAAAATTGTTTTCTTTTATTTTACTTCTCCAACACCTAAAATCTTTTTTTCCTTTATTTCATAACAACACCAGTATTTTCAATATACTAGGATGTTGTTATGATAAGTATTCTAACTACACTTACACACACCTCCATCTAATGGATGAAGAACATAATGTTTCTGTGGATGGAAAACTAACGCCTCACGAAACGATAATTGTTAGATTATCTCCTACTGCCTCTCATGGTGGCCATTGTGATGGAACTCTATTTATATTTGATATATATTATTTTTATGTTTTCTATATGATTCTGTATTTTCCATTTATATCATGCCTTTATGGTTTCCATTATGGGTAAACGCGATAATCTCATTAGAGGAAGTGCGGACTACCGCCCCCTCAAAGTGATATGACTCGTTCATACCATATGTAGTACATATAAAGGATGGTTTTAATGATATTATATATGATAAAATACTGTAATTATAGTACTACTATATATAATTATGTTTTAATTCCATTAACTGTAAAATCAAAATGGAAGTAGTGTTCATGCGTACGTACGGCTTACTGTCTCCATGAACGGTGCATTTCATTTCTTACCTATAAATGTTATATACTATTATAAACACATGTATATGCTGGATATATATGATATATATGATATATATGATATCTAAATCATGAATATAATTATGGATATAATGAACCTTTGTCCACATGAACAACATGTAATTATAAGAAGTCCATTTTTGACTCAAGTACCAAATATCGAAAAAATGAACATTATTAACTTAAATGATTACAAAATGTTTATAACATGGTAATAAGTGATATAGAAGGAATAATAAACTTGAAAAAGGTTCTTAAGTAAGTATAAATTAACTTTAGTTTATTATTCAGGAGATTAAAGAACGATCGAGTCAAGTCGGACACAAGGTAAGGGACTTCATCTCAATCTCCTTTCATTGAGGCATTTTTAGTTTTATATACGACATTATTTTATATGGTGTATAAACCCCTTTGAATTTTCATGTTATTCAAAGGGAATATTTTTATACGAACTGTTTTACTAAACAACAAAAAGGAATGTTTTTTTACATAAGCGGTGACAACGACCTTTCCGCCACTGCGAGTATTATTTGATCTTTGGCTTCCTTAACAAGCCGGAATGTTTTTAAAAGGAAAAATAAATAACATATACTCTTTTTATGTATTTTGGTATTGAAAATTATTTTGAGAATGGATTTATTATTTCAATATCTTGAAATGATATTTTATTATTTCAATGTGGAAATTTTATCTTTCCTTTATGATTATGTTATGTGTTATGATCATGTTATAGTTCTTGGGCATTATTTACATATACGGGTGGTTCCGTGATAAACCTAGGGCGGGTGAGCCCGAGATAGATCTCCAATGCATTGGGTAATGTGATAGAGGTAAACGTGAATGTTTCTCCTAATAGATTTTATGGATTATACTGTGATGGGTATTCCAAAGTAACTCTCTATGTAGCTGTGATAGCTACAATGTAAGTATGATATGGATGCCACAAGTTACCTTTATGATTTATGATTTCTATGTGTATTTCATAAATCTTATGATTTCATGAGGTAAGTAAAAGAGTTCATGTTTTGTATGTATTTATGGACAAATGTTTTCATTCTTTGTTTTATAACCCTTACTGAGCCTTTTATTCCCATCCCAAGTTTTAAAATGTTTTCACAGGACTTAAAGATTAATAGGGTCAAGGATGGGATCAAGGAAAAGTCATGTTGTCTAAAACATGGAACTAGACAAGACTCTTTTTTTCCAGAGATTATATTTTATGAAAAAAATGGAAAATGTGTAGAAGTGTCTTCCTTGTAATCTTTTGAGATGTAATAGTTATGTCTTAATTCTCTAAAACTCTAAACCTAAAAATATCTTCAATGTGAATTATTTGTTTAATTCAATATTATGTAATGTTTTAAGGTCAGGTCCTTATAGTTGGTATCAGAGGTCGGTTTAGATAACTTTAAGAGTTAGGTTATTGTTAAATTAATATCCATAAAGTAATTTATGTTAATATTGAAATCATATTTCATTTCTAGATTACCATGTTGCTTCGCCTAAGATATTTTTGTGTTCAGAATGGTTTTCCGCAGAGGAAACAGGGCAGCTATATTGGGACGACATCAGGAGGAAGACAACCTTCCAAATCAGCAACCTAAGATGGTCGGAATTGGAACTGAATAGTTTGTTACAGTTATGGAATAGTTTATTCAGGCTATAAATGGTGGTGGTATCCATGTACGAGATCAGCCAGATCAACCACAGAGGAACATGTCAGTAGTGGAGCATTTCATGAGGCAGCATCCCCCATAATTCAAAGGATCATCTGATCTAGTGCTAGAAGAAGGGTGTATTAAAGTACTAGAAAAGATTTTCGATGTAATGGGTTGTTCAGAACATCAAATGGTTAGTCTCGCTGTTTACCATTTTGAAGGTGAAGCTGATCAGTGGTGGTCGATGGTGAAAAATATTAGGGATAGTGAGGAGATTGATTCTCTTGATTGGGATGAGTTCAAAGGTATGTTTCTTGAGAAATATTTTCCTAAGGTGGTTCGTCTTAGGATGGAAAAACAATTCATGGAATTGAGGTAGGAGGATGACTCAGTGGCTGCTTATGAAGAAAAATTCACTCGACTGGAAAGGTATGCTCCAAATTTCATACGAGATATTGATAGTAAAATCAACCATTTTTACTCAGGATTAAATCCAAATTATCGAAGGGATTTAGCTTCTCATGAGTTCAAAAATTATGAAAAACTTGTTCATTGTGCGGAGAAGGTGGAAATGTAGTTTTTCTATGATCAGGTATTCTTTGACAAACAACAGAATAAGAGGTCGAGGTGGCAGTAGAAAGGGAAAAAATCTTCAAAAAGGTCTGATGGTAAGAAACTTAAGTTTACAGTTTGTGAAAATTGTGGTAAAAAGAATGTTGGGGAATGTCTTTTGAATTCTGGTAAGTGCTACCGATGTGGTAAAATGAGACATAAGGCTCATAATTTCACTGAAAAAGATCAGGGTAATGGTAGGAAAAAATCTGATTTACATTCAGTAAAATATTTTATGTGCAATGAAATGGTTCATTATGAAAATGAGTGTCCAAAAAAGAACTCAACTGAGGGAAAATAGCCAGACTACAAGCAGGAAGGGGTGGTGAAATCCTTTGCAACTACTTCAGTAGATGTTGGGCCATCAAATGAAGTTGTATCAGGTACACTGTTTGTTTGTTCAGATTATTCCAATGTGTTGTTTGATTCAGGAACTACACACTCTTTCATTTCTGAGAAGTTTCCTAGTAAATTGGGAATTCCATATCAAGATATGAATACATAAATTATGGTAAAAACACCTGAAGGAAATGTTGAGACAAAAATGAACATTCTTATCCTTGTGTGCGGAAAGAATATACCTGTAAACCTTATTTTTTTTCCTCTAGTAGAGTTTGATGTTATTTTGGGCATGGATTGGCTTTCTATTTATCATGCTAAGATTGAATGTAGAGCTAAAGAGGTTTCTTTTCAGAAAGATTTTCAGTTTGTATAAAAAAATGAACCCTTGATTTTGATAACATATCAAGAAGCTGAGAAACTATTAAAAAATGGAAATGAATGTTACCTTGCACATATTGTTGAAAACAAAGGATCTGTTCAGATTAATGATGTGCCAGTGGTAAATGAGTACGTTGATATTTTTCCTGATGAGTTGTATGGTATTATACCTGATCGAGAAGTCGAATTTACTGTTGACTTAGTTCCTGATTCTAAGCCAGTTTCAAAACCCCCTTATCGAATATCTCAAATTGAACTTTTAGATTTAAAGAAGCAATTGCAGGAGTTATTAGATAGAGGTTTCATTCGACCTAGCACATCACCATGGGGTGATTCTATCTTTTTAGTTAAAAAAATGATGGTTCAATGAGACTTTGCATTGATTATAGAGCATTTAATATCATCACTGTTAAGAATAAGTATCTTTTGCCTCATATTAATGATTTGTTTGATCAGCTCTAGAGAGCTCATTATTTTTCGAAGATTGATTTAAGTTCGGGGTACCATCAGTTGAAATTAATAGAAGCATACATTCTGAAGACCGCATTTCATAATAGATATGGCTATTATGAATTTGTAGTTATGCCTTTTGGTTTAACCAATGCACCTGCTGTATTCATGGATCTTATGAATATAATTTTCCGTGAGTTCTTGGATAAGTTTGTGGTTGTGTTCATTGATGATATTTTGGTTTATTCCAAAAGTAAAGAGGAACATGAAATTCATTTAAGGGTTTTCTTTCAAAATTTAAAAGAAAAGAAACTTTATGGTAAATTCATCAAGTGTGAGTTTTGGTTACAACAAATTTCTTTCCTTGGTCACATTGTTTCAAAAAATTGAATAATTGTTGATCCTGCTAAAACAAAAGTTATTGAAGAATGGCCAAGACCCACAAATATAACTGATATCTGTAGTTTTCTTGGTTTGTCAGGTTATTACTAGAGATTTGTTGAAAATTTTTCATGGTTATCTAGTCCAGTGACTAAGTTAACTCGAAAATGTGTTAAGTTCATCTGTACAAAAGAATATGATGATTATTTTTAGGAATTGAAAATAAAATTGGTGAATGCTCCAGTTTTGTCACTATCATCCAGAAATGGTGATTTTTTTATCTATAGTTATGCTTCGTTGAAAGGACTTGGTTGTGTCCTAATGCAGAATGATCAGGTAATTGCTTATGCTTCACGTCAGTTGAAACCTCACGAGTTAAATTACCTACACATGATTTGGAATTAGTTGCTATTCTTTTTTCTTTAAAAATTTAGAGGCATCATTTTTATGGAGTGATGTGTGAAATATATACTGATCACAAAAGTTTGAAGTATATATTCACTCAAAAATAATTGAACATGAGATAGAGGAGATGGTTGGAATTAATCAAGGATTATGATTGCATGATCCATTACCATCTGGGAAAAGAAAATAAAGTGGCTGATGCTTTGAGTAGAAAAAGTAATTCTTCATTAACCATGTTACGTTTGGAACGAGATCCTTTGGTTTTTGATTTGATGAACTTTGGTATAGAAGTTGTTGGTGCAGGAAATTATTCTGTTTTGTTTCATTTGTCAGTGAAATCATCTCTATCAGATAGAATTAAGCAAGCACAGAAGGAAGACAATGAGTTGTAGAAAAAGGTAGAGTTGGTTCAGAACGGTAAGTTATCTGATTTTAACATTGATAATGGTTGTGTTTTGAGATTTGGGAAGAGGTTATGTGTGCCTTGTGATTCACAGTTGAAGAATGATTTGTTATGTGAAGCTCATAGTTCTCCGTTTTTAGTTCATCCTGGTAGTACTAAGATGTACCAAGATCTTCGAGAGTATTACTAGTGGTATGGAATGAAAAGAGATATTGTTGATTTTACTATGAAGTGTTTGACTTGTTAGCAGGTTAAAGTAGAGTTACAGTTACCAAAAGAGATTATTTATCCTCTACCGGTGCCAGAGTGGAAATGGGAAAATATATCAATGGACTTTGTTGTGGGATTACCGAAGACATCTCAAGGTAATAATGCAATATGGGTTATAGTTGATCGATTGACTAAATCTTCTCATTTACTTCCTATTCGAGATACTTTGTCTCTAGATCAACTTTCTCAGTTATATGTTAAAGAGATATTCATGTTGCATGGATTTCCCCTCTCCATTGTATCTGATCATGATCCTAGGTTTACTTCTAACTTTTGGAAAGGCCTTCAGAAGTCATTGGGTACTGAATTAAATTTTAGTACAGATTTTCATCCTCAATCAGATGGGCAATCAGAATGAACAATTCAGACAATGGAGGATATGTTACGTTCTTGTTCGATGGATTATCAGGGAAGTTGGGACCAATATCTTTCTTTGGTTGAATTTTCATATAATAACATTTTTCATTCAACTATACAGATGGCTCCATTTGAGGCAATATATGGAAAGTGTTGTCAAACTCCAACTTTTTGGGATAAAGTAGGTGAGAAGAAGCTGATGGGATCGGAATTGGAAGAAGAGATGGCAGAGAAAGTTCAGTTGATTCAGAAGCACATGAGAACAGCTCAGATTAGACAGAAAAGTTATGCAGATAATCAGAGGAAGGGTCTTTCTTTTAAGGTAGGTGATCATGTCTTGCTCAAAGTTTCTCTATGGAAAAGTGTGATGTGTTTTGGTAAGAAGGGAAAGTTGAGTCCGAGGTTCATTGTACCTTATGAAATTTTGGAGAAAGTTTGATCAGTTTCATACAGAGTGGCTTTACCTCCAAGTTTATCCCAGATATACAATGTTTTTCATGTTTCGATGTTGAGAAAGTATATACCAGATCCATCTCATGTTTTGAACCCAGAGGTAGTTCAGTTAGAAGAGAATATCTCTTATGAAGAACAACCAGTCCAGATTCTTGATCGTAGAGAGAAAGTGTTGCGGAATAAGGTAATTCACCAGGTAATGGTTTTGTGGAAAAACCATATGGTTTAAGAGGCAATGTGGGAATCTGAAAATTCTATGAGGGATAAATACCCCCCACATATTTTGATAAGTGAATAAAAATTGCGAGGACACAATTTCCAAAAGGGGGGAAGGATGGAACATCCCAAGTAAATGAAGAATAAGATATTTTCATACTTATTAATATTTTTGAATTAAATATTAATTTTACTTTAAAAGGGTTGCTATGTTTGATAGCGTACCTGATACACAACAGCAGGTTTCTTTGAAATCTTATGTTGCATAATAATAATATAATATTATTATTTTAAATGGTAATTAACTCCTAGCTGTTGTATTGGCAGGAATGAACAAAACTAACTAAAATATTATTATACATTTTTTTTAAATTTATTTACATTTATCCAATAAATGTTAGAGGCTTAAAATGTGAATGAATCTAATTTTAAGCATAATTTACATTAAAAGGCCTATTTATCTCCTTTTATTGGTGAACCCTCATTAAATATAGTTTTGGTTACTTTAATAAATTCTATATGACCAAATAAAATCCTTCTTTAGAATGGGGACATCAAAATTTACTTTGTGTAATTTTTTGGAATTTTTCCGATAAAGTTCATTTTTTTAATGAATAGTGAAAATATTGTATTTTAATTCAAAACTGTGTTTTAATCTAATTTATTTATTTGGTTAGATTATCTTTTTAATTGTTTTTAAAGTGTAATTAGAATATATTTTTACCATTTATTCCAATTTTGGTCATTATAATTAATTTCACTTTGAAATTGGACATAAACAGGTGTCAATCTTTTGATAGTTATTGTTTCTTAAAAACACGCTATTTGTTTTAACAATAGGAATTAATTTTAAAACTAATTAATGACACTTTTATGTTTTGAATTTGGAAAAATAAACATCATTTTTGAATTTGGGATATCAAATATAGCTTAGTCTGAATGTTTGGTATTTTTCTGAAAAACTTCAATTTCTAAGGAATAGTGAAACCACTTAGTAGTAGTTAAAAAAACTGACTTTTTCATTTAAATGAAATTTTACCACTTCTGTGAATTGAATTTTGAAAATCCGACATACATGGTTGTTATTAAGAAGTAAAATTTGGTTCAATAAGATGAAAATAATTTTTGGTGAATAGTAACTTTTGACTTTTATTTACCACGGTTAAAAATAAATAGGGTAATTCAATATTAAAAGAATATTATAATAATTTAAAATCACCTTAACACTTTTCTAAAACTTATTGGTTGAGTCATTTATGACCATGAGCATCTTTGGGTCGATTTTTGGATCCCATTGAGCCACTTGGAAGTGATAATGACAATTTAGATTAATTAACTTAAAGTAAAGGCAAAAATGACAAAAGAAAATATCTTTTAGTAAATTAATTTTTAGAAGGGTTTATATACATTATCTTTTCGAATATAAATATTAATTAGAAATATAAAACAATTTCCTACATAATGGTATTTTTTTATAATTTTTAGACATCAAATAAATTAAATTATTTATGACACAATAATGATGCAGTATTAACTTCATTAATAAATGATTTAAAAAATAAGATTATAATGAATAAAATATTATCCAAAACATGTCCAATTATGATTGGATAATTTTATTTTGAATATGAGTCATATTATCTTCTACAATAATGTTTTATGTGCCTTTTTAAACCGAAGATATGTTTATAATAAAGTAATGTTTTCACACTTTCTTAAAGAGCCCCTCCTCTCCCTTATAAAAGAAGACCATTTCTATCTAATCCATCACACCTCTCAAGCCTTTTGTCTCATCCAAACTATGCCCAATTAAGCTCCCTAAATCCCTCTCCTCCTCCTAGAAGCCTTACCTTAGGCATAAAGCGCTTCAAGAAGTCCTTTGGTTCAAACCAAAGGGAGTTACCCAAATTAAAGGTAATGATTTCTCATAAATTGTTTTCTTTTATTTTACTTCTCCAACCCCTAAACTCTTTTTTACTTTATTTCATAACAAAACCAGTATTTTTAATATACTAGGATGTTGTTATGAGAAGTATTATAACTACACTTACACACACCTCCATCTAATGGATGAAGAACAAAATGTTTCTGTGGATGGAAAACTAACATCTCATGAAACGATGATTGTTCGATTATCTCCTACCGCCTCTCATGGTGGCCATTATGATGGAACTGTATTTATATTTGATATATATTATGTTTATGTTTTCTTTATTCTTCTATATTTTCCATTTATATCATTTCTTTATGGTTTCCATTATGGGTAAACGTGATATTCTCATTAGAGGAAGTGCGAACTACCACCCCCTCAAAGTGATATGACTCGTTCATACCATATGTGGTATGTATAAAGGATATATTTAATGATATTATATATGATAAAATACTATAATTATAATACTACTATGTATCATTATGTTTTAATTCCCTTAAATGTGAAATAGAAATGGAAGTAGCGTTCATGCGTACGTACGGCTTACCGTCTCCATGAACGGTGCATCTCCTTTCTTACCTCTAAATGTTATCTACTATTATAAATACATGTATATGATGGATATATATTATATATATTATATCTAAATCATGAATATAATTCTGGATATAATTAACCTTTGACCACATAAACAACATGTAATTATAAGAAGTCCATTTTTTACTCAAGTACCAAATATCGACAAAATGAACATTATTAACTTAAATGATTACATAATGTTTATAACATAGTAATAAGTGATATAAAAGGAATAATAAACTTGAAAACGGTTCTTAAGCAAGTAGAAAATAACTTTAGTTTATTATTCAAGAGATTAAATAATGATCGAGTCAAGTCGTACACGAGGTAAGGGACTTCATCTCAATCTCGTTTCATTGAGGCATTTTTAGTATTATACACGACTTTATTTTATAAGGTGTATAAACCCCTTTGACTTTTCAATTTATAAAAATGGAATATTTTTATATGAATCATTTTACTAAATGAAAAAAATGAATGTTTTTTTACGCAAGCGGTGACAATGACCTTTCAACCGCCGTGAGTATTATTTGATCTTTGGCATCCTTAACAAGCAGGAATGTTTTTAAAAGGAAAAATAAATACCATATACTCTTTTTATGTATTTTGGTATTGAAAATGATTTTGAGAATGGATTTATTATTTCAATATCTTGAAATGATATTTTATTATTGTAATGGGGAAATGTTATCTTTCTTTTATGCTTATGTTATGTGTTATGGTCATGTTATAGTTCTTGGGCATTATTTACGTATACGGGTGGTTCTGTGATAAACCTAGGGTGAGTGAGCCCGAGATAGCTCTCTAATGCATTGGTTAATGTGATGGAGGTAAACATGAATGTTTCTACTAAGAGATTTTAGGGAATATACTGTGATGGGTATTCTAAAGTAACTCCCTATATAGATGTGGTAGCTACAATGTAAGTATGATATAGATGCCACAAGTTACCTTTATGGTTTATGATTTCTATGCATCTTTCATAAATCTTATGATTTCATGAGGTAAGTAAAAGATTTCATGTTTTGTATGTATTTATGGAAAAATGTTTTCATTCACTGTTTTATAACCCTTACTAAGCCTTTTATGCTCATCCCAAGTTTTGAAATGTTTTCACATGACTTAAAGATGAATAGGGTCAAGGATGGGATCAAGGAAAATTCATGATGTCTAAAACATGGAACTAGACATGAATTTTTTTTCAGGAGATTTTATTTTATGAAAAAATGGAAACTGTATAGAAGTGTCTACCTTGTAATCTTTTGAGATGTAATAGTTATGTCCTAATTCTCTAAAACTTTAAACCTGAAAAGATCTTCAATGTGAATTATTTGTTTAATTCTATATTATGTAATGTTTTAAGGTCGGGTCCTTATAATATATATGTATATTACTTCTTTAGACTCTTTTTTTTAGCTACGATCAAAAGAAGGTATCTCCTTCAGGTGTCCCTTATTAACTTTGAAAGGTTGTAGTTTATTTATTCAATTCAGTTGTTACTTCATTATACCCACACGCTATTTATATTTCACTATCTGTATAAGTCTAGACACCAGTGGTGTTGGCCTACTGATATGTATATCTCATACCCTACTCGGTCTTTCATTGCACTGGGGTACCTGAGTAGACCTTTCTTGTTTGCAAGACTACAGACCGTGGACCTTACTTGCTGTTGTATGCTGGTACCTAGAGATAGGATCAAATGACTGAGATGGAGCTCAGGATGCTTGTGGAATTTTCCCTTGGGGATTTGAGTATTTTATTTATTTCTTTATTGATATGTAAAGTATGATGTATTTTTTACTACTTTCATAGTTGTACCATCATAACATGCATGCATTGTATAACATTGTCATTGGCCATTTTTTTATATAAGATTTATAAAATTATGTCGTCCACTGCTTTGTCAATATTCACACTGCTTCCACCTTTCTCTAATATTATCCACTATTTTTACTCTAATTAGAGGTTATAGTATCCCCACTAACTATCCTTATACCCTCTACTATTCGGAAGCCTCTGGCATATGGGGATACATGCTTGAGGTCATGTGGAGACCGTTTCGACCATCGGTTCAGGGGTGAGCTGGGTTGGGACGTTACAAATTGGTATCAGAGGATTAGGTTTTCTTTCTTTTCCTTTGTCTTACTATTTTGGGGTTAGTAGACAAGAGACTAAGAATTTTTTTGGTGCTTTGTATAATATTCATGCTTGGGACTGATCACCCCACGTACGGGAAATGACCAAGTGTCCAGGGTTTGGATTGTTGTTCATGTTTTTCACTATTACATTTGATATGATTTCACCTTGAGTGTCTAGTGCATTTTCAGATACTTATAATTATTAATATTTTGAAAGATTTACCTTGTCCTGATATGGTAAGGAACTTGCATTACATTCTACATATTAGGCACTTAGAGATTAATATTCCCTACATATATGATTTGTTGTGAAGTTTCATTAGTAGGATGCCTACTAATATGGATTGTGTACCTTGAATAAATTTCATGTCTTGTACTTATTTATCATGCCTTTTTAGATAGAATGTTTCAATGATATAATTATCATTCTTGAGTGATAATATGACATGCTACCTATCTTTCTTATGTGCCATGTTTATTTGTTATGGAATGTTTTAGTGGTTTCAACATGTTGCTCTATGTTAGATACTTTTAGTGACATGTTATCTTGATAATAAATGATTGGTTGCTTTTGCTAAATTTATTTGGTTGTGATTACGATAGAACCAGTTTCCAGTTGTAAGGTGTATGGTCGCCTTATAACTGGGAAAAGGGTAAACTGTGTATTTGAACATGTGGAAGAGGCTAATAAATTAAATCATAAAGTAAATTTATTTTGATTAAATGGGATCCAAATGCCACTGGTAAGGTGTATGGGTGCCTTATTGATTACTAGGTGGCCACCCATGTGACTGAAACTTATATAACCATAGTATGTTTGAAAATGGTTATCAATGTCAAAATGTTTCTAGGTTTCTTTTTTAAGAACCCAGATTGAATAAATGGGTTCCTCAGAGGTCTCCTTTTTGTTAAACGGAATTTAGATGCTAAATTTCTTGTTTATGTTTGAATAACACTGAATTTAAAATGTTTAAAAATGAATTTTGAGATAGCTTTCTTATTTTTCCCATGGGGTGTTGACTAAAAACCAAGTGACGTGTCGTGTAAAAGTACTTGTGTGTTTTTTAAAATTCATTCAAATGTTAAAAAGATGAAATTAATTAATTAAAATGGAGAAAATGAAAAATGGTCTTTTGAACCTTGTGGTTTTAGTTTTGCATGACCGAGAGTGAGGGTTGACATTTATGTTTCGTAAGGGGACAACCCATGGTAGGTAGTACCCTTGGAATGTTTTGGGCATTAAGGTAAGTTCATCCCACAATTCAGAATGACTTTTTGGAACTCGAGTGTTTTGACAGGCCAATAGGTTTTAGTTATGACTTTTATGATTAATGTTGATGTAGTGATCTTGGTTCAATGAATATCACACACATGCATTACGGTGTTATGAAATAACATGCTGGTGAGTGTATAATCATTTATTTCATCGTCATGGACAATCCTAAGGTGGGTAGTGTCGTATGATTTTTAGTAAACGTGTCGACAGGGGACATCGATCCTTTTGAACAGAGTAGTCTGGTAGTAGTTCAACTGATTTCATTAGTGACCTTGGTCTTATCTTAGTGTGCTCTTCTGAATGAGATGAACATATCCAATATCTTGACCTCATTATAGATACACTAAGATAGCATCATTCTTACTTCGCCCAAATGTTTTAAATGTTGTTGGGCTTGAGGAGTGGTTGTTATCTAGGTTGTACGTGGGCTGTGTGGTTTTTTTGGGATAAGCCTTCATTAATGTTGGGGAACGTTGGTTTTTTTTAAATAGAATTTTGATGGATTGACTTGGGAATGTCACCAGAGTTCTTCTAAGAACTTAGGTGCACATCCGGTTGGTTTTGGAATATTTTTAAAAGGAAGGTCAACAATTTAAGGGTGAGGGTGGTTTTTGTCTTTCTCATAAATCATGTGAAACCAGTTTCTATTGGTTGATAAAGATCTGAACTTTTTCTTCAATGAGGTCCTTATAATTGCCTTAGATGTAAGCTCTAATTCAGTGAGCTTTGTATCAGGTTTTGATGAATTAAGTGGTTGGACTTATGTTTTGGTTATTAATGTGTTTGGAATTTAGAAACATAACATATTTGTTCAATAAAAAAAATTCAACCTTGGTAGGATGATGTTCTACTAGTTCTCTATGTCTTCTCAAGGATAAGAAGTTTTTAAGGTGGGTATATTTTAATGTTTTCTGTTTTTGTATTGGGTTTAAATTACAAAGGTTTTCAAAAAATTTTCTATTTATCGACGGCTTGTTTTTTTAAACCGAACTCCAGAACATTATTCCAAGTGTTTTAACACTTAAAGGTGTTGTTTTTAGACTTGGGTAAATACCCTATAATTTTCATGGGTGTCCCGATAAGTCTTGGTAGCACCGAATCCGGAAAAGTCCACTTTAATGGATCTTCACGGGCTGCGCATGGTTACGGTCCAACCCATGCAGCTTACCCAGTTTAATATTTTATTTATTTTAATTAAATTATATTAAAATGGAGATTTGTGTTTAAATATAATAATGTGTTAATAATAATAATTTTATTATTTTTATGGTGACATAAATTATTTGGATGTTAAAAGATATTAATCGCATGATTAATGGGGTGTAACTTTTGTGTGAAATTAATGTGGCTTTTGGGTATCTCAAAGAAACGTTTAATTAAATGAGGAGTAATAGTTATATAAAATTAAATGAGTAGTTTTATATTTAATGAAGATGCGTTTAATTAAATAATGAGTTTCTAAATTAATAAAGAATCATTTTTATTTAATAGAGGTGTTGGGTATTTTGTAAGGTTGAATAATAATAATAATGTGATTGCTATTATTATGGTTTTATGAGTATAATAATTATTATTAATTATGGTTGTTATTATTATTATGAAGAATAATAATAATGGATTTTGTGGTTTTTTTAATTAAATCCTAGGAAAAGGGGTATTTAATTAACTGTTATGAAATTGTGGTTTCATCTAATTAAATTGAGTTAAACAGAATTTAATTAAATGTGTGTAGTGGGAATTTTTGGGTTTTATCAAATAAGTGTTTTATTAGATGATAATAATAATGTTGGTTATTATTATGGCAGTTTCATTTGTTTAATTTGAGGTTGAAATTAAATTAATTAAATGAGTTATTGGAGGTTTTATTTAATTAAATTCAAGGTTAATATGAATTTAATTAATCACTACGAAGCAGAGGTTTTATTTAATTAATTCATGTTGAGAGAATTAATTAAATAATGATGAGTTGGGGTTTTTAATTTAATTAAATTTTGTTGAGATATTTTAATTAAATAACATGAAGTGGGGAATTTATTTAATTAAATTTTGTGAATTAATTTAATTAAATAATGTATTAATGAGGAGTTAGTGGTTATTAATGAAGGGTAATATTAAAAGAAATGTAAATTAGGAGTTCAGTGTTATTGAAGAAGGGTAACAATAAATGGTAATATTAAATGGGGAATAAATGTGGAGTTGGGTTTAATTTAATAAAATTCAAGTAAATGAGGAATTTAATTAATTGATGTAAAATTGAGGTTTTATTAAATTAAATTCATGGTTATGTTGAATTTGAAATGAGAATTAGGACCATTTTAAATGTAGATATTAGGCTCTGTATGGTTAGTCAAACTGTGTGGGTCATCCGTGCGGTTACCCATTTTATAAAATGTGTTTTTATTTAATTTAAATAAAAGAATGATTTAATAATAATAATAAGGATGTTATTGTTATTATTTTATATATTTAATTAAATAAATGTTATAATAACTTAATTGGATGATTAATGGGGGGTTTCAGTATTAATTATGAAACATTTATTTAAAGGTTAATTAATGCAGAAACGTTATATTAAATGAGAATAATAAATTTTATTGTTATTATATTATATCTATTAGTTTTTTGGGGTGATAAATAGTATATTGAGAGATAATGAAGGAGGAGGTGCACTGTAGGAGTAGAGACATGCACCAAGCCCCACCCCCCTATGAGGTGCACTACACCCCCTTTCTGGATCTTATTCACAGGCTCTAATCCTTCTGGTGTCTTCACAAGTCTTGTTCACCTCGTCTAGGTGAGCCTATCTATGTATGTTTCATGAGTCATATCAACTGTTTGGCTCCTCCCTCACTATGTTTTCTTGGATGAAACCCTAAGGTTCAAGTTTATTTGGGTTTCCTTGTTTCTTCAATTCTAGGGTTGTGCAAGGGGCTCCTCAAGACCTGTTGGTCCATATTCCAACTACCACCTCTAAGGGCGAAGCATTTTGGCTTAATTTTGGTTCATGGACACCATATTCAGGTGTGGGTTTAAACCTATTATTTGGTTTAGCACCCTATAATTTGGATGCTTATGGTATTTTTGTGTTGTGGTTAATATTTTGGGTGTGTGTTGGTCCCTGCCACACTATTTATGGGTGTCGATTAATGGTTGTTATGTGCAATGATAAATTCTGGATACACATGCATTTTTTTTAGGTATGTGTATGCGAGTGGATCACAGTCGAGTTATGAATATTTGTATTGGCCAAATTAATTGAGGTGGGGTGCCTTTCCAAGTCTTAAATTTTATAAATGAATTAATATATTGCTTACTACACTTTTATTAGAAATCAAATCCATGTAGTGAAGTATTTATATTGAATTCCTCTTAATGTGAATTTAGTATTTTTAATTATTTAAAATGCTAAATGTCATAACTGATTTGTGTGATAAGTAATATCATGTTTTGTTAATAAAACCCCTCAATTGAGGTGTGTTGCCTTCAAACCAAAAAGTAGTGGTAGTGTTATATCATGGTTTCTTGTGGTTTGAGTTTTCCGTATATCTTTCTATTAGTACTAATATATGTGGGGTTGATGTCACAGAATGAATATTAGATTGTTGAATTAATCATGGGATGATGAGGTTATAGAATAGTATTAATTAATTGTTGAATTACTTTAGGGATGTTGACCTTGTTGAACTAAGTTAATTAATTGTGAATTAATTAAATGGAAATGATGTGATAAATTATTTATGGAGCATTGATATTTAGAATGAGATAATTAATTATTGAAAATTAATTATGGGATGTGATTTGTTTTGTATATTAATTTATTGATGGATTAACTAATGTTAATGTGTACTTAAATAATTGTTGCGTTAACTAATATATTTGGTATATTTAACTAATTGATTGGATTATTAGGGGAATAAGGATAATTGATTGGTGAATTAATTATCATGTCTTAGGTTAAGGATTTGGGATAATTATATTTTGAGTTATTTATCTAGTTTACTTGCTTGTGGTTAAGAATAATTAATTGTTAATTAATTATTAACTATTGAGATATTGAATGGTTAATTAATTATAGAATTATTTTACGGGAGAATTATGTTTTTAATTAGTTGTTGAATTAATTAACGTATTTGATTAATTGCTTTATGAATTAATTAATGGATGGATTTGGGGAGTTAGACATGGAGTTATACACCAATGATAAATATATATTTATGATTGATAAACCGGTTGTGAGATAGATCCTGATGCTCCAAATACTTGTGGGGTAATAGACATGGCTTTCTACACCCATCTTTCATGTAAATATTTTTTTATCAGATAGGGACTAATGCTCCAAATACCCATGGGTTGTGAGACAAGGATTGATGCTCCAAATACTCACGAGGGTGCTAGACATGATGTTCTACACCCATTAATTGACATTGGACTATGGGTCCAAATGGTCCTACATAAATTGAATTAAGTGGTTAATGAAAGCTGATGTGATGTAATGATTTGTGACTTTAATAATAGAAATGGTTCAGACCCCGACACAACTGAGGCAAGTATTGAGATATGGGTGTCCAGGGGAACCTGTGGATTTATGTATTTAAATAAATAATATCAATTAATGTGGTAAATAGTTTATTTATGAAATATATATGTATAGTTCTTGTTAGGACTCTTATTTATGGCTATGAGTCAAAGCAGGTATCTCTGTCATGTGTCCCTTAAAAACCTAGACGGGTTGTAGTTTATTTATTCAATTAATTTGATACTACATTATACCATCACGCTATTTATATTTCACTGTATGGATAGGGCTAGACGCTGGTGGTTCTGGTCTACTGAGATGTATATTTCACACCCTATTTTGGTCACCATTGCACTGGGCTACCTGAGTAGACCTTTCTTGTTCACAGGATTGAAGACCATGGACCTTGCTTTTTGTTGTATGTTGGTACCTAGAGATAGGAGCAAAGAAATTATCTAGAGTTCAGGAAGCTCGTGGGGTTTTCCCTTCCAGATTTGAGCCTTTTATTTATTTTTTTATTGATATATAAAGCATGATATATTGTTTATCGCTTTTATAGTTGTACCATCATAACATGCATGCATTATATAACATTGGCATTGGTCATTTTGTTTTATACAAGAATTATAAAATTATGTATTCCTCTACTTTATCATTATTCACATTGATTCTACCTTTTGATGATATTTTCCACTATTTTTACTCTAATAAGAGGGTGTAGTCACCCCACTGACTATCTTTAGACCCTCGCTGCTAGTCGGCAGCCTCTGGCATACAGGGAGGCACGCTTGAGTTCATGTGGCAATGTGTCCGACTAGTGGTTCTGGGATGAGATGGGTCGGGATATTATAGTATAGGTTAGAAACTAATTTAACCACTTTCACAAAGTTCTTCCTTGGACTAGGTGCTTTCAGAGGTGCGTGATGGGATTTCTCTTCACATGTGAACAAAACTCACATTCCCTTTAATCATGTACCATGTTATTTCTTTCTATAAATATTAAATTTTATAACCTCAACCCTTACCTTCTTCCCCTTTTCCATGTTTATCTTTAAAGAGCACCCACCTGCTTCATTTATTGATTTTATTTGAAAAAAAAACACTTATAGAATTCTTTCACCGACTAGATTTCACATTATAATGTATCATGTTGTACTGAAAATGTTTGAGAGACTAAATTTCTTAAAAGGGTAGAAAATAACGCATCAAATAATTGGTCAATATTATTTCATGGATTAAATATCTTATTAGGGACAATATTTTTTATGCTTGTAAAGATAGATTTATATTCAAAAACATTTTCCTCTACCTTTTATCTTATTTTTCGGAACTACCTTTCTATATATTCTCATTTCTCACGAGCAAAGTATTTCTCAATGAATATTACCTTAAAAGTCTTCCATTTTTTATTCTATATCTCCTCCACATATATAGTGTTTGGAATCAATGAACCCAATTGATCAACAACTCCCTTTAGAAGATAAACTATCATGATAACTTTCTCCCATTCATTACTTCCCAAAGAGGGAAATATCTTTTCTTGGTACTTAGTACACTAATAATCTACTAATGGATTAGAGGACTCGTTGAATGACAATGGTTGTTGTCGCATCATGAGGTTCAAATTTGTTTCACTATATTTTGGATCATTAGGATTCTTCATATGGGTATGTTTATTAGTCATAACCTAATTTAACTACCCTAATATAGTAATAATCCTATAAGATCTAGAACTAGTCTTGTTGACTTCATTTACTTTCTCTTTAGGTAAATCCCCATATAGCTTATGAGTGTTGATATAGTTCACATTCATTATTTAGGGAGACATTTATAAATAATGTATTATAATATATTGTCTCATAGAATATGTTACCTTATATAAATAAAATATTATAGATGATTTTATTGAATATCATAAGTTATTTCTAATAATATTATTTATATATAACAATGCTATTCAAAATCTAGTTCCTAATATTTCTACATATATTACTCTTAATCCAAAAATAACAACCCCAAATCTAGAGACTCAAAGTCTTTGGTTACTTTATTATATTTGTAAACTATAAAAAATAACACATTACATAGGATCTAATGGTTAAGTTGTCTTAAGAGACTAGACACATACATGATTCTCAAATTAAATTTTAAAACCTAATATATATCTTAAAATATTAGTGAGAACATTAATATTTCTTCAAATATATCCTTGAAATCAATCAAAATTCACATATTGGTACAATTGGGATAAGAAACAAAATAAAATTGTGTGATCATATTCTCAATAAGGGAAAGCATTCATCTGAATCTATCACATAATAAATGAGACATGAATAATATGGAAAGGATGAATAATAATAAAATATTCCATATAAATAATATCGTAAAAGAGGAATATGTCTTTGGATAACATATAATCATAAATAATCACATGCACAGTAATACCTACATTAATAATTATATAATTCATAACGGAAGATATTTTAATCTTACTATCATGGCCTCATGCTAAGTCATCATATATAAATAGATATGGAATACATCAAATACCAATGATATTATGTCTCATGAGACCTATCCATGCATCAATGTTGTATGTAATTATGGGGATTATAGATCAATAAATAATTCTAATGAATTCATTATATGAAAGTAATGAATAAACAATACAACACATAATCAACATGCCTTAGTAATCAATAAACAACCATATTCAAAAACCGACATTCAAATTTTAAATATTTTCCATTATAAATTAATGATCATAATCTATCCATATAAAGATGTTGGATGGTTTCATTAGAGAATATTATAACATACCAACTTGGAATCCACTTAGTATTTCCCTGATCTGTTTGGTCACATTTACTCAAGAACACCACCCCGTATGCCTGAGGATGTCGACTAGAAGAGAGGGGCCATGGTGGTATAGTGGGGAGAATATACCATCATGACCAGAGTATCAAAGTGGGTAAATGAATAGATAAATAGTGGAAGCTTAATAAAAGGAATATAAATAGTGAAAATTTTAGTATCTTTATGAAATAAATAATAAACAATTATTATATCTAGTATCATATACAAAATAATGAAATTCCATGCCTCTATACAAAATAGAATTGGTAAGCATAGAAGAAGGAACACATAAATATAGGTATATCAAAAGAACCAAAAAGACTGAAATACGTTCTCCATATAGAATCATGAGCTATAGATCAGTTCTATTCTCTGTAATCCGATGCTATAATCAAATCAAGAATCAATCATTGGTTGCTTTCCTCGTTCCCTACACGCATCCACATAGTCTTCCTAGGTACCATCAGTGCCCCAAATAGTGTGTAAGATAAACTCAGTAGGCCACCATCAACAGTTTCTATAAGTATACAGTCAGTGCATATAATATGACCAATGTTCATATAATAATGGTAAACATTAATAAAAAAATGTAAAGTTCCATCTCTTGTTCCTTAAGGACACCATGTTGGCATTACCTACTTCGTACCATGCTGCAAAAACCCCCAAATAGATTTCATCATGGACATATATGTATATGAGTATATGTATGTATGTATATATATATTTACTATATATTTATAGATGTTTATACCCATATATACACATACATAGTTCTATCTAGGACCCAAGGCATAACTTAGGAATCCATGTCCATTCACTAGAGTGTTAAAAGTCATAAGGGACATCATACCTGAGTATCACATTATAAGGAAGTCATACACAATTATCACAGTATAGGTATGCCATTCCAAAGTATCATTGAAGGAATGAGGAATGAGGTGGATGCCCAGAATATGTGGGATTTTAAACAATTTCACTTAATTTCGACATAAACTTCTCAGCATCAGAAAGTATCTGCCTAGTTTAAGATATGGATCACGTGAAAAGAGTTTTATGCACAAAATAAAACTGTAAAATACATGGTTTAGATCCGAAGTCACGCATGAAGTATTCTCATCATTGGAAAACACTAATCAAATAATCTGAATCCAAATTTTTCAATATCATCCACACATGATTCAAGAAATCTGTGGGAGCACCGATTTTCATATTCCAAGTTCTAGTGCAGAGATACGATGACCCCTTCGACAATCTGATGATCACTGCATCACTCTACTTGCGATGCTTGATGGAGAACTCAATTTTAGATCCTTGGATCTAGATATTATCTTTCAAGAACATGGGAGAGAATAGAGGAGAGATAAATCCCATGAATAGACATTAGTGAATTCCCCTCCTCCCCTATTTATTGTGTGTAATGAAAATACCTGGTATTACCTCTCTGACCCCCAAATACTTAACTCACTATTAACGACATGTTATGACTACTAATCTAAGTCATAAATATTATTATCACTCTCTTGTAACATAATAAAATATTATATGATAATGGATGATTCCATAACTTGACTCAGCATTCCTATAAATATTAATTGAACCTTGAATAGTTTAATATTTATTCAAATAATATTTTTCACGTATTTACATAAAACTTGTAAATAAATTTAATAAATAAATTTGATTCTCATTATTCTTAAATTGAATAATATGAACTTATTTATCACATTGTAGATCATATCTCCTTGGGAAAATCCCAAACCCTAGTGGTGGGGGCCATCATGTTCAAAACTCATATTCAAATGAATAGGGATGATTCACAAATAAGCTTTTGTGTGTGACCCTCTAGGACCTTATCTTGATAGTATTGAATATCATTCATAGATCAAGAATAGGATTTAGCAACCCATCATAGCCCCTGAAGAGATAAAGATTGTCACAGTAGTGACAACCAACCTACGAACATGTACTATGTAATATAATCTCTTTGTCATTAATATATCATAAAGCATGACTCACACGTGTGTCATCACCGTTTTATTTCTTTATTATTAGTTGATCCAACTGGATAGTTTTACCCTTGACTTCCATGTCCATGGTCTTATGAAGGTACTACCATCCTTATCAACATGGCCTGAGATATATTACTTCCATAACCTAGAAGTGACAAGTCCTTTTTTGACCATTCAACCAATGTCATTCCATCAATGATGCACACAAAAAAACCACCTCACCACGATTTCAACATCATGGTTTTCATCTTTCATCAAATTACACAATCAAAAGTCATACATTAGAAATGATCTCATGTTGGGAGACCATTACACAAGATCATATATAGGAAGATCCAATGACACCTGAAACATGTGTTTTTCCTATTGTAGGTTCTGTCCTCATGATCTTACTACTAGAGATCACCAAGTGAAAACTTCATGAGAAGAATTCTCAATGCTTATAATCCCCTAGCACCTAATATTGAAACATCTACTGTGTCTGATCAGTAAGATGTATCTAGACAATAAAACATATATTTAAGATTAATTTCATAGTATCTCAATGATCTCATTATAGCATGGGATCTGTTATGGCCTTTTGATTTGAAAATTAATCTTTGGAAATTACCTTTTCAATAGTTGACATAGAAAATTCCACAATATAATGGTAAGATGACATCATGTATAGATAACTGTATACATGATATGGTAATCAAAATCATCACATAGTTGGGTCGAGGGAATACACCATTTCAACACTACCACTTTCACTAGATCCAACATGCTAACCATACATGTTATCTATTCACATGATAATGATCATGTTTATGATGAGTAACATATTTAGCTACTGGGCCTACCATGATTCTGTTGTGTGGCAATTCTTCTATAGTAACATCATTTCCTTAAGTAAACCATCCCAAGATATGGTGTCCCCAAGTATATCCCACTTTTCCATTGTCATTACTTTTTTTGAAATGGTTAGAGGATTTGCCTCTTTTTTTAAAAACAATAAATGAAATGTCTAACAGAGTACAAGAATAAAAATGAAGAAGTATGGCTACCACTGGATTATATGATCTTGTCTCGCTCATCAACTTAGCCTAACTATGATACTAGATTAAATTGATCTATAGAAAATTAGTTTGTATCCCCTCAAAACCAGTATCATTTCTTTTCCACTTATGAGGTACTTATCTTTTGTATTTGTTAAATTACAATTAGATAGTTCTAACTACTTAACTTGTAGTGCTCTAGAATATTATTGATATTTGCCTACTATAAATTTTATCTAGGAAATATCAATTTTTGTACATATTATGGAATTCGTGATTTATCCATAGCATAAGCATATGGACCTCCACTCACCATATTTATCTCTTCCCATGTCTTAGACATGTCAACCTGAAGAGATAACACCATGTGACATTGGTGACCTTTCATCTCTTGAATTGATCCAAATTTTATTTTCAATACTACATCATTATTTTCATGATTGACTTGGTCCAATAAACCTTAATATATACTTCAATACATCTTGTTCCCTAGAACATAGGCTACTAATTTAAGTCAATCACTAGAGAATAGATTTCATCCTGGTCTCAGCTAATCTTAAAGACCAATCTATTTTCCATATGTTGTTGAACATATTTTTCTTGGAAAACATTGTCACTCCCACTAAACTACAGTAGACACATGAAATAAATTCATTCCAAATGAATATTATATTATCATGTTGATTACTTCAATAGACAACTAGATTTCAGTAACTTGAATCCTTTATTAGCATTTTGTGACATGACCATCCCTTTCTGGTTGTGTCGTATAGATACCTTCCACCAATGATGGTCATGACATGCAGTGCTAAATAAAATGATCCTAGAAATTAGCTATGACAAGTATAATTATAATGGATTTAGGAATAATGACTTTCTTAAACCAATCAAACCTTATTATTATTGTGCTTGTACCACCCATGTATCAACTCACATGAATACCCACCATAATATTCATTATATAAGCCCCTTTTTAATGTGTTACATGGAATACTTTATTGAATTTTAGTTGGTCTGGTCAATATCAGCTAATTTCCATACACAGCTTGTAAAAAATATTATTTTCAATGAATAATAGATCGCCGACCACATTGAATATAATAACATCACCATGGTTTTAACCTTCTGATACAGTATGTTTCTCTGGAACATCCTCTATTCCACATGCTATTGTGGAACTAGTTCCTTTTCCAATTATTTTTTCATCTTGATCATTGACTAATATCAATTTAATCTTTCTCCCACTATCTCAAGTAGATATATGAACCCTTATATAGAATTGTAGTATATCACTTGACTACATATTTATCTTAGGAATTTTTGTATCATTTTAAGCAACCATTAGGATAATTACAATAGATACACATTGTGTTTGTTCCTGATGCAAGTTTGTTTATGTCCAAACTCTTTTCATCCAAACACATGTCCTTTTGAAATAATAGATTTACATCATAATATGACTCGTATATTATTAATTTTTCATTATTGTTGGTATATGGTTGTGGGATATCACCATTATTTGAAAATAATTTCATGAAATATAATATAATTTGTTGCAGTTTGTAACATTGATACTACATACATCATGACTCTGATGTATAAAATGTGCATTTAGGAATTACTTCACGCTACATTTTTTTATCAATGTTAACATATAATACTTCATCATCAATCCTCCTTATTAACATCAGTGTCATGATGTAGATAAGGTAATATGCGTTTAGGAATTACTCCACACTACATTATCCTGATCATTGATTGTATAGTCAAGATATACTTCATCATTCCGGATTTAAGCAACTATTATCTTTTGACCATGCACTTACTTAACTTTACCACTCCTAAATTACTTAATGGAATATTATGAAATAAATATATACCTCTACCTTTTCCTTGAAATAGTTCATACTCACTTGTTGAACTAATTTTGAAAGCTTTGTGACATACCTTTATTTCTAATGGTTTCTTTTTCCAAACTATATACGTCAATAACATCAAATTTATTTAGTTATACCGAGCCTAAATACCATAATGTGTATATTCTTGACATCCACTTTTAGTTTTTCTTGAAAAATAAATATATTTCCACAACTGGGTATAAGTCTTACATTTTATATTCATCAATCATTTCCTATGATTCATGTATCACTGAACTAATGATTGAGTATTAAATACAAAAAAAATCATTCTAGAACCTAGAATAATGTCTCATTTAATCCAAGGACACATGAGAATAATGTTTGTGGTTATTCTCAATAATAGTGATATGCAAATCTTTCACTTGGAAAACTTAAGAAGTTGTGTACTTCTCACCACTGGCCTTAGTATCACCCTTTCACAGCCACTTAGAGAATACACCTGACATCTAATAAGATTTCAATACTTACTTGGTTATAGTATTAGAATAAACATATTTCACTAGAATATTGTGTTTAATTCCCAAATAGTAAAACTGAAACATTACAATGATGGATATAGATAAATAAGAAGTGGTAACTTGCTTATTTAATTCAGTTTATTGATATTAAACATCCATTTTTTATTTTATAATATGAAATTAAAATAACCTTGGTTAATAAATCATTCATTGAAGAACATTTCAAATGTTTTATTTCCATTACATTCCATTGGCCTTTTTTCCTTGTCTTTCAATTTATCCTCCATAATAATTAAAGACAAAACTGTCTTTGAAATTATTATTCACCTGTCAGACCTTACTTGAATATGTAATGAAGCGTTTACTCAATACTTGTTCAGTTTATAACTTAAAATGAAACATGATTAAAGGGGTAAAAATTATATGAGAAAGGGATCCATTTAATGATCATGATCCATATTTCAATTGACACATACTGGTGTAACCATCGCCTTATTCACATTATTTCTTCTCTTTCTCCTTAAAAACATCTTGGAGATAGGACTTCATGTTTTTATCATCCATGTCCTGATGTCGCGACCACAAATAACATTTGAAATTAATGAAAGCGTAATGACAGAACCATCATATGCATGGTATATAAGTCTCTTGTAAGCAATGTCACTCTCACTTACTAAGGTAGTATAATAGGTGTTGGGGATACTAGAACCTTGAGTTTCCTATATCATAATACTATGTGCATGCACCTGTACTATTCATTGATGCTCGTGTCAGTGAATAAACTTTCTTTGTCAAATATTTATCTCAGTTTTAAACTTGTGGTATAACTTTACATTTTTCATAAAAAAAATTAACGGATTAGTACCTTTTTATCTGGATTACCAGTTTAGACATTTTGATTAAATCATTAAATATCTCCCACTATTTTTTATCGATTTCAAGGAACCCTATGTGCTAGAATTAGAATACATTTTCATTGGAATATTCTAGTGGAATGGATCCCAGAACAACCTTGCATAGTCTACAAGTTGTGGCTACGCCACTACTTGGAGGGTTCAAGGTAGGTTTTTGGATGGTCAACCACATGAACTCATGCTTCCTTGATCAGTTGAGTGAAGTCCCATATTTTAAAATCAAAACATGATTTACTCAATGCTTTCCTATAAAATAATAGAAATTTAACTATGACTAATCCTTACTAGAAATTTATTTAAGTAAACCCATCACTCTTGTAAGGACTCCTTGGTAGCAAGAGGCACCCTCAGCTATGGCATGACCGACACCCCCAAACACCTAGTTTTGTCCAAATTTGAATGATATAAGGAGGTTATGACTAAATATATCTTTGAGGGTGCTATTATTGTTTAATGTGATGAAAGAAACCAATTTCTATTTTTATAAGCACGTACTATGTGATTTTACTCAAAACTGACCATGTAAGAAATAGAAAAACTTCATTCTATCACATATTCATTTTATCTTGCATGGTTGTTTATTATTATTCTATGTGATCATGCATTAACTACACATTCACAAAAAATAATAAACCCTAAAAAACAAAATGATGACCAGATCATGAGCCGGTAATATTGGTTGATCCGTTGAGTGAATAACGGACAAATCGTGACCCTAGGGGTAATACCTGAAGTCGCGTTACCTACTACTCGAAAAGCATTGTATTCCCCTCCCATATAAAAGCACTTATCTAGTATGTCTTCATCAATCGACACGAACTATGTCACTACTCGTCTCATCATTATACAACAATACTCTTATACAGGTGAGGGGGTCTCAGGGTATGAAAATACAACTCTGAAAATGGGCACACAGGACCTTATACATATAACGACTTTGAGACAAAACATAGATTGTATTTTAATTAAAATAATTATTAAAAAACATTACAATAAATAAATAATTAAATAAAAATGCACCATACATACATTGGACAATCTTAGGATCATGATTATTCATATACGCATTAAACATGCATGTATTAAATAAATGCAGAAATAAATTAAACTTTCATTAAATAAATTTGATGGAATTTAATTGAATTAAAATTTTCACTCTAATTTTTAATTCAATATATATACGTCGTTCGGTCCCGATTAATTAATTTAATTTTAAAACTAAATTTAAATTAATTAATTAATTTAACTAAACACTAAATTAAATTAATTTACACCACATTAGTATTATAACAAAAAATTAATATTTAATTAATTTAATTTTATAATGAAATTAAATTAATTATTATAATTATTTTTTGATTAAATTAAAAAAAACACTTGTGCCCCTAATCTTTGGGTGGGGCCTATGCATGTCAGGGCCAACCTAAGCAAGCCCAGACTGGGCTATACCGACCCCGTGTAGTGTTTTTTTTATCCAGAAAAGTCCACCTATGCCAGTTCATGGGTAGGAATACCTTTCTGATTTCATTGTGAGTTAGCTTACAGGTCAAGGGGACTCACTGCAGGTTACCTCACAACTGAGGGAAAAGGGGTGTCTTACTAGCGGTGGTTCCGCTGGTTCGAGGTAAGATCGCAGCTGCCCAGGAGATTCCATCCGATGAGAACCCAACCAAAAGAGGGCCACGGCTGCAGAAGCTGGTGAGGTGTAGAGGAGGCGGCCTAGGGAAGGGTCTATGGCGGTTTGGTACACTGGAGTGGTGGGGCTTTGAGAGGGTGGCATGCTACCGGTGAGGTTGGAGGTAGGTGGTAGTTGTCGGCCCGGTGGCCAGGTACAGGTGGCATGCGAGGCCCCTGCTGTTTCGGGGTTTCTGTTGCGCGGTAGGGATGACTCACCGAGATGGGAGGAGGCAAGCAATGGGACATTCATGGGTTAGGGAGACAACACTGATTAGCGGCGGTCCAGTGGAAGGTGGCCCACCGACCTAGTTTAGGTGGCACTGGTCTAGAGGGAGGTGGCCCCATCGGGCTGTCGTGCATGACAGGGGGGCTGCTCGGCCCCCCAAACCCTACTCCTTTTTTGTCTTGCTAAAAAACCTAAGACCCCTTTTTCCTACCGAAACCTGCAAAGCATGTCTCCCCCCCCCCCTCTTTTCTTGGTTCTCTTGTAACCCCCTTCAACCCCTCCTTTTAATTTTTTTTATAAAATAAGTCCACCCTTATTAAATTTTTCCAAAAGCCTATATAAGATTAAGAAAATGATAATAATATTATAAGATGAAAAATTATTATAATAAAATTATTATAATAAGTTTTATTATTATAATATAATTATTATAATAATTATTATTATTAACCTCATTGAAAAATACTATTCTGATTACCGACTACCCACCCGGTGAAGGATTGAAGAAATCTCATCAACAAATCCAATTTTAATCTGAACATAAAACTTCAGAATAATGGTCATATGATATCATATTAATGTGAATTATGTGGCGTTGGGACTATAATGATACCATATTCAAAACTTAATGCAAATTTAATTTTTTTTCTTGACCTGAAATCAACAAGTGTCCCTAAGATACCACTTGAAGGAACCAGGCAGGTATTAGAAGCCCCAAATAGGTGGGATCTTAAAACAATTTACTGAAGTTTGAGAAAAACTTTTTGCCGTCAGTGAATAGCTACCCGGTTTAAGCCAAGGATCATACGTGAAGAGTTTTAAGCACAAAATAAAACCATAAAATACCTGGTTTAGATATGAAGCCATGCATGATGCCAGCTCATCATTGGCGGTCACTTCTCGAAGAATCTAAAGCTAATTTCCTCTAGATCATTCACATGTGCTTCAAGAAATCTGTGGGAGCACCTTTCTTCAAAGTCCTGGTGCTAGAGTGTAGATACAAAAACTCCTTCGACACTCCGACGATCATTGCATCGCTCTACTTTCGATGCTTGAGAGAGATCTCAATCCAATATCTTTGGATCGAGAGCTTCTCTATCTAGAACACGGGAGAGAATAGAGGAGAGAGAAATCCCATGAATAGTCATTTGTGAATTCCCCTCCTCCTCTATTTATAGTGTGTAATTAAAATACTCGATACTGCCCCACCCACCCCTGAATACATAACGCACTATTAACGACATGTTATGACTACTAATTTGAGTCACCATTTCCATGAAAACTGCTGGCACGTTCGTGAGACCAAATGGAATGACCACATACTCATATAGACTATACCTTCTCTGAAAAGCTATAAGAGGTACATCTGATGGTCTAATGCGCAACTGATAGTATCCGGATCTCAAGTAAATCTTCAATAACACCCGGGCTCCTCGAAGCTGATCAAAGAGATCATCAATCATTGATAAGGGATATCGGTTCTTGGCTGTCAATTGGTTCAGCTTTAGATAATCCACACAAAGTCTGAGGGTACCGTTTACCTTCTTCGCCAATAGGACAGGCGAACCCCAAGGAGAAGTACTGGGTCAGATGAAACCATTTTCTAACAACTCCTCCAAATGCTTCTTAAGCTCCTGTAACTCTAGCATATCTATCCTATAAGGAGGAATGGACACCGATGCCACTCCTAGAATAAGATCTATAGAAAAGTATACCTCACACTCCAGAGGAAAACCTGAAAATTCCTCTGGAAAGACATCCCAGAAATGATCCAACACAAGAGGAGATTCCATCTGTGAAGTTACCCAGTCATCAAGATATAGACTAGCAATCTAGGCTGTAACTCCTCACAACCCATGATGCTCGGGTCTTGCTCTACTCACCTGAACATCCAATTCACCCTTATGAAGAAACGATCTGCCCTCTGGTGATGTGAAACTCACCCTACGGTGATAGCAATCGACAACTGCCTAGAAGTGAACTAACCAATCCATTCTGAGAATGACATCATAGCCCATCATCTCCAAGACATAGAGGTCCCATGAGAAGTGACACCCACCAACCTCTAGAGGGCACTCCCTGCACTAACATACACTAGCCTATGTAGTCCTCAACAGAGTGTCTAGCGTCCAGATAGTAGTAGAATAAAAGATATAGATCTGAATGCTCTCCACAATATCAACATATATAAAGCTATGGGAAGACCTTGTATCGAAAAGAGAAGAAGATAAAATTGAGGCAACTAGGATGGTACCTCAAACTGTAGAGGGTATGGGATCCTGCTCCTTCTGGGTCTATTACACCAAAAAAATTTGACCTACACCTTGGCCCTGTGACCCTGCCTAACCACCCTGACCTGATCCACCCTACTATCATTGAAAGCTTGGCGACTTTCTACCTCATCAATGACCTACACCTCAACCTGAATCGCCAGAAGAACTCTAGTTCCCTGGCTGATGAGAAGATGGTGGTGCTGCTACTGAATGAGGAGTCATAGAAGAACCCTTGTCACTAGCTTCTGGTGAGAAGAACTAACAGAAACGCTGAAGGTGACCCATCTTTTTGAAAGATTGAAACTCCACTGGGTCTCTCAGGAAATGTGGTCTCGTATGCCTGATCTTCCCGTACTAGTATCATACCACCTGGATCCCTAAAGGTGCATCCTACCTACTTGAATCTCAATGTGCAGACTCCATGAGGTTCTTCCTATTATCAGTTGGAGAGATACCAACTCTAGATGTTGAACCACCCTGGCCCATAGCTCCAGAATCCCTCAGGTTACGCTCCATGATCAGTGCTTGGTTCACTATAGAAGTGATGGGTGTCAATCTGACGATTTTAAACAGAGCCTGAATTTTTTGTCTGAGACCATCCTCATACTTTCTTGCTAGGAAAAACTCATCTCCCACTAGAAATGGCGTAAAGTGCTATAGCTCTGTGAAGCGATAAGAATACTCCATGACTGAAAGAGTACCCTACTCCAAACTCATGAACACTCGGGCTCGATCATCCCTCAATGTCTCTGGGTAAAAGTAGTCATAGAAGGTACACTTAAACTCATCCCATGTCATAACCTACTAGAATCCCTCCTGTTAGATCACTTCCCACCATCTCTTGGCAGAGTTTCGAAGCAAATAAGTTGTGAGTTTCACCCTCCTCTCTAGAGGCGTATCCAGATGCTCGAGATAGAAAGTATGGCTTCTAACCATGACTCTACAGCCTGAGGTCTTACTTCCCCTATGAAAGTGAAAGGATGTTGCATCTAGACAACCCACGTCAATTATTCCATGGACGGGAAAGGATGCAGTGCTCCATGAAAGGTCTAGATCATCCTCATAAAACCCTCTCGGAACTCTGCATCAACACCTGTATTTGGGATAACGACTGGTTCCAAGACTAGCACAAATGGAGGATCTACTGGTGGCCCCTAATCAGCCATATCTGGTGTCAGATCACTTCCCTACAACTAGCATACAACTAAAGGAAGTCTCAGTGGAATGACTCTAAAAGGTCAACCGCACACCATAGATCAAGATTAACAGGGACTGAAACTTATAAGTGTAATAAGGAAACAATATAAAGAAAGCATTCATGTTTTTCAAAACATGAATACACGGCGTGTATAATTCCTACACGGCGTGTTCCCTTAAGCCTTCACATGGTCATGTACTTCTGCCAAAACTAGTCATGTAACACCCCATACACACAGCATGTTGTCCTAACACATGGCATGTACTTGAATCATCTTCCCCTTCCTGAGTTCTCTTACACGGATAAGCCACGCGACTCTCCAATAACAAGACTACATGGCATTTTAGTGCCAGACACGACATGTACTAGACGAACTTCACCGACACATGTTATTAGTCACACAGCCGGTTACACAACTCACGCTACATGGCGTGTTCCAGATGGACATGGCGTGTACTACTTAGGTTTCAACTGCCCATGTTGTTAGTCACATGGGTGAACACATGGCTGACTATACACGGTGTTTTTATGCTATACATGGCGTGTACAAGAAGTATTTCACTGACCGGTGTTTCTTGTTACATGGTCGGATTCAATGGTTACACTACAAGGCGTGTTCATGATTGAAATGATGTGTATAACCTATGTTTTAACCATCCATGTCATTATTCACACGAGTGGACACATGGTCTACACAATACGGTGTGTACAACCGGTACATGGCGTGTTCCACCAAAGATTTCCCAACACCGTGTCTCTGGCCACATAGCCAGTGACACGGTTAGAGACTACACAACATGTACATATAGTACATGGCGTGTACTTGAGAAAAATATTTCCTTCCTGAACAGAAGGACACATGGTGTGTATTCATCATTACACGCCATGTATTCTGGGTTTTTTCAGATAGTAAGCCTCAGAAACTACTCTAGAACCCCCGAAGAGCACTAAAACGAGCATCAAAGTGACAAATTCTGATCTGTGAGGGCTCATACTCCCTACGAATCAAATATTGGAATCTTATACATGTTATATTCAAGAAAATTAAGGTAATGATCCACCAATTTCTAATCCATGAGGGCCCATAACACCTCAAGAACCAAAGTTTGGTGTTCATTCAAAATAATCTTACACAATTCAATACCCTATCAAAAGAAGGTATTTTATGAAGTCATCTATCACAACATCATGAATATCTAACACAACATCTATCACAACATCATGCAATCAATAATGCACCCTTAAATGGAATGGAAATAATGCATGACATGTGATCTCTAGAAAGTGCCTATATGATGCATGAGATGGAATACCCTCATCTCATTAGGTTGCAACAAAAATAAAACCATAATAACATCAACGATAACAGCACAAAACATGTGAATCACCCAATGGTGAAATAAAATCAACTGTAAAAGTGAAAAACCAGAAAAATAACAAGGTAAATTGGCTTTTCCCTATACACGAGTTAGCTAATCCCGGGCACAACTCATTACCAAGTACCTTTTCCTTCATATCCCTGGATATAGGATCCAAATAGTAAGTCTAGAAGAAAAGAATTCCTCTGATACCACTTTATAAGGTCCTGGTTCTAAAATCCACTCAGATGTGCCCCATACCCGGTTAGTCAAATGGCCTCAAGCGCATTTCCCCAAAAGCCAGAGGCTGCCGACTAGTAGTGAGGGTCTTGGGTGTGATAGTGGGGAAACTATTCCCTCATTGGAAGAGTAACACAGTGGAAGTAAAATGGATAATAATAGCAGAATCAGTAAAACATGTAATAAGTAAACATTGGAAGTAATAAACAAATTGAGCCCAGATATATAAATGATGCATGATACATATGTCTAGAAAAGTAGTCAAACAAGTCACAATGCTGGAAAACAGTAATAAACCAAAGTACAAAAGAAAACAGAAAATATCCATTAGTATCACAAGCCTCAGCTTAGTACCATGCTCTCCATCTCCTCATCAATCAAGTACCTAAAGTAGTAGGGCTCTTTCACTTATCTATACCTACATCAATATAATAAGTTTGGGCCTAAAATCATGACCCAAACAGGGTGTGAGACTAATCCTAGTAGGAAACCGCCCAAAAATCTATGTCTAACGGTCTGTGAATATATATGGCAGGAAAAAAGAAAAAAATAGTAAACAAAGAAGTACCCAAATGTAAATAGTCTTATATTTCCATTTACAAACATTTCATTTAAGAATTTAAATCAACCAAAACAAATACAAGAAACCCTATGGGTATTTCTCATAGCCAAACCCCTCTGGTTTATAATGAAAGAAATAATATTGAAAAGAATCTTTGAGTAAGCACTCACTGTTAATTCTTCCTATAGTCATATGTGAATAAAGACTCTATGGAGTCACTCACCGTCAATTCCCCCTATAGTCTTTTAATAGTAACCTATAGACTCTCTTAGGAAGCACTCAACGTCAATTTGTCATTTATCCTCATAACATATTTATATACACTCTGAGGGAGCACTCAAAGTCAACCCCCCCCCCCCCCCCCCCGTGTTCTTTTATCATGATAAATATAACAGACACTCTGGGAAATCCCTCAACATCAATTTCCCCTATGGTCTCACTACACTAGGTTCCCACAGACCCGTGTAAAGAAATTGTGCACAAACGATAATCAGCATCCCAAGTAAACCTCGAGAACTACTTGGATAAGCAAACTACAACATATCATAAACACTCCATCCTATCAATACTAGGCATGGAAAGCAAGCAGCCTAACAGGCAAACTAGACCAAATGGTCAAAACATGTAAACATGGTCAAAACATCCATATCTTGGAAAATATAACCCTATTCTTAAACAATTAACCTCTATCCAATCAAGAAAGGAATAACAGAAAAATAAAAGGGCTAAAACCATAAACACACAATACCCCGAATAAGTGTATTGGGTGCTTTTTCACATATAACTCAAAGACTATCTACAGAAAGGCACAAACCACCTACCTCGGCATTGTGAGATAGATATACATGAATATTAGTCCTTTTATCGACCAATAAAATCTTAGATCTACAAAAACACTTAAAATTTTCAACCAAGGATAACTCTTGAGAGAGGAGAAATCATGAGATGATGTTCAATAAGAAGGGAGGTCTCTCTAATGTGATTCCAACACAATTGATGACGGTGGATTCAAAGAAAATACGGTGATTCAGGGTCTTGAAGAAGATCCATGGTCGTACAGATGCTCCTGGATGAAATAGGTCAAGAAGAATGATGTTTTTTCCATTAGACGCGACCTCGGTCCATTTAATGAAAAAAAAGTACATGACATGTTCTTTAAAAGTACATGGTGTGTACTTGCCTTTTCCGGCCTCTGCTTTATGCGGTATCCAAGTCACCACACAGGCCCTGTACTCAGCCGCTACCCAGCCAGTACACGGTCACCCGTGACAACTGATTACACTGCGTGTACTTATAAGTACACAACGTGTACTCCTGAATTTTCCAGAAACTCCTCTGTTTCCTCAAAAACAACCAGAAAATAAAAACATACCTAAAAAGAAGATCTGGGTTCTTACAAGTTGATGGGTCTGCCATGTATATGTTCTATGGATATTATAATATCTGAGACCTTATCTCCTTTAGTAAAACTCCCCAAGATATGTAATCCATGAATATATTCTCTTTTGATCACTATCTAACCTTAACATCTTCATTAGTAATAGTATAATAATTATCATAATATATATTATGATAAAACATTACTTACTAAGTACTATTCTATGAAATGGACCAAATAATTGTGTATTATATATTTCTTTTTTAGATACCAATGAAGTTGAGAAACACTTGGTATTTATAGATATGTTCACCACTAGCTTGTATGATCTTGTCTCACTCGTCACCTTATCCTAAATACAATATTGGATCATGTTGATCCAAGGAAGATTGGTTTTGTCCCCTTAAAACTATTATCCCTTCCTCTCCACATTCCAGGTATATACCATTTATGATTTCTCTTTTATAATTAGATAGTTATGATTACATCCCATGTATTTCTACTAGATATAACTCATATTTTACTACTATAAAGTAAATATTGGAAAAATAATTTCTTATACATAGCATGGAATATGTTATTGATCCATCACAAAAGCATATGGATTTCAACATACTACATAAATCCCTTCATATGTGCCACACATGTCTTCTTGAAGATATTTATACCAAGTGACACTGATAAAAATTCTCAATCAAATTGTAGTATAATGTATTTATAATAATTTTTTAGTATATGTACAATTTACTACATCCAAGCAATCATTGGATCCACCTCATTATATCTCATTCTTGAGATATTAGGTTGCTACATTAACTCAATCAATGGTGAATTAATTTTACTCCAGTCTTGACTAGTTGAATGTCTAGTAGATGTTTTCCATATGTTACCAAACATATTTTACTTAGAAAAAAATGAAACCCCCTCTAACCTTCGTTAGATACATAGAAGTGATTCATTCCAAGTGAATTTTCTATAATTGTTTTTTTACTTCAATCCTAAACTGGATTTCCATAAATTTTACCCCTTATTGGAATTCCATGATGTCACCAACAATTTATAGTTGTGTCGTATAAAAAACTTTCAAGAAATTTACTCCTGACATCCAATTCAAAATAAAATGATTATATAAATTAGTTATGATAAGTAAAATTATAATGAATTCAGGTATAACAACTTTTTATTTCCAATCGAGCCTTATTTGTATGAATATTGTACCATCCATGTATAGTCTCACTTGAATACTCACTGCATTATTCAATATAATAGTCCCTTGTACTTTAATACATGGAATCCATTATTTAATTTTAATTGATCATATCAATCATACAAAATTGATATATAAAACCTATTTATTGGAATTATAATTTTCAAGGAATAATGTATCACAATCCACAGTGAATATAAAATCATCACCATGGTTTCATCCTTCCTAAATAGTATGTTTCATGGGAACATTTCTTTTTCATTGGCTCTTGTGGAACTTGTTCGTATGTCTACTATTCAGGCGACTCTATCATCCACTAAATCCAAGTCTATCTTGCCACCACTATCTCAAACATAGATGTTCAAACTTTCATAGAAACATTGTCTAATAAATGACTATAGATATTCTATGATAGGTATTTAAATAATATCCAATATAAATTTTAGGATGTAAATTTTAGATACAAACTTTTTTTCTTTGTGGAAGATCATTTATATTATTAGTGAAATCTTTACATCCAAAAAAATGTTCTTATAACACACTAAATTTATATAATATTATAACTCATATGATATCCATTTTCCATTATATTTGGCATGTTTTTATAGGATAACGTCACTATTTTCAATGCATGTCTTGAAAAAAATAAGTATCAGTAATGCATGTGTTTTAACATTGATGATCCTTTTACTTACATCATGAATTTGATGTGTATAAGGAAATGAGTGTTTAGAAAATTCTCCACGCTATATTTTATTGATTGATGTCAACATTTAAACCTCATCATCAATTCTCCTAACTTGAATCAATGATGTGATACAGATAAGGTAGTGTGTGTTTAGTAATTTCTCCACCCACCAATATATTGATCGATGATAACATGTGAGACTCGTCATTGATCCTAATTATTTTCATCAATGTTGTGATGTGGATAAGGTAATGTGCATTTAGGAATTACTCCATGCTACATTATATTGATCGATGAATTCTTTTTTAGGTTATTCTTTGGCTTACCAGTATAAAGAAAATTATTTCTTCATACCATGTACATTCTATACATAACATTAACATTCATTAAACACTTAAAGTAATATTATAAATTATATTTACCACTAGCTTATCCTTTGAATAGTTAAAATTCTCTAGTTGAACTATTTTCGAAATCTCTGTCACTTACCCTTATTTCTAAAGGTTTCTTTTAACAAAACTAAGTAGAGAAGTGTGTCAATAGTACCTAAGGTCTTTAACTATGAATATTTTCCAACCATACTAGTTATGTCCTTGAAAAATAATTATTTTTCTTGAAAAATCACTATCTTTGCACAACTTGATATATAATTATTACATTTTATATTCATCAGTAATTGACTATGATTCAAGAATTACTGAACTATTGGTTGATAATTAAATTCTACAAACAACATTCATTTTAGAACATGGAATAATGTATACTTGTGTCCGAAGGACACATGATGTAAATTTTTTGGAAAAAAATAAAAACAGTTTATCGAGAATTGTTTAACATGGAAATTTCAAGTTGTGTGCTTCTCACGGTTAACTTAAGAACAACTCGTTTAAGCTGCATGGAGAACACACATTACTTCTAGTAATATTTCTATTAATAATTGGTTACTGTATTTGAATTCATGTATGGGAAACATATATTTTATTTAATACCCATGAAGTATAATAGAAACATTAGACAAAATGATGCATATTCAATAAAGAATAAGAAATTACTTGATTCTTCAATTCAGTTCATTACATTTAAACTGATATAGATTTATTTCACAATATGTGAAGAAAATGAACTCATTTTTAATAACAAGACTCTTATAATTGAAGAAAATTATGAAGGTTCCTTTTGTGTCTCGTTTTTTCATTTGACTTTTCACCTTTTCTATCAACATGTTCTCCATAAGAACAAAATTTGAATCTTTATTGAAGTTCTTATTTCTTGTTGAACCTTACATAGAAGTAAACAAATCATTTTCCCATCGAATTAATTTTTTCATATTAAATGAAATGGATAATGTGTGCGAAAATGATATAAGAATGGGATGTATTCAAAATATAGTTTGTCATATTTTAATTTATACTCATTATGTGTAATCATAACCATATTCACATGTTGCTTCACTTTCTCCATTTATGCTTCTCAGAGATGATAAAACATGTGTATCCACAACTCACATCAAATTTTGACAATAAAATTATGACATAACCATCATATGGGGCATTCTGGAGTCTCATGCATCATTTTTCGAACCCTCGCTTCCTGAGGTGTCTTAACTAGTAATGTCACGACCCGTCCTCGGGGCCCGTGTCGTAACTACCCCAAGCCCGCCTTCCATAGGCCAGGGGCTGGCGACTAGCACCAAGGCGTAAGTCCCGGAAAAAAAAAAAGGGAAGGCAATGCCTTTATGAAATGAAAACAAACACACAACCAGAGTACAAGTGGAAGAAAACACTAAGTAAAGCAATAAGACAAGTGTGCTTAAAGTAAAAAGGGGGCCGGAAATACAAGCCCAACAGTAAAGTACAAGGAAAAGACAAAATATAAGGAAGGAGTCAAGCTGCTCCTAGATCGTCCTCCGGAGTTCCTACCTGAAGGGTAGGTACAAATGGCCACCTCAGCTCTCCACATCCGTCTGTCACCTCCGGGTACCGTCTCGTCATGAAGTCCACCTCCAGGTACCGTCTCGTCATGAAGTCCACCTCCAGGTACCGTCTCGTCGTGAAGTCCACCTTCGGGTACTGTCTCTTCATGAAGTCCACCTACGGGTACCATCCAGTTCTACAAGCCTCAACCACGATCAGTGATATCCGTCGTCTGCATCCAACACAACAAGGTGTGGGCATAGCCCGTGTAGGGGTGAGTATAACGATACTCGGTAGGGACCCCGAGACCCTCAAGGTCTCACTAAATCCAACAAGGATAAACCACAAATAAAGATCTCAACAGATAACCTTTACTTAGGTATATGCCCATACATATACCTAAGTTATCAAGTAACCCATCTCAATCATGAGGAAAACACAAAGGTCATTGACTCAGCTCAAACCAGGATTTTTATTCACGATGACGAAAAACATGGATGCTGGAGAACTCCTCCTCTATCGAGTGCAGTAGTCCTGTCACGACTCTGAGGTGTCACTCACTAACCTTAGACTGCTGAGGTACTCCTCCTGTCGAGTACCGAGGGTCTTCCACCTCACAAAGTAGTGTCCCTCCGCCATGGGTCTGCCACCTCACATAGTAGTGCTCCCCCTCATAGCCTACAGAGGTACTCCTCCTGTCGAGTATTGCGGGTCTACCACCTCACAAAGTAGTGCTCCTCCGCCATGGGTCTGCCACCTCACATAGTAGTGCTCCCCCTCATAGCCTATAGAGGTACTCCTCCTGTCGAGTACCGCGGGTCTACCACCTCACAAAGTAGTGCTCCTCCACCATGGGTCTGCCACCTCACAGAGTAGTGCTCCCCACTGGGCTATGCAAGTCACTCCGAATCAAATCGGACTAGCAGTCATCAGGTCTCAGCCAGCTACAAGGTCACCGTACTCCGTATGCTCACCTCCGGGAGGATCCGCTCCACGAGCCACTGGTCGATACTACAAGTATCACAAAGTCCCACGAAGAAGTATCACAAAGGACCGCCTCGTCATAGGGGTCTTAACGCAACAGACAGTGCGTCAATCGGACGCTCGGTTCGTGAGTTATTAGCCTCTTTGTTTCGGGGCCCGGTTGGTTTCGTATACGAACCAACCCGGTCGTATCTCAACTATACCCCGAACTCCCATGGGGTATACTCAAAGGGACGGCTATGCTCCAAGAGTACCGGCGCCACTGAAAGTTCGTCAAACGGATGTTCGGTGCCAAAGATATGGCCCAAGAAGGTAATGGGCCAGTAATGAGCCCGGGTCCGATCCGACCCGGTCAGACCAACTCAGCCTAACCCAAACTGGGCCGACCTGGTCTGGGTCGACCTGGTCAGACTCGCTAGGTCTGACCCGGCCCATTGGGCGAGTCAGCCCGCTAAGTTTTGACCCGGTCCATTGGGCCCGGCCCAGCGGACCGCGAGGGCGGTTCGGCCCGATAGTCGCCACGTAGGCGGCTCGGTAACTCGACCCGGGAGACCGGGCTGGTTCGACCAGCGACATCGCGGGGGTGTCGCGGGCCGGTTCAGCAGGCCGGTGACCGGGACGCCAGCGGGCAGACTGCGCGGTGCGCGGGCGGGCCGGCTAGGCTTCGGCTGGTCGCGGGTGCACTGGGCAGGGCGCGGGTACGCCAGGCAAGGTGCCAAACGCCGGGCAGCGTGCGGGGGGGCGCGGGGTAGCGCGACAGGGTGCCCCGGGGGCGCCGGGGTGCGCCGGGCAAGTCACCGTGGGTGCGCCGGTAGGGCCCCGCGGGTGCGCCGATAGGGCGTCGCGGGTGCGCCGGCAGGGGCGCGGGGCACCGGGTGCGCGCCAGGGGGCCGCGGGGGTGGCATAGTTCACGGAGGTCACGGGTAGCGCGACCTTTGTTCGCCGCCTTCGTCGTCGTCGCCTCATTGCCATGTCGTCGTGGAGTCATTACAAAAAGAACAACGAAGGGGTCGGGCCATGTTGGTTTGGCCCGGACCCTCCGCGTTTAGGGTGGTAGCAATAGGTTCTCGCAAGTATGAAGCACAATAACCACCGTTTTTCATTTTGAGAGAAAGGAAGAACATGGGAAAGGTTCATACTTTAAATAAAAAAATAAAACCCCTACCTCGAAGAAGGCGTTTGTCGGTGTCGCGGTAGACGACGTCGCAGTAGACGGGCGTCGCGGTAGACGGGTGTCGTTCCGTCAACGTTGGAAAGGATGAAGCCGAGGGTGACGCCGGCGTTCTTCGTTCTTCGTTAGAGGAAGAGGAAAAATCTCCAAGTGTTGGGCGCCGTGCTTCGCTGCTAGCGTTCCGCCGCTTGAAGAAGTCGTCCAGAACTCTTCCCCCTATCCTCCTTTAAATAGGAGTGGTGGGTTTGTCGATTGGAATGCAAGTCATAAATGGGGAATTTATGACATAGGGCCCCACCCAATTAATCCGCTACGGTGGAACATTAAAAAAGGAGGAAGGTTCCTCACTAATTAAACACGTCGACATTTAATTAAAGAGATGGAGGGAAGGTTCCTCATAAACTTGAGGGGTTGACATGTATTAAAGAGGGAGAGTTACAAATTAATGGGGGGGTTTGCCAACTTTAAAAGAGGTTAGAGGAATTTGACAAGTAATGGGGACTCCACCACCATGAATTCACTATGTCATAGTACTTTTTATGAGCTCCTATACTACTCCTTGAAAATTCATTTTGGATAAGATTTTTACTTTTTAAAATAGTTATCAAAGTGTACTTCTGACATTACTTTCCATTTTCTACAAAACTAAAATCTAGTAGATTAATAATTTTATCTTGATTACCGATTAGCCATTAATGATTAATTAAATTATCAAATGTCTCATACAATTTTGAAAAACTCTCTCAACCCCTTGTACTAGAATCGGTATACTTCGTCGCTTGGGTATTCTATAGGAAAGGATTCTTGAGCCCCCCTCATAGTCTACAACCTTTCCTACGCCACTACTCGGAGAGTTCAATGTAGGCATTTGACTGGACACCGCATTAACTCATGGTTCTTGATCTGTTGAGTGAATTCCAAATATCTAAAATCATAAATATTATTTACTCAATGCTTTCCTATAATGTTTCGATAAGCTATATTTTTATACTTCTTTTCTGCCAACTTCAGTTAAGTTGACCTATCACTCTCATAAGAATATTGATGCGCCCGTAAGGGGCTCTGAGCGGCGAGTTATCCTCCCGTCGTCGCCTTCCTCTCCCCGTGGAGAGACGGCCTCGTTTTCCCTGTTTTCGCTCCTCTGCGGCTAGGCCAGGCTTGGGCTCCTCCTCTAGGCCCCGGGATTCTGCGACGCTGTCGGATCTGGACCCATGAGCTTAAGACCGGGTTGTGACGAGGTTGCTAGAAGTTCCGGCATACGCCACGAGCGAGTTGGTGGGTTCGTGGTCCTCGCGCTGCGGAGCCGGCCCTGAGTCGAGATTTCTCGGTTGTTTGGGGTTGCAGCTTCGATCTGGGGTGGATGTGTGTGATTTGGGGGGGTTTTGGGGTCTTCTCCAGCGGGGCTGAAGGTGGCGACGGGCTCTGATTCCTTTTAGGTTTTTTGTGTATTGCGTTTTTGTGGTTGGGTCTGGTGGTTTTTTGCCAAGGGTTTCTACCTCACTGTTAACAGTGACGAGAGTTTCTGCCTCGTTGTATTCGGTGAAGGGTTCCACTGGCGGTGATGTGCTGTTTCTCATCGCCGGCGCGGGTGAGTGCGTGATGATGGGCGTTGGTGAAGCTCACCAGCGTTCTGGTTTTGGGACGATTTTTGAATGGTGTAGATCCGGGGTTTTTCGACGACGCCGATGGATGGTGATGGTCGGGTTCTCTCACCAGCGACATGATATCCATCGTTTTCGACGACGTCGATGGAGGCAGATGGCCGGAATCTCTCGCCATCGACATGGATGGAGGCGGTTGGATTTTCGTCGACTCGCTTCTCGAGGTGGCGTGCGGCTCGAGGTGACGCAAATCGAGGTGGCGTGCGGCTCGAGGAGGCGCATGGTTCGATTAATGTTTGAATTTGAATTTGATTCACTGTTTTGTGTATCCCGCTTATGCTGGTTTGAAGCTGGAATGTTGTGAGGTTTCCGGTTTTCCTTAAACCGGGCTGCAAGGGAACCGGCTACCCTCAAACCGGCCATTAGAAAATCAAAAAAAAAATGATTTGCAGTCAGTCACTCTCATAAGAACTCCTTGGTAGTAGGAGGCACCCTCAACATTGGCTGATGAGCACCCAGTACACCTGGTTTTGTTCAAATTCAAATGATGGAAGATGTTTGAGACTTAATATTTCTGTGAAGGTTTTGTATTTTTTGACGAATGTAATCCATTTCGATTAATATGTTTATACAATGTTGTCACACTCTTAATTGAACATTAATAGAAAAACATTCATCATGTTTTTTATGCATTTTATATGTTTATTATATTATGTGTTCTTGCAGTAAGTAATGACATGCATAAAATAATAAATAGAGCATAAAGGAAATAAATTACTGGACTGGTCTTGATCATCTAATATTGTTTGATCCATTAAAACAAAATGGATCATCCATGACCTATGTGTATCATACCTGAGACTAAGATTGACTCCTGATGCAACTCATCTCTTTCATTTTCTCCACTTATCGTCTTGATTAGTAGCTCATCTTGGCGGGGTATGTGCCTTATAGCTTCATTATAAAATATACGAATATATACTCACACACAGGTGAGGGGGTCTCGGAAGCTCAACATACAATTGATAAATTGGAAGTGCATGCCCTAATACATATTAAATTAAAAAATGATGATGTGAAGACTGTATTAAATTAACTAATTATTATAAACATCACACGCAGTAAAAAATAATTAAATGAAATTAACCAGACATACATGGGTTTGAAAAATTGCTCAATACCATTCATTATGAAAAGTAAATGCATAATAAAACTAAAATGCAATCAATTAAATGTTGACAGACTAAATATAAATTAAATGAATTACACAATTCAAATAATTTGCCTTCTTTGGTCCGACCATTAATTTAATTTCTATTCCTCAATTAAATTAATGTCTTAGTTAAATTTAACACCAAAATTAAATTAATTATTCTAAATTATAAATTATTATTATTTTGAACCAATATATTAATATTCAATTAATTTAATCTTATACTAAAAATTAAATTAATTCTCTAAATTAATTTATGGTTGAACTAAAATATTTCTTGGGCCCCAAATTCTGCCCGGTCCTTAGTGGGTTAGGCTCAACCTATGCAGGCACATTCCGGGTAGAGAATAACCGGCCCAAGGACTTGGCAGGTGAGTCAAACCCTATGCACGAAAATTAGGTTGGGAAGACCCATTGTAGGGCGATTTCGGATCAATCCAAACCCATTTTGACCAGTTTCGGGTTGGTCTGGAGTAGAGGTTACCTCACGATTTTCGGAGGGCTGGTCAGTGGCTGGATCGTGACTAAGAAGGGGTTTCCAGAGCATATCTCACGGCAGAGGCTGTTTCTAGCTGTTGGGGTGGCATGGCGGATGGACGAGCTAGACGAGGTCTAATGTCAGGGTGCAGACGATGGTCAGTCAGTGACCTGGATCGTCCCAAAGAAGTGAGTATGGTGGTGGCGCGTGCTCAATGTGTGTGGTTTTATGGAGGTGGAGCTAGTTTGAAGAGGATCAATGTGGTAGGGGAGGAGGCGGTCAAACCAGTCGACGACGAGGGGTCAGACCGCGGCGGTTCTGTCGCTACGGGTGGTCACTAGTGAACTCGGGAGGAGGCACTCTTGGTTAGAACCGGCTTGCGGTGGGCTCAGTCTCAGCTGGAAGGAGCACCGGCCGGAGACCGTGGGCTGGGGTGGCGCTCGACGCTCGGTGGCCAAGTGGGCGGCACGACCACAACTCGTGGCTAAGATGGGAGGAGTAAGCCGGGCTTGCATTCCCCTGTGTCCCACTGACACCCAACACACCCCAATCCTTTTCAACTTTACAAGAGGTCTACTAAATAGCCTTTTAAATGTTATTATCCTTATGTCAATATATTCAATGCTTCCAAGGGAAGCTAGACTCCGCCCCTTTTTTATAATTAATTTTATTAACAATCCTTCCAGAGGAAGATTACAATTTTGTCGTCCGAAAAATTTATTCCAACTGAAGTCATAACTGGATCACCGAAAAATTACAACATGAATGGATATTTAATTAAACTATTCTTCAGTTTTTAACTGGAAATAACTATTTTTTTGATCCATACCAAAAACATCAGATGATCATAACTTGGCTATTTGGAATCAGATCGATGTGTGGTCAGTTCTGTCGGTATCGATTTGAAACTCTTTAGTTAATTTAATGAAGACTAATTTTTTATTGGCTCAAAAAATGAAAATGATGCATCTGATACCAATTGAAGGTACTGGGGAAAGCAGCGGAAGCCGGTGGGCTGTGTATTTCAATATTATCAATACCGGAGTGATGTGAATTCATTGTCTCCAGTGATCTGATCCACGGTAGAGGTCTGAGGATCTAGTTTGAATTAAATAAAAAAAAATTAAACAAGTACCTAATTTAATTGGAGGAACATTAACTTTCACTTTTCATTGATGATCTTTTCGTAAAGGACCTGAATTCAAACCCCTCAATATCATCCACACTTGCTTCATGAATCTGTGCGAACGTCTATCATTGAATACTGAGTGCTAGCGTGGATCCCTGACGAATCATTCGACGTCATGATGATCACCTCTATTATGCTCCTATGATCTGTGAAGACATCCTTGGATTGATTTCTTTAATAGGTTCTTTCTCTCTCAAATATATGAGAGGATGATATAGGAGCTCTCAATCCATTGGAAAGTGAATTCTCTTGCACATAGTAAGTGATCTCCTCGTCTAGTTATATAGTGGATGTGAAAAATAGCTGGTTAGGTTTCCTAAACCCCTCATATCTGGCGTCCTCTATATAAGTAATAAATAATTAGGACAAACTAACATTGTAATAAGTATTATTTATATTTTATCACATACTTGTAATATATATTAAATATAGTATGTGATAAACTCGAGTCATTAACTCGACTCATAATTCCCGTTAATAATAAACAAACCTTGAATTTTAAAATAATATTCATTCATTTAATATTATTCCAATTATTTACATAAACACTTATAAATACTTTTAATAAATAAATTTAACCAAAATATTATATACTCAGAAAATAATGAATTTATTTCTTTATCGATGATCGATAATACTTAGACAACACTCGGGCCCCATGGTGGGGCCCACCATGTCCTATATACCTATTCAGTAGAATATGTCAAAATATTGAATATTCTACTATGTACGACCCTCCAGACCCTTATCTAAATAGTAGTGAATCATATTCACAGACCAAGATCAGAATCTAGCAACCCATCATGGCCCGTAAAGAGATAAATTAGTAATCATAGAAATGATAACCAACATAAATACATGCACTACGTAATATAATCTCTTTGTCATTCGATATCTCATAATATCATATTCATACTTATGTCATCTTCCTTTCCTTGCTTTATTATTTTTTGATCTAAATGGACAAACTTATCTTCAACTACCATGACCATAAATTTATTGAAGGTACTACCATACTGATCAACTAGGCTCAAGATATCACTTTCTCAATTAGGAAGCAACAAATTCTATCTTGATCATTTAACCAATGACATACCATGAATGACACACCGAACAAAAATATAACTCCACAACATTAGTTTCATTGTTTTTACCTTGCATCAAAGTACACGATCAAATAGAACACATTTCTAATGATCTCAAGTCAGGATACCAATACACATGTTCGTAAATAAGAACAACATATGACACCCAAAACATATGGTGTTCCTATTGGTGAGTCTTTCCTCACGATCTCAACTACTAGAGATCCCCAATTGTGAACTTCATGAGAGCAAGTATCAGTACTTATGACCCTCAACACCTGATAGTTTGACATCAACTAGTCCAGTCTGTATGATGTATCTAGACTACGAGACATATATGTAATATTAATGTAATTATATCTCGACGTTCTCATTATAGCCTGAGATCTACTATAACCTTTTGATATGATAAATAATCTATAGACATTACCCTTAAATAGTGGATAGAGAAATGTCTACACTAAAATGGTAAGTGAACATCATGCACAACCCACTGTACACTTGGTAGGGTAATCAAAAGTACTGATAATGTTGGGTGTAGGGAACCCATTATTACAAAAAAGGACTCATGAGGTTGTATGATGGCTAGATGGACATGGATGAGCCTAGGCAGTGGTGGTTGGGTTGGGGTGGAAAAAATATTATTGAGGTAGGTGGACCCTATTACATGCTCTATGGTATTATGCTTCATTTTTATGTAATATGATATGTGATCTCACCACTTAGGGAGATTCACCTTTTGCTAATTTTTTTCACATAAAATAGAATGCCTAAACAAATGACCATGTTTTAATGGCCGTCATGGAACCTAGTGCACTGGATTAACTACCTCAACCACCAAGGTATGAGGAAATGACTATATTTGAATGAAATGGGATACATAGAACCTAAGTGGTGTTACTTAAATGTAGTATGAGAATGTATAGTATCTTTTGTAATATCCCATAGAAACATCTTTTTTTAGGAGGGTGGTAGATTTGGAATGATTGGTCTGAGTAGGTTGTAGTGGATAATGAGATACCTTAAAGGATTTAGGGCAGTTTAGATTATCATAGGGCGAGTGTTCCTCCTCCTATGGGATGTGAGTTCCTTGGTGGGTGAACCATAGATACACATTGAATGGGTTGGATGAAAGAGAGCCGACCTGGTGAAGACTTAGGTTTTGAGATGGGATTTAGGACATCTCTTGGGAGTGATGTCAGTGAGGCATGTATTATGAGGCTAGTGAGGCTATGGTGTGTTGCTGTTTATACTGAAATGAACTACTCCCTTCGAGCGATAGAATTTGTCCTAAGATATGAGAATATGAAAGAGGATCCCTAATAGGTTGTCCTATATATGATGTGATTTAGGGGACCCTGATGGGTTCCACAACGAGATATTGACCCTAGTTAAAGGGTGTATACGAGAATAGTATAGATGATTACAAGTGTCAATTTAGAACATGAATCAGTGATGTGATTTAGAGGAGGTTGTGGTGACTATGACATAATATATTGTGGTGAGGCACATTAACTACTGAGATGTATTATGAAACTTGAGATTACTCATACTCTTTCTTTGGGTCCATATAGTGGGTTTTATATTCTATTGATATGATGATGCTATAGTTTATGATACCTTGTATATCCTCCCTGCATTCAAATGATGTGTTGTTTGGTAGCGAGAGAGACACCCTTAAACATGGATGAGGAGATATCTGGTACGGAAACCACACCCCTAGACTCGAATGACACGATTTTCAATAGGGACAAGCACACCTAAGGACTCTGAAAAAGTGATATTCATCATGGGGAACAACATCCTTGGACTCAGGTGATGTGATTTATGACAAAGACAGACACACCCATAGACATAGAATAGGTTACATCTGGCAGGGAAAGACACACCATTAGACTAGGATAAAGTCATATCTGATAGGGGGATTCACACTCATGGACTTAGATTATGGATCCCTGGTAGGGGAGAAGTGTAATCCTTGCTCCATGTGATGGATTCCTGATAGGGTACACACTTTCTCTTAATGAAGTTATCCAGAAAGGGTACACCCTCACTCTAGATGATGGATTCATAAAAAGGTATTCCCTAACACCAGTTGCAGGTTTCATAGTAGGGTACACCATAGATCTAGGTGATAGATTCCTCATAGGGTATAAGAACACCCCCTGGATCTAGGTAGTGATATTGGCAAAAAATATTGTGTGATGTTCTCAGATACATCCTAATATGGTCTTAAGTAGGTTTGGGATGATGTTGAGTTTAATAGTAGAATTTGAGGATTGATAATGGTTATTTTCTACTCTTTAAAAGTGTATTTATTATTTATATAAGCATGTCACATGCACTTACACTTTATTTACTGGTTATGTTGGGGACCATATTAGTGGTCCCCTATTGATTTTTTCTAACACCATGATCGGGTGACCATGTCACTTGGGTACCTGATAATACTTCATTGATCATAGGATTAGTTTTTCCAGAGGCCCAATGTTGCATGATTGAGTGGGATAGCTTAGATAGGACAAGATATTGGGATTAGGTAAGGCTTAGGGATGTAAAAAATCCATATGTTGATTTATTTTATTCTTTATTTATGTTGTAAATATGATTGGCCTAATGTCCTTGAGTCTACATAGCTTCCTGCTACATTTCATTTTTTACAACATGTTATGTTTTATTATTTTTCAAACTATAATGGATGTTTTATTATTATGGATGATGTTTGGTTATTTTTGTTCTATTATTGTTATAGTGAACTTGCTTTTTCCTTGTAAGTCTTTGGAATATATTATGAATATTTTTGGGATCTGGGAATTGAAATGACATGAGATTCCAAATCCTTAATGATATTAAATAAATTAATATCCCCTGCACATAGTTTTTTAGAAATAATGGTATATCTCTTGAACAGAGTATTAGATTAGAAATAAGAAGCCATTTTTTATATCCAGAATATGGGGTTTACCCAAGTAAGTACTTAAGGTTGGTCAATATCAGACGTATCATGGAGGTTGGTCGTTGACAATGAATTATGAAAAATAAATAAATAATTTTATTTATTTTATTATACTCACTAAAAACCTAATTTCCTCCTTAAATATCGTATTATGTAAATTATAAATGGTTATCCCTAAAACACTAGTATAATTGCGAGGACATATGGGTGTCTTTCATTATCAGATTAATATTAGAGGATGAAAGGTGTCCAAATCAAGGTGGATCGAGAGGTAGTGAAAGTGGTGGTTCTTCTCCATCACAAGATGGCATGTTCTTTACTAACAAATGATACATAATTGAGTTAAGTCTCACCAATAATGGTTTACACATTTGATGAAAATATTAATCATGGATTTTCATATGATATTCATGATCTATGATTTATTTGATCTTCCACATGATCCATGTTACCTATTATATGGATAATTCAATAATTTATCCTTATTGCATATGTTATCACCCATGGAAATCCCTGGTTTGTGATCATTGTCCTAGAATTCTTAACCAATGATATATTCACTTTTTTATGTGATTTATCCCCCTCCATTCATTTTCTTCTTCACCATTGGCCTATGGGGTCATTGTTTGACATTTTTTGGGCAGGTTTAGGTGTGATTGAACCCTCAGATTCATGACAGATACACATATGATGAACAAGTTGAAGATTAAAAGATGGATCAACCTGGATTGTGGGTTGTTCATGATGCTTCATGGATCCGAGATCTACAAAATTGATGGGATTGAGCAACAGATGATGGGAGGCACATCATGCGGCATGAAAACTTCATACAGACTTCATACGGATCAACAATATCCACTTTCTAGCCACATGAGGCCAAGAATCGATGTCCAGAGGTGACCCACACTAATTTTAGGTGGTAAAATGAAGGATTTCATAGGTGGATTGGTAGATTATATGACCACAAGAAGAAATTTTTATTTCCGAATAAATCTCGACTACACATAGTGTACCCTGAGGAACACACACTGTATAGTCTAGATCCACCACAACAGCTAGGTTTTAGTTTAGTTAAGAATAACACACCATGTGGGTGGGCCCACATCCCATGTGAAACTACCCAAGGTTTCCAATATGTGTTCAATCTTGTACACACCTAGGACCCCAAGTGGTGATACAAGTCATGTACTCTGGGTGTACACTGGAATACCTAGAGGTATAAGGGAATGTTCTTGAAAAACCCCACTCAACCCTGAGTGGCCCTAAAGAATCATGTAAAACTAGTACACACCATATAGACACATAATTCCAATCAAGTTGTGTGAAGTTCGGTACACTGCCACATGTCCAGGCTGGGATACACCTCATGTCACCTTTAGGAAACACTGCATACCCCTATGTAGATCTTACACCTTGCATATCTCTCTTGTCCAGACTCATATTTTTTTACTGTTTATAGTCTATCATGAGTATTTTCCATGTTAAATGTCATAGTACCCTTCATAGTGGATTCATATATATGACATGGAACTCTTTGATTTTTATTCTTCTTCAAGTGATGATTTCTAATGATAGTGATCAAGATAAATCATTAGAGATAGACCAGGGTTTGAAATCCCCTATTGTACTAGGGCGAAGTACCCCCATAATCCTTTCACTGGTTTGAGTTGATCCCCCTATTGAAATAGTGAATGGGTATTATACCCACTGAGTGTCACCCCTATCACACTAAGGGAAGAGGTCCTCCCTATATAGAGTTATACCCCCCAATTCACTAGGGATTAAAACCTCTATTTATACCTACCTAGTGGAACACCTATCATGCTAGGGCTTAATGCCTCCAATATTTTGAGTGGAATCCCCCTATAATAATAAGGCATGGGTCCTCTACCTTTTTAGTGGAACCCCCTTATCGTACTAAGGTGAGGGTTCTCTATTAGGTATTATTCCCCCTGAGGCTATGGAGAAGTAGCAAGGTTCAATTCCTCTACTGGGATTTCTTAGAGAGACACATGAGATACTGGAAATCAGAGATGAACCCTTTATGTCTATAGAAATACTCATCATCCTTGGCTAGGCTATGGAGATAAATATCCCATTTCTCTCTCATATGGATATATTTTATGAGCATATATGTATATTTGTTGGGCTTCATATCCCAATTGTTATGTGTTGAGATTAATATTGATGTATCTCTCTATTGATCACCTTGTAGTTTTTGGTGTGTCTTAATGGGTATGTATATAATAACTCTTGCATGAGTTTTTTCCGTACACGTCATGTCCTGTTTATAAAACAGGTAGATTGGCGGTAAAATCGAAAGAGCTTAAGGATACCTTGGTGCATAGAATGGGTATAGTGGTTGGACTTGGAGATCAGGATTCAGTCTCTCTTATTTTTATTTATTCCAATTGAATGTCATTTTGGGAAATCATTTCTAGTTGGTTGTGTATTTATCCCCTTTTATTTTGGTTTATACTTTAATTATCTATTGTGTTTTCTAGAGGTTGTTACATTTATGGTTTTACTCTAGATGTTACTATCTTTTATTATTACACTTTACATTTCATCATGATGGTTAGGTGCTTGCATACATGTAAATTAGGGAAATACCTCCCATTTTTTTGGTATGACTTCTTGACTCTTTTCACCATCACCAAGACCATTAAAGGTATCCTTGGGGTTGTGACAGCTAGAAATTTTGATGGATAGGTGGGCCCTGGAGGGTTTGGTCATCACAGAGTAGTATCAGAGTAGTTCATTCCTTGAGATGATGTTTGGAGTTTTCCACTTAAGAGGAATTGGTTGGTACTTTTGGAAACAGTTTCTGAGTGTATCAGGTGTGGATTTCAGGATAGAAAACCCAGTGTTAGTGTGAATGATGATGTATCCATTCACCTGGACTCTAAAAACATCCTTATTGACTCTGAATAATGATATATTAGTTTTAGTTATAAATTATACATGCATCATATAGTATTGAGTCCTTTGACTATCCATCTATAGTCAGATAAATATATATATATGCTCATCTGACCACAGAATGTATTGATTATTATCAGGATACCTCTACAATGACCGCTAGCCAGGTTACCGATTCAGGATCATGATGATGATCTTATGATTGCTGAGCATTTAGTTCAAGGTCTATATCATGAGGTATTTCCTCCATGCGGGTAGAGAGAAAAACACATACCTTTCATGCATTAGATATTACCACATGGGTAGTCTAATGATGAATTCTGGCTTAGCACACTCTTTGATTTCCACCGCCAAAGGTCACTAAGGTTCTTATTGTGAGCCAGATCCCTAGGTAATAGAGGATTGAATTGAGTTGATGATCTGGGCGTTTAGGCTCATATGGAATTCAACTGATCAGTTGGCTATGCTGGTAAATATTCTTTTCCATTGACCAGTAGGTTGTTGGTAGATTCTACTCTCTTTGACCCATCATGAGGTGACAGTCTCATGGTTCGAATTCCAATAGTTGTTTTGTGAGGAGTATTACCACTTGAGTTTTTACTCAGTTCAAATCTAGTAGATTCTTAAGATTCATCAGCATAGTATGATATTTACTATGTATTACTTATGGTTCACTGACCTTTCATGATACTCCCTATATATGGTTTGGTATGGTTACTTCTAGGCATGGATGTTTGGGCATGGTATTTTTAGTGACATACATGCCATTGTAGTCCACTTATGCATTTCCACCTACAATGGAGTGTTGGAGCAGACTTTGATGATGGAGAGATTCCTATTAGAGGGATTTTATTTTTATAAGGATGAAAGTGGGACTCAAGGGGCCAAGTATTTTGCATCATCCATCAGGCTCAAGTCGGTAGGATCTTGGAATAGGATACCTCTTCATGGCTGGACTCAATCACATAGACATGTGGAGCAGGGTTTGCACAAAGGTTCTGATCATACAAGAGAGGGGAGATGATATGATTTTGATTGGTGAGGTCACATGGCTCATGATTTCCTAACTCATTGAGTTGAGGAAGGAAGTAATACAATAGATGAACCCCCATGAAAGATGCAACATCATGATCAGGGATCTCCCAGGTGCGTACAAGGTGGACCTGAGTGAGGATGTGATTCTAGAGGATCAGGTGTATCTCTAGATGGAGGATCTATTGGTGTGGGATTAAACTATTATCTACTCCCACCACCACCACTATTTGTACCATGCTTGGATAAGGTATCTAAAATTTGGTTCTATGGATAATTTCTAGATATGATTGGTTATGATAAATCTTCACATTAGATAATGAGATGTATAATATATTTTTATTATACTCTTTCTATTATTTTGATAGATATAGTTGCGAGTCATTCCTTTACTCCTTACACTTGATGTAAGGTCTAGAGATACCAGTTGAGACCTTAGCCCACCATTATTCTTCTAGAGATTTTGACTAGGTGTGATTCTTCAATATCACTTATATTCCAGTAGTACAAGTCGGTGCTTCATGGTATGGGCCCATATTAACTATCATCATAGGTGATTTATATTCCTTCAGATATTTGGAATGATATTATTATGATTGAGAGATATCTCATGGTTGAGAGAGTGGGTCATGCGAGCGGTACATTGCAACCCATAAACCATCAGTTGGTGAGTTTATCCCTTGGAATAGTAAGATATTCAGGAATCTGAATTCCATTTTTAGTTGAGGGTTACTAGGATTTCTTCCTCATGGATGTTCCAGGACTACCAACAAGGTGGGATATATATTTATTCATTGAATTTCACCTCAGGGTCACACTGATATCTTTTGAGGCATATTAAATGTCCAGAACTAAGATCCATAAGTTGATGGTGAAGTTGTAAAAACCTTCAAGAGAGGGGTTTTATCAGACCTAGTGTATCCCCCTAGGTATCTCTAGTTTTATTTGTGAAAAATTAAGAAGGGAGATTATGGATTTGTGTTTATTATTGTCTCCTGAAATGGGCAAGGATAAAGAACAAGCACCCATTACTGAAAATTGACAAACACTTTGATCATTTTAAAGGTGTGAGTTGGTTCTCAAAGATCAATATGAGGTACGACTACCACCAGTTAAGGGTTTATGAGGTAGATAATCCAAAAATAACTTATGGATTTCTCTATAGATACTACGATTTCATGGAGACTCCTTTCGGTGTGAAAAATTATTGCACATTATTTATGGATCTTACAAACTAGATCTTCAATCTATAATTGGAAAAATTTATCAATGTCTTCATTGATGTCATACTAATTTACTCTACATAAATGTAGGAGCATTCAGATTATTTGGGGATGGTCCTATAATTACTCCAATAGCACTATCTTAATGATAAGATTTCAAAGTGCCAGTTCTAGATCTGTCCAGTTCACCTTTAGGGGAATTTCATTTCTAATAATTATTTAAATGTGGGCCTGATGAATATTGATGTGGTGATTTTTTGGGAGATACCCAAGAGCGTGTCATAGGTATAGAGTTTTCTTTTCTTCACAAGGTATGAAAAAAGGTTCATGGTTAAAATATATAGGGTGAAAACCCCTTTGATCACCCTAATGTGAATAAGGAATATGTTTATCCAGACTGAGCATTTTTAGGGATCCTTTGAGAAGTTGAGGCTAATAATTACTAGTGATCCTGTAATGAGACTACCAGATGAGGGTGTAGAGTATGTAGCGTTTTTCCATGCCTATGGACCTAGGCTCAGTTTCATTTTAATGTAGGGGATATATTGATAGTATATGGTTCAAGGAAGTTGATACCCCATTATCATAACTATGTGACTCACAAGAAAGAGTTGGAAGAGGTGGTATTCAATTTGAATATGTAGAGGGGATATTTTCAAAGTGATCTCTTTTTTATTTACTTAGACCATTAGAGTATTAGGTATATCATAACATAGAGGGACATTAACTTAATACGAGGAACTATTTGGAGTTCTTGTAAGAATGTGGCTTTAGTATAAACTATACTCTTGGGAAGGGAAATGTCATTGAAGTTTCCCATTAGCATGAAGTCCTATTCATTCTTGGTGTAGGAGGTGTAATAGTAGTTATCTTAGTTGCATCTTACCCTGATTGAGAAGAGGGGTGAAGTTTATATTTAGTTGATGGTGGTGAATCCTCTAGTTCATCAATGTGTGATGGAGGCTCAGTTGGGATGTATCTAAATTTAGGATCAATGAAACCATGTAACCACATGAGATTCACCCGATTTATTCTCTAAAGGAGGAGAGAATGTTTTCCTTATCGAGGGACGTACAGTGGTTTCAATTTTCAGAGAAGGTAATGAAATAGTTTTAGGCATCCACTTTATCTATAAATCTTGGAGGTGAAATTATGTAAAAGTACGTTAATAGTTAGTTTTGGTGGTATGGCATGAGGTGGAGTTTTTTCGAGTTTATCTCTCATTATATCACATGTCAACAGGTGAAAATTGAGCATCAAGTTATGATATGTTTGAAAAATACTCTTCAGAAACTAGAGTGGAAATGGGATGGATTATCCATGGAATCTATTATGGGGATTTTTGGATAGAGAGAGGCCATGATTTCATTTGGGTAATTCATGACTAACTTACCAAGTCAGAACACATCCTTTACATAAGGGAGTATATTTTGGTGGAGTGTTTGGGATAGTTGTATGTGTGGGAGGACATATGACTTCATGGGGTAAATGATTGTATCCAACTATGTTTCATGGTTCACATCAAGGTTTTGGAGTGTCCTATAGGATGAATTTAGGACCTAGTTGATGATGAGTATGTAAATTCACCCCCGGATGGATGGCCAGACTAAGTTCACTATCCAGGTGTTGAAGGATATATATAGGGAATGTGTTTTGGACTTTTTATAAAGTAGGTAGGATCAATTTACATTGTTTTTTTCTTCTAATAATAGCTATCCCTATAATATCAGCATGGATCCTTTCAATTCCCTATACAAGAGACCCTTAAGGTCACCCTTGTACTGGACCAAGCTTAATGAGACTTCTCTTATTGGTCTATAGATGTTGCAGGTGATGGTGGAGAAGGCTCAGGTAATCCAAGATCATATGAGGATAACCCAGAGCCGATATAAATATTTCATAAATTGACATCTAATGACTTTGGAGTTTGACTAGGGAGACTATGTTTTATTGTGAGTCTCCCCACAATGATGATTGTGGAGGATTGGTCAGGGAAGAAAGCTATCCTCATGGTTCATCAGGCAGTTCGAGATCCTACAGAGGGTTGGTGATGTTTCTTACCACCTAGCCCACCACCGTAGTTGGATTGGGGGAATGAAGTCTTCTATATGTCACAACGGAGGAGATACATGCTCGATTATATGAAAATTATTGTATGGGGAGACATGGATATAAATGATGGATCCACCTTCATGGAAAACCCGATGCCTCTCAAATATTGGTAGGAGAGGATCCTTTTAGGAATAACCATTCCCTAGGTTTGTGTGCTTTGGTAGCACAAGAGCATGCAAGAGAGATCCTAGGAGATAGAGATCTAGCTATGTGATCATTATCCCCACCTTCTTGTTTATCTTGTGCTTTTCATGTTGAAATTAATTGAAGGAGGGGATAAATTGTTGACCATATTTTTTCCTTACAAGATTTTGGAATATATTAAAGAATATTTTTGTATCTAAGAGTTGAGATGGAGTGATATTTCAAGGTCCAATGAGATTGGAATTTATATTTTAAAAATAATAAATATATTTATATCATTAAAACACAGTTTTTAAAAAATAATTATATATCTTATGAATAGATTATTGGATCAGAAATACAAGACCATGGTGGAATCTAGAATGAGGGGTTTACCCATGACATGACCCAAAGTTTTTCAGCACCAGATGTTTCATGGATGATGGTTTTCAGTAGCGTATTAAGTAAAATAAATAAATAATTTTATTTATTTTATTATAAGAACCAAAAAAATAACATCCTATTAAAATTTAATATTATGGAAATTATCTGGGGTTAGCTACATAAACATGGGATAATTAGGAGGATATCTAAGAGTTCTATGTTAGCAGATTGAGATCAGAGGACAACAACATTTGGATCAAGGTGGATTGAGAGGAGGGGGGTCTTATCCATCATTGGGGAATGTTTTATTCACCATAAAATGATACATAATCATGTTAGGACTCATAAATTGTGGTTTCCGCCCATAATTAAAATACTTATCATGTATTTTCATCTCATATTCTTGATATGCAATTTATTTGATATTTATCATAAGTCATATTGGTTATTATATTGATAAATCAACAATTTCTCATTATTTCACATGTTATAAGCCTAAGAAATCCCTAATTTATGATTTTTTCCAAGAATTATTGGCCAATGATATATTTAATTTGTATACGTGATTTATCCCCCTTATATTCTTTGTGTTCTTCACCATTGGTGTACAAGATCATGGTTTGACATTGCATTGGCAGTTTCAAGCATTATCAAACCCCCAAATTCATGGTTAATGTGTGTACTCCAAAAATATTTGTGAATATAGGATGTATTGCGAAAAATCATGGGTTAGAGGTGATGCTTCATGGATCCAGGATCCAGAGTGACAACAAGATTGATCAGAAGACAATGGGAGACATGTTAGGTGGCGTGTGGAATTCCTATGGATGAATGAGATCTGGATTCTAGCCACTAGAGGCCAAGAATAAATCTCTAGAGGATAACCCACCAATTTTATGCGGTTAACTTGTGGATTTCATGGTGGTATTGGTGAATTATAAGACCATGTGAAGAAACACTAGTTTCTGAAGAAAATCTGACTACACACCTTGTATTATGAGAAATAGACACCGTGTAGTTTTGGGTCCCTTATGTTGGCCGGTTTTATCCATGTTAATGATCACACATAATTTACTTTTTCAATACATGGGAACACATAGAGGTACATGGTTAGGGTTCAAACGGACAAGACCATGCCCTAAGTGGCCTAGAAATGCTATGTATAATTGGTACAGACTATGTAGACCCCATATCTAGTCAATAAATGCACATGACGATACATGAAAAGGTTTTTAGGTGAGGTTACACAACATGTGACCCATGGGACATGTCATGAACCCCTATTTATATCTTCCACCTTGTGTACCTCCATCATTTGTATTCAAATTTTTTCCCACAAGTGGCTTATCTTGAGAATTTTTCTACATATAATGTGATGGTAGAATTAAAATATCCTTCCAATATATGATGTTTAATTTTACAAGTGTCACTCTACTTTAGGAGATAAATGGTGATGATTGTGACCTAGAAGGATCATCAGAGTGAGTCTAGGGTTGGAAACCCCTCGATCACACTAGGGATTGGGTCCCCAATACTCTTTGCACTAGTTTGAGTGGCACCCCTATGGAACCCAGGTTCATTTCTTATACTAATTAAGATGACCCCCCCAAATATTAGGATTTGAGTCCATGTATATATTGGATCCACCTAATTCAGTAGTTCTTGAGTCCTCTATTGTACCTACTGAGTGGAACCCCCTATCATACTAGGGCACAAGTCCTCTTTGATTTTGATTATATTCCCTCTATCTCACTAGGGAGTAGGTTCTATACCCATTGAGTGGAAATCTATTATAATACTAAAGTGTTGGTCCTATATTATAGATTTTTTTCCCTTGGGATGTGGATTAGTACCAGGGTTTGGGTCACACACATGGATTTCTTAGATATATAGGTGAGATACTTGATATTTGAGATGAATACTTTGGAGCTGTAGGAACAATAATCATCTTGTACTAGGATATAGATATGGAGATCCACTTTAAATTTGTTATGAGTTTCTTTTATGAGCATATATGTATATTTGTTGGGGTTTGTATCCCTCTTGTTATGGGTTGAGATGAAATTCTTTGTATCTCTAAGTTGCTTCCATTATGGTTTTTTGGGAATCCTAATTGGTATGTATATAATCTCACATACATGATATTTTCCAACATTTTTCATGTATTGTGAAAATTATAGGTAGATACAAGGAGAAATCAGTGTAAATTAGGGATAAAAAGGTTCATAAACTACGTATAGTGGTTAAACATGGATATCAAGAGCCGAGCTCTCAATGTTTTATTTTTTCCATTTTATTATTAGGTTGGAACTCAATTTCTAGTTGTGTATGACTTTTTCCCCTTTAATTTTGGTTTATACTATAATAATATGTTTTATTCCATATATGTTATTACATTAATAGTTTTACAATAGATGCTACTCTATTTTATTATTCTTCTACACATTTCATGGTGATGGTTGGGTGCATGGGTATATGTACATTAGATAATAGACACCCATTTTTTGTTATAACTTCTCTATGATTGTCGTCGGGCCCTAGATTATTATATTTGGGATTGGGGTTTTGATGTCTCAGTCTTATGCCAGCCAGGTAGGGCCCAGTGGTATGGTTCATTACAATTATGCACTCTAATATGGGGTTATAGTCTTCCCACAGTACCACTATCATCCCATGCTCCTAGATTGTAACCTCTAGAATATGAATATGGGTGACTTAGCTCCCAATTGTTATATAGTATGTTTACTATAAAGTTAATTGGATTAGGTAATTACAAAGTGGTTTTAGATATTTCACATGATTGATATCACAAAATTTATCAGAGTTTTGTTTTCTCTTATTATTTGGGGATATGGTAAATAAGAAACGTAGGAATGTGTCAGTGCTTATGATGGATATCATACAGGTCCAACATGAACACCAATTTTGATAACAAGTCTAGGTTACTAGGGTCATGGGATTTTTTTCTTATTTTCTTATTTTATGATTTTCTAATTTTCACCTAGAATGACAAGAATGGGTTTTAAGATTTAGGATTTTTTATTTATTGGATTTTTGGGTCTTTATATTTGGGAAGAGGCTATGTACATGCATCATGTTTGGTATGTTATATTAACTTGACATATTTGGGCTTTCTTTTGAATGTTACTATTTATGATAGAGATTTTAGTTGTTTAAAGTGTCAAAAATAACTTATATGGGGGTTTCCTATAAAACGTTTTTATGGAATTCTACTTAAATTTACCAAACTATATAATTACTTTTGATAACAGGTCATGTGGATCTATAAAGAGATGATCCATGATGAAAATAGCTATTTATCCCATCTATTAAGGTATATATAGTGATCATAGTATGTTAGTTTAGGTGTTAGATTCCTTAGTGATAAACCCCTTATGGGTGATTACGGTAATGATTCTAAGTGGAAATAGTTTTGTTTATTTAAAGTTTCAACAAAAACCTCTATAGTTTTTACCTAAAGATCTCCTTGGTGGTATTTTAATTAACCAAATTTTATGTATATGGTACACTCAATTGGGATCATGGTATGGTAATGGCATTATATATATGTTCCAATGGATGAGATTATGGTCTTCGAGGGGGTGATTTCCATATATAGAATCTTGATGAGGATTATATTGAGATTTGGATTCTTTATTGGTAGTTTCGTATGTATTTTCCAATTTATAATAGGTGGACATGAGTAGGTGGATGATTTTTCATGTGATTTCAGATATGCATGGGACCTTAGAGTGGATAGTTTGACATCAGATTTATTGTGTGACATTTGATATAAGAATATAGAGTTGTTTCCCATGATCCATGACCAATGTGATATACAATTATGATCCATGAGGGATTTCCCAAAGATCGAGATACATCTCAAGGTATTGGTGAGATGATAATTAAGGTTATGATGATATGATATTTATAAGGATAACCCTAGGGAGGGGTTAGCCCAAGTTTTTGAGTTCACTAGGAAGGAATAATGGTAGATGGTTTAGGTTTGAGATTGATTCATATTTTCTACTACCAAATAAAAGATATGTGCATGGTGATTCCATAGATATGGTGAACATGAAAGGAATTGGTAGGTGTATTTCCTTGATTTTAGTGCACACAAGGTGCTATCATATATTATATAGGCCTAGAGGTGTCTTATGCTATATAGAATGAAGCACATGGATTGTTTTTGATATCAAGGTCGTTTTTCAAGGGAAGTATTTTTTTTGGATGCCTTACATTGGCGATTTAAAGTGTTTCTCTCGATGTGTTTGTATATTATGATCATATGTGGTGGAATTTGGGATGAATAGAGTGTGAGTATATTCTACTATCTTCCGGAGCACTAAAGGTTATTCTAGTTAGATGATAATGACATGCCATGGAGAATTGTTAGTTGTTTAGGTGTGTGATTATAGATTTGATGATGTGAAACTCATGGTAGTGTGTGTCAGGGGATATGATTGGGTGATATAAGAGTATATTCCTGTTATGTTTGGATGTGATCATGGTGGCATGTGCTCATTACACATGATACTATTGAGTTGTTAATCAATGAGTGTAAATAACAAAGTATGGGGAACAATGTATTTTATGGAGTACCTATGAATAGGGTGACCCATGGTATTGATTATAATGAGGAGTTTCTCCTCTATGATATGATATGAAACCATGGATGGTGTGGTTTTATGAGTTTCTAGTATGGATAAGTATAGGTCAAGAGGAGTGATATTCACATGATGATGGAATCTATTAAGGTTTTACTCAAGGAGTTGTATAAGTAAATTTGTATGGTATAGAGTGCATCATAGGATGTTGGAGAGTAAAACCCTAATTATGAATCATTTTTTGAATATTTTCAGAAGATTCTATTCCTAATGATTTAGGAAAGGGGAACATTTCAATCCGTGAAACTGTAGAAGGGGGTTGGATTTCAGGTTGTGAAATATGGTTTAGGCTATGAAATGTGTCTCCACCCATTTTTTTTAATTTTTTAGTATTTCATATTTTTTTACCACCAACCATTTTAGGGGGGTTTTACCCTTTTCCTCTCCTTTGGTATGAAATGAACCAGGGAAGAGTTATCCCATCATTTTTATTAAAACTCCATAGATTTGGGTGGGGTTTCAATGTGATTCCATGGAGTTTTGAGATGGTATTTATTCTACCTTACTCTCTCTTATTCTTGTATTCCATCAAAATTTGGATGATTTTATTAGGTTTTTTATGATTCCACTAGATAATTGTGGAATAATTTTTATATTATTGGTATTTTTCATGAGATCGGTAGAGGATGTCCTGAGATGATGCATGCACATAACTTCATTAAATTCTAGTGAAAGTTAATTGTCATATTTTTTTATTGGGTATTTGGATAAATTAAATATAATTGGTAATTGGAAGTGCTGTATATGTTGGTTCTTTCGTGTTCCTTAGGTTTAAGTGTGTTTTATGAGTGGGTTGCACCCTGTTGTTCATGGTTTCAATGAGCGATTAATTTCCAATGAGATTTTAGACTTTATTCCAAATTAAATTTATTTGTTTAATTATCTATAAATTGTTAACATGTGTTGAATAATTAATTATAATTAATTATTTGATGTTGTGATATGGGTTCGGACCTTGGGTGGTTAGATGGTGGAAGATGGACTTGGACACGCCTAAGTAGCGGTGGCCGAGCTGGGATATAATAGAAATAAACCCATTAACGAGTTATGTGTTCCCTTACACATGAACTATGATATTATGTTTTATTTTTATAGTATAAAGTATATGGTCTAGAAACCGAGGGATATTTACCTATTTCATAATATTATTTTTTAGTTTAAGATGAAATTCTGGAAAACTGAACAATGTGCCAAGGTCCATGATTAACCCCTATACATTGTCTTGATATCCTCAGGCATCGAGGGTTGATGACTTGATTATATTTTAATTCCTTTAGATAAATATACCTATATGGGATAATTTAAATGAACTATGATAATATAGAGGCCCAAGGGTAGGATCCCTCAAACACCGCCTTATAGAAGAGGGTGGTGGATTATGAGTGATTAGACCAAGTAATCTATAATAGACCATGAGGTACCTTGAATAATTTACGATGGTTGATATGGGTATGAGGTGTGTGTTCCTTCCCATATGGTATATGATAACCTACTTGGGTGTTCTCTAATTGACTTTTTATGGATTGGGTGCATGAGGAGCAACACAGTGTTGACTTGGTTATTGAGACGGGGCTCTATGAAATCTCCTTGGAGTGATGTTGCTAAGCCATGTAATATGAGGAAATTGAGTTTGTGTCATGGTGATGATGATTTTGAGGGATTTTATTCCTTTCGAGTGATGTGTATTGGCCTGAGAGAGGAGAATTTTATAGAGGAGACCCATTACAGTGTGTTAGCTTTGATGTGACATAGGGGACCTCGATGGGTACCCCAATGAGATGTTAAACCTATTGAGATGGTGTATACAAAAATGGTTGAGATGATTGAGGTTTCCACTTTAGATTCCTATTATACAATGTGTGAGGAAACCAATACATAACATATATAAATATTTCATTAATTTAGATGAATATTCAATATGTGACACAATTTTACTTTCCCTAGAACCATAAAGGTTTTGTTTCTTAACAGACTATATACAAAAACAACTTATTTCATGAAATACCTTCAATATCTCACATAAAGTTATTCTATTATAGAAACCTTCTTAGATATACCCTAATTAGATCATTTATTCATTAACTGGTGGAAATTTAAATATAAAAAGGGTGAGATCATATGCTAATAAGGGTAAACATGAGAGTATTTAATCGATGATAATATGCAAGAATAAGATAAGAATAAGGGTATGAGGTCTTGATGTTAACTTACTAAGTTCATAACCAATCTGTCACTGATCATAAAACATGATTCATGACATAAATATTTGGTATTTCAAAATAAATGATTCATAAGAGTGATAAATCATTATAAATCAATCATGAAATGTGTTACATATCATAAGAATTAGAGCATGTGATATGAATTTTTAGGAATTATCATAATCACAGAAAATAATATCATTATTAAAGGATCAATTCCATGAATATCAATGTGGATTCAGTTTACTACTCATCCATCATTTATATAGTCAAGTTTTACTCCCAAGATTATCATAGTAGATAAAGTCCTTTCTTGAACTAGGTTCACTCCCCATTCTAGTACAAATTATATTATGAGATATCCATCTTAACCAAATGCATTGGAGGATTATATAATTTTTTCCCCACCCATCAAATAGTGAAAACCATTCATACATTTACCAAAACATCATGAATCATTCATCATATCATCATAGAATAACCCATGAAAAATAAAAAGGCCTCATAAATATCTTATCAGCACATAATCAAAATCCATAAACATATTATGATCATTCATTATCTCATCATAACATAATTAACCCATGAGAAAGAAAAGGTTTCATGTAGTCATCCAGATATAATTATATTCATTATTCATCTAGAAAATTTGATTTCATCATAAGATTATATCCCCATTAAATCATAACAATGCTTATAGGGTTTTGACATGGATGAAGAACATATCTTATAAAAACATTTAAAATGTGATTTGAAAATCAAGAGAAAAAATTAATTTTTTTGCTATATTTTAAAACCAAAATTCACAAAATATTGAGAAAAATATTTTCTTTGAAAATGACCTGTGGAAATTTTTAAATGAAGCTTCAAAGAAAAGAGTGGTCATGATAGTAAGAAAATATGTTCATGTGGTAAATGTTAAACAAATTTTTATTAACATTTTTTGAAACAAATTTAAATATATATCATTTTTAAAATCACTAGGAGGTACCTTTTAAACAATTTTTAAGAATGTAATATGTAGTTTAAAATTAATTTAAATAGTCATTGGATCATATTAAAAAAATTCATTGAAACCATTTTAAGGAATATATATATGAAGTATAATGATTCCTAACTAATAGGAGAAATATGGTCAGTTGAAAAATAACATTTTATCAATCATTTTATGAACCAAATAGAGGAAAATGTATGGAAAACAAGAAAATCCAATAAAAAACCATAGGATATGAAAATTGATTGTGTTTAAAGGTAAAGGATCATATAATATCCCCCATTTAAAATTTAACATACACAATCCGGAAACAAAAGGGATTGCATCATAAATCCCTTAAATCAAGCCACATATAAATCTATATGCATTCAAAACTTCTATTATTTGAGAAATATTGTAATGACCCATGTCATTATGTGTTAAGAAAAAATAGGATAATTTTTTATTTTTTTTCTCTAGGTTGGTTTTCGAGGTAAAAATAGTAATTTATCCTATGATATGATATCATATAATTTCTTTGACCACTTTTTTTGTCCCAGAATAGAGTATTTACCCTATGATGGGAGGTTTTTTTAGAAATATGATCCATTATAAGTTTCATTGATTTATTATTACTTAATATTAAATTAATTAAATAATAATTTATTTGTATGTGTCCATTCTGTGATATTTTTTGAATGGAGAATTGGATTAAGATTTTGACTCTATGGTTGAGTCTAGAATGGGGGGAGGGGTGTTACCTAGGTGTGGAACAACCTCATCATGGTTTTTAGTGTTGGGTTTGGGCCCCTTTTTTATTTTTTCAATTTATTTTTGGTCTTATTTTCTATTTTTTCCTTTTTTCTTTCTTTTCCTCCCATTGTATTGTTATGTATACGGGTCTCCCCTCCCACTTTCATGGGTTGTGCTCAGCTGAGAGAGTGGGTGATATTAAGAAGAAGTTTCTACAAGGGAGATAATCCAGAGGTAGATCAAAGTGTGGTGAAAATATGATATTGACGCTTTAATATGCTTCACCCTAAGGTAGGAACTATTTTCTTAAGTCATGAAAACTCATAGATTTGATCATTTTTATTTTTTAATCCTTATACTAATTTTTGGGGACTCTAGGGGGTTTATTTGTGGTTGTTTTTGTCTGGTCAGGGGTTTTGGGTGCTTCTCAAGGGTTTTCCATTCTGGAAACCTATCTACACGACATGCAACTTAGATAACACACACCGTGTATTCTAATTTTTGAGAGATCTAAGGAATAATGGACTATGTGACATATAGTCCTAATGGACATACCACGTAGGGTTTGATCAAGGTGTGGAGGTATTCATCCGTACATCCCATGTCATGGGGAACATGTTCATGTAGGACACAAAAATAGAGCCTGTGATAGATACATGACTTGTGACCATGTACTATGGTTGACCAAACCCCATGTTGGGTACATGTACAAGTACATGTTAGGGAACCCCATGTGGGTATACGATGTGTAAAACGAGTAAATTTCATGTACATTGAAAAGTAGATACCATGTAAAGACATGTTACATGACTAAGAAGGATGTTTTATGGTACATGTCGTGTATATGAGGTACACATTGTGTACTATTACCTCATTTGTGTGCATTACTTATTTTCTCACCCTAGATATGGAATGAGACTTATGAGTAGTAAATGTTTATCATTTTCTACATATATTGTGTTGGTGTTATCCATTTGATGTTTAGAGGTTGTTTGGATGGTGTTTTGGGTTGGGATAGACCTAGAGGGAGGATTTAATTAAGGTTTGGATTTCAAATCCTATAGCTATTTGGTATGTGTGATGTGAGAATTTAGTGATGGTTATTATCTCATTAGATGATTGGGCTTATGAATGAAAGGTCAGTTTTTTCAAGGGTCTTTTAGGGATCCTGAGAGGTAGGATTGAGTAGTATCTATGAGGAGATCATGGATGATCCTTAGATGTTAGTAATAGTTTCTTGAGCTTAAATAAGTTAATGTTTAGATCCTTTGTTTGATGATCATTTTTGTTGGATCATTTGGGATTGTTTTATTCCATGGTATGGTGGTTATGGAAGGGTTTCATTAAGATAATGTCGAGACTATTCAAATTAACTTTTTATGTTTCCCTCATTGGAAAATTCAATGATCAATGATTATGGGATGTTGTAATCATCTTTTGGATGTAATTATGGGATTGTTTTCGGTTGTGGAATATTTTTATCCAATTAGTATTAATTTGGGGTTACTATAATGGAATGTTATAGCTAGGGTTTTTGGATAAGGAAGATGAACCACTCATAGGGTGTCCTATGTGTGGATAGGTCATAAGGATCAATGAGAATGTCCTTGTGGGTGGTTTTATAATCAATGATTTTCTGATTTTCACTGATGGTCAATTCAGTATTACCTTTTAGGTGAGATATTTACTAATAATGAATAAGTTTGAAAAGGTTTAGGTGTCATAGGGAAACCCTTAGTAGGTCATATTTTTCTCTATGACCTCGATGACTGTGGGATCCAAATGTTTAGTTTGACACCTTTTGGGGGTCAATTAAAGATTACAGTGGTTGTTTAATGGATGGAGAGATCTATGGGACTGAAGAATCCCTATTATTTTTTGGATAAGAGTTGATTGACACTTATAGTTTGGTTGTTTGGATGTTTTTTTTAGGAGTGTATTGACCCCCACTTTAATGTCCTTTGTCCAAGATGTTTGAGCAGTTTCTATTCAGGTTTTGGAACCGAGAAGAGAATTTTTGTGATATCATGGGACTGGGTGTTGGCCCTGATTTTGATCAAGTTTTATCCACTTATTGTTGGTTAGTTGTTGTTAGACGAGCTTATAAATCTAAAGGAATATCTGTTTTCATGTATCCTAATAGTTTAGATTTTTCTTTAACTAGTTATTTGGTCCTATGGTCCTATATATTTGAGGATATGACCAAGGGTTTCTACTAATACCCTTGATCATGACATAGCCTAGTTAGTTCTTCAAGGATACTAGGACATGATGAGTTCTCTATGCATGGGGGAGGTTACTTTTTCTAGTTTTTGATCATTCTTTTAGTGCCCTAGATCCTAGTAAATGTGTTTTGTGGTCATGGATGATTATGTTTTCACCACGGGGTCTGACAATCATGATGGATTAAAATTATAAGTCTTTGAGAACATGTATAGATATGGTTTATGTGCCTAATTCTATGTGGTGAGGTGATCCATGAGAAAAAAATACTTTAGAATGGACTAGAGCAGGGGTAGATTTACCTTGGGTGTCAAGATAGACACTGGGGTTGGCTATTGTATTTTTTATTATTTTTATCCCACTATTTATTTAATTTATGTTATTAGTTGTTTAGTTCAACTAGGATGTAAATATCACTTGTTCATGCTCTTTTTATGATATTACATTATAGGTTCACCATTAGGGAAATCCTACTAAGATTTATTTCTCCTCCATATACATGCACCTCGATGTGCATCCAAACATCATATATTATTTCATGTGAACCAAAAGTTGTACAGTGGATTAGGTAGAGTCCCAGTGTTGTATGATCGAGTGTAACCACTCATGTGGATTCTATGGATCACACTAGAGCAACTTAAGAGTCATGGAGACCATTTATGTGGTACAATTAGGTGTTGGTGGGGAATCCCTGTACATCTATTTTTAGTTTATTTATTTTTTAAATGTGATTAGCCCAATGAGAAATCAGCTGTTTTAGTTAAATAGAATGATCATTAGTCTATATACTACATTCCATTTATTATATAATATTTTTTTATCATATTTTAGTTTTTCGCACTCTAATGCTTATCCTTGTGAACATGCTATCTTATTTCTACTTTTATTATACTTTTAGTTCAGGTAATGGTCTCCTCATTGTATGGATTTGGACCTCACCACTTGTTATCATTATTTGGCTAACAGGGAGGTGTGATTGATTCCTTATGTGAAGCTAGTTTTTTATGTGTCAAGATAACATGTGAATAATCACTAAAAATGGTGTCAAATCTTATTTTCCTTCTTATTTTTGGACTCAGTAGATATGTGGTTTAGAATGTGTCATAACTTGTGATGGGAATCATACTTATCTTTCATGATAACTTTTTCCAATAGAAAGTATAACTTTCTAGGGAATGGTATTAATTTTAATGGTTTCTATTTTTATGGTTGTATGAATTCACATAGTGTGATGAAATTTAGTTTTTATATTTTATGGTTTATTGTTGTTTTTGGATCTTAGCCCAATGAAAAGAGGCTAATGTTCATTCATCATTTTAGGTACATAGGATTCACTTGAGATATTACTACATATGGTGCTTTCACTGATGATGGATTTATATTTGTTTACAGTGTATACATAAACCTATATGGTGTGTCACATATTTCTCCTTGGTGGAATTCTACACAAATGAACTACATTTATATATTCTCTTCTAATAGGGGGTCATGGGGAAATTTTGGAGAGATGTTCTATGGTGGTGGAGATACATCCCCTTCAACAAGTGATTCAAGGATACCCCTTATGGGTTAGTGCAAGCATTGGATTCCCTATTGTGGCTACTCTTCATGTTGGGTTGATGAGGGAAATAATGTCTTAAATATATTTTAACCTGGTTAAGATATTATGACGTTGTTGTTTTATTGAAGTCCCATGTTCATTTTGATTATGAAAGAGAAATTATATCCTCATGAGTCAATTGGGTTTTTCAGTGGGGTCCATGTACTTGTTATCACCAGGGGCTTGGGTGGGATTTTTTGATATTCCTTGGCAGGGCTTCTGAGGTTTGTTATTACTAGGACTTGGTTAGGAATTAGGGTGCCTTGTGTTTGAGAAGTGGAGTGTTGGGAGTTATACAGGTTTTGTGGTATATTGAGAGGGTAGGGATGGTTAATTTTTATCCAAAATCATTTCTAGTTGATATTTGGGTGGGTTAGGGATATTATATTTATGTTATCAAGGTTTTAGATCACACTTGAGAATATATTTGTCATGTGGTGGATCATGGCATGGGGGTGACTCCTCATTTTTGAAGAGGAGCGTCGAGGGTACTCTAACTAATTGGAACTGAACTGCACGGGGAGTATGATTATTTGTTTTAAGTGTTTTATCAAAGGTTTTTTGGTTCATGGATCATGTGAGAATGAGTTCCTACAATGGTTCTTGGAGAATCACTCTGACTTCAGGAGAATAGTGGTGGGTGGAATGGCTTATTGAGATAAATCCTTTCATATGAGGGAATTTATTTTTGGGTTATGGTGATTCTAGTCCATTCATAGTTTGTCTAAATGAGTCATTCAAAGGTTTTTTCATTGTATTCAACTCTTGGGAGATCTTGAGTGGTGTAGCCAGGGTGGACCAATTTAGTACAATTATTGAGGAGTTGTGTAAGAAAATCATTTTGGTGAGGAGTTCCCCATACGACATTAGAGGTCATAATCCTCATTTTAAGTGGGGTTTTAAGAATAGAAATTGTATTTTATAGTGATCTAAGGATGATTGGTTATTTTATTCATGATATCATTCAGCTGTGAGATGTTTGGTTATGCCCAATCATTTTTTTTAATTATGGATAGTGTTTTAGTCATGGGGTTTATTATTTAGGCTATGGAGTAATGATAAGGATACTCATATGGTGGGGATAATCAAATATTTTATTGTTTAACTTCTCTTGTGTTGGGGGAGAGTTGTGGGTTATATAGAAATAACCATTGGATGGTCATGATAATGTCTCATTCACCAGATCTTGGAGTCAAAGCATGGTGTCTAGTTGGCCACCAAGGATTCTTAGTGGTGATAAGTGTTATTGTGGAGAGTTTATAACAACTTATGTTATTTCTAGTTGATAAAAATCATGAGTAATTTTATTTTTTTCTCTTTGATGGGTTTAAATGGGAATATGATAACATATCCTATGTGATAACATAAGATAAGTTTTGTAACCATTATATTGGTCTTGTAATAGGGTTTTAACCATAGGATAAGGGTTTGGTATAAATCCAATTTGTTTTAATTTTCATTGAATAATGAGTTTTTAATATTTAATTAATTAAATATTAATTTATTCATGCATGTTAATTTTTTCCTATATTTTTAATGGATCATTATATTGAGATTTTGCCTATGTGTTTGAGTCCATAATTAAAGGGTTATTAGGTCTGGTATAACCTCATCATTGGTGTTGGGGAAAAGTATGGACCCCTTTTCTTTTTATTTTTTATTCTTCATTTTCTTTTTTCCATTTATATTTTTTATTCCTACCCTTGGACTTATACGTATGTGAGTCTTCCCTTCCCCCCATGGGTTTTTCTCTACCAATATAGAGAGGTATGGATAGGGAGATGTCATTGAGGGACAGATCTAGAGGTAGATATTAGTGCGGTGACAGTGTGGTGTAGGTCCATGCTTGAAGCATTAGTGTATTTCTCCCCAAGGAAGGTAATATTTTATTTTTAAGCCACATCTCCCCAGATAATTGTTATTTTATATTTTTTTAATATGTATATTGATTTTTGGGGACCCCTGTGGGGTTCGATTTTATGTTATCATGGGCTAATTAGGGGATTAGAGGGATTCTTAAGGTATTTCCTTTTGGGAAACCTGTATACATGGTGTGTATTTTGGAGAACACATGTCATTTATTATTCCTTTCAGCTGAGGAATAACACCCTAAAATTTTATTGTATGTATCTTCTTAAATAAATTAAATTTATTTAATAGATTATAATGCACAAAACAGTAATTTTAAACAAATGGTGATATACTGTTAAATATTAACATGACCATTAGAATAGTAATGTGACCATTAAGAATAGTAAACTGGCCATTAGAATAATAAAATCACCTATGAATGTATACATAAAATTTTGGTATCCCATAAATGAAAATATGACATATTTATATCCTAGAATAAGTAAATAAATGTTTTAAAAATGATAAACTAAGTATTGGTATTTTGTGAAATGTGAATGTTTATTCACTATTTTATAATTAATATAATTACTTAAATGAATATTTATTTTCATAACATAGATTCATAAATTAATATTTTGTTGTCTTATAATTATAATATAATTTCATGTGACCTTAATTAAATTTACAAAGTTTAATAAAGTCAATAATAATTTTAAAATTGGTTTTTTTGGAATAAATGATTATTTTAATTAGAAATAAAATTTCTCATATTTATATAATTATGTTCATATAATGGAATCCAATTTTGAAATGTACACTTTGAAAAAATTTTAGGGTTAATTTTTTGGATTTTTCTCAAATATTTGAATTTTTGTGAATAGTGAAATACGATAATTTACAGTAACTACCTTTTAATGAAAAATAAAATAGTTTTTGTGCCACAAATGACGTAGGAAACCATTATTTCTGAACTCAAATTCACTATGAAGCTCTAAACATATCTCTATTGAAGGGTATGATGGTAGCCAGGTGATGCTGGATGTTGGGCCACTAAAAGTGATGTCAAATCAACCTTGCGGCACTGCTGATCAATTTAATAAAGGTTATCTTGACTACATAGGTAGACCAAATGATGGTCACGAAGGTGAAAAAGAATCACCCATATAGTCTGGTGGAATCACACGACCTAGTCCTTTGTGGGGGACTCCAAGATGGTGAAGTCGAGGGGTCACACTCAGTCAGAACAAAAATGATAATTCATCATCATCCAAAGTATCCCACATGATTACTTATTTGGAAGTGGTGCATGGATAATGTTTAGCCCAAGATTCATTCATCCCATAACAGGTGACTAGTGGCGGTATCTTAGTGGATTGGTGAGTCAGCAGACTGGCCAATAGAGGAGCCATTACATGAGCTGACTCTCCACTGCTTGTTGGATTATCTCTTGAAGATGGTGTCAACTACGTAATCATGTCCATGTAGGCTTGGGTGTGTACCAATGCCTCAGGTTCAGGGGAAGCGGCAGTCATTGGTGGGTATGTCTAATTCTCATCTTCTAAAAAATTATAGAAAAAATATCTTTGATCTTTGGTAGAGGTAGAGAAAGAAACTGGTGATGATAGAGATGACTACACCATGAGACCTTAGAAAAAGGCAGAAAAATATTTCTCCACCATTATATACCTATAAAGGGATTTAGGAATTATATGGAACTCACTATCCTAGATGATGAACTAATTTTCTGAGCTCCTTCCACAGACTCTAATACATATGATTAGGGTGAATTATCCATCATTAAATCACAATCTTCTTGGGAGTCTGAGAAATGAATGGGATTGACAATGACTTGGCACTTTAAATAATTTTTCATTCTATGGTGATAGTTCTCCCTTATTCCCAGAGATGGTTCTTCAGGTTAGGGAAGTGCCTCATTATGAGTAGAACCATCATTTTAATGGGTGAACATGTAGGGAGGACGTCCGCATTGATATTTCGGGATACAGGGAGGGCCATAGTATTGGTAGCTATGAAAGCAGAGAGTATGTCCTCTTAGAAAGCTGTTAGAGTAAGGAGGACCTCCACTCTTTCTAGTTAAATAGAAGGGTTGAACTCTACTTTGTTCGATGGGAAAATAGGAAGGACCTACAGATTGAAATTGATAATGGGGGGGGGGGGGCTCTTCTTTGGTGGGTTGAGGTGTGAGGAGGGCCTTTTCATTGATCAAATTAGAAATGGGGAGGACCTCTATGGATGGTGCAACATTTTCCAGGCCTTTCTCGCTCTCGGCGGACCCCCCTAGGGTTTCCAATGGATCTTCTCCTCTCCTCCTCCAGCTTTCCTCCCTTATGTTATCTTCTTCTTTTTCACTCTTTGGTGAGCTGTGAAACCCTCAATGGCCCTATACTACCTTGGACTCATGATTATTTGTGCCTATCTTAGTTAGCACTAGAGTGGAGGTTTCAAAGAGGCTTTGGGTTTTGTGTTCCAACGGTCGATGGGTTTTTAGGCTCTACCGGAGTCAGCTCTATTTTTCTTGGACCAATTTTGATCTTCTTCGACATTGTAGGTGTTCAGATTCCTTTGTCATTAAAATCCCTTCTCTAAACCTAGGTTCCCCTGCTCCTCTCCCTGTCAGATCTGGAAAGGGGGTAACGTCAATGTTTTGGGATGTGTAGCTCTGTGGCCTTTGGTGCTCCATGCGGGGGATGAGTTGATTTATTCTGGTGAAGAAAGTTTATGTATTTTCATATATCCTAGTGATTCTTCTTCAAATACATCTACTTAGGTTTGGGGTGATTTTATGTGAGTGCTTTCTGTTGAATGTTCGATCACTGGGAAAGTCGTTTTGGTATCTAGTCTTGGTGATTTTTGCTTATGTTGTGGTGTTGGATATTGGCATGAATGGAGATAATGAGGTTTAACAGATTTTGGTGTAGATGTTGGGTTCAACACCATGTTGTGATGTTGATTTTAAGATGTTTTTTGTGATGGAATCGATGGTGTTGGCTCTCCTTGACGTTGAAAGTTCTGAGTTTCTTTATGTTGTTCCTTGGAAAAGCCTGATCTTTTCACTGCTCTAGATCCATATTTCACCATTCTCTCTAAGTCGGAGCTACACGATAGCCTTCAAGGGTCTTTGGGATGTGAGTCTGAACAGGTGGTGTAGGGAGGTGGAAAGTGATGAAGAATCGACCATCGATGGCGTGGTTGTGTTCAAATCCGACAAGATGATAATGACGGTTGAAGATGATGCGACTGATGCGGTCGATGTGATGATGGCAGTGAGGGTATGTGATGCAAGGCAGTTTTTCAACCAAGGAGGTGATTATTTCTTATCTTTATCATTTGAAATTTGAAAATTGAATCTAGTAATTTGTTATCATTAAATGGTGATGTTCATCCTTCCATTTACTTTCATTGTAGTGAATTTGAATTTGACGCCTATGTTTCTAATATTGTAGTGTTTTATTTTGAATTTTTAACTTTCTAGAAATCTGTAAGGGGACCAATCATAATAAAGTGGCTTTTTAAAATACAAAAAATGGGATTTGGGGGGAGGACCTCTGTGTTGAGAAACATGAGTACAAGGAGGACCTATATACTGGTTGTTGGATGCGTGGGGAGGACCTCTGTTGTGGTGATTTACAGAGCATAAATGACCTCTTTTTGAGCTGATGGAATCATGGGGATGTCCTCCATGTTAACCATTGAAGGAGTGGGTAGGACCTCAAGTCTAGATGTTAGTTACATGGGGAGGACCTCATTGATGGCCAATAGAGATATCATAAAGAGAATTTTTTTACTGATCGTCGATGAAGTAGATAGGACCTCTACTTTGGTTGGTGATGGATTGAGGAGGGACTTCTCTTGATCAGGTAATAGTGCAAGGAGGACCTTCACAGTATTAGTCTATGGAATGGGGAGGATCTCTATACCAGAAACCATATGCATAGAGAGGATATCTGCACTGGATGTCTACGAAGTTGGGACCACCTCAACTTTTTATGATGATGGAAACATGGGGAGGGACTCCATGAAAATTATGGGAGTGGGGAGAAACTCCACATTGATTGGTGATTTTATGGGGAGGGCCCCTGTACTAAATATTCTCATCACAGACTGGCCTGTAATGGCTACTAATGCCACTTTTAGTTGATACAGTCACCCCAATATGCTTATAGGGTAGCTAGGGTCGCAATCCAAACTGAGTGTTAATAGATCCCTGCTCTTTAGTAGCAATGATTTTTTGAAATTCTCTGGTGGTGGTAGGATCCACAAGAGCTATGGAATATGATTCCCATTGACAGGAATCCTCTTGATCATGGGCCCGACATTGGCATCGTGTCATCCAGACTAGGCCCGTTAGAGTAGGGGAATAGTCCACTTGTTCCTCGTCATGAAGGACCGGTCACTATTATCATTGATGGGGCCTTGTGGGATACCTACTTGAAATATCCCAGGTAGTATTCACATCTGGGATGACTTGGGCATCCCCCACCTCCTTGGTATAGGGGAACAAGTTGTTTGATTCTCTTTGGGGGAGGATCCTGGAGCAGTTCATTGTCGGAGTGGGGAGAAATGGATCCCTATACATCCCTTGTGGGTGGCGGTGTCGATGAAGTGTAGTAGCCTCCAGGTCCTATAAATCCATATCCCTTGTGGTAATGAATCCCTCCTACTTGTATTAACATACTTGTGTGTCCATAACCATCCTTTGAATGATTTTCTTGGGTGATTTGGGGCATGGGAATCATGTATTAGTAGTTTTAACTGAATTTGTGGTGGAGGTGGAGTCATGAGGGATTTCATCATTGAAAATTCCCCCACCCCATGGTCTTTGGGTAGTAGGTAGTTGGTTTTCTGTAGCTTGGTTTCTGTAAAGAAGGAAGATTTAGCTTTCAGTATGGGTACAAGTAAATCAATGCCCAATTTTCCAACATCATCAAATTTTCCATTATTGAATACACACACACACACACACACACACACATATATCCATGCTGATGATGTCATAGACCGGAATCCCCAATATTTAACTGACCCAATTTTAGGTAAGTTTAATGATGGGGCAACTATTTTCTTAGTGGGCCCTGGTGCTAGAAAATTGCATATGGTCACATGCTTATCTCTTGATGTATAGAACACTAATAGTCCCCATGTTTAGGAGAATAGTTTCATTTTTGGTTCACCATTTGTATTTCTAATAATTTCACAAGGGTGTTCCCACCACATTCGTTTGATGAGACACTAGTGTCCCATTGTGTTTCTCCACATTATCGCTTTCCAATGTCTAACAACATTCATCACTTTCAAAAGTGATGTCTACTCATTGATCAAAATGGGATGATGGGATGTCATTCCCTCCTTCTATGGATTTATCCTTGGAACTCATCACCTAGTATGACTCTCCCTTATAGATTTAAGTTGTGTTCATGTAACTCATTCCTAGTGACATATCTTTATAGCCACTAATTAATTATGCTGCTTTTATCTAGACATTCCAAGGGGTCTTGATAGGGAATCAAACTTTGGTCAAGATATTAGTCACATTGGGAATCACTAGAATGTATGGATGCTAGGAACATTGGTCACCTATATCTTCTTTATAGGATGGAACCTCGTGGAGGAATCTTGGGTGTAGAAACCATGGAATCCTGTGGTGATCTTGAGTTATCTGATGCTAAAAGAATAGATTTTAATGATTTATTCTTAGGAATCCCATTTTCAACATGAGGTGGATGATACCATGGGTGAATATTTTCCAAGGCTTTAACCCCAGACATCTCATGCTTGGCATAAGGTAGCAGTATGAGAGAGGTTGTGAGTTTAAAATCATGTAGAGATGGAATGAGTCTAAGATTAATGCCCCATAAAGGCATACCAGGGAGGTACATCTCTAGGAAGGATCACTCAATAAGGTTTACCAGACAGATGGATCAGAACACCTAATGAGGCGGACCCAAGAGGTGTGTCCCATTAAGGGAAGATGTCGCACCATGAAGGTTTATCTAGACACTGCTTTTTGTGGATTAGGTATGTGCACCCCTAGAAGGTGGAAACCAAGATTTACTATTGGTTGGGATTGAACCTCAGGGAGGCATCTTATGTACCCTGTTTAGAAGACATGTATCAAAACCCACATTGTTAGATGGATGGTATGAGGATTACGCAAGGAATATTCCCTTTACAAGAGGGTTTATATTGGTTGTATTGAGTGGGGATTAAGCATGGGATCTACTTGGGTGTTTCTAGGAGTAGTGATGATGTGTATGGGGATTATGTATAGGAACGACCTTGCTGGGTGTCATGATCCCACTAGGATGTGGAGACCTGAGTAAAATTAGGGTGGATTATGGATGGATTGAATGGAGTGGATCGATTGGATTGATTTTTTGGTTTTTTGGGTTTTTACATTATATAGTCTTCCTACATATCCCAAGTGATTGGGAATCAAGGCCCACATAGTTTGAGATGGGGCGTTGGGGATTACACCTAAGGAGGACACCTACCGAAATGGAGCATGTAGTTGAGTCTTTTGCATTGAAGATGCCTGTTTGTTTGGGGATTATGCATGGAAACTTATGAGTTGGGAAGATATGATGTGGTTGTGGGTTATGCGTAGAAGAGGCTTAGTTTGATGAATAGATATCTAGGGCATAAATCTATGGAGAGGTCCCGATTGAGGTTTGGGATTGTGTAGATTTCATGATCTCCACTATCCTCTAATCCCATGTGAGTCATACTCGATGTCAGAAATAAGAGGTAGTAGTGAAACTGAAGATCTCACAACTTAATTTGTCCACTGGTGGATAAATGTTGAATCCCAATGTAAGAGAGAGAGATGGGGGCATTAAAGTACCCATATCCTTGCTTTTTTTGGTATCTAGGGGAGTTGAGGAGGGGCAAAGATGATACCTTATTCAAGAATGGTTAGGATATTACTCCAGGATGGATACCTAAGAGGATTTAATTACCTTTCTAAAGGATGTCATTCCATGTGAGGAGGATATTATTCCATGTGAGGAATATCTCATTCTATGTCACTCATACATGAGACATCCTGCGTCCTTTGAACAGAGTAAGGACACATTTTAATTTCATGTGGTGGGGATGATGATTCTTATTATTATTTTTCTATGCATCATGAATACGGGGGACTCACTCCTTAACCCTTTGTCTTATATAAATAACTCACTTTCACCCATAGCAAGGACATGGATTCGACAATATAAGGATATGATGTTATGTGGGAGTTTATAGTCACAAGGTCCATGTTAGTGTCCCTATGCCAAAAAGGAAGGGGGATTAGTGTACCTATGTTTAAAATTAAGTGGTAAATTATAATATAAGGCCACACATGATTGGTTTGGTCTAAATGAAATGTTGGAACATGTAACATAAGGAATAAAGGTGTAACTGAACAAATCCTGGATAGAGGTTGGAGTTTTTGGAACTCTACCTTCATGGAGTGGTGTTAGAAAAAGGGAGGTGACATGAAGAGGCCCATGAGATGGGATTAATGAAGCTTAGGTACCCAAATATAGGTGTTTCATTAAGCTCGATTTCCTTATGGTGGATATGGGATTTGTAAAGGAGAAGGCTTCAAGAAACATGGAAACCCCTCCTTAGGATGAAGTCCTAGTTCTGAAAAATAGTGCTTCACGATGGATGAATGCTCCACAAATCCTAAAGTACCCATAAGCAAGTCTACGAAGGGTGTATGCCTTCATTAAAGGAATACAAAAATTATATGTATGTATTTAAGAATGCATGAAAGGGTGTTTTGCGAATCTAGGATACCATGGATGATCCATTTTAGTTTGGTTCACGATGCTCAATGTGCTTTCTGAATCGAGAAAATTTTCAAAGTCCAAAGGTTAGAGTTCATTTAATTAAGTCGGAATGAGGAAGGTATTTATATTAAAAAGGGTCTCGTGAATATTAGATGTGGTTTTTGAAGGAAATGTGGGCTTCATGAATATTCACAGCTATATCGGACCTAAGGAATGCAGCTTCAACCCTTTAGTGTGGTCATAGGGCACCATCAGATTTACAGAGAATTCATTTAGGTCCTCATGCACTCGCAGAGGGGGAGTCATCTTCACAAAATGACTTCATGAAGCATACCTTTAAAGATGTTTATGAGGCCATTTTGGCTCATATTTCTCCAAATCGATAGCGGATTCTTTGACTAATCACATGGCATGTGTTTCGGCACCAACACTATGGTTGGTTCAATTATTTAATATAATCATTTTTAATGAGTTACTATTAATTTGTTTTTAAAATATCATAAATGTTGATTCGATTGTTAATAAATATTATGAATCATATCTTAAAGAGTTTTATTTTTTTTATCTTTTTTACATTGGTTGGTTCAATGATTTGTAATTAGTTATAACATTGTGTGTCTTGATTTCATAATTAAATGAACTAATATGTAATTAAAAAAATTAAACATATGTCCTAGAGATGAGATGTAGGTCGGAAGATAATGATGAGTAAGATCTATCTCAGTGGTATGAATGGGATCTATTGTAGTAGAGTGTCAGATGTGTTTTTAGAAATTTTATGAAATATAATTCTAATGACCATGTCAACTGTGCACAATTTCAAAACATTAAATACTATATAGTATTTTAATATATTTCATTTATTTTATGTTTCTGGTGGAAATCAATTCTTATTTCATTTCATTGTTTCAATACATAATAAATTTATTGGTTGTTTTTATGATTCATGGAATGAGATATAAAATGGGGAATCTATAACTTTGTCTACTACAGTATAATATTTCATGATGTTTTTAACCACAAATAATTATTCATTGTTAGTTTTAATCACTTATAGTTTATTAGATAAGGTTTTAACCACTACAAAATATGTCAATTCCAAAATATATTTCCATTGTTAGTAGTGGTTTTAATAAATTTTAATAAATATCCTATTACTTACCTGGAAGTGGATTTATAATTGTTTCTAATTTTTTAAAATTACACTAAATGAATGTCATAATTTTAGTTGTTAATTCACTCAACAATGGTTTTAAAAAATATTTCTAATAGATAGAAGCAAATTATAAATAGAGGTTTGGAAAAAATATTAAAAAATTGTTCTGACATAAAAAACACTATGAATTGAACAATAGTGTATAAATATGTTTTTGTTTAAATAAAACCACACAAAAGAACTAATATATTATTAGAACCACAAACTATCATTAAAAAAACCACCACTAAAGATGTTATTTCCTGTATTATAGGAATCACATTACACTACTCTATATAACATAATCTTATAAGGGTCACATGTTGTTAGGATTTACCACAACCTATCTACCCACTCTTAGTGTAAGTAAAGGGTACACATATGCTCCACATAATCATTGATAAAAAAAATTAACAAAAGAACCATTAACCATTGGTTCAATTAAGTAATGTGCCGATAATAACATATATAACAAAACTTTGTATAATATATAATTAGAACATTGAAAAACTAAACCTTTTTTCATAGCCTAGTGACCAATCATGATCAAGTGTACAATTTTCATATAAATCCTATATACAAAATATGATACCTAAACACACACCCTCTTACCACCTCTAGCCAAGAGTAAAATCATAAACTATACATCACACACTATATTGATAAAAAATAAAAAATCATAACATATGACAACTAAGAACAATAAACCCATGCCCTAATAACTTAAAATTCCCCATAAAATTATTAGATACGAACATGTATAAAGTCTATCTCATGTTCTAACCAGTATTAATCTCTAATTACCATGCTCCAAATAGTATGAAAAATAAAAAATAGTCTTTTATACCACATTGTATCATCCCCATCATGGTCTTCCCAAATATCTCTAAGCTATATTAGCCACATTATCTTATGAATGCCTCCCCAAATGTTTGAGGCTACTGAGTAGTAGTATAGGTCTATCAAAAATTTGGGTAGAAAATACCCTCTCTCAGATAACCATAAATAACAGTTGAAATAATGACAAACAATTATCCATAATCCGAAAACATAATATATACATTACATTGATAATCCAATATAATAAAATAAAAAATGATATGACATAATGTATACTCACTAAAATTCCATGAAATATATACATCAAGTTTAATGTAATGATATTGGTTGATTTTATAAAAAACACCATCCAAGATATATAAAAAATAAGATAAATCTATTAAAAATAGATATAAGACTCCACTAAATCCCATGTTATAATTATAAATTACATCAAAACTCGGTCATAAACTATATATCCCTTTGAATTATATATACACATGATCCTATAGTCTACATTTCTACCAAAGTGTATGTACTGGGAATGGGAAAATAATAATTACTAGGTCACCACCAATGATGACCTTAAATAACTAAAAAAATAAATGGCTACATGCATAGTATGATATGATAATAAAAAAAACATGTCATATCATGGGGTAATATATATCCAACCATGTTAATGACTGCAAATACTTTATATAATTATATAATAGGAGGAGTACTAATATTTTTTGATCACAAAATAGGATGAATGGGTTATTATATCTAACAATAACATAATGGAAAAAAGGTGTATCAACAAGTAGATGATTATGGGTTAATGGGTCATCACTACTCCTAACACCTGAATAGGTGAGTGGGTAATCACCATAATCATAATAATAAAGTTGAATGAGTTATCACTATATTTAATAACAAAAAAGGTGAACATGTTATCAAGAAAATAAACAAATATAAAAGTGAATGGGTTTTCAATATAATCAATAATAATGAAAGATAAAGGTTATCACCATGATCAAGAATCATTAAAGGTGAATGGGTTATGTCACACCCAACCATATTTTTACTTATTAATTATCTATTCATTGATATTTGATTTATTCCATGATTTTTTGGTTGATCTGGTGTAAAATTTTGGAGTTTCTGCACATGTACATAAGTGGTGCATGATTAGAAGAAACTATAAGGAACCATTGGATACGAGTATATAGTTTTAACAGAGGTGTTTTTTATGGTTTTTACAAGGTTTTACTAAAAAATCATCAAAACCATATGGGATCCCAGGTGATTCCAGGGGGTGGTTCATGTTTGGCACACAGTTTTGAAAACCATTCCACCGAACCATGAATCCTTCCTAGAGATTAAATATGTCGAAATTACAATTCTTTCCTTATGTGATTTTAACTACTAACCCTCCAATTATCTTCCCATTCTTGTACATTGTTTATGTCTCAACTCTCCCCCAGTCTTCCTCTCTTCGAATGGTTTTTTTGGTATTTCGTGGAAATTTAAGGTGAAAACCACAAGGTGATATCTCTATATCCCTCTCTTCTCTTCCCTTCCTCCTTATCTATTTTTATTAACCTAGAGATGTCTTGGAGTCTAATATATCCTTATATCTAGATTTTAATTTGTGATATTTATGGTTTTAATGTTTTTTGGGTTCTTTAAAAATTGTTCTTGTCTTTTAAGGATGAATTGGAACTTCCCATAGTGAGAGTGGCTTGGGTTTTTAGGTTTGAGGTATGTTGTACCATGTATTATACATTTTATGCAAGAATAATGACTTATTGTGTGTTTTAATTTATTATTTGGATATGAAATGATAGTATTATGTGTGTCTATAGATTAATTTTAAAATGGAAACCAAGAATTACTTGGTTTCCACTAAAGGAAATGGTTTTTATATTAAAATGTTTCCCCAAAATATATTTTATTTAAATATGAAAACTTAGTGCATGATAAAATGTAAAAATAAAATTTATAAAATATTTATGATATTTCATGTGGTTTTATGGTTTTCAAAGTCGATTTCCAAAAGATTGCATGAGGTTTTAAGGTATGTTTGATTCTTTAAAAAGGGGTTTCTAAATTTATTTATAACATATGTTTTTAAGACTTTGTTACAACTTTGAAAGAGGATTTATTGATGAAGAAACACTTAAAAAAATCCCCTAGCACAATTTTTTTATGGATGAGTGTGTCCCTGGTATAAGACACATTTTTTATAGTGATGCTTTTGTGAAAAAGAACATATTTCTAAGAGGGTTGCTTTGGGGTGAGGATTTCTTTCAACTTTGATTATTGTATCTAAAATTTTGCTTATCTACATATTGATGATTGTTATTATTGATTTTATCACACCCATTTAATATATCATGGGAACCTAGAGTAGCTAGTGGAACTTTTTAGAGAAAATGATACATTATCTTAGGATCACACTCTGGCTAGTGGCCTTTATTATGGATTATACCATTAATTGGGAGTTTTCAACTCGATTATGATAGGTATGGTATGATTGAGAATCAAAGAAGTTATATTTCATCATGCACACTAATACTATGGATCACGATTAATATTCTCTATACTTTCCCCCATCTCCTAGGTACTCCCATGATCATATGTACTTTTTTATATTGGTTTCATTACTTTTATTAATGAGATAAAAGACTAAATATTGTTTTACAATTTACATATATTTATTTTACTATTATAATATCTTCTATTTATTTCCATTTTACATTTTTATTTTAAATTAAACTAGTGGTTTAATGTTTAAGAGAATGATTCAAAACTCATTCACTGTCTTTTAAATAGAAACACATTTCTATAGAATTTTTTGAGAATTTTTCTTTACCTATTTATGTTTTCAAGGACTAACTAAATTTTAAAATTATAAAATCTATTGTTTTAAATGAAACATATTTTTAGGGAATATTGTAACGCCCCGAACCTAGTTACCCAGAGTCGGTGCATTATTACATAACATTGGCATGATCACAAGAAAGATCAAATCTCGAAAGACCGATTGGTTTAGTAGCCTTGGAAACACTAGATATATTCATAAGTTTTACATTACATCATAAAATGAAAAACTACTACAACAACATAATGTCTCCACAGTCCACTCTATTATCCCCTCATAATATCCCTGCAGGTCATTCATAACTTACTTCTTCACATCCTGGAAAAAATAAAACATAGAAAAGGGGTGAGCTCAAATGCCCAGTAAGGATAACAATATAGCGGGACATTCAAAATAAGCATAAACATTTAAGGCAATGCATTACTAAAACAAAATCCTTTTAAACTTGAACTTCAACATAGTATGGAAAAAGTAAAATGAAATAATTCCATTTACTTATTCACATGGATATTCTACTAATCGAATAATCACATGCAATATCAATAACCACTTTCATAACGTTGGAATGCATAATGCCAGACTATCATAACCACATATCCAAGGCCTCGTGCCAAGACTACAAATAAGATTTTTCCAAGGCCTTGTGCCAAGACACTAGTTTGTCTCATGATACCTACCGATGCATCGAGGAGCTATAGCGGGCTCCACCCGTCACATATTAAGTCCAATGCATTCCCATATGAAAAGGTTTAAACATAACATAAACATTCGTATTAAAACTAGCATACGAAATGTCAATAATTTCACCATAAACTATGAATGGTATAAAAATAGCACATCCATAGTCAAACATATCACAAAACCTTCAATACAATATAGAAGTTTTTTATCATAATAAATCAACTTCAAATAAGCGTAAAATCCATCAAAGGATGTTGACATAGATGAAATCAAAACTCTTTTTAGAGAAATATATCTTTCTATTTTTGAAATCATTTAAGAGCCATATAAAATAAAACGTTTTCTTTGAAAATATTCTTATAATCTTGTAAGGAAATCTTTGAAGATTTTATAATGGCAGAAAATAACCGCACCCGCCGTATAAGTTAAAAAAAACATTCTTACCTTAATTTTGTCGAAAAGGTTAAAAAGGACCTTGTTTTGAAAACGACGGAAATATTCCTCTTATAAAAAGTCAAACAAGGGTATAAATGACTTTAAACCATATTATTGTAAATAATAAAAATGTTTTGAAATACATTTTTAAGAAAACATGGATGTGGATGATAAAGAGATCCCAGTAGATTATTACATATAAACAACCTCGGATAATGAAGAGATTGTGAAATAACCCTTACCTTGTACTTTTCCTTGGTTGGGGTAGGTTAACCTCCTGTATAATGGTGAAATAATTGTTATTAAATTATACAAGAATCATATACATTAATATGATATCATATATGATCTTTTAATATTGATTTGATAATAATATCTTAGTATTATCGTTGTTTCGGGTGTTAACTTACTTGTTTTATTTTATATGTTTTGTTACGTAAGACATGTTTATAATGGATAGGTTGTATATTATTCATATCCAGAATGATATAAAGTCCTTAAACATCATTTTTAAATCATCAAATGATAATTATACTTGAATGGATACGATGGAGAATGAATCTTATCGCGTTCGTGGAGACGGTAGTCCGTACGTACGCACGAGCGACAATATCATTATTTTGATATTAAAATAATATATAAATGGTTGTTATATCATATATACAGAATCATTAACATGTTATATTTATTATTTACATGAGTTACATATCATTATTATTCCCATCCAAATAATAATATATTGAATAACAATTACACCACGACGTAGAGACGGTAAGCCGTACGTACACACGTATGGTGACATGTTATTCAAAGGGTGGATAGAATACTTAATATGGTTGTAACATATTTATAATAACATCACAGTATATATATGATACTGGAGTTATTATTTTAGAATGGTAACAACAAAGGAAGAAGAAGTGGAAGAAGAAATGAACTTGAAAAAGGGTGGTGAAATCATTACCTCTTCTTCAGGTTCTTCCTTTTGATTTGATCAAAAGGGATCCTTAGGTTGGCTTTATGATCAAACTAAGGCCTCTAGATTGTATTGAGGGAAGTTGGGAGAGTATTTGGGCAGAGTTTGGCCGAACCAAAAGGCTTTGAAGGTGTGAAGAAATGAGAAGGAGGAGTGCCCTTTTATAAGAGGGGTGAGGGGCACCTTTGAAAAAGCTAGAGATATTAGTTTATAATAAATTCATATCTAGTTTCCAATGGCTCCAAAGTTGATTATTCAAAGGTTAAGGTGGGTATGGGTCGAAAAAAACTCAACCAATAGAATTTAGACAGGTTTGGGTACTTATATTAAGCTTATCTTTAAGTATTAACTCTAAGTTAATTAGTTTCACTTTTATAATGTCTCTTTGTATTTTTATATAATATGGTTAATAAACATACTATATACATACAAGAGACCCCCAAGTGGTCCATTAATGATTAACCTATCATTATATAAGTATCTTGGACGAACCGTAGATTTTTAGGAATTTAATATCAATTACTAATATAATATTTGTTTTAAGAACTCTTTTATGTCAATTTTGACACTATTAAATAGTTGATTTTTGTGAAACTCATAACAGATTGATTACTTCAAAAAAAGTAAATTAAATCAATACCAATATATCATATTATCCTATAAAATTAGTTTAATTCATTAAAAGTTTCATATTATATTTATTTGGGTATTTATAATATCAATTATTTTAATTTTTTCACTATTATAGTAATTACTGCACCATCATTGTGTCATAAATAAATTAGATTATTTAATGTCTAAAAATTATAAATAAAATATCATTATGTAGGAAATATGTTTATCTTTTTAATGAATATTTATAATCTAAAATCAAACATATATAACTTTATGTAAAAATTGTTTTTCTAAAAGATATATGCTTGTGTCATTTTTGTATTCATTTTAACTTAATTAAAAAAAAGTGTCCCTATCACCTAAAAGTGGCACCATGGGGTCCCAAAATCGACCCAAAGATGCCTATGGTCGAACATGTATCAACCAATAAGGCTAGGACACGTTTTAGGGTAATTTAGTATTATTATAATATTATTTTTTAACCCTTATTTACCGGATTTACCCTTAACCATGGTAAATAAAATATTTACCGCAGTAATTATTCAAAATGTATAAAAATAAAAGTTACCTATTTACAAAATTTGGACATCCTGATTCCAAATATGGAATCCATTTTTCTAAATTCAAAACACAGAAGTGGCAGAAATTAATTTAAAATTAATTCCCGCTGTCAAAACAAAAAGTGTGTTTTTAAGAGATAATAACTATCAAAAGATTGACACTTGTTAATGTTCGGTTTAATTGTAAAATTATGTCCAATGACCAACATTATATCAAATGGTAAAAATATATTCTAAATATACTTTAAAACCACTCAAATTCATAATTTATCACTATTAATTATTTTGATTAAAAAAGTTGTTTTTAATTAAAATTTAGTAATTTTCACTATTCATCAAAATATTAAAGTTATCTGAAAAGTACCAAAATTTCATCTTAGTCTAAATTCGATATTCCGAATACAAAAATGAAGTCCATTTTGAAATATCAAATATATATAATTTCAAAAAGTAGGTATTACTATTCATAACAGCTAGTTTGATTGGTTATGGTGTGTTAGAACTCGGTGTTGCGTACAACACATGCTATCACATTATTCAAAGAGAAGCGTACCGTAGAAGCTTGAGGTGTTACATTCTCCCCTCCTTCAAATAATTTCATCCTCGAAATTTCTAGAATACTTATCACATGAAAAGACTCGGGTGGTTCTTCATCATAAGTTCCTCGGGTTCCCACGTTGCCTCTTCCATCTTATGGTTTCTCCACAAAACTTTTACCAGACGCGTCGTCCGGTTTCTCAGCACTTGTTCTCTCGTATCAAGAATCTTGACGGGCTCTTCGCAAAAAGGCAGATCGGGTTCCAGTTCTAATTCCTCATAGGTGAGTACATGCATTGGGTCAGGCATGTATTTCCTCAATAGAGATATGTGGAACACATCGTGAACTTTGAAGAGACTTGGCGGCATTGCCAATCGGTAAGCTACAGCCCCAATTAGTTCTAGAATTTCGAAAGGTCCGATGTACCTGGGACTCAATTTACCTTTCTTACCAAAACGTATGACTCCCTTCCATGGAGATACCTTCAAGAAAACATGATCACCGACTTGAAATTCCAAATCCTTCCTTCGATTATCAGCATAGCTCTTCTGCCTACTTTGAGATGCTTTGATGTGATTTTGGATTACCTTCACCTTTTCCATCATTTCCTCCACCAGTTCTGAGCCTACAAGTTGTATTTCACCAACATCATCCCAACAGGTTGGTGTACGACATCTCTTTCCATATAACGCTTCATATGGTTCCATCTTAATACTCGAATGGAAGCTATTGTTATAGGAAAATTCTACCAGAGGTAAATATTGATCCCACATACCCTGAAAGTCAAGTGAGAAAGATCTCAACATGTCTTCTAAGGTTTGAATAGTCCGTTCTGATTGTCCATCTGTCTGAGGGTGGTAAGCAGTGCTCAAATGAAGTTTAGTATCCAGTGATTTCTGAAGACTTTTCCAAAATCTTGAAGTAAAACGGGGATCACGATCAGAAACAATCGATAGGGGTACTCCATGAAGTCTCACAACTTCATTAATATATAGTCTTGCTAGACGTTCCAGGGGTAGATCTTCTCTTATAGCAAGAAAATGTGCTGACTTGGTAAGACGATCAATAATAACCCATATTGCATCGTTCCTTCTAGGAGTCTTTTGTAGCCCCATGACAAAGTCCATCGTAATATTGTCCCATTTCCACTCCGGTATGGGAAGAGGTTGCATGACTCCTCTAGGCTGTTACCTTCCAGATTTAACTTGCTGACAAACCATACATCTTGACACAAAATCAGCAATCTCCCTCTTCATGTTGTCCCACCAAAAATGTTCCTTCAAATCACTATACATTTTGGTGCTCCCAGGGTGTATAGAGAAATTGGAACTATGAGCATCATCCAGCAATTCCCTTTTTAGATCAGGTATATCGGGAACACAAAGTCTCTTCCAAAATTTCAAAATTCCATCTTCATACACAAAGTCTCTCAATCTCCCACCATTCACAGCTTTAATCTTCTTTTGTAATTCTTCATCATCGGTCTGAGAACTCTTAATCCTTTCTAGTAAAGATGGTTTGGCAACTATTTGAAAAAGAATTGATGTTTCACCTTCCCTGGTTATTCCCATGTCCATCTTCACTAGATCCATGAAAATTGGATCCCTTTCAATTCTCATATTGTTCAAAACTACATGGTCTTTTCTACTCAAAGCATTTTCCACCTTGTTTGCTTTCCCCGGGTGGTAGTGTATCGTACAATCATAATCCTTGAGTAATTCAAGCCATCTCATTTGCCTCATGTTGAGTTCTTTTTGTGAGAAGATATACTTCAAACTCTTGTGATCAGTATAAATCTCACATTTTTCACCATAGAGGTAGTGCCTCCATATCTTCAAAGCAAATATCACAGCTGCTAACTCGAGATCATGAGTATGATAGTTTTGTTCATGAATTTTCAACTGTCGTGATACATAGGCAATAACTCTATCATTCTGCATAAGGACACAACCAAGTCCTTTCTTTGATGCGTCACTATAAATAATGAACCCATCATTCCCTGATGGTAGAGTCAATATAGGAGAATTGACTAATCTTCTCTTCAGTTCTTCGAAACATTCTTCACACTCTTTTGTCCAAACAAATTTAACCCCTTTACATGTGAGCTTCTTTAATGGGTTAGCCAATCGGGCAAAATTCTGGACGAAACGTCGATAATAACCTGCCAAACCAATAAAACTACGTACCTCAGTTATACTCATAGGTGCTGGCCATTCTTGGATTGCCTTGGTCTTAGAAGGATCAACATATATTCCATCTTTAGAGACAATATGGCCAAGAAAAGAAATCTCATGAATCCAGAATTCACACTTGCTAAACTTTCCATATAATTCATGCCTCCTCAGAGTCTTCAAGATAACGCACAAGTGATTTTCATGATCTTCGTAGGTTTTGGAGTATACCAAGATATCATCAATAAATACCACCACAAATTCATCTAGATACTCCTTGAAAACTCTATTCATCAGATCCATGAATACAGAGGGTTCATTAGTCAATCCAAACGACATTATAGTAAACTCGTAATGCCCATACCTGGTTCGAAATGCTGTCTTCGGAATGTCTTCCTTCTTCACACACAACTGATGGTATCTAGATCGAAGGTCAATCTTTGAAAAGTATTGATCTCCATGCAGTTGGTCAAATAAATCATCAATACGAGGTAGGAGATACTTTTTATTTATCGTTATAGCATTGATCTCCCTGTAGTCGATACATAACCTCATAGATCCATCTTTCTTTTTAACAAAAAGAACAGGGGATCCCCATGGGGAAACACTAGGGCGAATAAATCCTTTATTACTCAATTCCTCTAGTTGTTTCTTTAGTTCAACTAATTCTACAGTGGCCATTCTATAAGGGGTCTTTGATATAGGCCTTGATCCAGGAATCAAATCAATGGAAAACTCAACTTCTCATTCTGGAGGATGTCCAGGTAAATCTTCTGGAAATACATCTACAAATTCTTTCACAATAGGTACATACTTTATTTGAACATTCCTTTCCTCACCCACAGTTATTTCATTCTCTTCCTCCCCAATAATTGAATTTAGTTGAGCTATTGAGGGTGGATCTAAATAAGAATTATGTGGTGAAGATTCTACTCTAAAGATAAGGTGTTCCTTATCATTATCATCAAGAATCATAACCTCTTTCTTCTTACAATAAATATTCACATCATAGTCCAAAAGCCAGTCCATACCGAGGATTATATCAAACTCAATCATAGGTATGACGATGAGATCAGCAGATAAAGAACATTTATGTTCTCTAATGGGGACTGATTCACAAAACTTTGTTGCAATGATACTTCCCTTAGGAGTTTTAACTGAAAACTCCCTTATTAAATCAAATTGGAAATATCTAATTTTCTTAGCAAACTGGGAAGATATGAAACAATGCGATGATCCAGAATCAAATAATGCATTTTCTAAACTTGAGGAAACTATTAAATTACCTGCCACCACGTCTTTCGGAGCTTCTACCTTAGCAGTAGTGATAGCATAAGCCTAGCCTTGATCCCTTGGCCTTTTCTGAGGTAGGTTCTCCTGACGCTTAGTACATTCATTTGCATAATGACCCATCTCCCTACAATTGTAGCACTGAATGTTGGTAGCTTCCTTCTTCCCCTTGAAATCACGAGTTTGGTGGCCTTTTTCACCACACTTGTAACAGACTCCCATTCCCTTCAAGCAAGTACCAGGATGTTTCTTCCCGCATTTACCACAAGATGAATATTCAACCTTTCCTTTCTTCCCCTTATTTCCATTACCAGATTGATCAGCAGGTCTCTTCTTCTCTTGCTTTGCTTTAAATTCATAAGACTTAGATAATTCCTTTTCGGTCTTGATAGCACATGAGACAATGTCTTCATACGACGAAAATGATTGTGAGACTAATGCTCGACGAAGAAATGGTTTTAACCTATCAAAGAAATGATCAATATTACTTCTTGGGTTATGTATATAATCTCCAGCATACCTTGCTAACCTTGTAAAGTTAGCCTCATACTTTGTGACATTCTCATCCTCCTTTTGTCTCAGACTCAGAAATTGCCTTTCTATATCTGCTCGATGGTCGCGAGGAAAGTATTTTTCTAAAAATAGATCTTTGAACTCCCTCCATTCCATATTTTATACTTCATCATCTTCCTTCATGTTTTGAATCAATGACCACCATTGATCAACATCTCCAGTGAGGCGGTAAACTGCCATGATAACTTTTTCCCTTTCACTGCTCCCCAAAGCCTGAAATATTTTCTCTAGGGAATTTATCCATTGCTCAGCTACTAAGGGATTTGTACTCCCATTGAATGTTGGTGGTTGTTGCCTCATGAATCGATCTAACATTGATCCTCCACGCTGTGGATCAGGGTGCTCCATACGGGTAAGGTTATTATTCATAACCTGAGTAAGTTGTCCCAGTATGATGATTAGCTGATCGGCACCAGTTGCATCACCAGCTCCACTATAATTATCTTGAGCAGGAGGGAAATCCCTACATTGAGTGCGCGCATTGATACGGTTTCCATTTCTTCCACTAGGCGCCATTTCTAAACAATGGCATAAACTAGATCAGTTTATGAATCAAAATACATAATCCCATACTTATAAAACACTTAACATAAATTGAAATATTTATGGATATAATCCATAATCATAAAAATGTATCTTTTGAGGAAGTATATACTCATAAACCCTTCATAATGGTTTGTAAAGAAAATGAGAATTATCCTAAGCATATACCCTGGGTGTGTCATAACCAAGAGTGCAGCAAGGCCCGTTGTCGTGCACCAGTTCTCGTTCGAGTCTAGCTCAAAGCGGTGTTTTCGGGTTTTACCCCTAGGTACATCTGTGCCAGATCCGCCTCTACTTGCTCGTATCTAGACATGGATGTATTGCTCGGAAAACTCACAAAATCTCTACAATACCAAAATTCTAGGAAGTTCTTCTATACTAATCCTCAAAGTTCATCTTAGGTCTACGTGCTCTAATCAGAGTTTATCTAAATCTAGCTTCCAAGGTTTGTACTAAACTTCCTCTGATATCAACTGTAACGCCCCAAACCTAGTTACCCAGAGTCGGTGCATTATTACATAACATTGGCATGATCACAAGAAAGATCAAATCTCGAAAGACCAATTGGTTTAGTAGCCTTGGAAACACTAGATATATTCATAAGTTTTACATTACATCATAAAATGAAAAACTACTACAACAACATAATGTCTCCACAGTCCACACTATTATCCCCTCATAATATCCCTGCAAGTCATTCATAACTTACTTCTTCACATCCTGAGAAAAATAAAACATAGAAAAGGGGTGAGCTCAAATGCCCAGTAAGGATAACAATATAGCGGAACATTCAAAATAATCATAAACATTTAAGGCAATGCATTACTAAAACAAAAGCCTTTTAAATTTGAACTTCAACATAGTATGGAAAAATTAAAATGAAATAATTCCATTTACTTGTTCACAAGGATATTCTACTAATCGAATAATCGCATGCAATATCAATAACCACTTTTATAATGTTGGAATGCATAATGCCAGACTATCATAACCACATAGCCAAGGCCTCGTGCCAAGACTATAAATAAGATTTTGCCAAGGCCTTGTGCCAAGACACTAGTTTGTCTCTTGAGACCTACTGATGCATCGAGGAGCTATAGCGGGCTCCACCCGTCACATATTAAGTCCAATGCATTCCCATATGAAAAGGTTTAAACATAACATAAACATTCGTATTAAAACTAGCATACGAAATGTCAATAATTTCACCATAAACTATGAATGGTATAAAAATAGCACATCCACAGTCAAACATATCACAAAACCTTCAATACAATATAGAAGTTTTGTATCATAATAAATCAACTTCAAATAAGCGTAAAATCCATCAAAGGATGTTGACATAGATGAAATCAAAACTCTTTTTAGAGAAATATCTCTTTCTATTTTTGAAATCATTTAAGAGCCATATAAAATAAAATGTTTTCTTTGAAAATATTCTTATAATCTTGTAAGGAAATCTTTAAAGATTTTATAACGGCGGAAAATAACCGCACCCGCCGTATAAGTTAAAAAAACATTCTTACCTTAATTCTGTCGAAAATGTTAAAAAGGACCTTGTTTTGAAAACGACGGAAATATTCCTCTTATAAAAAGTCAAATAATGGTATAAATGACTTTAACCCATATTTTTTTAAATAATAAAAATGTTTTGAAATACATTTTTAAGAAAACATGGATGTGGATGATAAAGAGATCCCAGTAGATTATTACATATAAACAACCTCGGATAATGAAGAGATTGTGAAATAAACCTTAACTTGTACTTTTCCTTGGTTGGGGTAGGTTAACCTCCTGTATAATAGTGAAATAACTGTTATTAAATTATACAAGAATCATATACATTAATATGATATCATATATGATCTTTTAATATTGATTTGATAATAATATCTTAGTATTATCGTTGTTTCGGGTGTTAACTTACTTGTTTTATTTTATATGTTTTGTTACGTAAGACATGTTTATAATGGATAGGTTGTATATTATTCATATCCAGAATGATATCAAGTCCTTAAACATCATTTTTAAATCATCAAATTATAATTATACTTGAATGGATACAATGGAGAATGAATCTTATCGCGTTCGTGGAGACGGTAGTCCGTACGTACGCACGAGCGGCAATATCATTCTTTTGATATTAAAATAATATATAAATGGTTGTTATATCATATATTCAGAATCATTAACATGTTATATTTATTATTTACATGAGTTACATATCATTATTATACCCATCCAAATAATAATATATTGAATAACAATTACACCACGACGTGGAGACGGTAAGACGTACGTACGCACGTATGGTGACATGTTATTCAAAGGATGGATAGAATACTGAATATGGTTGTACCATATTTATAATAAAATCACAGTATATATATGATACTAGAGTTATTATTTTAGAATGGTAACAACAAAGGAAGAAGAAGTGGAAGAAGAAATGAACTTGAAAAAGGGTGGTGAAATCATTACCTCTTCTTCGGGTTCTTCCTTTTGATTTGATCAAAAGGGCTCCTTAGGTTGGCTTTATGATCAAACTAAGGACTCTAGGTTGTAGTGAGGGAAGTTGGGAGAGTATTTGGGCAGAGTTTGGCTGAACCAAAAGGCTTTGAAGGTGTGAAGAAATGAGAAGGAGGAGTGCCCTTTTATAAGCGGGGTGAGGGGCACCTTTGGAAAACCTAGAGATATTAGTTTATAATAAATTCATATTCGGTTTACAATGGCTCAAAAGTTTATTATTCAAAGGTTAAGGTGAGGATGGGTCGAAAAAAACTCAACCAATAGAATTTAGACAGGTTTCGGTACTTATATTAACCTCATCTTTAAGTATTAACTCTAAGTTAATTAGTTTCACTTTTACAATGTCTCTTTGTATTTTTATATAATATGGTTAATAAACTTACTATATACATCCAAGAGACCCCCAAGTGGTCCATTAATGATTAACCTATCATGATATAAGTCTCCTGGCCGAACCTTAGATTTTTAGGAATTTAATATCAATTAATAATATAATATTTGTTTTAAGAACTCTTTTATGTCAATTTTGACACTATTCAATAGTTGATTTTTGTGAAACTCATAACAGATTTATTACTTCGAAAAAAGTCAATTAAATCAATCCTAATATATCATATTATCCTATAAAATTAGTTTAATTCATTAAAAGTTTCATATTATATTTATTTGGGTATTTATAATATCAATTATTTTGATTTTTTCACTATTATAGTAATTACTGCATCATCATTGTGTCATAAATAAATTAGATTATTTAATGTCTAAAAATTATAAATAAAATATCATTATATAGGAAATCTTTTTATATTTCTAATGAATATTTATAATCTAAAATCCAACATATATAACCCTATGTAAAAATTGTTTTTTTAAAAGATATATGCTTGTGTCATTTTTGTATTCATTTTAACTTAATTAAAAAAAAGTGTCCCTATCACCTACAAGTGGCACCATGAGGTCCAAAAATCGACCCAAAGATGCCTATAGTCGAACATGTATCAACCAATAAGTCTAGGACACGTTTTAGGGCAATTTAGTATTATTATAATATTATTTTTTAACCCTTATTTACCGGATTTACCCTTAACCATGGTAAATAAAATATTTACCGCAGTAATTATTCAAAATGTCTAAAAATAAAAGTTACCTATTTACACAATTTGGAAATCCAGATTCCAAATATGGAATCTATTTTTCTAAATTCAAAACACAGAAGTGGCAGACATTAATTTAAAATTAATTCCCACTATCAAAACAAAAAGCGTGTTTTTAAGAGATAATAACTATCAAAAGATTGACACTTGTTTATGTTCGGTTTAATTGTAAAATTATGTCCAATGACCAACATTATATTAAATGGTAAAAATATATTCTAAATATACTTTAAAACCACTGAAATTCAAAATTTATCACTATTAATTATTTTGATTAAAAAAGTTGTTTTTAAATAAAATTTAGTAATTTTCACTATTCATCAAAATATTAAAGTTATCCGAAAAGTACCAAAATTTCATCTTAGGCTAAATTCGATATTCTGAATCCAAAAATGAAGTCCATTTTGAAATATAAAATATATATAATTTCAGAAAGTAGGTATTACTATTCATAACGGCTAGTTTGATTGGTTATGGTGTGTTAGAACTCGGTGTTGCGTACAACACAAGCTATCACATTATTCAAAGAGAAGCGTACCGTAGAAGCTTGGGGTGTTACAAATATGGGAAATGGTTTTTTTAAAACTCAAAAAAAACTATGTTTTCTAGTTTTATTTCAAAGTAGCTCAAAATAGATCATTTATTTAAATGTAATTCTTGGGGTTTGGATTATTTATAATAATTAATAAGATATTTAATCACACATATCTATATATTTATGTTTAAGGTTTTGGTTCTAGTTTATCTTTTTCTACCTTGGAGTGATGTTTTATTTGAGGATGTATAGAGACCAAGAGGCCACATGGAGTTTTTATCAGGGAATTTGGATTGTTTTATTTATTTTTAATTTTTTATCTCATTATATCATCCAAGAAATACTATATTGTACATAGGACCCCACTTTATTTCTATTTTAATTATGAATATTTTTCTATTTATTTATTATGTTTGGTCTGGTTCTCCTTTTTTTAAACTAGTTTTCTACTAGTACATGAACATCAAAGGTATGGAGTAGTCTAAACTTAATTTTAGGAGAGGATATGATATTTGTTAACTATGATTTGGGTGTGAAACCATTACCACTTGTGTATTCTTGATATCTTGGAGATTTTTTCCAGCTTGGGGGATTGGGAGAACCCCTTGATTATGTCATGGTATGGTTCGGTTCAGGGACGAACCGTGATTTATTCATGAAAAAATGGTATCAAAACCTAGGTTCTTAAAATATAATAGTTTCTAAAGTTTCATTTTATTTTTTTGGTGTGTCTAGAATACTTTTATTAGGGTTATCACGACTCTATAGGTAGGTTTAAAGAGATACTCACAAGATATATCTTGTTTTGAGCATCATGTTACTGGGGGATGTCAAGTTTTCAGTCCATTTTTTAATTATTTTTCATTTATTAATGTTTTTTTTATTTTTTGATGGTATTTTTTATTTTATTAAACAATGTTATTTGGATGAATATTTTATACTATTGTATGATAATGATAGTTGAACTGATGGTACACTGTGAGCAAAAAGGATTTAGAAAACCTTCTGGAACTTGACTGTATATTTTAGTATAACTCTTAGGGGAAACTACAAGACTGACTCATAGTCCTCAATACCATATAGTTGGGTCATGCATGGAAACTAGTCCCTTATAATTAATATTTGTGTTGCGTGGTGTTTTGATCTCTCTATGTTACTTTGGAATAAAATTTTGAAAACAAACAACTATGGTTAGTTTTGAAATTAATATATAAACTTTTCAAAATGATGTAAAATGTATTAGATATTTGAAAATTTAAATGATATTCCTAAGAAGATATGAATTGGTATTTGAAAATAATTAATTGAATTTATGATAGTAATCAGGTTTTCAAAGTAAAATTTTAAATTATAAGGTCTGAAATAAGGTTTTCTAAGGTAAATTAAAAATGAACCTAGTATTTGGAAACTGGGTTAATTATTTTAATAAGGAAATAGTGGAATATTTAAAATAATTTTTAAGGGGCGTTTTAAGATTACAAAATGGTCTGTGAGATTTTGAAATAGTTTGAAAAGAAATATTTAAACACCATTTTGGTAGTTGTAGTTTTTTTGTAGAGTATTATTTTATGTTGTCATTTAATTCTGATTAGGTATGGTTTTTATTTGTTAATTTTATGATTGAGATTGTTATTTTATTGTTATTTATATCACACCCACATAATGTTTCTATGGAATATGAAGGGAAAATTATGGGTGGTTCTCCACAAGTGATCTTGTCAATTGATAAACCCAGATACTTCCTTCTAATGTTTTATAATTTGAATAATACTCTCTTTTATGGTTAGCTAGACCATTGCGAGGTAAGTACTATTCAGGACAATATTTATTCCAATTTTAGTATAGATAGAGTGTCTAAATTTTTTTATTAGATGGTATATCTTATAAGGTGTTCCCTTATTTATTCCTCATGGAATGTTGTTTGTTTTTTGTTACACCTCTACCTTAGTGTTTGGATAATCCATTCTCAGATTTGTAGTACTGTTAACCTAGGGATGAGGTTTTAAATTTTATGTGATGTTCATGGTATTATTTAATTTAGTGTTTGTTTTACTATAGTTAGTGATATCTTTTATTTTTTTGGTAGGTATCACCAAGGTTCTGTGTCCCAAAAGTGATGTACTGTGATAATCACTCCCTCTAGATCTAGGTCTGAGGTTGTGTGTTCTTGTTGAAAATTTTTTTCTTTGGGAGATTCCCATAGTTTATTTCATTTTCCTACATTTTATACTTTGGTTATTTTGTTTGATATGGAAATATTCTATAGCGCTTGGATATGAATTCATTATATAGTGATTTTAAATTTTAGGGGAATCCCTTACTAATCCTTCTACTTTTGTAAAGACCATGATCTTATTTAGACAGTTTCTTGTGGTATTGTTCCCTTTTCATTATTCTTATTATCTATATTTTTTCACCATTTTTTATTTAAGGATATAATAATTCTAGTATATTTTGTAGAAATATTTATTCATTTTGTAAAATGTGTCTTCTTGTGGAAACTATAAATTTTTGGTGGTTTTTATTTAGAAATCATTCATATTGTTTGATTTTTATTTTGGATATACATTGGATACCTAATTTTGGTTGGTAATCCCTAGATGTTTGGTGTTATAGTGAAATTATAATATGGTGGGTAGAACACCATAGATATATATCCTTAATTATTTTAGCTACCTGATAGAGGGTCCTTATATTGGCTGTTTTGGTGAAGGAATACCTCAGAGTTGGTTGTGGATTTGGATGTTATTAGAGAGATTGAATGAGTTATGGATATGAGATTGATTCATTTTTTTAGGTTTTTTTCTTTATTTTGGTGAGGTTTTCATGTACAGTGGTTTTTGATATTGATTCATGATAATAAGGTTGAGTTTCATCATTTTTAATGATTATCTGAATCTGCTAAATCTTTATAGGGTAAGAGAGAATTATATTGAAGAATATTTTCAACCAAACCCATTTTTACTTATTATTTTATTAACTAATTTATTATTTATTATTTCCTTGAGTTTTCGGTAAATATGATGATTTTTTATATTTTGGAATTTAATCATAGGTGCACGGTTGACACATAGTTAGTGGAAACCATGCGACAACTATGCATATGCCTATACAGTTTTAAAAGAGGTATTTTCCATAGTTGGTGCATGGTTTTTATAACAGTGTTTTCAAACCATGTTGGTGAATATGTGACACTAGTGGGATGAACACAATTGGCTCATTGTTTGGTAAACTATTTGACCAAACCAACATGCCTACTAAGACTTTAAAAATGTTGAAATTACCATTCCTCCATTACCGAAATTTAACCCCTAACCCTTTTATTATATTTCTAGTAATGATCATGGTCTATAAATTTCCACTCCCTCGGTTATCCTCTCCTCCAAGGTGTTTTTTGGGATTTGTTTAATAATGGAAAAAACATCAATTTAATCTCTCCCTTGAACTTTCTTCTATTCCTTTCCTCATTCACTTTTATTATTTTCCAAGAGAGTTCATAGAGACCTAGGGTGACATGCGAATAAAATAAAATTTTATTTTTTCCATGGTTTTAGGGTCCAATTAGGTTATTTAAGGATCATTATTTACTTCTCTAGTTGGATTGTCACCTTAATTGGTGAGAGTGACTTGGTTTCATTGGTTTGTTGTAGGTTATTGCATGTATTAGCTTTTAAATGTTAGAAATTTGATTGATTGTGTGTTTTAATTTATAATTTGGACATAAAATGATATTATTGTTTGTGACTATGTATCCTTTTTAAAATGGAAATAATGTTTCACTTTTTTTTATTGAATGAAATGGTGATTTACATTAAAATGACTACCCCAGATCTATTTTATTTAATTGTGCACTTTGAGTGCTTAATAAAATTATTAAGTGGGCTTCTTAAATGGGTTTTTAGATTTTAGGAGGTTTTTGAAGTTTATTTAAAAAAATTTATTTGTATTTCTAAGGAATTTTTAGTTCTGTTAGAGGGGTTTGGGAATTTCTTTTTAATTCATGTTTTGTGAGTCCTGTTTAACACTTTAAAAGACGATCTATTAAAGAAAAATCCCTTGGAATTCCCTCTAGGTTAATTTATTTTATTGAAGAGTTTTTCCATAGTATATGACACCTTTATAATGTAATGATTTTGGGAATAAGGGGATATTCATAAGTGGAGTGCTTATTTTTGAGAATTGATTCTAATTTTAGTTGGTTTATCAAATCCTGTATTTATTTAGATATAATTTTTTATTCCTATTGATTGGATCACTGCCATTTTATATTTCATTGGAACTGTGATTATCTAATGGAACCTAGAAGAGAACATGATAGACTATCTTAGTATCATGTTCTGACTAGTTTCCTTTACTATTGTTTAAACTCTTCTTTGGGATTTCCCCCTCAGTTAGCCCATATAGGGTATGATCAACAATCAGAGAAATTAGATTTAATTAGGCATGCTAATATGGTATATTATATTTTTTATACTAAAACATTCCCCCTTAACTCCTAGGTTTTACCATGATCATTCGTACTTGGTTGTTTATATTAATTAATTATATTTTATTACTGAGATAGTATATTAGATTTGTTCCCACTACCATTGATTTATTTTTAATATTTTCTCATAATTATTCTCCTTATGGTAATTATACTCTTTTTTTAAATAAATGGTAGATTAATGTTTACAAAAAATGATATATAATTATTTATCCATATTTTACATGTAAAATCATTTCAAAATATGTTTTTAATAAATATAAATTTTACTATTCATTTTATCAAGGACCACCTCTATTTTATAATTCTACAACCTCCTGCATTAACTGAAACTTGTTTTCCAAGAAAACTTATATTTTTTGAAATTGAAGAGAAATGTTTATTTTTTTAATTAAATTTTAAATAAGCTCAAAATGGATCTTTTATTTAAAGTAAATTCATGGTGTATAGTTATTTAGCATGTATACTATTCTTTTTTCACATGATTATCAATATATTTCAGTTTCAGTGTCTAGTTCCATTTCAGATTTGGTATCCTTGGAGAAACATTTTGTTTGATGATAGATGGTGTTTATAAGGTAACATGGAGTGGGTAATAAGATTTTTTTTGTTTTATTATGTTTTATTATTATTTATATCAACCAATTTGGACTTTATTATACTTTAGATATTGATTTATTTTGTTGATTATATTGAGATGTATATTTATTTTTTATTCTTTTTTTAGTTTTTTTCCAAAACTTCTTTTTTGTTTGAACATAGGACATTGATGTACAAAGTGGTCATACTATAATTTCTGGAGAAGTTTCAATATGTTTTAACTATGATTTTAGGGTTAAAATATTCCCACTCAAGTATTTTTGATTCATTGGTGATTATCACTAGCCTAGGGTGATTGGGGATTCCCTTCTGGTATGTTACGCTTCAACTTTGGTGATCTGTTTAGAGGTGGCTCATGGTTGGTTTGTGAAAAAATTCCACAATAATAAAAAAATAATAATGGTGAATTGGTTAAAACTATAATCATGAACAATCAATTTTAATGGGAATAACCTTTAACAAATAGGTTACAAGTAAATGGGTTACCACTTATCTAATAATAGCCATGGGTGAATGGGTTATCACCATAATCATAACATATCATGTGTTATGAAGTGTAAATATCAACAAAAACAAAGAATCAATGAGTAGGTTATCATAAAACTATAAACTTAGCATGTTTTAATAAGTTTTAAATAAAATTATAATCAAAATCAAGGGTTAAATGATTATCACCATAAGTTTAATCGTAAAAATGGTGAAAAAATTATCGACAATCATATAAAAAATCATAACATAATCATAAGTATAGTGAATGGTTTATTACCTTAAGCATTGGTCCAACCAATCCAACCACCCACTAGGCCACCCATTCCTATGACATTGTATACCTATGATACATCTTTCAATATTGGCTTCTTCTTAGCATATCTTTGGATCCTAAACAATTAACCCATCTCATAAGGGTCACACTACAATGGTCACTAACTATACCAATGTCCCATGACAAGTCAAATTAACTATTATCCTAACCACTTTAATATATTTTCATTATCAAAAAGTATTCAAGGAATCCCCTCAAGGATCTCTTACTAAATTCTTAAACAAGGATGCCCAACATGGGTTCCAATTCCATGATTTCATGAACAATTCCCAACATAAAAAGTTAATTAGAGACTATGTGTTTAGTTAATAGGATTTAGAGGACCTATCACACCCTCGATATCCCATATCTATTAGTCAATAATCAAGGAACCTAGATTTTGTTTCATTTTTGGTCATTCACACACACCTAGCTAAACATTCAAACAATACAACACATGAAATACATATAAAAGATAGAATAATTTAGTGAATAACCACCACTTAGAATTAGATACCCACTCATAAAATATATTTCTATGATTATAACTTAATCAAAATTAATCCCTAATTTAGATAAAATTCCCCAATTTATATATTTTTTAGACTAACATCAAATTGGTGTAATAAAACCATAATAGAAGTTATAGGTACATTATAATTTCTTCTATAAAACCATTAGGACGGATACAATATTGATTAAAGATTGAGTGATGAAGAAATTAAGGATATAGGTAGATGAATTTGAGGAAAAAATTGGTATGGTCGATTACTACATGAGATAGGGGGAGTGTAGTGTTTTATGAAAATTTTATGTTATTAAATTAATTTTAATATATATTTTAAAAAACACTATAGAAATCCTCCAAGAACCATTTCTACTTTAAATAAGAAACCAATATCTACTGGATACCATCCTAGGGGAAATTGAGTGGCTAGTGGTCCTCATGGGCCACTCCCACCATTTCCAAATCAATTGGTACCCAGAACCATGCCACCATGTACACCATATTATCTATAAAAAATGCCTAATTTTTTACTATCAGTATTCTCCCACAATTTCTAACCCCAAGGACTATTCTAAAACTCTAAAAGTCTAAAATAACCAAAATACATGGGTAGTTATAGAATTTAGGTCAAATATATACCTTTTTATATATGAATCATTATAATATTATACACTTCTATGTAAAAATGAAATCTTCAAATGCCTCATTCTCTGTTTTACATAGTTGAGAGTTCATGAATGCTTTTTTTCTTGGTTTGAAATTAAATTGGTAGATAAATTTTGTATAGTTATCCTTCAAACAAGTAATGGATCTTGATTCGATGCTTTTATACATAAAAATTGTAAGACCTTAAAAATTATATTTAAAAAAGATACTCTTGGTTTCATCTTGTTATTCAAGGGTTACTGACATCAGTACACATTGGAAATCAAAAATATTAAGGTACTACTATAGGCCTCCCATGACCTTAAATGATAACAATTGAGGAATTATAAAATTGGGTGGTGCTGGAGTCAATTCAACATACACAGGGTATGGATTATTTACCCGTTTATTGGTGTAAAATAAGAATAAATTACCACTAATTGAGTAACTATTATTATGATGATGTTTTTATTGGATAAATATTCTAATTTTTTATTCATATAATCAAAATGGAGTGTACTTCTGGTAATCCACCAGTGCATAAATTAACTAGATTATTGGATGTATCCTTGGGTTGGAGGATGAATTGAATGTGCTCTCATCGGTTGAGAATTCTCCTCCCACCAAGGTGGTTTATCCCGACGTGGTATATATTTACTTATAAATCTTGTTCATCATGTATATTTTACCTAATAGATTCAAAATTAATTTTATTTAGTCTTCCAAAATTTTCCTTCAACTGAGTAATTTGTTCCCAGGTATAGAGTTCCTCAACTTTATTCGGTGGATAGTGGGAAAAGGATGTAGTCACACATTTTATGTTATCTTCACTTATGAATTATTGAGAAATTGGAAATGTAAGGTCAATAGGGTATCCCAAATGATAATCTTACCTTTGATGATGATAATATAATATTAGGACCAACAGGGGCCTATATACCCTGAGGGGGTGGGGGGGTGGGGGGGGGGTGAATCAGGATATGGATATTCTTTTCTATATTCTTCCTCCCCACTAGATCTTGACCTATTTATCATAAGGGTCACTTTTTTTGAACTTATGTGTTTATTATGATCACTTATTTTATTTTTTTATCTGATGATGATTCTTTAGATGAAAATCAAGGAAGAAAACATATAGACACAAATATTTTTACTCGGTTCACCATCACTAGGCTACATCCAAGGAGCATACCATGACGATGTGCCACTATACCAAATCCACTAAATCTCACAGCCAATAATGTTCAGGATAGATCAATTCTATTCCCAGGATCATTAGTTTACAATATTTATGGTTATCTCACTACTTTCCCAAGGGTTACTCCCTGTTTTTCTCTCTCTCTGGCTCACTGCCAATAAAAGGGATAACCTACATCTTTTCCTATACTCACTGCACCTGTAAGGTATCCACTCACAGTTTATGGACTTGTAGGTATGCTCATTATCACTAATGAATACATCCTCAGTTATAGATATATGTTATACTGAAGTCTAAATTTCATCCATTGATTAATACTCCTTTTCCACTATTCACTGGGCATCAACCTTTGGAAATACCTTTGCAAAACACCATACTTCGCGAAGCTCCCAATTTCTTGAAACTCAAACAAGACTTTGCGAATTCCCTTTCTCTTAACAAAGTACACACCTTCTTAGAGCTCGTTGCCTCATGGAGCACACTGCTTCACAGATCTCAAAACTTCGCAAAGCTTAAGCCTTTGAAAATCTTAGGCCATCATGGATCTCAAGCCGTCGCAAAGCGACTTCCTTTGCAAATCTCACTGAGCTAACACAGAACACACTTCTTTCACGTAGCTAGATTAGCTGCCACAAATCACCTTTATTTTGCGAAGAACACTGCCATCATGAACCTCCTTAGCGATTCTAGAGCTAAAAAAATTTCTTTGGAAAACTCTCTACTTCTCTCGAGGGGGTCGAGTCCTATTTATAAGAGATTCCACCGACCCGAGAACCTTCTGTGCGAAGTCAGTGCCACGTCATCTCAAATCACAAAGCTATGAAATATCTGCCGAAATTATCTCTATATCAAGAAGCACCATGGAAATTTTTAGATTGAAGAGCTCATCATAATCGTGGAGCGTCCCGTCAACTCATTTGTGCCGCCACCTCAAAGCTTCACCGCAATGCTCTTCACCTATGCTATTTTCGAAGCTCATCGTAATTGTGAAGAACACCGTCAACATCCTTAATGTCTTCTCAAAATCCACATCATGAAGCCAATCTTTGTGAAACTCATACATTTTCCATATTTTGATGAGATCTTCAAGGAAATCCACATATCGAGATGCTCACCAAATTCCAAATTTTGAACCCAAAAAATTTGGCAAACACTGTAAAATGGTGCCACCATGTATTTGCCCTTTTGTACCGCCTCCAGATCATCCATTCCATTTTCATGGTTCTTTTTCAACATAGATTGTCAACAACATCTATAGAACTTGTAAATTCACCATGGAAACCTACTTTTTCAACAAACACAATCAACCCAAAAATGATAAAATGTTACCTTGAGGAATTTTTTCCAAACAATCTCCCCCTTTGGGTTTATTGAAAACTCTTCTCATAACGATTCTCTACACTTTGATACCTCACTAAGTCTACTTCCATCATATACCACCATTCTCCTCTTGCGATTAATATAATGACCAAAGATTCACTCACCAAATACTCTAATCCCATATAAGAAATGCTCGGCATGATAAACAAGAGTAAATGAAAAGTTCATCAATGAATCACTTCATTTCTGACCCTAATTGTTGATACCAAATTGATACCAATTGATGATTTATAGAAACCTTATGACACTATTCCAACATCACCCTTATATGATTTTATCATGATCCTCATCTGTCGTGATATCTATTCTTTGACCAATCACTTCTAGAATCGTCATATTTAATACTCCCCCTACCTTATTGCTCCCTCTATCTTGATACTCCACCTGTCAGTTTCTCCCCATGTCTTCGACTAAGACATTTTCTCCCTTACTTAACCACAGTTTCTCCCCCTTTAAGAGTAACTCTTTCTCCCCCTTTGTCAACGAACCCAAAGTTCACTCATTTTTGGTCTGTAACATGGTAAAGATCAAATATTATCACACTAGGGTAAAACATACCATACCTATGGGAGAGGGGGGACCACATACACACTTTTTCATGTGCATGGAGTCGACTGAACTCCTAAATCCAATTGATGCCTCTCAAAACCATCCTTTGGTAAGACATTTGTTAGAATGTCTGCAACCGGTAGTTCTGTAGGCACATACTCTAACTTCACGATTCCTTGCTCAACCTTCTACTTGATAAAATGATATGTTATATCAATGTTATTTGTCCTTGAGTGATGGAAGAAATTTTTTCTAAGATTTATAGTAGTTGAGTTATCACTCTGGATTCCGATCAAAGACTTCACTTCAACTCCCATATCATCAAGTTGCAGCTTCATCCAGAATAACTGTGTGCATGCTTGAGTGGCGGCAATATACTCACCTTATGTGGTTCTCAATGAAATTAAATCTTGCTTCTTGGTTATCCAATAAATATAAAAACCACCAATATAGAAAGAACCTCCTGACATTGATTTCTCGTCATTCGCTGAACCAGACCAATCTGCATATGTATATCCCAACAACTCTTTCTGTGATTTTTCATTATACATCAAATCAAAATCCACAGTTCCTTTGATATACCAAAGTATTATTTTCACTACAAGTATTTGGATTTACTTGGGATTAATTTGATATCTTTCTACTTGGAATGTGGTGAGTACAATGTCAGGCCTTTTCACGGTCAATTATAGAAAACTTCCAATAATTTTCTTGTATTCTGTGATATTAAATACCATGCAATCCTCATCTCTGGATAGTTTTATCCAGGTAGCAACCATAGTCTTCATCTCCTTGGAATTATCCATTATAACTCTTCTCATAATTTCCTTAGAATATTTGGATTGATAAATTGAACTACCACTTCTTCCTTGTGACACTTGTAAACCAAGACAAAACGTCATCTCTCCAATCATTGACATTTCGAACTCACTTTTCATGAATTTGTAAAATTTTATACACTAAGATTCATCTAATCTGCCAAATATTATGTCATCGACATAAACCATCACCATCATCCTTTGATTACTATCTTTGTTGAAATATAGATTGTAATCAAATCCCCCACTCTGGAAACCAAGCTTCTTTAAATACTGATCAAGCCTTGAGTACCATGATCTAGGTGCTTATTTCAGCCCATACAACACCTTCTTTAGTCAAAAAACCTTGTTATAATCCTCATGAATGATAAAACCATTTGGATGCTCGATATACAATTCTTCCTCTAAAAACCCATTCAATAATTCCAATTTTACATCTATCTGGAACACTTTGAACTTCCGTTGCACTACAATGGCTAGGAATAATATGATTGTATCCAGCCTTGCAACTAGTGAAAATGTATCATCAACATCTATTCCTTCTATCTAGGAGTATTTATTGCACACTAGTAGTGCTTTTTTCGAATCATTGTTCCCTCTTTATTCATCTTGTTGTGATAGAACCATTTAGTCCTGATGAAATTTTTATCTACTGGCCTCGAAACAATCTCCCATGTCCGATTATTCTCAATCTGATAAAGATCTTCATTCATAGCATCAACCCAATTTTCATCTTCAGCTACATCAGAAAAGAATTTAGGCTCTACCTGAGATAGGAAATATTTCTACTGTAGTGATTTTATTCTTCTTGAACCTAAACACTCATCCTTTATATCCCATTAATATTTTGCATCTGATTTAGAGACACAGATCTCCCCCTATGATGCGAAACTCTTCTTGTTGTTGAGAATAATGTTTTAACCCAAAATCATTCTCCTTATCCTACATCATTTATTCTCATGTGTCACTTTGCGATGAGCCATCAACCAAACCTCTAATCCTACTAAGTCAAATTCGATGTAGGAAACAAGAGATAAAGTTAATAACACAATCATTGTCACTTGTGCTCAATTACTTCCACCCGTCTCATGCATCCATATAATAGTAACTACATTTATATAATTCTTCTAGATTCCTTCTTCAACTCTAGTAACTAATTTGAATTAGTTGAATATTGGGATCACATCACATCACTACTTTTCATATTTTGATGCCACTTCCCCTTAGATCGTATCTCCCCTTGAACCTGAAACACTTGAACATTAGTTAATAGAATTTATACACATAGGGAGAGGGTTATTTATGGAATCCTCAAGATGAGGATTGTGGTTTATCCTGATGGGTCAACCCTTTTATTCTTTCATGCAGATCATCACACTCCTTCCTTGTTTCTTCTAGCTTCCTATCCAACTTCAACTGCTTTGGCCATATGACTAAGCATTCATTAACCATATGTTGAGTCTTTTTCTAATATATATATTCTATAGGCCCAAAATTTCTCACCATTGGGGGTTTAAACCCACCAGTACACATTTCCTTCTTTGATGTTCCACAAAAATTCCATTTCCCTTGATTCCTTCTCTGAGTAGGAATATCTCTTCTTTCCTATACTTCTCATCATCTCACATAACATTTGAGTTTTTCAATGCATTTTTTTGTTTATTTTTATTTTATCATATTTATAAGTCACCACACTATTTTTTTTGGTGGTAAGTCATCCACTAAATGTACATTATTCTTACTCACAGCTGTAGCGTATCCTCCCTTTTTCTTCCAGATTTGTTCATGTTATTTCTGAGAGAGCTGTTGTGAGTGTGACAGAGGAAGTGACTGATACACCTTTCATTAAGCTCTATGTGATTCCCATGAGGCTCTTAGACTATTATTTAACTTACCAAATTTTCTCCCAGTGTATAATTTATCATTATGCATCATTGGAGTCAATAATCTCTTTTTGAGTCCCTTTTCCTTTCCTACGTTATTCTTACTGCAATGTCTTGCCAAATTCCAATAATCAGAACATATGAAACATTTTCCATCAAATTAATTCCTCATTTCATCATTTCTATGTTGAGATGTTGATGGATCTTGAGTTCATGATCGGAAATTGATATCCTGATCTTTCTGACACATACTCATGGTGTGTCCCATTCTTCCAAAGTAATAGCATCTAATGAACGATTTCCTCTAAGAGACTCTTCTTTCTGATTTCTCATGATACATATTCTTATTCTCAGATTTAGTAAAGTTTCTATTTTCACAGCCTAAAATTTATTCCTGAGCCTCTGAATAGAAGCTTGTTGTATGACCATGAATCCCACTGAAATATCACATGCTATCATTGATTCTTATAAAATCATTTTTAGATCTATCTCCTACACCTACAAGGGGTTTCTTATCTCTATATATTTTCACTGCTCTTTTACTATCACACATTGGAGTGGGATCATCATATCCAATACCAGATTTTCCTAAAATGGATGGCCTTTAGGATGATACAATCCTTTCATGCTTCTCCTCTGAAGTAGCATATTTGGATTTTATTTCATCATCACCTACCGAAGGATAATCAAATAGTATGTGTAAGGCATCCTTCATCTTCAACTTATCTTTGGAATTAGATTTCTCCATTTCTTTCTCAACTAACTCTAGGTCTTACTCTAGTTGAAGAATCTCTTTATCGATTGATTCAAGTTGAGCATTGAGTTCTCTTCCGAGATTCTTTCGACTACTCATCTCATCTTCTAGTTCTCGTGTGAGCTTATCTACCATATAACTTTTCTCCTTTATTTTCATTTTTTCATGAGAAACAAAATTATAGACGAATGCATTCTCTTTTTGTAGCCTTTGATTCTTATAAACTAATTCAGATAGCTATGTATAAAGATAATAATTTCTGGCTTTCAGATTCTGAATTTCATCTGAGTTCAGATTCTTTCCCATGACATCAGCTTTGATATTTTCTCCCTTTATAGAAAACTTTTGTAGTTCTTCATATTGAGAATCATTCTTCTCCCAGAGATCAGTGGCCACCTCAATAAGACTTTGATTTAATCCTCTTAGCTTGTTAACCTAAATTTCCATTTCTTGTATCCAGATATCTTTAGATTTAATCACTTCATCCAACTTCTAATCCAATTCCTTTGTTTTATGGACAACGTCAACTTTTCTCATTCTGGGAGTTTCTTCATCATAAGTAGTTCCAACATCACTTGGAATATCAGGTTCTTCGTTCATTCCTTCTACATCATTGAATGAGTAAGTATTTTCATTGTATGATTTATCCAAATCATTATTCTCATCACTACTTGATTCCTTCAACTAAATCACACCATTTCTGTTGACAGTACCACACTGGGGAATTTCACAAGACTTCTACTTCTTCTTTGAAGTTATTCCCTTTGCTATGGCACACAAAAATAGGAATAGAATGAATATTTATCTTGAGAAATCGAATAAACCAAGTCATAGAAAACAAATATGATAAAACAAACCTTCCCTCGGATACCAATTATTAGGACCAATAGGGGCATATATACCCTGAGAGGGGGGTGAATCAGGGTATGGATATTCTTTTCTTTATTCTTCCTGCCCCACTAGATCTTGACCTCTTTATCACAATGGTAACTTTGTTTGCACTTGTGTGTTTATTATGATAAATTATTTTCTTATTTATATGATGATGATGCTTTAGATGCAATGCAGGGATGCAAACAAGATGACACAGAGATTTTTACTTGGTTCACCCTCATTGGGCTACATCCAAGGAGCATATAATAACGATGTTCTGTTATACCAAATCCATTAAAGATCATTTCCAATAATGTTCGGGATAGATCAATTCTATGCCAAGGCTCATGGCTTTACAATGTTTAGGGGTTTCTCACTACATTACCAAGGGTGACTCCCTATTTCTATCTCTCTATGGCTCACTGCCAGTAGAAAGGATAACCTACTTCTTCTTCCTCTACTCACTACACTTGTAAGGGATCCACTCACAGTTTATGGACTTGTATGTCCACTCATTACCACTAATGAATACATCCTCAGTTATATATAGATGCTCTAATAAAGTCCAAATTTCATCCACTGATGAATACTCCTTTTCCACTGTTCCCTGGGAAAAAAACTTTGGAAATACCTTTGCAAAGCACCCTACTTCATGAAGCACCCAATTTCACAAAACTCAAACAAGCCTTCGCGAAGTCCCTTCCTCTTCAAAAAGCACACACCTTCACAGATCTCGCTACCTTGCAGAGCACATTACTTCGCAAAGCTCATCCCTTCACAAAGATCAAGCCTTCACAAAGCTTAGGCCTCCGCGGAGCTCAATCTTTCGCAAAGCGACTTCTTTCATGAAGCTCAATGAGCCAACATAGAACACACCTCATTCAAAGAGCTAGATTTGCCGTTGTGAAGCACCTTTCTTTCGCAAAGCACACTGCCTTTGCAAATATCCTTTTTGATTCGAGAGTTAAAAATTTTTCTTTGGAAAAATCTCTACTTATCTTGAGGGGTTGAGGCCTATTTATAAGTGATTCCACTAACTCAAGAACCTTCTGTGTGAAGTCAGTGCCATGTCAGCTCAAATCGCAATGCTCTGAAATATCTGCTGAAATTTTCTCTATATCATGAAGCACCATGGTAATTTTTGAATCATGGAGCTCTTCGTAATCACAGAGCATCCCGTCAATTCCTTTGTGCCACCGCCGCAAAGCTTTGTTGCAATACTCTTCACCTCTTTTGTTCGCACAGCTTGTCGTAATCATGAAGAAAATCATCAACATCTTTCATGTCTTCATGAAATCCACATCATAATTCCCATATTTTTGAAACTCATGCATTTTCCATATTTTTATGAGATCTCCAAGGAAATCCAGATTTTGCGATGCTCACCAAATTCCAAATTCTGGACCCCAAAAATTTGGCAAACACTAGAAAACAGCGCCACCTTGTATCTGCTCTTTTGTACCACTTCCAGATTGTCCATTCATTTTCATGGTTCTTTTTCGGCATAGATTGTCAACAAAATCTATGGAACTTGACAATTATCCATGGAAACCTTCTTTGTCAACAAACACAATCAACCCAAAAATGATGCAATATTACCTTGAGGTATTTTTTCCCAACATATAATCCTCCCTCATGTATATCAATACAAGTTGAATTTTCCACTGATTCTGCTTATTTATTTTGTTTGTTATTGTCATCGTGTTCTATGAAATTAATAATGTCAAGGGTGATAACATTTACCAACATGAATACTATAAAGAAACTAATATTTTAACTATATTCGAGAAGCAAAGGGCCTTATCAAATTCATAGTAGACCACAACAACTTGGTCATAGTCAAACATCAATTTTTATATATTAAAATGATTCATTATTTTATTTCAAATATGATACCCCTATTGATATGAAGTAGCATAATTATCTTGATAATTGATTCTATTGTAATTTATTATAATTGAATGAGTTGGATTATGAACTATTTATTGACCTACTCTTATCCCCAAGAACATTGAATTATATGAAAATGGTAAATCAGTGACTCAATTAACCACCTGATTTATTGATGACACTATAAATGATTATAAGGGTTAAAATACCCCTATCTCTATTTTTTGGGGCTTCCCAAATCATTTTTATACTACAACTTCTACTCTTCTCACTTTTCAGGCTTGTATAATGGCTAGTTCCAAATACATTATATGTTTTGGTTATTTTTGCTAAGAGGTGTCCATTATAAATTATGATATCACATTTACAGAATCTAATCCTCTTAAATATAATTCATGTTTTACTATGATTTTAGACTGATGAGGAACCCTATATATTTCTAAATTTCATCATGTAAATCTCATTTTCACTCTCGATATACTAAAGTTTAGTTGAATTAATTATCTTGTGTATTTATTGTTGAAACATGGAGAATGATTTTTGGTGATAAAATTGCAATTTTCTTTAAAACAATTTATCATATTAATAGATGGTAGGGGTGAAATTCAATTCACCACATTCTCCTCAAATGCTTATACATATCTTTGTAAAAGAGTCTCTAATAATTTATCATAGCGCATTGAGACTGTTTAGGCAAGCTAGTGGGATATGCTCATGTTTTTTCCTAATTTGGGGTTATATGCTACCATGAGTGAAGAAAGGACTACTTTGTAGCATTGCTCATATAACTCTAAGATATTATCAACATAACCCTCCTAAGTAATAAGATTACATCAAAGTAAATTGAGTCTCTCCCATAGATTATACAAAGGAATGGTATGAAAATTTCCTCAATTGGCACAAAAATAAAATACTAATAAGTGAAAATGGGATCATACATGGATGATATTTTATATGTAGTCAATTCCTCAAAAAATTATTGATATATTATTCATATTCAGAAGATGGAATATGAAGTTGATCTAACCCAAATGTCATTTATAAGCTGTTTACATCAATGGTATTGGGCTATTTGGGGCATTGGTAACCCTGTTCAAGTTGTATTGGTTAAAAACATGGACCAATGATAATAGTAATTTTGGATTATACACTAGTTGAAAGAGTACATCACTAACTCATGATGGGTATTCTTATATATATGATAGTAATTTCAAGGGAAATTCTTGATAAGTTATGGTTTTGAAGTAATTATAGCATCGGTAAGACCACCACGGTGGATTGATATTTCATCGCAGTAAGGATATTTATGGAGGGAACCATACAGAGGACCTACACATTTACTTATTTCTTTATCTCCATGAGGAGGGCCTCCATGTTGCCACTATGTGGAGGAAATTAATGGTAACTAGAGTCATTATTAATGGTATTGTGAGGACCTCTATATTAGTTACATTTATCATTCTGTAGATAAACTACACAATGAGAACTAATGGGAGGACCTCCATGGTTGATGCTCTCATGATTTCCATGGACAATACATTCATTAAATGTACCATGTTACACCATAGGTTTTATAGTAATGTCAAAATTTCTAGTTTTAATGGTATTTGGATTTGACATTAGAGTTTTTTGAGGCCTGAGAAATGATCCATGACAACGTTCATGGTGTAAAAGACCATGAAAAATGATTTTTCATGTCATAATGTTGAGGAAGATAAGTGTGTACAATCTGGTTCATGGTCCTGAGGACCATGCATCATGACCATACATTATTGGTTTTTGGGAATAGGTTTTTACATGATCATGTGGATAATGGTGGTGATCATGCAGATTGACCTTGAAATTGAGTTTAGGTTTTAGGTTATGAATTTTTAAATCCATGATTACTCTCCATATACCCTCATTAAAAATATAACTACGATTTCATTGACTCAAAGTATTCTGAATACTTTAGGTATTTTCCATTCAATACAATAAAATTCCCTCTTGGAATGATCATATGAACAAAAAATTAAAAGATTGGTCTGGATGATCTTGGAATTTCTCAGATCTATAAATTTCACTCTCTTTCTTTTTCTATATATTTGGACATTGTTCTTGTTGGATTAGAACTAGAGACTAAAAATTATATATTTTAAATCATGAATTGAGTAATCATGATATCGTGTTCCAATTGGTAGGATTTTAAGGATTGGATTGTGGTTTTTAGCACTAGATCTCGATTTTAGTGATTTTTTAGGTACTCATCATATATGGTTGGTTGATTTTAAGCACACATTGGTGGATTATGATTCTTATTTGGGAGATTGATGTGGTTTTAGGTCATTATCACATGTTTTATTTTTATCAAATGGTTTTCTAAAATTTATTTTCTAAAACTGATGTTCCCTATATTTAGAAAAATTTGTATTTTAGAATTTTTTTTATCAAACCAAGGGAATTGTTTTTCAAAAATCGATTTTTGTAGAAGTCAGTTTTTTAGACATCTCAAATTTTTTAACTTTAGTGTTTTAGGATTTAAATGTGGTTTTAGTAAATTCCTTTTTGTATGTAAAATATATTTGATCAATTTAATTAGTTGGGTATGATAAATGAACAATAAGTGTCTTGTATGGATGTCATGTATTATTAACTAACCTAAATGGGAAGATCTATTGCATGTTATACAGACAGGGATGAAAATAAATTTTGGAAATCATAAGGTGTATGATGATCCAAAATGAGAGTATTATATGAAAATACATAGGTATATATGTTATATAGCTTATTATTTCTCATGTCTCCTAGAATTATGTGATAAATTGTTTTTTTAATTGAGTTAACCTATTTCTATTGGAATTAATTGTATACTTTAGGATAGTTCTTTCATGGGATTTTAAGAGATTAATATGGGTAAATACTACTAATTATATTAATAATCACCCCTAATCACACATTTTAATGTTCATATAGATTTATATTTTCATTTTGCTAATAAGGGAGAAGATATGATGTTCATTGGGAATGGATATTATTAGTTTTTGTTGTTATAGATGTAAATGATAGGTTTATAAGGATAAAAAATACTAGTTCTCCACCATGTAATAAAATATAAACACATTCCCAAGATTACCATGATATGAAAATCTAAAACCATTTATAAATACAATAAAGAACATAAATCCTACACCAATGTTGGTGGAATACAAAATCTTCCATGATATACTACAATCTCACAATTCATTATAAGGAAGAGGTGATAGTAATGGGAGAGTCGGTAGAATGCAAGATCATGTTCTGAAATCCCATTATAATGGGTACTTCCTCCTTAAATAGTCCTCAAGGATTCTCTCCAAGTCTCTATAACATTTAACCATACTTAATGAAAAGTATGTGTGAATTATTATAACATTTATATATTTATTATATAAATGCATCATTGGTTCTCCATATATTTCAACATATAAAATATTTGATTGAAGATACTTTTCAATGAAAGATTATTAAATTTTAACAAATTAATGTTTTTATTCCATTTCCAATTATAGAATATATGTAAATAATATATCACAAATATAAAATTTTTATAATGTTAATATATCATACAATGTGATATGTGAAGGCAATGAAATGATTTCTCTTAATCATACATTATGATATACCAAAACCAATGGAATATGATATACCTTTTTTCTTGAATATTGTATTATATAACTCTTCAATTTCATCACTTATAATATATAGAATATACATTATTTATATATGGATTTTGGGGAATATCTCTATCAATATTTCACTTTAACTAAATCTCCACAAACATTGTTCCATTCCACCTTATATTGTATCATATACAATGATTTGTGAAACCACATCCAAAATTACTTTTGAATATCTTACAAACTAGTTTTGGAAATATATTATAATACCATCATTGAAATAAACAGAAATTAATTATTTATAACTCCTACAACTACTTGTAATAAAATGAGTAGGGTTTTGAACCCATAAGGAAGGTGAATTGTGAAAAGAAAGAAAACTCAAAAAAATAATGTTTAAAAATGTTTATTTATTTTGGTTTATAAAAAACAAAAAAAATAAAGCTATGATTCTTGAATTTTATGACACAAAAAACGTGTTTGAAATATGGACAGAGATTTTGTAACTATAATGAAGAGAAAGGTAAAATTCAATTTCCTGGATTTAAAAAAATATCCTTTCACAAAAATTTAACTGCATAGACATACAAAAATTGATTTGGTTAATCTACTATACCATGAGATTATCCTATATAAGGATGATTATTATAGATATCTACTTAAAATAATCATCCAAACATAAATTTTTTAAAGAAATTTTAGTCCAAAAAATCTCACTGAAGACTATGACATTTTGAAATGAATCTCTAGAGGCACAATCCCATTTTTATGAAGAAATGATGCAAGAAAGTAAAAAATATGAAACTGAGAATTTTATTTCCCTAAAAATAATTTACTGGTAAAACATTTTATTATTAATTAAAATAAAAATAACATGAAATAATAAAAAATAAAGGATGACAAAATTACAGAGTTTTCCCTTGATCTTATTATCCTAAACAAGCTTGGGTGATGTCTGCTACTCTGTGTATCTCCTATCTTCAAATGATTTCTGTTTGATTTTAAATTCATCATGTAGCTAATATTTATTTTATTATTTTCTTCTTTGAAGCGACATAAACATTCCACTGACTTATCTCAGTCATCAATTAATCATCGTTCACGTGGCATTGTTCACATTAATTTATCACCTCTATGCAACTCAAATAAATCCCTCCTCATAATTATGAAAAAACCACATGTGATTTATTTCAAACGTATCTAGACACATTTCCAGATTCATGAATAATTCATTATCTTAAAAAATTACCTCAATATTCAGTTCATTTCACCTTAGAGAAATTCCCAGCTTCATCCTATGTAATTTTCCACAAAACAAATGTGACTAGACTACTGTAGATATGGCCTTTAAATGTGCTAAAAAGGTCATTTATAGCCCTAAAAATAGTGATGTTAATCGAGGAACTGATAAAAGGAGGTCCCTTTTATTTATGCTAAAAAAAGCGTTGATGAATACCCCTTTAATCAGCGCAAAAAAAAAGAACTGATAAAAGGGTCCTATAATAACGATTTTTTAGCACTGTTAAAAGGACACTTTTATAAGTGCTTTTTTAAATGTTCTTATAAATTATTAATTTTTTTTTAAAAAATTAAAACTATTCTGAAAATTGGAGGAGGGTTTTAATAGCACTTGACCCCCCCTCAATAGTGCTATAACCCCACCTGCCTGCCTGCCCCTACCAACCCTACCCCACCCCCAACCCTTTAATAGCATTAGAACCCTCTCTTTAACAGTGCTATCACATCCCTTCACCATCACGCACGCCCCTACCTCCCCAAGGATTCAAACTCAAGACCTCCCAAATGTACACCCGAACCCTTTACCACTCTTCTATATTACTTTGTTTTCCATTTAATGATATATCTATTTATATATATATAGTTATATTTATTCATATATGAATATATATTTATATTAACATATATATATATTTATGTTAAAATATATATTTAGTTATATTAATATATATATATGTATAGTTATATTTATATATTTATATATTTATATATTCATATATCTATATATTTATTCATATATTAATATATATTTATATATATTTATATATATCTATTTATATATATATTTTTCTATATATTTATTTGTATATTAATATATATCAGTTTGTTAATACGGAAACACAAAAATATATATTTACACTCACACATTATATAAGCATATAAATATTCACATATTTTTTATTTTAAATAAAATAGATATTAGTTTTTTATTTAGATAAGCCTTTTATATTGAGATATATATTTTATATGTAAATAAGTTTAATTATTTATTTATAAAATTTAATTTTTTATGTGTGAATATATAAAAAATATGTATATATTGTTATATATTTGCTAATAAATAATAGTACATTGTGAAAAACAATGAAACTTTAAAACCCTAATATCCATATGAATGTAATCCATCGTAATAAATTCATTACCCATTGAAAAATAGAAATAATCCCCCTATAAACAAGGCTGAAATTCCATCGAATGTTAAAAAATTTGGGTATCCAGATTAAAAACTCTATTTTAGAGGCCTTCTAGGCCATTTTTGGCCTTGAAAAAATAATGATCAGGGCTCCCCCAAATTATAAAGGTGTATAGCTTGTCACAGACTTCGATTTTATTTATTGTTGAGCTCAAACATACACCCAGATATGAAGTTATTACCATTTGAATTTTGAGTTACATTTTCAAATTATTTTAGATCTTTTATTAATTTTTCTATTTTTTATGTCTTTTAATTGTTATTAAATGACTATTAGTTGATTATAATTACCAAATTATTAATTAATAAAAAAATTAAAATATTTTATAAACCATTTTCACTATATATATTATATATTAAGTGAAAATGTATATTTATATTTATCTAAAATATATTTAAAAAATATATATTATGTTTATATAAATATAAATATACTTATATATTTATATATCAATATATTATTTTTTATGAAATTTTATTTTTTTGAAATATTCCCTTTATCAGCACTAATAAAAAAAGCATTGATAAAGCCCCCCATTATCAGTGCTACTAAAAAAAGAACTGATAAAGGGGACCCCTTTAACTGCATTAATAAAAGATCTGATAATGAGTGTACCTTTATCAGCACTAATAAAAAGTGCTGATAAAGATACCCCCTTTATAAGCACTGTTAAAGGGTTGCACTCCAAAAACTCATTTTTGTTGTAGAGCTACATGACACCCTATCAAAATACACATGTCAAACATTAAATTACTATATTCATACTCTATATGTCAGCATCATCATCACTGATATGTTTGAATTCTTAAGATAAAAATCATAAAACTCAAACAAGTTTTTTCTTAAACACAAATGAACTACATGATTATTTGTTAAAATAAGTTGGAAAAGTCAAAGTGATAAACCCTTAACTCAGACTAATCAAAGTTACGAACCCCTAACTAAGACCATGACAAGACCAAGAAGGGATATAGTCCTATGACAATGATCAATATAGTTTTCATGGTCTTCATTTCCCAAAAAAATTCATCGAGCACCCAATCTACATACCTGTGAATCCAAACAGCCATATCATAGAGATTCTCTATCTCTTTTCTATACACCAGTCATCCATCAACACAAATATAAAGGCTTCATAGAGAACATGTTCAAGAAATTACTTAATCAAAAATGATTTCGAATCATTTTCCTTTGATATTCATATTCATGACTGGATCTATTTTATCTTCATTTGATTCTAAATTCTCAACCATTCTCATCTAAGGTTTCAATTGTGACCATAATATTGAGTGGTTCTTCATAGTTGTTGGTTTCATCAACTTTGGTCTTTTATGATTTAATTTCTCCAACAATAGGTTCTCCAGATTCAGTCAGCTCATATTATTTAACGTGTCAGATAATATGTTCATTCAATTATCTTAGATACTTAGTGGCATCCTTGTTGAAATGGACTATTTTTTTGGGTGAATAATGTTTTCAATCATGCTTCATTACAAAAACATCTTTATCAACTTCCCATATCTCATAATTTATTTGAACCATGAAAATAAATATTCATATTTAGTGAGATTAGAATCATATTCGTTTGATATGAGTGACTCATATTATAATTCTCATGTTTATCAACCTTGGATTTCACTTTGAGTATCATTATTGGTTGATTATGGGGTATCTTTATTGGTTTAAACATGCACAGACATAGTTTGATATCTACAACTTGGTTTTAATTCCAAAATCACAGTTCATCTATTTTTCCATTCAGTTATCCATATTGTTTCAACATATAAGGTCATATTTGATTCATCAATATTTTTATTTTGTGATAAATCGATCATATTCATTCTCGGGATTGGGATCATTAATTTTTGAAGGTAAAAAATCAGGAATAAATTCTACAGTTTCCACTAGAAGGTTCTAAGCTCGATTATTCAAAATCGAAGATTCAACCTCCTATCGATGTGGATTATGAAAACAGATTATTCAGTTCAATTTATAATCATGATATGAGTAAGATAATTATATTAGATGAATTATATTATGAATCAGAATTTTTATTATTCTTATGTGGAGCCACCAGTGAACATTTATCTTACGTAGAAGTAATTAATGTATCTTTGTGAATTTAGATTCTCTTATGAGAAACCACTAAAATAAAATTTCTTATGCAGGAAGTAGACAATTATTTTATATAAATAGTGGGAAAAATTTTTACTAAACAAATGCAGCTTAAAAATATATTACATGCAAGCCACCAAAAATATCTTATGGAATCTGAGAGTTTATTTCTCTTATAGTAAGCAGTTAAAAATTTATCATCAGTGGAAAATTAGTTTATATAGCTAATGCAGATTCACGATACAAAAATAGTAACCTATAAATTCAAAATAAAATTAATTCTAAATTAAATTGAATCTCTTAGTTAATAGATTCCATAATTTTTTAGTTGGGTCTTTGACAAATTACATTCTGAAATCTAAAAAGCATTCAATCAATTCATTAAAAATATATTTCAATTATACTCATAAAATAAAACACAAAAAATTGTTCCTAAAAATATGCGAATATAAATATAAAGAACATTACATAATTAAGTATTTAAAATACTTTAAAACTTTAAAAAATTCAATTAGTAAAACCTTTAGCATGGATATCAAAATTTCAATTTAATTAACTCATTTATGCATAGAATACCATCCAATAATGACCAAAATTTTGTAGTGAAAATATTAAGAAATATAGCCAGATCAAATTCCCCCACACTTAAATATTTCTTAACCTAAATAAATTAATTATTCAATATTATTGGCTATTAATAATCATCTAGAGTGAAGAACTAAAATTCCATAAATAATGAGTCTTAAAATAAAATTTCACCCATGGACTCTTTCAAGTTGAAAAAGTCATTTCCCTTTTTAAGTAAAATGAATTTAGTTCAATGTTGGTTTCCTATTTTACAAAATTGATTGAAATTAATTTTTTTAAAAGAATTAAACACAATTAAATATGAATATAACTAGAACTTCCAATTTTCTCTTTACCTCTAAGATAATAGACTCACATAATTATAAGGGAAAATAATTACACTCAGCTTGGATGAGAAAACAGATTAATTATAAGGTGGTATAAATAACTTATCCAACATCTTAAAGAATTAAATAATGATAGAATATAGTCTCATATTGGATTTAGATTTTAGTTTCATATACCATCTGGATGCATATCTTATGAATTTAATTCAAAATAAAATATTCAAATCCAATGATAGTTGTATAACATTCATTCAAAATTTTAGCAACAAAATATTTTTACAAGAGGGAAATAAAATGGTATACTCGATTAAAACCCAAGGTTAATAGAAATTGACTTCCTCTATGTGGAATCACAATCTTCAAACTCATGAAAAATTTTAAATGAAAATAAAATGAAAATAAAATATTGAAAACAACCTATTTTGACATATATTAATGGCTTTTGACATCTACATCAGTGAATACATCTTAGAACATTGAAAACCCCCTCCCACACACTTAAAACCCTAAATTATCCCCAATTTTGAAATCTAATGTGTAATAAACAATTGAAAATAATTATAGTTCAAAAGAATATGAAATTGAGATTAAATGAAATATTTTAATGAGTGAAATGTAATTCACAAGACATTTTTCCAAAATTTCAAATTATTAATTCAAATAGAATGTATGAAGTACATGTATTTTTTTGTATCAAAACATAAATTTAAAATGAATATAAGAATATTATAATGACAAATATTTAGAACAAGAAAGAAAAAACATGAAAATGATGAATTTTAGAGGGTTTCATTAAGTATGAAAGATTGTTTCAATTATCTCTTAAACATGTTAGGAAATAGAATGATAAACACCCAATAAGGAAATGTAGATATACATAAACACAAACAAAAGGGGTATCATACCCCTACACTTAATTTAATTTTTTTAGAATATTTAAAAACATTTAAAACTAATTTTTAAAGAATAGTCAACTTGCAAAAAAACATGAAAAAATAAAAAAAATAGAATAAGATATTTAAATTAAAACAAGTTATCCCTATATTTAAGAATATTTTTCCTTTAGAGTGGTGTTCAAAATTATTCTCATCTTTATTGAGTGAAAACACCTATTATTTTCTATATTTATGTAAATACATGTTAAAATGATAAGAATTAGATTTCAACTATTAAATATCTAATATAAACATAACTAGATGTAGAATTTAGATAATTTTATCTAGTAAGTATTAAGAATGAAAATTATCTTTTACTTGAAAACAATTGTAAATCTGAACGTCATTTTTCACCACATCAACAAATTTCCGTAGTAAAAATGGCGGAGACTAATAATTAAATCTTATAGGAATCTGAGATTAATAAATAGATCACAGTAGTACTTTATTCTTAAAAAACAAAAGTAAAAATATAATAATGACTATGGGTTGACACCCATAAATCACTAAATATATTTTCTGTAGTTATAATTCATGAAAAATCAAATTTCAAGAACAAAAAATCCATCCAAGGACTTTTGATTCCATTCAAGATAATGGTTTACCCTCTAACCGTTAACTGGAATTAGTCTATTATTTTCTCCACCAATTTCAATAGATCTATTTTTAAACAATATATGAATATTGAAACTTCACATGACTAGGATTAAATTTTTCCTGGAACGGGTTTGAGTATATACTTTAAAATGAAAACCTTCTGAAAAACCCTAAATTATCTATTTTGAATTAAATAATAATGAAAAACCTTAGTCCTCTCTTAATAAGTCTTATCATTACAATAGGAATATCTCCTAATATCATCATACTCACTCATATCAATAATAATTCTCTCTATAAAATACTTAAAATAAAATTCAATTTCCTTCACAGCCTAAAATTATTTATGTTGAGACTCTATAGGTCAATGAAATGATTTTACAAACAAAATATTGGATGGATATACACCTATTGGTGTTTTAAATTCATTAATATATAACTCAAAAGTTTTAAAAATTTCAAATACCAAACCTTCCTAGATTTAGATACAGTTTCTTTAAAATCTATTTGATCTAGTTGTTTTATTTTTCCACCTTTTCACTAGATTTTATATGGTAATCATCTCTTATTCTATGAACACAACCATGATTTTACATCAAATATTTTAACATGAAATTTTTAAATTGAGTGCCTTTATCAGTGTTAAAATATTTGGTAACCCAAAATCTTATGAAAATTTTCTTTTGATTAATTTGATAACCCTAGTATAATGGTTTTTTGTAAATAACATAGAAACAATGCATATGAATACATAATATACAACCACTAAAATATAATCATTCACACAAAATATAGAAATGATCCCATAAAATAAAATCCCCACATATAAAAAAATTCAATTTCTGAAATACCTTTCTAAGGCCTCTCTAACATCTTACCAACATTTTCTATCCTCTGACACTTATTATAACCTACAACCAAACTCCTAGAATCTTTAAAGAATATAAGAAAACAAAAATATATCTTGAAGGATTTTTTGGGATGTTATTTTACCTCCATGATGAACTCCCAAGGTGACGAATGATAACTCTTTATAATGGTAAATATCTCTTCCTCAGGCACACATCTTCACAAAATCCCATCAACATAACTCCTAAAAAGTAAAGTATCATCCCAAAGATAATACTTATTCTTAGAATTGAATTTTTTTCCTTTGATTATGTGTAGAATATTTTTTCATAACTCATACTTATATAAAATTGGATACATCTTCAAACCAATAATATTTCGTAACTGAAATAGTGAGTAAATTTCATTAGGAAAGGCTTAATTAATCTATCTAGAATCCACAAATTTAGTACAAGAAAATATTGTGAAATGGTATGATATAATATTTTCAAAATCTTTCTGTCACTAATATCTAAATAAAACTCATGAAACAAATGTATTCACCTAATTAGTCTATATTTGGCCTCATTATTGTATAGAAAATACTTCTAGGTGGTGTGGTATGTAAAGACTATGAATTTGGAACCTTATATGCACTACCTAAACCTTTATGGAAAAAAACACATACAATAACTCCTTCTCAGTAGAAGTGTAGTTCCTTTGAGAATCATCTTTTATTATACTAGAATAATTCACCACATTTAATATATTATCTTTACTTTAGACTAAAACAACACCAACAACCAAATCACTATAGTTACACATAATTTCAAATGGAAATTTTCATTATGGTGTAGTGATGATGTGTGATGTAATGGATTTATTTAACAAAATTAAATTATTCCAAAAATAAAAATCATCAAAGAAAAATGGTGAATCTTTGAACAAAATTGAACATGTGGGTTTTTTGATTTTTCAAAAATATTTAATAAACCATTAGTAAAAAATAACATTCTCTAAAAAAACTCCCCACACCCTTGAAATTTCTAGGAATATGAAATATCTAAATCACTTAAATTTTTTTATTTTAAACTTATATTCCCCTGTTAGCAACCTTATGTCCTAACACAATTCCTTGAGTGACTATAAAATTATTTTTTTCCCAATTAAGAACTAATTTTGTCTCTTGAAACCTATCTAAATATAATTAAATAGCTCTCAAATGTAATTACATAAATATAATAATCATCCATGAAATCCTCAATGATCATTTTAATCATATCATAAAATATTCTCATCATTAATCATTGAACGTTTTATATGGAATCACACAAGCCAAAGATAATTTATAGATATGAAAATTTGGTAAATGGGTATATGAAAGTATTCTTTTATTGATCTTTTAGAACCCCTAAAATCTAGTTTTAATTATAATAACCATCCAAAAATAAAAAAATTATTTCTTTGCTAACCTCTAAAGAATTTGATCTAATGATGAAATTTAGATAATTGATATTTTATAGTGGTTGAATTAATCTTCCTGTAATTGATAAGGTCTCTCTATTTTGTTTCATTTTATGACCTAAATTTGTTTATTCTTTTCATTGGTATCAACAGTAAATGGGAGAGATAAAGAGGATGTGGATGAGGAATCCCATCTACACTATGAAGGTGGATCTCCTGAAATATCCTTAATTTTTATGTTGAATCTCAAAAATGAATATTCTTTTATCTGATCATTATCATGGATTTGTTCCACCCTAATATGGAGAATTTCTTAAAGGATGTGGTATGTAAATCTCTTGAAATCAAGAAGCTAGTTATTTAAAACCTAAATCTTGTTGAGGATTCATGGACACTAAAAATAAAAGGAATTTATTCTGTGGAGGATCTCCATGGAAAACATCCCTCTAAGGATGATTTTCCCAAACCTTATGTTTTTATGAAAATGGAAGATGGCGGCTTATAAATCATAAATGATCCATAAGACCCCCAAAAATGAATTTATTTATGCAAATTATCCATCCTTGGTAATATTAAATACTCTAAAGTAGAAAAACTATAGTTCATCCTAGATCTCAAGGACGAAATTACATATTTTTTGGGTGGTAGTGAATGGAATATGATCCCTATTAGAAGTGGGTTTTTTCATATTCTTTTGGGGAGGAAATATGATCTTGATTCAATTTGGAGAATTGGAAATGTTCATTTGAAATCTGGTGTCTTTAGGATTTCTAAATGGGATATTAATTTAAATCCAATTAATCAATAAAACTCTATATCCCAAATCAGGGTTAGGTTACATGGACTGAATTGGTATTTTGGCATAAAAAAATTATTAGTAACCTTGCTACTTTCATTGTAATTCCCTTAAAGACAGACCAACATAATCTAAATGGAGAACTTATCCTTTATGATAGGATACTAGTTGATTCCAATTTTTATTCAAAACTTCTTGATGTGATCAACTTCATTGAAAATTATCAGAAAATTGAAGTCAAAGTTGAGTATGAATGTAATATACCTTTTAGTGATGTGTATAAAATTATAAGAAACTCCATTGTAAATTTTTGAGTGATCCAGAAATAGGTGAACAAACCAAATGATCATAATGCTTGGAAATATTTCAATATAAAAAGGCAATAAAAATCTATTTCTATTCACAAGGGTGGTATTTTAAGGAATAATGAGCCTATAAAATGGGTAAAAAAGTAGTCTAGTACGTTTCACTTTAAAAATAGAAAGGTAAAGTCTTGGGATGATCTTGTAGATGAATAAGAAAGGGAGATTGAGCTGAATATAACATCTATGAATATGAAAAATCTTTATATTCCCTATATTTATGGGATAATAAACAATCAAATAATGGGTGGTGATGATAATTCTATATCTATTGAAATATATCATGATATCATAAGGATCGTAGAGTCTTTGAAAAATGATATATTGAAAAAATATCTGATAAGAATTAGGGTGCTTTACAAGATCTGAATAATAGTGTTCATAAAACTCCCCATCCACCTAAATATAGAATTACAGATGAATTTAATTAAACTTCTATAATTTCTAGTAGAGATATAAACAATGGTAATATATATCTTCAAAATAATTCCAACCATGTTTACATTTCCCAATGTAAACTGCTTTCTCAATATGAATACGTCAAGAATGAAGATGTTGTAATATCTCAGCCTGATTTTTGTGAAGGCATATGAAATGTATCCATATATTATATGGATTTTGGTGAAGGTATAATGAATAATTCTAGTGAACCTCAAGAAAACAATTTACCAGATCAAACTCTTCATCAGGTGATTATAGAGAGTGTTAGAAAAATCAATGAAGCTCATACTCAGCCTGAAAGATCATACAAGTATTCAGATATATATGAGTTCATGTCTCTAGATGAAATTCCACATATATTCTGTATGTTTTCCAAGTTATAATATAATAAATACATCCCAGAACCTCATGTTATGGTGAATTAAAAAAACTACAGTAGTGGAAAATATGAAATCATAATATAAATTCCCTCCATGTATGAACATAATGATATCTTATTTTATCATAAAAATTATTATGGAATATTGAAATATAGGTTTAGTCCTAAGGCTATTTTAGTGTAAAACCAATTTTTTTCTTCTTATAATTTTTCAGACCAGATGAAGGAAGTGATCTTCTCTAGTACTAACACACTATGAAAGAAGAAATATGACAGTCCAGAAAATAATGGAAAAATTAGTGATCATCATAAAATAAATCATAAAAAATCCTAGTAATAAGAGGAAAATTAGATCTTTCATAAAATGGATGTTTAAATGAGGATCATATATTGTAACTTTTAGGGCCTGGCCAACCCTAATACAAATGTCTCTCTTCGACTATTTTAAAAAAAACATAAGATTGATACTCTCAGTCTCTTTTAACTAAAGAGAATATTTTTTGATAGGATTACTTCTTTGGATAATATGGGCTATCATCTTATAAAATCTAATCATTCCAGAAAATAGAATCAAAAGACTTTGGGTCCTATATAATTAGTGGCTCGATGAAATATCTTCTACCAATTTTATAGAACACATGGTCACTATTAATTATAATTATATGGGAATAATTTTTTTTATCTTTCATCTATTATTACAATGGTTACTAGGAGATAAGGGAGCTAATGTAGAACATTAGGGTTCGGAGTAGCTCAATCAATATTTCATGGACTCTACTTGGATATTTCAATGCCATTCCAAATCCAGATGAGAGATTTGGAATGGTTAAATCTTCTACCTCAATCAAATATTTCAAGGAATACATTGAGAATATAAAGTTTCATGAATTTAATTTGATTGGTTCTAAATACACATGGTCTAGAAAGAATCCTAACAAAATGGTTGATATAAAATATGATAAGGTTTTTTTCAATGATGTGGATCTTGATGTTTGGGCCACCACTTCTTGCACCACTCTTGAAAATTATAATTTAGAACACCATAATATTCTGAAAAATAATTTCATGAGAGGTTTAACAAATATTTGTGTTTATATTCAATAATGCATGATCCTTCCATATTGATTTTATGAAATTGGTGAAAGACACCTGGAACTCTTTAAATTATTAGGATGGTACATTTTATTGTGTTTTAAAGATCAAAATTCTCAAGAGAAATCTGAAAGTTTGTAGTTGGGAGTGATTCAGTCACATAGATGAAAACATTTATCATCTTGAATCCTTTCATTATTTCATTTTAGAGAATAAAAATGCTGGTAATTTTTCCATCGGTTGTGAGAAAGAAAATGTAATCACTCATGATCTCAATACCCTCTTAAATATTAAATGATGTTTACAAAGAGAAGCCTTCAATATTAATTTTATTATGGTGGGTGAAAAAATAACAAACATTCAATTCCATTCAAAGAGATAGGAAATGTTGTGGAAATTTAGCTATTCTAAGTGATAATGGGGAGTTTTTTTATAAAAGAGGGGATTTAACTTCTTGTGTTGTATCTTATTCCAAGAACATCTTTGATGGTCCCAACACCAGCACTTACCTAATGGAAGAAATCATTCCCAATCTTGTCAATCATGATGATAATACAATTATTACGACTATTCCATTTGAATTTGAGGTAAAAAATGTTGTCTTTGTTCAAAATTATAGTATCTCCATTGGCTCATATGGGTTCACAAACTATTTTTTCCATATCATTTGGGATATAATTTATGGTGATATTTATAGGATTATCAATCATTTTTTCAAATATGGCTAGCTAAAAAAGGAATTAAGGAAACATTTCCTAATATTATTCTTAAAATAGATAATGTGAATGAGATTCATCTCTTTAGACATGTGTCACTTGTTAACACTATTTATAATATTATTTGGAAAATTTTTCCTAACAGGATTTCTAGCATTTCCAATATGATTGTGTATTAAAAAAAGTTTAGTTTCATTAAAGATAGAGCTATTCAACATTACCTCTTAAATCCTTTTAAATTTTTTAAACTTCTCAGGAAATCCACTAGAGGAGGAAATATGACTCACAATATCGATGTTAACAAATCCTTTAACATGTTAGATTGGGGATTCTGATCGTATAGAGATTCAATATTCATTTCTACCCTTACACCACTGTTTTAAAATGGTTTTTAACTATTTCCCCAAATATAATAATAAATTTAAGTTCATTTTTGATTCAATAAATTAATTTTTATCACTATTTAGTAGGTAAATTTTACTTTTTCAGTGTTCACATTGTAGGAGGGGTGATTTGGAGATCGTGTGATGGAATTCAAGTAAAATGGGCCAAACTATGAGAGATCCCAAGAATGCATGTGGACATAAATATGTAATGTGGATAATAAGTGCATTCAATTCATCTAAAAATGGGTGTATGAATGAAAAACCATATGGGATACATTTCTATAGAAGACCATGGAGCCCAATTCATCCATTTGGAGGCCCAAAATAGTCCCACAGTGTGATGAAATTCCGAGTGGTCCAAATTGGACCACCCTTCTATATTTGGGCCATAATTCAGGCCTCAAGAACTAAAATTGGTCTAATTATACATCCATTAGATATCTAACTTGAATTCTTAGATCCAAACATAATTTTAAGTCCTTTTCACATGTTTTGTTCAGTCAACCAGCCAGATGAAGAAGGAGGAAGATGTCTTCCATGAATAGTCACAACCCCTTAGGCACTTAACTTATTTTGTAGAATGTGTGATGTATTTGTCACTAAAATCACCCCTCACCAGTAGTATCTCATGTTTCAATACATGGTATAAGTGTGATATAATTTTATATCTCTCTTCACTCATTTTAGTTCTCTTCTCCCTCATTTACTTCTAAGACTCTTAGTGATCAATTTTGGGGGTGTCCTTTGTTATAATCCTGAGCTCCATGCTTATAATCTTTGAAAGGTAATTGAATTTACAAGTTTTTTTTATATTGTTCTTCTCTTCTAAACTCCTAATTTTTTATATTCTAGTATGAACAAATACAAATAAAAGGAACAATAATCCTCATGTTTTCATGCATAACCATGATCTTGTGATGATTTGAGTGTGATTGCCTCTTTTCTCACCCCCTCCCGTTAATGAGTGTGTGAATGTATTATCTTCATTTATAAATTCTAGGAGCTTAAAACCATGAATATTCATGTTCTTGTACTGTGTAATATTTTATCATTGACAAAAATCTGTTCATCTCATCATGTTTCTGATGTGATGCCTTGATTGAGTTATATTTTTTACATCGATTCAAGTTTGTTGATTTTGAGCAGTGGCTGATAATAAATATCATTTTGATCAAATAATAGGTCATAACATTGTAAGAAATCATATACCATTAATGGTTTCAGTGTGTATAAAATCAAGGAATTAATGATCCTTCTCATTCCCTTGAGAGCAATGGCGGATTGAGCATCAAGGGACACTTACCCGAGATGCTCAAAATTTCTCCATCTTGTTTCTCACACCTGTAATTTAGATTAAATTTATATTTTTAATCATCAAAACCCAAGTCTTATAAAAACCCATACCACTTTTATTTTCTTTATCATGACCCTCTTTTTAAATTAATGATCTATGTCTCCATAGAAAGATGACCTCGGGTTGCTGCGATACTGTATAAATTATAGTTTAAAATAAACATCCAATTTGACATGTTCGATAACAAAATCAAATTTTGGCATCGTTGTCGTGGATCCAAGATCATTTTTACCATTCAATCTTTTTACTCCTTTAAATGTCTGCCCTTCCCATTTCATTATTTTGGTTTTTGTTTTTATTTTATTTTGTGTGTGTGTGTGTTCTTCCTCTCCCTCTATCTCTCTCTATCTTTTTCTCCTCCACCACTATCATTTTGTAATATATAATTATATTTTATTTTATCCATTATTTATTCTTAAATATTTTTACTTTATTCATCATCCATCATAAAACTAATAAAAACAAACAAAATAAAACAAACAAAATTGCCAATTTTTATGCATGACCTGATCAGGAAAATAAAAACTATTTGAAATAGACCCTGAAATTAAAAAGAAACTTCACTCAGAAACTAGGTCATCCAAATTAAAAAAATAAATTAAAATAGATTAAACCATTTTTGAACGTTGATTGTTCCCAAAAAAATCAAAAATTGAACCAAATCAAACCTAAGAAAACATGGATACAAATAAATAGACCTTAAAAGAACTGACCACCCCATATGTGGAGTATCAACCTACTTACATCCAATATCCTGAGGAAGTGGTCAAATTTGAACTAAGATCAGGTCTCATCCACATCCTTCCTAAATTCGATGGTCTTCCTTGTGAGTACCCTAAAAAACATCTCAAAGAGTTTCACATTGTATACACCACCATGAAACCCCAAAATGTGTCTAATTACCTAATTAAGTTTAGGGCCTTCCCTTTATCCGTTGATGGTGTAGCCAAAGAATTGATATACTATCTGCCTACCACGATTGGGGTATAGAATGAACTGAAAAGACTCTTCATATAGAATTTATTCCCTACCTCCCGAACTGGATAAATTAAGAAATAAATCTATCACATTAGGCAATCACAAGGAGAGACCCCTCATGAATACTGGGAGAGATTCGAAAGTATTTTCTCAAGATACTCCCACAACCAGATTAGTGAAAAACTGACAATTCAATACATCCATGAGGGAAATATCCCCATGGATTATGGAATGATTGATGCTTCAACTGGTGGTTCCCCATTTGATAAAACGTTTTCGACCACTCATGACTTAATAGCCAATATAGCTCAAAATACACAACAATTTGGTACTCGAGGTACTGCACCAACCTGAAGAGTTAATGATCTAATTCATTCATCCCTATAACAAAAGTTATATAATAAAATTAATGAGATACATAGCCTTATAAGGAAATTAGATCAAGAACAAGGTAACTCACACTCTTCTTCAGTTCCATCACATTGTGGTATTTTTTCTGATAACACTCATTTTTTAACCAGTACCCAAAAATTTAAGTGTCACCTAAGTCTTGTGCAGTAGTGTGCCTAGGGTGTCCATTAAAATAAGAACCTACATTTAAGAAAGAACCATTCAAGCCAAATACAAACCTCGAGTTTCAAGTGCAACCATAGTACTAATTAGGAGGAAACTCAAGCTACCTCAAGAAGAAATGGTATCAACAAGGAAAAGGTATGCAACCTTCTTATCCTTCAACCTCTAGAAACAATCCTCCTCCTCCTCCAAAATCTAAACCAAGCCTTGAGGATACAATGAAGCAAATGGAAACCTAGAACCTTCAGTTCCAACAGAACACATAATCATCTCTTCAAGACCTATGAAATCAAGTGGGACAGTTGGAAAACACCATCGGGGAGATAAAGATGTACGGTTCTGGAAAATTACCTTCCCAACTTGTTCCCAGTCCAAAATAAAAAGGCAATTTTTGTTCAATCACACTTCATAGTGGTTAGGAAGTTTCTTTGTCTAATTATTCTTCCCAACAGGTATATCCCCCACTTGAAAACACTCTTTCTCCACCCATAACAAATTTTAATGAAGAAAAAAAAAACAAAAAGTGTAGTCAAATTGTCATTGATGATTCAAATGAACAATCCATTCATCTTCCTTTCCCCTAAATAATCTCTAAATATAAGAAGACTTTTGATAATGAAATTTATAAAGAGATAATGGATACATTTAAAATGTTCAAGTTAACATTCCTTTATTGGATACAATTAAACAAATCCCTAGATATGCCAAATTTCATAAAGATATTTCCACCCATAGACAAAGTCTTAAGGGGAATGAGAGAGTCAACCTATGAAGGAATGTCTTGGCCTTGACTCAAAAAGCAATGCCAACCAAATTTAAGGATCTGGGCACTTTCATGATACCTTATACAATAGGGGGGCATTATTTTAATATTTTAAGTTATATTTAGGTTCTTCCATTAATGTAATTACTAACTCTTTGTATAATTCTCTACAGGTTGGAGAGCTTCAACTGACATGAAATTTCCTGAAAATTTATAACTAATGCACTACACACCCAACATGAATGATTGATGATGTCCTTGTAAGAGTGAAGAATATCTTATTCCATGATGATTTATACATTCTTTATATGGAAGATACCTAAACCGAAGGACATTCTCCTCTCATTCGTGGGAGTCCATTCCTTAAAACAATAAAGATGGTTATCAATGTTCACAATAATATACTGTACATAGAGTTAGGTGGATAAAAGGTAAGTTTTAACATCCTTGATGAAATGAAACACCCCATTGAAGAGAACACCACTCTTCCTATATATTCAATGTAAGTTCTCTCTAATGATACACACACACACAAAATTCTCTCCTCGACCATTCTCTGAACTATTTTACTCTCCTCCACCCTTAGATGATTTGAGTTTTAATTCATTTTTTCAGTGTTGTGTGTGTTTTGAAAAAATGTAAATTTTGTAATTTAAATGATTACTGTGTTCATTTTTAGGTACCCATGACCATCAATGATTCTGAAAATCTCATTTAAATAAATTCTTTATCCTTAGAGAATAAACATGAGCATATATATAGTTTCATGGACCTCACTACCCCTAAACTTACTCCCTCAATCAAAAAACCATCGGTGTTGGAACTAAAACCAATTCCTTATAATTTATAATATGATTATCTTGAGGGTATTGAATAATTTCCCATCATTATTGCCAATAAACTCTCTCCACTACAGGAATCAAAACAACTCTACCTTTTAAAAGAGTGTAAAAAGGAAATAGGATGGACATTGGTTGATATTTCTGGTATTATCCCATCTATTTTTATACACTATATACTTTTAGATAATGAATATAAGCCCATAAGACACTCTCAACACTGATTTAATCCCACTCTCTATGAATTGGTAAAATAAGAAGTTAGTAAATTACTTGTTGTTGGGATAATTTATTCGATATCTAATATTAAGTGGGTTAGTCAATGGTAAAATTATGCCTAAAAAATATATAATAAAAGTTGTGTTAAATGAACAAGATGAATTGGTCCCAACACATGTAAAAAACATTCGTTGAGTCTGTATTGACTACTTTTGATTGAATCAAGCCACACAGAAGGACCACTTTTCTCTACCTTTCATTGAACAAATGTTAGAACGATTGGCTGGTAAGTAACATTATTGTTTCCTTGATGGATATTATCATTAATTCCAAATCCATACAGTATATTATGATCAATAAAAGACTAAATTTACCTGTTTATTTGGTATATTTGCGTGTAGAAGAATGAATTTTGGTCAATGTAATGATTCTAGTACATTTCAACGATGTATGTTGAGTATTTTTTCTAAGTACCTTGAGAATTTTATGGAAGTCCTTATGGATGTTTTCACAGTATATTGATATTATTTTGATGAATATTTGGAACACCAAGGTTTCGTCCTCCACCACTGCATTGAAAATGATCTTGTTTTAAATTATGAGAAATTCAATTTAATGGTTTAGTGGGGGATAGTTCTCAGTCATGTTATTTTAAATGGGATAATTCAAGTGGATAAATCAAAAATTGAATTAATTTCAACCCTTCCATATCCAAAATTTGTTCATGAGGTATGATCATTCTAGGGTGATGCTGGTTTTTATTATCGATTCATGAAAGACTTTAGTAATATCATACTTCCATTTTCCCCGTTGTTACAAAAAAGATTCTAAGTTTGTATTTGATAAAAATTGTGAGTATTCATTAAATTAACTAAAAAGGAGTCTCACATCACCTACCATCATCCAACCACCATGGTGGGATCTCTAGTTCAAACTTATGTTTGAGGCCTCTTACTTTGCAGTTGGGGCAGTTTTGTCACAAAGGGTTGAGAAGGATCCTCATGTCATTGTGTATGCCTCATGTACCCTTGACCCTGCCCTGGTAAACTACACAACCACTAAAAAATAAATCCTTTATATTTCATTTTCATTTGAAAAAATTCATTCATATATTATTGGGTCAAAAGTCATTGTGTTTTCTGACCATGCTGCCCTTCGATTTCTCCTAAAGAAGCCTAAAGCTAAGCCCCACCTCATTCGATAGATGCTCCTCCTCCAAGAGTTTGACCTTGAGATTATAGATAAGAGGGGACTGTAAATTGTTATATCTGACCATATTAGTTGGATTTATCCACCACTAGACCTCTATGTTTATTCATTCATCCCCATTGGAGAATTATTCCCTCATGAGAACCTTTTCGATGTTGTGGGCCTTACCCTCAGTATGCAGACATTGTGAATTTTATAGAAACATCTAGGGTCCCTATTGATTTAAGCACTTCCCAATCTCAGACACTTAATCATGATTCTCTATGGTACATTTGGTATGACCCATATGTTTGGAGAATTTGTAGTTACTAAGTGGTTTGTCGTTGTGTCCCTGACCATGAGTTCACCTCTGTTTTGATCTTCTTCAATAATTTGGATTGTGGGGGCCACTTTGGCTCTCAACATATAGATCAAAAGGTCCTTGAATCAAGACTTTATTGGACAAAATTTTATAGGTATGCCCATAGATTTTTCAATTTATATAGTCATTTTCAATTCATATGGAATATCTCCAATAGGAATGAAATGTCCTAATAGTCCATTTTATTCTATGAAATATTTGATGCATGGGGCATTGACTTCATGTGTACATTTCCAAATTAATTTGGTTTCATGTAAATCTTATTAGATGTTGAATATGTGTATAAATATATGAAAGGAAATGATACTAGGATCGATGACTCTCAAGTTGTTTTCAATTTTGTGAGGTCCCAGATTTTCAGTAGGTTTGGTTTATATAGATTCATCATTAGTGATTAGGGTTCACATTTTTTCTATCACAACATGAAAAATTTTATTTGTAAGTATGGGGTTGTTCATAAATTCTCCACTTCATATCACCCCCAAAATAACAGAAAAGAAGAAATTTCAAATCGTAAAGTTAAGAAAATCTAGGAAAAAATGGTACAACCCAATATGAAATATTGGTGTTTGTTCTTAGATGATGCAATTTGGGGGTACTGTACAACTTTTAAAACCCCAATCCGAATGTCACTATACAAGATTGTGTTTGTAAATACTTTTCCCCTCCCAGTAGAGGTAAAACAACATGAATATTGGGATGTTAAACAATGTAATATGAATCTTTCAAATGCAGGTGAGCATAAGAAGTTACATATTAAAGAGTTGGAAGAAATTATACATGATTCATATGAGAAATCCCGTATCTACAAAAGAAGACAAAGGATATCCATGATATCATGATTCATCACTGAAAGTTACGTATTGTTGAGAAGGTCCTCATGTACAATTCCAAGCTAAAGATCCACCCATGCAAGCTTCATTCTCGATGGATCGGTCCTTATACTATTACTAATGTTTACACTTTTAATGAAATACAGGTTTTTCATGAGTAGAGTGTAGGAAGTACTACCATAAATAGTTAGTGACATAAACACTTTTATGATGATTTTCTAAAGAATATGATGGAGGAAATATACCTTCTAGAAGCAACATACCAGTGAAACACAACAGTTTTTATCCTTCCTTCTCACATTCTCATATATTTCAGTGAGAACACTGGACATTCTAGGTGTGGGGGTTGATATATTCTTGGGTTCATTAGGATTTTCATTATCTTTCTTCTTTCTTCTCTTTTTCACATTCTTTATGGAATTTTTACTTTTCCTCATATTGTTTATTTCATTAGGATTTTCACCATCTTTCTTCTTTATTCTCTTTTTTCCTTTTTTTGGTATTTTTAATTTTCCCCATATTATGGTCATCAAATCATGGAACATACTAAAAATGCATGTTGAAATTTTTGATTCCATGATTTTTTAAAATTTGATGAAAACTTGTCTCTGTTATGCAAAGAATATTTTAATGAATTTAACATTGGGGAGTTATTTTTAGTAAATTGGTTATTTATCAATGATATAAATGGTTGTATTGCTATGAAACCTTTATATTGATTTATACCCCTTATGTGAGTAGTTTTTGGAAAACATGTGTCACTAATATCTGCACACATTTTTTCACCAAACCACAAAGTGTGAATATTATTACTTAATAGAATGTAAATATATGTTAGGTTAATATTTATCATATTTCTAAAACTATTTTTCCATACGTTCGTTCCTTATCTAATTTGTTTCATTACTGTACCATATTCTCTTATGTGTGTGTTCCTAATATCTGAATGTTGCACACCCTAAAAAAACTACAAAAAACAATAGAAAAAATAAATAAAAAGGTTGTGTATTGGGAAGGTCAAAAACCAATCCTCCTAAACCTTTTATCTTGTTATAAATATTACATTTACTATCGTGAGCAGATCCAACAAGGGTTGAGAGATGAGTATGAGATTTGTTCCAAATGCAAATTTTGAAAATAATAATAATAACAAATGAAGGGAGTGATGAAATCTGAAACATATGGGGATATCTAGTTTTAGATCTTATGGTTTGAATTCTAGGAATTATTAAGTTATTGGGTATTTAAATAAGATTTAAAAGGATGTAGGGTAGGTTCGGTGGACAAAATCATCTAAGCTAGAAAATATTAAAACAACCTATATTTACTATATATAATTAGGAAAGAATATCATGGAATGGTTTTCACACACAAACATAGAGAGTTAGTGGCATGGTTGACTTTTTAATTCCTTTCTCAATTTGGTATCACGAATCTCTTTGAATTTCATTGTGATATAATTTATGATACATCATTTTCCATTTTCACTAGGAATAACTCCTTGGCGTGGTTTGTACATTAATCACATTACTTTAATGAATTAGAATTTCCTTCAATGTTAGATCTTCATGAAGTTGGGAATATATAAATGCATCATTTTTTTGGATATGTGACTTTTTATAGGACAAAAAAATGTTTAGGTTTGGGGGTGTGATCGCATAGCGATTCACTTTTTATTTCCACCCTTACACCATTATTTTAAAAGGGTTTTGTAATGAATATTCCCAATATAATAATATATTTTACTTCTTATTTGAATAAATGAATTAATTTTTACCACTATTTGATAGTAATATTTTACTTGTTTCAGTGTTTACATTATAGGAGGGGTGATTCGGAGATCCCATGATGGAATTCAAGTAAAATGGGACAAACTGCGCGAGAGCCCAAGCATGGATGTGGGAATAAATATGTATTTTGGATAATTAGTGAATCCAATTAGGATAAAAATTGGTTTATGAATGAAAAACGGTGCGGGATACTTTTCTATAGAAGACAATAGAGCCCAATTTGTCCATTTGGAGGCCCAAAATAGGCCCACAATGTGAAGAAACTTTGGGCGGGCCAGATTGGACCACGCTTCTCTATTTGGGCCATAACCTAAGCCTAAAAATTCCAATAGGTCTAATTAAACCTACATTGGATATCTAACTTGAAGGAACAACTCTACACCAAATTAGAAGTCATTTTAGAGAATTTTGGTCATTAAACTAGTTGGATAAAGAATGAGGAAGAGATCTTCCATGAATAGTCACCTAGTCCTTTAGTCACTTGATTTTTTTATGGAAAGTGTGATTTATTTATCCAAAAAATCACCCCTCACCGTCATTATCTCATATACACAACCATGGGTAATGGTGAGTCTAACTTGAGATCTCTCTTCACCCATTTTAGTTCTCTTCTCCCTCATGTACTTTTAAGCCTCATAGTGTTCAATTTGGGGGGTGTCCTTTGTTGTAATCTTGAGATCCACACTTATAATCTTCATAAGGTAATTGAATTTAAAAGTTTATTGTATATTTTTATTCATTTATAAATTCTTAATTTGTGTTTATTCTGGTTTTAAAAAATAAAAATCAAGGGAACAATAATCCTCTTGCTTCCATCCATAACCTGGATCTTGTGATGATTTGGGTGTGGTAGCCTCTTTTATCACCCCTTCCATTTCATGAGCGTGCGAATGAATTATGTAGGTTGAAAAATTCTAGGATCTTGAAACCATAAATATTTATGTTATTTACTTTTGTAATATTTTAACATTGACACAAATCATGTCATCTCATCACTTTTTTGATGTGATTCCTTGATTGAGTTCTGTTTTTACATCGATTCAAGTTTGTTGATTTTGAGTGGTCTTCGATAATCGATATCATTGATCAATGAAATTATAGGTGGTAACCTAGTAATAAATCATATAAAATTACTGGTTTTAGTGTGTATAAATTGAAGTAATCAATTATCCTTCCCAATTTTATGAGAGTGGCGATGGATTGAGCATCAAGCGAAACTTACCCAGGTTGATAACGATTTCTCCATTCCGTTTCTCGCACTTAGAAATATAGTTTCAATTTCTATTTTTAATCATAAAAAAGAAGTATTATAAAACCCCATTCCACTTTTATTTTCTTTATCATAACCCTCTTTTATAATTAATAATCTAAGGCTCCATAAAGAGAGTACCAAGGGTTTCTGTTATAATAAGTAAATTATAATTTAAAATAAACATCTAATTTGAAACGCTCAATAATTCAACCAGATTTATTTAGATGTTTTTATCCATTTTTGGATTTTATGAGACTTTTATTAATTGGTTTAAAATCCTTCTAAGATTATCCTATATCTCAATGTTTATAAATAGATATCTTTATGAATACTTCATATGATCCAAAGGTGTCTGATAAGGTGATTCTCTATCAACCATTATTTTCTATATTAATTAATTTTTTTTAGGAAGAAACCTTATAAACATGGTTAATGCTAAAAAAATGAAGCCCATCAGAGATTATATAGGCCTTGATACCCCCCAACTCATTAATTGTATGTTGATGACATTATCCTCTTCAATCAATGTGCTAAAAGAAAGATCAAGAACATTAGGAATTCTCTCCTTCATTATAAAAAATCCACAGGGTAGGAGATAAGTTGAAAAAATTCATTCTTATACTTTGGAAAAAATATTCCAATAGTTACAAAAGTGAACATCATTAATGAAAGTAGAATGAAATAATGTGTGCTTCCATTCACTTATTTTGGTGTCCCTAGGTTTTGGGGGAAACAACTTTTCAGTGATTTTTCTCACATTATAATTCAAATTACAAATTAGTTGGATTATTAGAAAGGAAATATTTTATTGATGTAAGGTAGGGTCAATATTGTGAAATATGTGATTACTTCAAAAAACAACAACCCATTTATAGTATATAAATAGTTTTCTACCCTCATTAATAATATTAACACTTCTATCTAAAAAATATAGAGAGGAAGAAATCTTTAGAGAAAACTTATGAGTGTCCCATGGAAGCAGTACTATCAAATGGTTGAATATGGTGGGCTTGGTATTAAAAATCTCTAGAAATTCAACTAATCATTACAGGATAACTTTAGGTGGAGTCTTCTTAATTATAAGTCATATGCACTTTCTTTTATGAGATATAGATTTTTAAGTAGGATCAAAATAGGGAATCTAAAATATTTAGAATTATCTATATCAAATTCCCTTAATTATTATTTCAACATTATTTTAGTGAATTTACACTAGATGTACAACATCAAGCCAACCTTCAATTTATTATTAGACAAATAAATAGGTACACATCTTCTTAACATTTTACACTCTCCTGACCCATCAGTTGACACGAATGTGTTGATCAAGGAGAAAGTGGAGACTTCATTGAAAACGGTTCCTACTAAAATCAAGGAAATAGTCTTGAATTAAAACTTCATTAATTGAGATGAAACATTAGTTTGGGAACCTACCTCCAGTGGGAGGATATCTTTTGATCTATTCTACTAAGATGTTGTGATGGGGGATACAAACAGTTGGGCTAAGAGCCTAAGGATATGTTAGATTCTTCCATCCATATTTTCTATTGAATGGATGGTTATGCATTCCAAACCTCATACAGATGATTTTATGCATTTATTTGGAATCAACCTATGATTGATATGTCTTCTATGAAATAAGAATAGGGACAAAATCGATCACCTATTTATTAAAAATGTTACTACTTCTACCTTATGGACAACAATTGATAATTTTTTAAGGTCCAAATGTTGGATCGTAATGTATATGCAGATGAAACAATACAAGAGGGGGACAGATTGTAGTTTTAAAAACTTTTTTTTTTGGTCCATTAAAAGTATTTAGTTTAAAATAATTTAAACTAATTAAATTCAAAAAACCCTCTTAATGTATTTAAACCAATTAATTAGACTGGCCCAAGGTCTAGTAATACAAGAATTGTAATCAGGTTTATTCAGACGATGTATTCCAAGGGTTAATCATAATCATGATAAAAACATAGTAAGTGTGTAAAAGATCGTAATCAAAATGGTTACGATTAGTATATTAAAACAATACAAAAATTCTATCATAATGTGTATAGAATCATAAAGATTAATTGAAATGATCATAATCATAAAAGATAGTAATTAGAGTATTACTAAAGTATCATAATCATATTGGTTATGATAAAAAAAATTATAGAATAGAAAGATGAATAACTAATACAATTCTCTTTTTATTACACTGTAGAGTAAATGTAAAATAATACAATTATTTTAACCCAAAGATATGGGTATACAAAAACTTTGATAGTGGTCCCTTGATTTATACTTTCAATCAATTATGTCTTACCCACACCATGGTAAGCCCTTGATACGATGATCGACTACTATCTTACCATCTCTACAAGCCCACGATTTAGAAGGTAATTGGTACGTCTATATTCCAAGCCTCAGAATCACTCGATCTACAAATGATCACAATTTCTATATTCCTATCCTTTGAATCCCTTGATCGTAATCACCAACGATCAGTGTCACACTAAGAAAAAATAAACTCTTGAAAGTCACAAGTATGTAGAATGTGAAGTTCACAACATGACTTAAGGGTTTATCGTATGAAGCCTAGATTTGACAGAGCTCTCATGGGATGTCTTGAATTCATAAAAAAAAGTATTGAGCTCATCCAAATGGAATGGTATTTTTAGGCCTTGTCCCAACAGTCATATTTTGGCTCTAACAGTCATATTTCTTCCTGAAATCTCAGAGGGACTTCGACACCTGTCAATCCAATGGTCATCTTGTATCTAAAATAAAAATATCATTTTATCATGAATATCAAAAAAAAATACAGGACATAATTTTTATTAAAAGGCTTTATTTTTGATAAAAAACTATTTTCTTGTTACAGTAAAGTGGGTAAAAAAATAATATTAATCTTCTGATAAAAGACAAAGTGAATAGTAAATTTGTATGATGATTTATATTAAGATAATGATTAAAATTTCTCTAGTTAGTACAATAATTATCAGTGTGTACAATGGAAATCATAATTTACACGACTAATAGAACTTGCGTTCAATGATTATGATATAAATCGTATTCAACCTTATTATGATAAACATGGAAATAGTTAAAAACTATATTTTTTAGTTTGTATGATATTTAACATACGTAGTATAAAGAAAATAATTAAGGACTTATAAAATAAAATCCTTAAAGTAAATACAATAAAAAACATATGAATTTATTTGAAAATAATGTTTGTGATTTCCCAAACAAAGAGGAATGGAAAAGTCAAAAGATGAATTTTGAATCAACAATCTCCCCTTTTTTAGGAAGAACAAACCACAAGTTAAAAACAAGTTGGAGATTGAAAAAGTATATATATTTCATATTTATAATTGAAACACTAATAATTATCTCCCTTTGAGTTTGAAAACTCTTTTTGAATAGAATTCAAATACGAATTACCTCCCCTTTAGGATATCAAAATCCATAAGGATTATATTAAAAAAATACTACACCTTAGTAAAGGTATTCTCCTTTGGAGAATTTATCTCATTGGAAAAAATATTCCCCCCTATTATCACCCTTTATAAAATATTATCCCCATTTGTGATTTACAAATAGGAATAGGAGAGTTCTTTTAAGACTAGTAAAAGGGTTAGAGAAATAAACAATGCAAAAAGATAAAGTATTTGGTAATATAAAACACATGAAAGAACATTCATCCAAAAAACGAAAAAAATTCCATCAGAAGAAATATAGATTTCAAAAAATTTATTGAAAGCATTAATAAATACAAAAAGAGTTAAAATGATTAATTTATTCTCCTTTTCTTTATTATTATTCTTAAGATCCAAAAAACGGTTTCCATATTCTTGAACTTGTTACTTTCCTCTATGATATTGTCAAGAGATTATTTCTAAGAATGGATCTATTTATCCTAATCTTCAAAAAACTAATCCTAGGTATGATTAAAATATTCTTGAGATTTTATTTTCTCTTCTAGAGATTGAATTATTTCTTCCTGATCCATATTCTTTTCTTCCTGATCCTGATACTTTGCTACCTCAACTTTGGTTAGATTTTCTAGGATTTCAACTCTATTTCACAACAAATCATTTTGATTATCCAGGTTAATGATCTTATCCTAATAAAGAAATTACATTTATTTAATGACATCCAGGCTCTATTAAATTACTTTGAAATAACCGAACTAACTTTCATATGGGCCCCTAACCATTTTAAATTTTTAAATAGTATTACTTTGTAAATTGCTGAAAGCATCTAAGAGTTCATTCACAAGATTTTTGAGATAATAATTTTTGTCTTCAAGAAACTAGATAGTCTCATCAGTATTATATATCCACTTTACCTCTTTATTTCATGATTTATTGTGATCTTTATAGCTTTCATCAGACACCTTAAAGTCAGCCTCAAGATTCATCATTCTTTTTTCTTTGGAAATTGATTGAGTCTGATCTCTTGTATTTATTCTCATCCTTAAAATCGATTTTACCTTATATTTATAGTAATAAAGAAAGAGATTTTTTAATTATTCTAAATTATTTAACAATATATAGATATCTTTTTAAAGTGATAATCTGATCTTAAACTGTGTCTTCTTCATAACCGGGATGTCCAACACTATGGATTCCAGCATCTTCATCATCTAGATTCTGATTCCAATTGATACCAGATATAGTTTGTTTTTCCTTATCATAAATCTGAATAACTTTTTACGATTTATATACCTTCCAATATTTCTTTTAAGGTTGAATTTATAGGGATGGAAATTTTAAAGATGTTTCTTGAGAGGATCTTAAAGGAATTGCATCTAAATCAAACTTTTGATCTTATCTATTTTGTTTTTTACCTTCATCCCTTCATCCTCTTTATTCTTCTTCACTCTTATCTTCTCTTTTATCTTCTTCATCAATATATTCATTTATCTGATTCAACTTAGTATCATATCGTAAGACTTCAGGTGGTTATAATTATTCTCCAACTTTCTGTTTCTTCTTGCCCTTGTCTTGGAAAAAGGGAGTGATGGTGAATCCATCACTTTATTTTACTACTCCTTTCATCGTCTTATCAATGTCAAAGGTATCTTTATTTATCTTCATTAGTTTCTTTTTCTTATTTCTTTATTTTAGAATTTTATTAGACCGAATCCTTTCAGCAAGGTCTTCAACAGTATTGAGACCGAATTACAAGTATCATTCTCTCCTTTCTGCTTATTTGTTTGTCTATTTGGCTATTTTTTCTAAAATATAACATTTTACCTATTTTTATTTATAAAATAATTAGATGTTGATTTCATTTATTTTTCTAAAACAATTGGTACATATTGTTTTAGTATTCCTTGGCTTCCTCAAACTATCTCTTTTTGAGTTTTAGTTCTATATATTTAACAACATTTTTTTATTCTAGTTTGAAATGAATTTTCATTCTTTTTATAGTATCATTGATAATCCAAATAACTCTTAAAATTCTCAGAACTGAATGAAGATAAATTTTTCAAAACATAAAGCATTCAAAAATGAACTTACTGAGGATGTATGGAAACAGAATTAGCCTATATTTGATTGTACTAAACTTGAAATTATTTATGGAATTCAAAATATAACCCATCATGTTAATCTTACTCAATTTCACAAGATAATAAATATTAAAAACATCTAATTTTTTTGGAGTTTCTCTATCACCGCTTCTGGGAATTAAAAATCCTTTCATCCAAAGTGAAATAAGTATATTATCGGATAACAAATGGGTATTCTTCCTTTTGTCCCTATGAATCTCAAACAGATATTGTTCTAACCTTTCTTTCAAAAATTATCCCTTTTCCTTTGTAAATTTATGCAATGGAGAAAACACATCTCCTTCAGATGGAACATTTAAGAAATGTGCTGATTTCTTAGTTGACATACTTATTTCACTGTCATAGATATGAAAGGATACCTTCAAATTCTCTTCATAAACCTTTAAATATTTGTAGAAATGAATCAATTCCTACACAATTATTAGATCTTTATTATTGGGGTTTTCAACACAAACCAATTTCCATCCTTGGAATTGAATAATTCTCTTCATAGATGAATCATACTTGTCATGGAATTCATTTATAAGCAATTTTAACTAAATAATTTCATATTGGAGAAATATTTTGGTGCCATTTCTTTTGGAGACGTTGCTGATGACTGAGAAATGAGTATGATTGTAATATGTGGTTATGAAAATCTTCAGACACACATATTTGGAGAGAAGCATAGCTTCACCGTATATTGGAGGATAATTGATGTGGGGAAAAGAGGGGGGTGCCTTTATATATATAAGGAGAATAGATCGTTGGGATTCTACATTCCAAATTAGATCAAGGAGATATAATGGTTGAAAAAAATTGAACTCTTGAGGTTTAAAAAAAATACCATTTTATCATATTCAGAATGAATCCAATAATAGTTTTAAAAACAAAGACTAACAAACATAAATGTATTAAAAAAATGAAAAGATAAAAGTAATTATACCTTTTTAAAATCTCAAGTTATACGTGTTGGTTTCAATAAATTATTTTTCAAATGAAAATAAACATTAAAAACACAAATAAAATTGGGTACTAAAATTTTGAGTATGGAAAATTTTAATACTGATAAATTTTCTGGTGCTGAAAAAAATATTTGGTGCCAAAATAGTTTCTAGTGGTGATTTTTTTTGAAATAGAAGATAAAAAACATATATACCCCCCCCCTTAGAAAAGGAGTAGTTTAATGTAAGGATATGGTTTAACCAGAAATTATATATAAATGATTACTTTATAGAGATCATTCTTAGCTTCTTCTTAATATATTAAAATATATAAGAAGGTAATGGTTTTGTAAATATATCAGGAAGCTGTTCTTATTTTCCGATAAATTTCAAAATGATATCTTCTTCAAGTATGTGATCCCTAAAAAAGTGATGCCTAATATATATGTTTTTTCATGTGAGTTATCTATAGTTTTTTTACTTAGAGCTATGGAACTAGTTTTATCACTTAGTATTTGATTTTTTTTTTCAAACTCATGACATAATATGTGATTGTGTGTTGCATTCACAACACTTGGGCAAAATAACTTCCAACTTCCACATATTTAACTTCAGTAGTGGAAAGTGATACTGAGGTTTTTTTCTTACAAGACCAAGAAACTAATTAATCACCTAATATATAACATGTTTTGGATGTGCTTTTTCTATCCATTCTACACCCTCTAAACTAAACTTCTAAAAAAAAATTCAATTCAAAATCATCTCTAGAGAAATTAAAAATTACCAAATCCAATGTTCACATTAAATAGTGAGAATTTACTTTTAGAGATTTTAAATGAGATTTATTTATATTTTATTTATATATTGCACATAAGAATACTAAAAACATCAAGTCTATAGGAATAACTATTACGTATAATAGACTTACTACCATCCTTTTAAAAGTTTTTTGATTTTTTATTTGTCCAGATTAATCAATGTTGAGAGTATTTGAGAGACTAATTAGTGTACTGATACTTTTAGTATTGTCATATCCATACTTTTTAAGAAGATATTTAATATACTTATGTTGGGATATATAAGTCTCTTCTGGTTTTTGAGAAATTTTAAAACCAAGAAAGAATGTTAACTCACCCATCATACTTATGTCAAACTCAAGTTTCATAAGATCCTAAAAAGAAACTATTAAATATTTCTAAGTAGATACGAATATAATTTCATCAAAATAAATTTCAACAATTAGACCATTTTTGTTTTTTTTTCATTATAAAAATTTTTGGATCAGAAGTTCCCTTAACAAAATTGATTTGAAGAAAAAATCTCATTAATATATCATACCAGGTTCTAGGTCCTTGATTAAGGCCATATAAATAATTGGTAAGTTTGAAAACATATTAAGGATGTTTTGTATCTTTAAAACCAAAAGAGTGTTAAAAAGAATTCCTCTTGAACACATTACTTAATAAAATCATACTTCACATCCTTTTTAAATAATTTGAAATTAATGAATGTTGTAAAGGCTAATAGCATATGAATAGATTGATGTCTTGATATCAGAGCACATGTTTCTTCATAATATATACCCTCTTGCTGATTATAGCCTTTAGCAACTAGTATTTCTTTATTTCTAATGATTATTCCATTTTCATCACTTTTTATAAAAACCATTTTACTCCAATTACATAAGTTTCACTACGTATTTTAACCAAGGTCTAGGCTTCATTTTTTTCAAATTCATTTAGTTCATCTTTCATTTTTTTAATCCAATATTCATCACTTAAATCCTCATCCAAAATTTTAGGTTTAAATTTTTAAAGAAATTCTAGATGTTCTACTTCATTTATTAAAGAACATATAGTCTTTAAAGGTTGATTTACATAACCAATGATACTATCACTGGGATGATTCCTAAGAAACAACTGATTTGGATTTTGTAAAACCTATTCATCAACATAAGATAGAAAGTCTTTGGGAGAGAAATTTTCATGAACAATTTTTTTAGTATTCTATTTATTATATGAATCTTTTAGAAAAGGTTGATATATAGTTTTGGAAAACAAAATAGAAGATGTAGTTAGGTTGTTTAAAAAAAAGTACCAATTTCATCAAATTTAACATGTACTATTTCCTCAACAGTACACGAATTTTTATTAAAAAGTCTATAAGCCTTATAAGTAATGGAATAGAATATGAAAATACCTTCATCAGATATGGGTGCGAATTTATGTAAATTATATTTTCTATTCAAAATGAATACTCTGCATTCAAATACTTTGAATTATAATTTTTTTTTGTTTTTGGCCATTCCATAATTCATTAGGTATTTTTTTAAGAAATGATCTTATTAAAACTTGATTTATAGTATAACAATTTGTATTCATAAATTCAACCCATTTAAAAAAAATATAATATTCACTCAACATGGTTTTTGTTATCTCTTGAAGAATATGACTTCTTCTTTCAAAAATTCCATTTTGTTGAGGAGTTCTAGGTGCTGGAAAGTTATGTATAATTCCTTTCTTAATGTAAAAAGTTTCAAAATAAGATTTTTCAAATTCTCCACCACGATAACTACGAATAGTTATCAATGGAAGTTTTTTATCTTTTTTAACATTGGCTATAATGTTTTTAAATTAACTATAGAATCATATTTCTTTGCTAGAAAATAGACCCATGCATATCTAGTGTAGTCATCAACTAAAATAAATAAAAAATACTTTCTTCCAATACTTCTAGTTTTTGTAGGAAAAAAAATATTCATGTAAACCAACTATATATCATTATAAGTTGAAACTTAACTAATTGATTTAAATATTGAATTATGTTTCTTTCCATATTTACAAGGGTCACAAACTTTTAATGAATAAAATATTATTTTTGGTAGATCCTTAATAAAAATTTTCTTAGACAATTTATACAAGTTCTTAAGGTTATAATGTCCTAACCTTCTATTCCATAACTAAGACTAGTCTTCCATTTCACTAAGGCAAGGTAATTTTTGGATCCTAAGGTCTTCTAAGTTTTGTATATACAATTTCTCATACTTATAGGAGAAAAAAAATGAATTTATCCTTGGATGTGTATACTATACATTTATCATTTATAAAATTTACAAGGTAACCTTCATCATATAATTTACTTATTCTTATAAGGTTATGCTTAATACCCTTAAAAAAATAAAACATTTAAAATAAATTAATTTTCAATAATATAAATATTACTTATACCAACAATATTTCCTTTAGAATTTTCTCTAAAGGTAACTCTTCATCCTTTCATTTCAATAATATTTTCAAAGAATTATTTTTTACATGTCACATGTCGATAATGTCCACGATCCATGTAATATATATATTTTTTGTTGGTACCTGCATTATTTTCCTAAATGTAAAAAAATTAGTTTTTCAGAATCCAAACATTCTTGGATCTGGAAATATTAGAAAGAAAAATTTTGGGAACCCATATTTTTTTTAAAAAATGGGTTGTGTGAAATACCAAATATTTAATTTTATTTAAGTAACTATTTTTATTCAAATGAAATCCACATTGACACTTAGTGAAAACAGGGACATTTTCAAGAACAAAATAATTTTTTCTAAAAATAGTTTTAAATGAGTGTATCCCATTCTGGAACTATTACCCTGTGGATGAAGTTTTTTATAAATTTTCTCAAGACCTTCTTTACCAGCGGTATATTTTATCAAAAGTTTATTTAAAGAAATGATATCATATACTAGTCTTATAAAAAATTTATTATCTATATTAGTATTAGATTCCGAAGCGAGTTTTGAATTTAAATTTTTTTTTATGAAATAAAATTTTCAAAATATTTTGAAAGCTTATCCTTCTCAAAATTATCTTCCTCAAGGTTTTTTTGAAATAGAGTTAATTTCAAAAAATTTCTTATCAAGATATTTAGAAAGATATGATACACCTTCTGTTAAAATATATATTCTACAATTTTCCTTCTCAAGTTTCATACTAACTTTTCAATTTTTATTTCCAAGAAATTTAACAAATCTAGAGACATCTTCATAGAAGGAAAAGAATTATCTTCTCCTAAGGAATTATCTTCATTATAAAAAAATATAACCATGCTCATCAGGATAATTTTAATTTAAAGAAATATTAGTTAATGATTCAGTAGTGTGTACCTTTTCCATGAAATAATTAATTTCAATAGGTATTCTATAAAGAATACCAATATTTTTTTTGGAGTTTTCATTGTCTAAGGATTCATATGAAGAATCTCCACCACTAGCACTCTAAGAGTTATTAGACTTTAAGACTATCTTACTTTTTGAATTATATTACTTTTTCTGATTCCTCTTAGAATTTATTTCCTTTCTATCCTTTCTTTTCATATTTGGGAAATCATGTCTGTTGTATGAATATTTCTTGAATTCATAAAAAGTAAATTCTATATCTTTATTATATTTATTAATTTTCTTATATATATCCTTAAAATCATTCTTTGAAACAATATTTTTCACCCTTCAATCAAGATTGGATAACTCATTATCGGAATGTTTTGATTCACTTGAATCTAATTGAATGATAACTTTATTTTCCTTTGTTAATTTAACAATTTTCTCAGGAGTCTTGGATTTTTTTGAATTTGTAGTAGTAGTAAATGAAAATCAAGAATTTTTTTCATCGATTTTTCTATATCTCTTTTCAATCTGTTTTCATGTTGAAAAAAATTTCCAAAAAATTCATCAATAGTAACACTTGTATCCTTTCTTGATTCATCAACAATAGTTCCTTTGTTTCCCACTCATTAGGCATGATGTATAGGATATTTTTAATAAGGGTTTCATTATCTAGTCCTTTCTCCCCCATGGATTGTAAACTATTCACAATTTATTAAATCTTTGTTGTACCTTACAAATAGTTTCTCCATAAGGAATCTCAAAATCTTGATAGTCTTCTCTTAGAATAGCTCTTCTAGTCTCAACCACTTTAGATGTACAAAAATAAGTAATCTACAGTTTAATATAAATATTATTCATTTCTTCACAAGAATAAATATAGATATATATATATATATTTATAGTCATAGAATAATGTAATGTATTTTTTAACTTGTAATTCAATTGATACTCTTGATTCTCTTTATTGGTAAAAGTTATGAATTTCTTGTCAGTAATTTTATGATCTCTAGTAATTATAACAAAATTGTCAACACCAGTTTGGATAAAAAAAGTGTTCATTTTTTCTCTCCAGTATTCATAGTCATTACCATCGAAAATAGGTGGTCTTCTAGGATTCAAATTGTTTATTTACCCAACATTTAAACCTCCCATCTCTAAAATAATACAAAATTTCATTTTCCAAAATACATGTTATTATAACAGATATTTATAAACAAAAAGTTTATAAAATATATATTACTAACTGGCAAAAGTAATGTAAGAGGAGTGGAAACCTGATCTGATAATTTTTTTTGGATTTTAAGGTATATATACATAACATAATAAAAGAGGGGGTCAATTATAAGTTTTAAAAACAATTTTTAGTCCTTTAAAATGATTTAATTTAAAATAATTCAATTCAAAAAACCTATTAATGTATTTAAAATAATTAATAAAACTTTCCCTAAGTTCGGTAATACAAGAAATGTAATCAAGTTGATTATGATGATGTATTCAACAGGTTAATCATAATCCTGATAAAAATAGAGTAAGCATGTAAAAGATCATAATCACAATGGTTATGATATGCAGAATAAAAAAATAGCGATTCTATCATAAAGTGTATATAATTGTAAAGAGTAATTGAAATGATTATAATCATAAAAGATAGTAATAATAGCATTAAAAAAGTATTATAATCATATTGGCGGTGATAAACAAAGTATATAATAGAAAGATAAATAACTAATACAATTCTCTTTCTGTTACAACACAATGGAAATCTAAAAGAATACAATTCTTTTAGCCCATATAAAAGGGTATCTAATAACCTTGGATAGAGGTCCCTTGATTTATTCTTTAAAGAAATTTGGCCTTACCCACACCAGGTTAAGCCATCGATATGATGATTGTATTATGTCTTTCCATCCCCACAAGCCCTTGATTAATTATGTAATTGGCATCTCTATCTTCCTAGACTTGGAAGCCCTCGATTTGAAAATGATTGGAACATCTATATTACTATACTTAGAAGCCCTTGATCATAATCACCAATGATCAGCGTCACACAAAGAAAAAAACTATTAAAAGTTAGAAGTATGTAGAACAAGAAGTTCACAACTTGACTTTGGGGCTTTTCATACGAAGTAGATATTTGACATAGCTCTCACAGGATGTCTCGAATTCATTAAAAAAAAGTGTTGAGCTATTCCAAATGACCTGGTATTTTAATGAATCATCCCAATGGTAATATTATTTGGCTATAACGGTCAAATTTATTCGTGAAATCTTAAAGGGAATTGGACACATGTCACTCAAATGGTCATTTTTCAACTGATATAACGACATCCTTTTATCATGCATATTAAAATAGAATACATGATATTGTTTTTATTAAAAGGGTTTCTTTTCAATAAAACCCTAATTTATGGTTACGATAAAGTGGGTAAAAAATGAATATGAATATTTTGATAAAATAAAAAAGTAAACTATAAATGAGTATGATGATTTATGTTAAGATAGTGTGTATGATTTATCTAGTCAGTACAATACTAATCGGTTTGTACATTAGAAATCATAATCGATGTGACTGATATAAATCGTGTTTAGTGAGTTCGATATAAATCATATTCATCCTCATTATGAAACACATGGAAATAGTGAAAACTATATTTCTTGGTGTGTATGATATTTAAAATATGTAGTATGACAAACTTAATGACATACTTTTAAAATAAAATCCTTAAATTAAATATAATAAAACAACATATGAATTCATTTTAAAGGTATGTTTTTGATTTCCAAAACAAAGGGGAATATAAAATTCACAATAGGACTTTTGACTCAACACAAAATTACTTCTACAATATTCATATAAGGACACCTATCTTCATGAATTAATCTTCCTCTCTCCTAAAAACTTATGAACCTATTTTTTTGTGGCATGTTCTGAAGCTATCCATGCGATATATAATATCCAAAACAAACTAGTCCTTGAGAATACCCCTCTCCGTATATAGTCAGCACTTTCCCATATTATAGTAGCTGTGAAAAATGAAAATGATATAAAAAATAGTTTTTGTGATAATTCTATACAAAATATTACCATTATTAAGAATTATGGAATTACAGTTAATTATCATTCTCATGTTGGAACTTTGGGATTCATGTGGATCCATCCATTTTTGGGTTGGATAAAATGTAACATTGATGGAGCTTCTCAAGAAAATCAAAGTCCTTTTAGTTATGGATCAATCTTAGAAAAATCACTACAATGGTTTTATGGGATTACTATATGGTCCTTGTGGAATTACCACATCACATGATACTGAAATTTTTATTATAAAAATGTGGTTAAAATTGAAAATTAATGAGGTATTTTAACTTATGGATTGAATTTGATTCCACAACTATTATACATGCTATCAGAAATTTCATTATTCATTTCTCTTCAAGTTTGAATGGTAGGTGGAGAAACTATATAGACTTTCCCTTATCAATTAATTAAATCATCACATAGTCATATCATGAATAAAAATTATTGGCTAATGTGCTCACAAATAAAGGGGTAACTGGTACTAATTTGACCTTGTTCAATGACGTACTTGATGAGATTTCATCCTTATTTCAAATGTATTATTGAAAAAAAACTTAATTCAAACTTAAGTAATTTTTCTTTTATTCAATAACGGAGGCTCTTCCTTTTGGGAAATTTCTCATTCTTACAAAAAAAAGATAGCGAATCCTCCATTAATTAGAAATAATTTAACATGATTGATTGAAAAGATATCAGAAATGGGGTAAATGATACCACATCAAGAAACATGATTATCTCTTCTCTCAGCACCACATCCATGTTTCGATTCAATCTCATTTTACCCTTAATTCTTGGTTTCTTTTTTGGTTCCCTTATAATTCTAAACATGTAGAATTATGGGATAATATCTTTAATATCAGATATGGGAAAAATTATTGTTGTTTTTAATTATTTTTAAAACACTAAACAATTTAAACTCTTGATTTTTATTTAGTTTATCAGATATAATAATAGTTAGTTTTCAATTTTCACCTAAAAATGATTATTTTAGGTGTTTTGGGAGTGGTTTAAGATCCCAATTGGGTGGTTGTTAACCAGAAGGAAGCCTCTTGGGTCGAGGTGACCAAGGTCTTCAATATATTTCTTAAAATGAGTTTGGAGGATTGAAAAATGGTGAATTTAAGAACTTCAGTTTGTATTTTTCTCACTACTATTAATAGTTTACATCTTACCCTCATTTGTTTTTATACTATATTTTAAATTATTTTTAATGAAAAATATTGAGATTATTTTTACAACATTCCCTCAATATTATCAAATTATTCATTCTTTTTGATAGAGGTAATGAATGGACCATCACACTCAACCAAACATCCCATAAAATCAACAACATAAAACTCATTTTGAAAACCACACTTCATTATAGAAAGATAGTTTCTATCCAAATATGGATGGTTTTCTATACTCATATTTTAAGTAGACTCAATAATAAGGGAAACATCAATTTCCACTTCCATAAGAATTTCTTTAACCAAGTACTTTTTTTCATACACTTCTTCATGATAAATTAATGAGATCACAACCTCCAAAATTTCTAAACATGAGTAGTTCTCACCTAAATAGGGTTCCTTAACATTTTTGAATAGAATGAATTCCTATTATTTTACCACAAAATTCAAAAATAAACTAATTATTAGACACATCAATAATTACCCCTAGTGTCCAAGAATTTCCTAGATATAATGATGGGAACCTCTTTGTCACACTCCACATCTAGAATAATAAAATATACTATAATTGTTTTCCCAACTCCAATAAAAAATTCATCAATTATTCATATTGTATGAATAATATATCAATCAGACAACTATAGAATACTATTGGTGGATTAAATCCCTTGAAAACTAAAATGTTGAAACAGTTATAAAGTGAACATATATATTCTTATACCAAGACAATAAAGACAATTAAGTTTACCATTACTTCTTATAGTGTATGGAATGGAAAAATAATCTAGATATTTATGTTTTAGAGGTATTTTCTCTTAAATAAAAACAATACACTATTTAGTGAGGTTGTAAGTAGACAAAACTTCCATATTCTTTTATTTGAAATAAATTTTTAATATATATAATATATTAAGGAATCCAATTTAATGATTGGATGAATGAAGTTTTGACATAGAGCTTGTCAAAAATCCCAAGGAAGTTATAATTTTAGTTTTTTATCTTTCTAGTTTCATCCTTTTAGGGGATGGTATGGGTGGCGAAAAATTATTTGAATTTGGGTGAATGAACTCAATATCTATAATTTTCTCCTCCCCTATATTCTTTTTCATTTAAGAATAATTTTGAGCTTGTTTTCAGGTGTAATAGTTTTATTTTATTCCTTTTGAATGTTTTTTTCCTTATTTAAATTTTGAGAATTATCCAATATTGAGTTCTAAAATCCTCTAAATTTTCATTTTTAACTTTCCTATGGTCATTTATAGCTTGTAATTGAGTTTTAAAGCCACTTTTTTGACCATATCCATGAAATTTTCCCTAGGGTTCAATTCTATTATTATTGGAAGTTTTCCTTTTTCCTTACCACCTAAATCTCTATCCATTTTACAAAATAGAGTTTTAAGATTGTAAATTTGAGTTTTGTGTTTCTCCTATTGAGGGTCCATCCTACTCATCAATTTAACCATCATATAATGAATTTTTCTATTAAAAATACCTTTATAAATAGAAGATAAATTCCATTATTGGTTTCAAAAATGTGGTTTGGGATATTTAGAGAAACATGGTAGAGATTGTCTTATCATTCCATATTATTTCCCTTAAAGTTTTGGATGATTTATATAACCATATTTATAGTTATTTGAAAATGGATCATATCAATATTTAATCCTAGAACCATATCCCACAAAATTCATATTTTATTGATCTTGAGATAACATGTGAAAGTTTGGGGAAAAATTATTAGTGTGTCCAAATATTTCACACTAAACACACTTATCTGAAAATAATTTTTATTATTTTGATATCCCAATTGATTGAAACATTTTCTGAATTTTTATTCATTAATAATTGAATTTATTCCTTTATTTATTCCAACTAGTCATTCATTGTAATGCATGAACCAATTTTATTCCTCATATATTCACTCTATTAATCTTAGAATTATTATGTTGTGAATTGAGATAAAAATTGTTTAATATTTTCCTCAACTCTTCATCAATTTTATTATTGCAATTACCATGAGTTGATTGATCCACTAAATTATAACCTAATGAGGTTAATCATTTATAGAAATAACCCATGAGGTAATGGGAATAAATATGATGACAAGGGATCTTCATAATAATTTTTCTAAATCCATCCCAATTGTCATGAAATTCATCCCCATCCTCTTGAATGAAACTATTAATCTTATTTTGAATTTCTCGTTTTGAACTCCTTTGGTAAAATTTCATGAAAAAAATAATTATAAAAATGTTCCCATGATTCGAACATGTTATTATATCGACCTAAAAAAATTATATAATTCCTTTTAATGATTAATGGTGATAATATCATCCTAAATATCATCCTTTATGATCCATTGAAAAGGAAATTATTTCACTACATTGTAGAAGTATCTAATTAATTCTAGGTATTCCTCATTAGAAAAACCATTAAATGTGGTAATCAAGGAGATGCATGACTACTTAATCCCATAGTTTAAGGTTTTAGGAAGAAATATAATCCAACAAGGGTTTATGGATAATTGATAATGTTGATAATACCCCATATCAGGCCTTCCTAATTTATCTTGAATTGTCTTTATTTGAGGATAGTGTTCTTTTTTAGGAGGAATCCCCTCTCTCTAATATTCAATTTTTTTTCTTTTACAAGGAACTCAAATGTTTGCTTATTTTACGAATTCATGGTTCTAAACTAGTATATAATTACATAGTATATATACAAATGGAATGAAAATAATGAAATTCAACTGAAACAACTAAAACAACAAACAAAATAAGAACTGAACAAGTATATTTTTTTTGACTACAATACTCTGATTTAAAACTTTTCAATTTTTTTTTTAATTTTTTTTACCTAAATCCCTTCCCTAAAAAAATAAATACATTGGTGTCCCATTATTAAAATACACCAAATTTAATTATTTATAACTTATAAAACTTATTGTATAATAATGGGTATGATGTTGAACCCACAAGGAGTGTGTAATTGTGAAACCCAATAAAGAATAATCAGAAGCAAAAACTATAAGGATCTAGATCTTGATAGCCCTTCCCATTGTGATTTTTGGGTGTTGGAGGTTCTTAGAAAAGGTTTAATGGAATTTGGATAAAGAAGGACTAAAAATGGGGTATACTACAATGTAGATCATAGGGCTGCATCATAATGTAGAAATTTACGGCATGGAGTGGTAAGATATGATATAATAGGGGTTGAAGGAAGATTTAGAGGCTACTACCTTTCTGGGGGGTGTTTGTGTTGTGGTGGTTGGATACAAAATAGGTCCTTTCCTGGTGATCAAGCACTATGGTGTAGAGTGTAAGGACTATAGTTTAGGGGTTTGGGTAATTCATCCAAATCAAGGGTGGTTTCATTGTGGGTTATAGGATGCAACATAGTCCCTCCCTCAGGTAAATAGGATCTACCTAGATCAATATCGTGAAATTCAGACATGTTCTTTTGCAAAGGGTTTTTCAACATGGTCTATTGGGTTGTACCTTACTATACCCTTTGTCAGGTAATAATTTAGCATGGTCTGGGTGGCCAAACCATGATGCTCTACTTCTCAGTCTTCCTATAAATACCCCAGAGGACCTTGAAACCAATTTTTTCCCAAAACTCTCTCTCAAACCCTAGATGACAAAGAGTTATTTTTGAAGGGTTTATAGCCCCTTTTGAGGAGGATTAATCGCCAGATTCTTGTGATCAATCTATGGTGATCTAAGGTGAGTTTCTCTTATTTTATAGAATCTTCTACTCATTATGATCTCATTTTTCTCCCGTTATCCTTGCTATGCTATGGAATATGATCTCAATAAATGTAATGGAGTTTATCTTGTTGTTTATATGTGTTTTCATGGCATGAAATTCAGGTTCTAGGTGCAGTGGAAGCATGTGATGGGTGGTTCCCAACAATAATTTTTTCCATAATTAATAACAGATCTGAGATCTATACGATGATGAATTCCATGATCCATGAAATTGAGTCAAATAAATAGAAAAAGAAGAATTATTCCAGAACTGAGAGAGATGAATCAACACATATTGTATTTAATTAATTTAATTAGATAAATAATTACCTCTAATAATTATTTCTTTGTTGATGTGTCCGGTGATAGATCTGCAGTGTACCATCATTGCATTGTAGAAGACAAGTGTAGATTTCCTCTAGCGGTGATCCAAAAATGTTCCAAAAATATCCAGATGTCAATGAAGTGGTCTTTGAGTGCTAGTATGGATGATCCTTGCACTTTCATCATCCACCTTGACCACATCGAGAATCAGTTCTTGAGAATTCTCCTTGATCTGATGGAGGAGGATTGCTCACCATTCTAGGGAGCATTCCTAGAGAAGGGAGATCTCTAGGCCTGAGAGGATTCTCCTGGAATCATTGTGCACAACTGAATGGGTTAATTAGGAAATAATATAATGGGGTATTTATATTTCTAGGGTTAAAATAAAATAATTTCACAAGTTCCCTTATTATTATTTAATCATAGAAAACCCCCATGACAAATAATAATAGTAATAATATTATTTCATGACAAGCACTTTACTTGTGAATTATAATTTAATATTACATAATTACATAATATTCAATTTTATCATTTCTCACCAGACTGTTAAACTTGGTCCTCCATTCATCCACAATATTTATAAGGTCTTAAATAATGTCTATTTATTTATTAAATAAATATAATTGTATTATTCACCAATAAATAAATAAATATGATATTTTCTAAAAAAAATATAAATATTTATATGTGATCAAGAATATATGAAATTTTATTAAACCACGTATGAGAATAATATTAATTCAACCTATTAAATAATAAATAATAATATATTATTTAATTGAGATTATGTATGCACTTAATGTGTGACCCTCAAGTCTTATTTCTCAATGGCATTAGGTGAATTAGCCTAAAATCCAAGGTTAGAATCTAGCAAAATTCTAAGGAACCCATAGAGAAATAATTAATGCCTCAACAATATGTCACCTCATACAAATTATTACTATGTAAAATAATCTATTTATCACAATATCTCTAATTAAGTATCATTTATTCCCATTCAATCAACCTATGTTCTCGATATATCTTTATTTGACATTCTTTAAATTGAATTTCCCTATATAACACCATGGCCAAGGATTTATTTAGGCTATATCATTCCATCAAAGGGGATGAGATATCAAATTTTGATTATAAACAAATAGGATAAATCCTTTATTTCAATATTCATTAATACAATATTAATCATGATGCACCCAACATATAAAACTTTTCTACAAACATATTTCAACACATTTTTCGTCCATTCATCTAAGTGTGTGACTCATAATAATCAATAATAACAATCTTAAAGTGTAAGGACTAATACACACATTTGTATATAGGGACATCCAATGACACATATGAATGTTGACTTCCTACTAGAAGGTCTCATTCTCAAAATATCCTAATGGATATTACCATGGGAGTACACCATGAGAAGGTTCCTCAAAGTCCTATGAGTATATTCCCCTGATAACCTATATCATTTGTGTCCCTCAAATGATATTGTTTAGATATAGAACATATACTCATAAATAACATCATATAACTTCCGACTTCTCATCATAGTGGGAAACTACTATAAACATTTAGTGTGAAAACTACTATTAAGACATTATCACATACTGTGTTATGTATAAGAATAATCATGATGTGATAAGGAATTTATTAATATTAAAAATAATGAATAAAATTTTATCATAAAGTAAAATAGAATTTGGTTCTAGGGAACCCATCCAATAGACTCCCACTTGCACTAGAACCAACTGCCAACAACCTTCAGTCCATTAGCTATCACATGATACTCATACTTCTATTGAGATAAGACTTTAGTCAATGGTTCTGCTACATTCTATTCCATGGGTACTATTCTCACTACAACTTCACCCCTATAATAAAAATACCTCAATAGGTGATACTTTCGAAGTCTGTTCTTTGTCTATTTATGTAACATTATCTCTTTTTCAAGAGCCACCATTACAGTATTATCACACTACAATGTGATATGGTCTTTACTTCTTGGTACCACATCATGATCCTAGAAAATGTTTCTAATCAAAATGGAATCTTTTACTGCATCAGAAGCCTCTATATACTTAGGATCTATTATAGAATTATTGAAAAATAGATGGTTTGAACTATTCCATCTCATAGATCCTCTATTGAGATAGAAAGAAGATCATGATTTTGACTTCAGATCATTATGATCTATCTGAAAACCAGTATTAATATACCCTTTGATGAAAATCTCCCCATCTCCTCCATACAATATAAACATATCCTCAGTTCTTCATAGATACTTAAGTATAGTCTTAAAAGCAGTCCAATGTTCTCCTGGATCTGCTCGATATCTTCCCTCCATTCTCAATGCATGGGAAACATCATGTCTAATACAAATCATGTCATATATGATTGATCCTATCACTAAAGCATATGGGGTCTTATCCATTCAATCTTTATCTTATGTTGTCTGGGGACACAATAAATTTGAAAGATTTAAACCCCATGACACTGCAACCAATCACCTCTTGGATTGTTCTATACTAAATTGCTTTAGTATCTAGTTAATATATGTACTTTCTCTTTGTCCAAGAAGACTCTTGAATATATCATGAATGATATTGATCCCCAGAATATAAGCTTCTTCGCCTAATTATTTCATAGAGAAACACTTCTTTCACCAGTCCTGAATAGAGTTTAAGACTATTGTGTCATTTCCAATAATTAATATGCCATCAACATACACTACTACGCATTCCCCTTAAACCTCTTGTAAACACACAACTCACATTCATTCTTAATGAAACCAAATTATTTTATGGATTCATAAAATTGAATTTTCTATGACATGGATGCTTACTTAAATTCATAATTTATCTCTATAACTTCAAAATCTTTTTGGAATCACCTGGAGTCATAAACCCTTATTGTTGTGTCATATAGACACATTCTTAAAGGTTCCCATTAAGGAATATAGTTTTTACATCCATCATCCAAATCTCATAGTTATGGTAAGATGTTATATCAAGTATAATTCTAGTGGATTAAAACATGGAAACTAGTGAAAATATTTAATCCTAGTTAATTCCTTGAAGATGTTTAAAATATTTATCCACTAGCCCTGATTTATAGGTATTTACTTTACCTTCCATGTCTAGCTTTCTCTTGAATACCCATTTGCATCCAACATTCTTTACATCAACTGAAGCATCGACCAAAACCCAAACATGGTTCTAATACATGGAATCCATCTCATAATTTATAGAATCTAGCCATCTTGCTGTATATAATCTCTCTATTACCTTCTTATAGGAGAGAGGTTAACCATTGTCCAATAATAACGAGTCACCATTCTCAGTGACTATAAACCCATATCTCTCTGGTTATCTTAACTCGCTTACACTCCTATGCATGATTTGTTTTTTAGGAACTAATTATTCTATGGGGACTAATTGAACTTGTTCTTGTACCAAGTCCTGTGTAACTTAAGCATTAAATTCATCGAAGTCAATCTTTCTCACACTATCCTTTTTTAGGATGTTCTCCCTCTCAAAAAATATTTCTTGTCTGGAGACATCTACTTTCTTGTCTAAGGATTTTTATAGGTAGTATCTCTTTCTTCCATTAGGATACCCTATAAATATACACTTCGTTCCATGGGGTGCTTTTTTGATGCCTAAGAAAGCCTTAAAAAATTCCTAGAAACTCCATACACATGTATGGAAAAAAATAGTTTTCTTTACATTACATTTATCGAAGGGAATTCAGTTTGTTTATTTATTTGGTACTTGGTTTAATGTTTATTCTATAGTTTATAATGCATATCCACAAAATGATAATGGAATATTTTTATGACTCATCATCGAACTTACCATTCCTAACAAGGTACAGTTCCTTCTTTCACCAACACCATTCCACTGTGGTGTATAAGGTGGAGTGAGTTGAGATATAATCCCAATCTTCTATAGAAAGTCTATAAAATCTAGGTTAATATATTCACCACCTCGATCTGATCAAATATTCTTTATCTTCTTACCATGATGATTCTCTACTTCATTCTTGAATTCCTTGAATTTCATAAAGGATTTGGACTTATAGCCCATTAATTAGATATATCCATATATACTCAAATCATAAATAAAAGTTATAAAGTAAGAATATCCACCTCTATATTCTACTATAAATGGTATACACACATCAGTGTGTACCAATCTAAGAAGCTCTGTGTCCCTTTCACCCTATCCACCAAATGGTGGTTTGGTCAGTTTTCTCTATAAACAAGAATGAAATCTATCAAGTGGTATTAGCTTAGAATAGTATGAATATCCATCTTGATAGATCTTTTTCAAGTTATTCTCATTTACATGACCAAGACGGTGGTTCCAAAACTGGGTGTTATATCAGTCATTTGAAATTGATTCATTATCAATTTCCAACACTTAGTTTTAATAATTTAATACATACAGGCCATTATTTAAATGTTCCATACCATAATATATGTTTTCCTTATAAAATAAACAAATTTTATTTCCAAAATTGAAAATATACCCATCTATATCTAAGCTTGATACAAAAGTTATGTTTTTGGTAATAGTTGGTACATAAATACAATCATGTAAAACCAAATTCATTCTCATTGGCATTGAAATGTGGTAGTCCTCAATGGAAAGAGCATCCAAACTCACACCATTGGAAGCACACATATTATAGTATGGTTCAGCAATAAAAATGGTTTCATGACTATCCTTGAAGGAGAAATTGAAGAACAAAGGTTCGTCGTACATGAAGGTTGTAAAACTGCACCTCCCAGATGATGATTTCATATATAAAATAAAATAGGGATAGATAGTAGTTTGAGGAAGGGTATTCCATTAAAATGATATCATTCTAGTATATATATGATAATGTAGTTATCATGATCATTTCGATAGAGTAGTTTAGGATAAGATAAGTTGAAAAGGAAATGAAAGGAAATAGGAAGAGGGTTTACCTCTAGAAATGTCTTCCATGAGAACCTCCTTAAGGGAAGGGTTTTTTGTATTTTGGAATGACCAAGAGATCCTGGAAGTGGGTAGGGACTAAGAAATAGTATTTGGGAATAACTTTTATAATATTCAAGGCTTAGAGTATTAAAGAAAAGAGGGAGTGAGGGGTGGCTATTACAGTGGAGGATAGGGGTGATTTTTGAATATCTTATTCATTATTTTATTATTTTTTTCGAGACAACCAATAGTGTTGATTAATGTGACCCAAATTAGTAATAAGTTCATGTGAGTTCTAACCAAGTGTTCTTACATCAGTGGTGATGTAAAGACCCGGAAATTTCAAGGAAATTTTTTTCTTAATTTTCTTTGTAATTTTACAAGAACGCAGTTTCTGACGGCGCCTGATTCCAAGGCCCGATGTGCCCGGAATCATTTTCCGAAGTTTGGCTCAGGTACGTTCAGTGAACGAACAAGCGGGAATTCCTTTCTTTTGAACCGGTGCTCGGAATCGAATTCCGAGGGCACCGATGGAACTGTAGCACCGATAATTGCTTTGGAACGCCATTTCTGGAGTTGCGTTTTCACGAGAGAAGATGATAAAATTTTTGGAAGTTTAATTTATAAATTAACTACAATTTTTATTTTCTTTTAGTGGTTTAAGATTTGAGTGGAAGTTGGGTAACTACAAAACTTCCCATGGAAGGTTATGAGAGTGGTGGGGCCCACACGAACCCCACCTCTTCACATTCCTTAACTCCCTCAACTCACATTTTAATTTGATAACTTAAAGTTTTGATAACTTATGATATTAATGAAGTGTGTTTAATGTGAGTGTTTGAATTTCAAACTCTTGAATTTCAAACCTTAAGTTGTGTTAATAAAATAAGTAAGGGACTTATTTTATTTTGGGTTGGAGGCTTGTTTCTTGAGATCTTTGGGAGAAAAGCTAAGGGATACTTGAGTTTCTTCATCCACTTCGTCGAAAAACATGAAGAACACGAAGAACGTCGGATTACTCGGAGGTCAACGTCTTCTTCCGCGATGTCTCCTTCCGCGATGCCTCTTACCGCGACGCCGACGACGTCTTCTTTCACGACGTCTCTTTCCGCGACGAATCCTCGTTTGATGAACCACCGTTCAAGCAACGTCGAGGTAGGGAATTGTTTTGAGAATGTTAATGAACCCCATATTACTTCCTTCTAAATCAAAGAACGCGGATCAACTAAACATCAAGTTGATCCGCGAATAATATGTTACGGGTTGGGAATTCTTGTTGCGGTAAGTTGTAGGGGTTATTTAATTAATTTGTTCATGTTTACCACCATGTCGTTCTTTGTGAAAATATGACCAAATGCTATCGATTAACAAGAGGGGTCCGGACCGCAAAAACATGGCCGACCCTCCTCCCTTATCCATGTGTTTGTTTCTTTGTGGTTTGAAATGAGAATGGCGCAGTGCCGTCGCACCGCGTGTGATCGTGCGACAAGGAATGCGCGACGCCGTCGCGCCGTACCGTGGAAACGAACAAGGACACAACGCCGTCGCGCCGTGTCGGAGAAACCCAAAGACACCGCGGCCGGAGTGGGGCCGCGGTGGAAGAGCACGACGCCGTCACGCCGCACCGAACGACCAAGGCCGTGGACGGTTCCGGGCCGTGGTGAAGCAGGGTGACCGGCGACCGGAGACGGGCCGCCGGCGTCGGAGAAGGGAGGGGACCGGCCGTCACCGGTCCCGTGGAACAAGAACCGGCCGACCAGGGCGGGCCGACCGGACAGGGGAAGAGCCGGGGGTGAAAACCCCCGGCTGGCCAGCTGAGCAGCCCCGTAATTGGGGCCACAGTTTCCGAACGGCGGGGGGCAGTGCGCCCCACCGCATAACCGAACGGCTCGGTCGTTCGGCCGAGCCAGCTGGCGCCGTGCACCGGCCGCCGTGCCGGGCCGCGCCCAATCGGGCCGACCCGGACCCGGGTCGGGTCAACCCAGTTCGGGCTGACCCAGGGGGTCTCGGGCCGGGTCGGTCCGAGCCCAAAACCCCCGTTTTCAGACCCTCTTTGGTCTTTTTCCCATATTTTGGGTTACGGACCTCCGATCGACGCACCGTTATCGGCGATGCGATTCTTGGATCGAGACGGTCGTTTCGACATATCACACTCAAGGTTTTGGAATACTTTGGGTTTGGCCGGGTTGGTTCGTATACGAAACCAACCGGGCCCTCGGAGTGGAAATACTCATATCTTGAGCTCCGGACGTCCGATTGACGTGCCGTCGACTTTGATGGATTCCTATAGGTGAGACAGATCTTTTGGATTACTCCGCTTGAGGTTTGGATGCCGCCGGAGTGCGGTCGGGTTGGTTCGTTCACGAAACCAACCGGGCCCCTGGAACGAAAAAGCCAATAACTCACAGACCGGACGTCCGATTGACGCACCGTCTGTCTCGTTGAATTCCTCTTGATGAGACGGAACTTTTGGCATAATTCTCCCAATTTCTGGTTGCTGTTGGATAGTGGCCGGGTTGGATTATACCCGAAATCCAACCGGGCCCCTGGAACGGAAAAGCTGATATCTTTCAGACCGGACGTTCGTTTGACGAACCGTCAGTGGCGTTGATAATCACGTTGAGGAACGGTCCCTATGAGTTTACCCTATGAGTGTTCGGGGTACAGTTGAGATACGGCCGGGTTGGTTCGCTCACAAAACCTACCAGGCCCCTGGGACGAAAAGGCTAATAACTCACAGATCGGGAGTCTGATTGACGCACCGTTTGTTGCGTTGAGACCCCTATGGCGAGGCAGTCCTTTGAGATACTTCTTCGTGGGACTTTGAGATACTTAGAGTATCGAGCTGTAGCTCCTGGAGCGGACCCTCCTAGAGATGAGCGTGCGGAGTACGAAGACTGTGTAGCCGACTGAAACCTGATGACTGCTTGACCGACTCGACTTGGAGTGAGTCGACTAGCCCAGTGGATGGAGCACTACTTTGTTTGGGTGCAGACCCATGGTGGATGGAGCACTACCTGTGTGACAGTGCAGACCCGCGGTACTCGTCCGGAGAGTACCTCAGCAGGCTACTAGGGGGTGTGCACTACTGTGTTTGGGTGACATACCCCGGCGGGAAGAACTACTGTGTTTGGGTGGCTGACCCGCAGTACTCGATAGGAGGAGTACCTCAGCAGAATTAGGTTAGTGAGCAGTACCTCGGAGTCATGACAGGACCACTGTACACTCCAGAGATGGATCTCTTCAGCAATTACGATTTCGATAATGAAAATCCTGGTTTGAGATGAGACTTTTGACCTTTGTGTTTACCTCATGATTGAGATGGGTCACTTGATAACATAGGTATATGTATGGGCATATACCTAGGTAGTGGTTATCCATTGATTTTATAATCTTTGTGTTACCTCATGTTTGAGATGAGTTACTTGATAACTTAGGTATATGCATGAGCATATACCTAAGTAAAGGTTATCTGTTGAGATATTCTCTGTGGATATCCTTGTTGGTTTTAGTGGGACCTCGAGGGTCTCGGGGTCCCTACTGAGTATCGTTATAATCACCCCGGCATGGGATATGACCGCACCTCGTTGTATTGGTTGCAGATGACGGGCAGTGCTGACGGAGGCCAAGTGTTCGAGGACTGGATGGTACCCGGAGGTGGACTGCACGACGAGTCAGTACCCGGAGGTGGACTTCACAGTGAGATGACATCTGGAGGAGGTTGACGGGCGAGAGCGTTGTGGAGGCTATCTGTACCTACCCTTTAGATAGGATCCGTGGTGGACGATCCAGGAGCTACGCCATCTGTACCTACCCTTCAGGTAGGATCCGAGGAGGACGTCCCAGGAGCCGCTTCCGTTATTCCAGCTGTTTGTCTTTTCCTGTTGTACTTTCGCTCAGTAGTAGCTATACTTTCAGTTGGGTTTGTATTCTGGCCCATTTACTTTTCAGAACTTTCTTTTCTACTTAGTGTTTTACATATGCTTGTACTCTGTGGTGTTTTGTTTACTTTTATAAAGTCAATGCCTTCCCAGTTATCGAGATTTACGCCTTTGGTGCTAGTCGCCAGCCCCTGGCCTATGGAAGGCGGGCTTGGGGTAGTCACGGCATGGGCCCTGAGGACGGGTCGTGACAAATTGGTATCAGAGGAGTGGGTTCTACCGCAGAACTTATAACTCTGATATTTTCTTTCTTTGAAGAAATAGTGTTAAGAGTACCGAGTGTGGTTTTTAGTTCAGGGAGTCCAGTGTTGGTGCGGGCGGCCGACGTATCCATACACCAGGACCCTGACAACTGATTTCCGACTTTGTGCACGAAAACACTGATTGCGTGTGTGTTTCCAGATGTTTTTTTAAATGTCATCTCAAACCAGGTCAGCTCACCAGGTATAATCGTTTGACCATGTCACATTGTTTCTTCAGGATGCCTTTTCACGGACGACCAGCTAGATCCCAGAGGGATGTGTGTACTGACAGCCTGCCGAGCGACAAGGCTTCGGTATATGGCCCTCTTGCAGTTGAGGCACAAGCGGAGGCACCAGCGATACTACCATACGTTGGGACACCGATGCCACCATCCCCAGTAGTAGGCGATGCACGCCACTTGAGTGCGCTGCACGAGTTCTAGCACCAGAGGCCACCCAGGTTCCGGGGAGAGACGGACCCGCAGGCGGCTGATGTTTGGATGGAGGCAGTGGTGAGAGTCTTCAGGCTAGTGGGGACGCCTGTAGACTTCATGGTGATCTTTGCTGCCATCCTCCTTCAAGCAGCAGTAGGCAGGTGGTGGATCCACTTGTTCCAGTTTTGCGACGGGATGACCTTTACATGGTAAGACTTCGAGACCTTCTTCATGGTGGAGTTTGTGCCAGTAGCTCTACACCCCGAGTGTGTTCAGGAGCTGCTGCCTTTGCCGCGTGTTTTTCGATCAGTAGCCGAGTCATCTGTGGGCAGTAGCCAGATGATGCAGAGGTCCAGGAGGACCAGACCAGCAGTTAGGCGATCTCGGGTTTTAGGACCGGTGGTGCGGGGTACTCGGGGTGGTGTTAGAGACAGCCGTACGAGGAGCAGGAGGTGTTATGAATGCGGCAGGAAGGGTCACCTGGAACGTGACTGTCCGACCCCCCACACAGTCGATCCGCAGGCATTGGAGGAGCCACCGAGGCAGAAGAAGGGACGAGTTCTTGAGCTACAGCCGAGTAGTGGACAAGGCAGTAGAGCTCCGGGAGCAGGTGGACAGGAGCGGAACTAGTGGATACGTCCCTTGTACTTCTAGTTCCATATTTCTGTTGTATTCGTGTCTTTGTACTATGAGCTGCAATAATAAAAAGACACTTATCTTTGTAATGTTTGCTTTCCTGTCCTTTTTGTTTGGTTGATACTGAGTGGTCCTGGTTAAGACTGTTGAATTGACCCTCACTTTCGAGATTTCTACTGTAGGAAACCCAGTGACCTCACACTGATGCCGACAGTGTGACTCAACCCTTGGAGGCGAGAGTGACAGTTGGACCTCTTGGTAGTTATGTCAAGGCCTTATGATGTCATCCATGGCATGAATGCATCATTCATGTCAGGATTGACTGTATTAGGCAATGGGCGTGGTTCATCCAGGGGATGAGACCGAGTTTCTCTTTTCGGAAAAGGAGAAATTTTAGCAGCTCTTTCAGATCGTAGGCAAAGAAGGTGGAGATCATCCAGGAGCGGATGAAGACTGCACAGTGCAGTAAGAAACAGGAAACCGGCGCCAGTCTTAGAGACTTGAGCATGTTAAATGTTTCAAGAAGAGGAATCTTTAAGGAGAAACGAGTCTACGAAGCAGCAGACATGGAGGTAGAGCTAGGAGATCAGCATGAGGTGGTGTACATTTTAACATGCTACAACCACCCACCTTATTTATCCTTGCCAGGCTCAGGGAGCTGGAGGGAGAAGGAAGAGTGCGGCTGCATGCGGTCAAGGAATGTGACCCAATGGCTCTAAAAATGATTCAAGGGATAGTCTGTGTCCACTACTATCTGATATAGTAACGGACGTCGATATGAATCATTCCTTGCTTTCACAAATCTTGTTCCAGACCTAGAGTTTCCGGTAAGCCGTGGACTTGACCCTCACATCTGGAGAAACCTTGGGAGGAGACTCGATAATCACACTTACGCCGACGGCGTGGTCAGACCCTCGAGGAGAGAGTTTCGGTTGGAATCTCTTAGTGGCAGCGTCGAGGCCTTACGACGTTAGTTTGAGTATGGAATGGGAAATAACTGTTCATACTCAAATTGACAGTTTTAGGCAAACGTCTGGATGGGTTTTCCTTGGTCAGTGAAAAGGAAACCCCAGGCAGCACAAGATAACTCATGCACAGGAGGGTGCGACCGATCACTCTTGAGTCGGTCAACCTTACCCTCGTGGCAGCAGTCGTTTTGAGTTCCAGTTCTAACAGGAATTGGAGACCTCTGGAGTTCGAGGATGACGATCACGTCCTTATATGGGTCTCACCTCGATGAGGTTTACAGAGATGTGGCCAAGGGGGAAAGTTAACTCCGAGGTTCAGTGGACCATTCCTAGTTCCTCAGCTAGGTAGGCGAGGTGGTTTACCGCTTGACCCATCCACCTCAGTTGCACCAGGTGCACGACGTTTTCCAAGTATCTCAACTGAGGAGATACGTGCTCGACCCTTCACATATCATCGACCATGAGGAGCAGGATGATGGAGATGGGGTTACTTCCATGGAGGTTCTAGTAGGGATCGAGGATCGACAGGAGCGGATCCTACGAGGATGGTCGATTCCTCGGATGCGCTTTCTTTGGCAGTACGAGAATCTCCAGGTAAGCACATGGGAGCGGAAGGCTCAGATGCGTGCTCAATACTGCTTTTGTGACCCTAGTTTGTGTTGAAGCTTTACGGGGACGTAAAGCCCTGAGGTGGGAGTAATGTAAAGACCCGGAAATTTCAAGGAAAATTTTTTCTTAATTTTTTTTGGAATTTTACAAGAACACAATTTCTGACGGCGCCTAATTCTGAGGCCCGGTGTGCTCAGAATCATTTTCCGAAGTTTGGCTCAGGTACGTTCAGTGAACAAACGAGCGAGAATTCCTATCTTTTGAACCGGTGCTCGGAATCAAATTCTGAGGGCACTGATGGAACCGTAGCGCCGATAATTGCTTAGGAATGAAATTTCCGGAGTGGCGTTTTTACGAGAGAATATGATAAAAATTGTGGAAGTTTAATTTATAAATTAACTACAATTTTTATTTTCTTTTAGTGGTTTAAGATTTGGGTGGAAGTTGGGTAACTACCCAACCTTCCATGGAAGGTTATGAGAGTGGTGGGGCCCACACAAACCTCACCCCTTCACATTCCTTAACTCCCTCAACTCACATTTTAATTTGATAACTTAAAGTTTTGATAACTTATGATATTAATGAAGTGTGTTTAATATGAGTGTTTGAATTTCAAACTCTTGAATTTCAAACCTTAAGTTGTGTTAATAAAATAAGTAAGGGACTTATTTTATTTTGGGTTGGAGGCTTGTTGCTTGAGAGCTTTGGGAGAAAAGCTAAGGGAGACTTGAGTTTCTTCATCCTCTTCGTCGAAGAACACGAAGAACGCGAAGAACGCGAAGAACGCCGGATTCCTCGGAGGTCGACGTATTCTTCCACGACGTCTCCTTCCGCGACGCCTCTTACCGCGACGCCGACGACGTCTTCTTTCACGACGTCTCTTTCCGCGACGAATCCTCGTTCGACGAACCACCGTTCAAGCAACGTTGAGGTAGGGAATTGTTTTGAGAATGTTAATGAACCCCATATTACTTACTTCTAAATCAAAGAACGCGGATCAACTAAACATCAAGTTGATCCGCGAAGAATATGTTGCGGGTTGGGAATTCTTGTTACGGTAAGTTGTAGGGGTTATTTAATTAATTTGTTCGTGTTTACCACCTTGTCGTTTTTCGTGAAAATACGACCAAATGCTATCGATTAACGAGAGGGGGCCGGACCGCACAAACACGGCCGACCCTCCTCCCTTATCCGTGTGTTTGTTTCTTGGTGGTTTGAAACGAGAATGGCACGGTGCCATCGCACCGCGTGTGATCGTGCGACAAGGAATGCACGGCGCCGTCGCGCCACACCGTGGAAACGAACAAGGACACGACGCCGTCGCGCCACGTCGGAGAAACCCGAAGACACCGCGGCCGGAGCGGGGCCGTGGTGGAAGAGCACGGCGCCGTCGCGCTGCACCGAACGACAAAGGCCGCGGCCGGTTCTGGGCCGCGGCGAAGCACGGTGACCGGTGGCCGGAGACGGGCCGCCGGCGTCAGAGCAGGGAGGGGACCGGCCGTCGCCGGTCCCGTGGAACAAGAACCGGCCGGCCAGGGCGGGACGACCGGACAGGGGAAGATCCGGGGGTCAAAACCCCCGGCTGGCCAGCTGAGCAGCCCCTTAATTGGGGCCGCGGTTTCCGAACGGCAGGGGGCAGCGCCCCCCCCCCCCCCCCCACATAACCGAATGGCTCGGCCGTTCGGCCGAGCCAGCTGGCGCCGCGCACCGGCCGCCTGGTCGCTGGACCGGGCCGCCTGGCCGGGCCACGCCCAGGCCGAGTCGGGCCGGGTCGCGCCCAGCCAGGCCGGGCCGCGCCCAGCCGGGCTGACCCGGACTCGGGTCGGGTCGACCCGGTTCGGGCCGACCTAGGGGGTCGCGGGCCGGGTCGGTCCGGGCCCGAAACCCCCGTTTTCAGACCCTCTTTGGTCTTCTGCCCATATCATGGGCTACGGACCTCCGATCGATGCACCATCAGCGGAGATGCGATCCTAGGATAGAGACGGTCGTTTTGACATATTTCACTCAAGGTTTCAGAATACTTTGGGTTCGACCGGGTTGGTTTGTATACGAATCCAACCGGGCCCTCAGAGCGGAAACACTCATATCTTGAGCTCCGGACGTCTGATTGACGTGCCGTCGACTTTGATGGATTCCTCTAGGTGAGACGGATCTTTTGGATTACTCCGCTCGAGGTTTGGATTCCATCGGAGTACGGTAGGGTTGGTTCGTTCACGAAACCAACCGGGCCCCTGGAACGAAAAAGCCAATAACTCACAGACCGAGCGTCCGATTGACGCGCCGTCTGTCTCGTTGAATTCCTCTTGATGAGACGGAACTTTTGGCATACTTCATCCGAGTTTTGGTTGCTGTTGAATAGTGGCCAGGTTGGATTGTACCCGAAATCCAACCGGGCCCCTGGAACGAAAAAGCTGATATCTTTCAGACCGGACGTCCGTTTGACGAACCGTCAGCGGCGTTGATAATCATGTTGAGAAACGGTCCCTATGAGTTTACCCTATGAGAGTTCAGGGTAGAGTTGAGATACGTCCGGGTTGGTTCGCTCACAAAACCAACCGGGCCCCTGGGACGAAAAGGCTAATAACTCACAGACCGGGCGTCCGATTGACGCGCCGTCTGTTGCGTTGAGACCCCTATGGCGAGGCGGTCCTTTGAGATACTTCTTCGTGGGAATTTGAGATACTTGGAGTATCGACCTGTAGCTCATGGAGCGGACCCTCCCAGAGATGAGCGTGCGGAGTACGGAGACCGTGTAGCCGACTGAGACCTGACGACTGCTTGACCAACTCGACTTGGATTGAGTCGAATAGCCCAGTGGACGGAGCACTACTTTGTTTGGGTGCAGACCCATGGCAGACGGAGCACTACCTGTGTGACAGTGTAGACCCGCGGTACTTGTCCAGAGAGTACCTCAGTAGGCTACTAGGGGGTGTGCACTACTGTGTTTGGGTGACATACCCCGGCTGAAAGCACTACTGTGTTTGGGTGGCTGACCCGCGATACTAGATAAGAGGAGTACCTCAGCAGTCTTAGGTTAGTGAGCAGTACCTCGGAGTCGTGACAGGACCACTGTACACTCCAGAGACAGAGCTCTTCAGCAGTTACGGTTTTGATAATGAAAATCCTGGTTTGATCCGAGACTTTTGACCTTTGTGTTTACCTCATGATTGAGATGGGTCACTTGAAAACTTAGGTATATGTATGGGCATATACCTGGGTAGTGGTTATCCGTTGATTTCATAATCTTTGTGTTACCTCATGTTTGAGATGGGTTACTTGATAACTTAGGTATTTTCATGAGCATATACCTAAGTAAAGGTTATCTGTTGAGATCTTCTCTGTGGATATCCTTGTTGGTTTTAGTGAGACCTTGAGGGTCATGGGGTCCCTACTGAGTATCGTTATAGTCACCCCTGCATGGGCTATGCCCACACCTCGTTGTGTTGGTTGTATATGACGGGCAGTGCTAATGGAGGTCGAGTGTTCGAGGACTGGATGGTACCCAGAGGTGGACTACACGACAAGTCAGTACCCGGAGGTGGACTACACGACGAGTCAGTATCTGGAGGTGGACTACACGGCAGACGACATTTGGAGGAGGTTGACGGGCGAGAGCGTTTTGGAGGATATCTGTACCTACCCTTCAGGTAGGATCCAAGGAGGACGTCCCAGGAGCCACTTCCGTTCTTCCATCTGTTTGTCTTTTCCTGTTGTACTTTCATTCAGTTGTAGCTATACTTTCAGTGGGTTTGTATTCTGGCCCATTTAATTTTCATCACTTTCTTTTGTACTTAGTGTTTTACTTCCGCTTGTACTCTGTGGTGTTTTGTTTACTTTTATAAAGGCAATGCCTTCCCAGTTATCGGGATTTATGCCTTTGGTGCTAGTCGCCAGATCCTGGCCTATGGAAGGCGGGCTTGGGGTAGTCATGGCATGGGCCCCAAGGACGGTTCGTGACAGGTGACTCAAGTAATAGTTTATTTATCTTATAATGTATTTAAACTGTAAATTACCATATTTTACTATTCACCAAAACATTCAAGTATTTCAGATTAATACAAAAAATTCACCATAAACATTTTTTTACAATTAGAATTCAAAAATTAACTCATTTTTATCAAAATAATTTTATAAATATTTGAAAAATAATTTTTAATTATAATCATTATTTACTTGAAAAATGAAGATTTTAATTTTAAAACTCATATTATAACACTTTCAAAAATTAACTACAGTTTTATAAAATTATCCTAAAATCATATGAAAACATAATATTTATTTAGGAATACATTTTATGAAAATGGATTTTATTTTAAATCAATCAATTAATTTAAAATTTTAATTAAATATTTATTACTCTCAAAAATACCAAAACTTAATTATTAATTTTTAAAATATTTGCTCCCATTTATATGGTGCCTAAATTTTATTTATACTTACATGGATGATGTTACTATTCATAAGGGTACATTACTATTCATAAGGGTTAGGTACTATCCACAAAAATGTAAGTTGATCCCATCAGACTCTAAGTATCTTACTTATTGCAACCATGTATGTTAGTTTTTAAAAATTCAAATCCCAAAAGCAGAAAAATTATATCTAACGACTAGGTTAAAACTATATCCTATAAATTTCAAAGTTTTTTTTCGCATAGAATTAGTTTTGAATTATTCTATAAGAAATTGATTTTTAAAACCTTGGGGTGTTACATTCTTCCCCACCCCCCTACAAAAATTTCATCCTCAAAATTACCAGAATGTTGCCTCATAAAAAATTTGGGTAGGTCTTCATCATAAGATCCTCAGGCTCCCATGTCACCTCTTCAATTTTATGATTTTTCCAAAGTAACTTTACCAGATGAGTCATCTGATTCCTTAACACCTTTTCTTTACTGTCTAGAATTCATAAAGGATATTCACAGTATGATAAGTCAAGTTCAAATTCTATACCTTCAAAAGTGAGGACAAGCTTTGGGTTTAGAATGTAATTTCTCAATAATGAGTCATGGAACACATTATGTACCTTAGAAAGGCTATTAGGCATTTCTAAATGATAAGAACACCTCCAATTATTTCTATATTTTAAAAAGGTCCTATGTACCTGGGGATCAGTTCCCCTTTCCTTACAAATAATATAACACCCTTCCATGGAGATACTTTCATGAAAATGTGATATCCCTCTTCAAATTACAAATCCTACATTAAATTATCAGCATATATCTTTTTCCTAATTTGAGCTTCTTTAATATGCTTTTGAATAATCTTTTCATTTGTAGATTTTTCCTCTACAAGATCTGGGCCGACAAGATTCCTTTTACTAACTTCATCCCAACATGTTGGTGTATGACATATATTTCTTTCTAATGCTTCATATGGTTCCATTCAAATACTTGAATTGAAAATATTATGGTAGGAAAACTCTACCATAGGAAAATAAAGATCCCACATACCATGAAAGTCGATAGATCATGATCTGAACATGTCTTCTAATGTTGAGATCATTTTGTTTAAAACTCCATGAACATTTTTACTCAATGAATTAGCTACCTAATTTGTCTTTACTGGGTTGTAGTGTATATAATAATCATAATCCTTGAGCATCTTAATTCATTTACTTTGCCTCATGTTGAGTTCTTTTTTTGAGAAGATGTATTTCAAGCTCGTGTGATTAGTATATATCTCACATCATTCACCATAGAGATAATGTCTCCATATCTTCAGAGAAAATATTATAGCTTCTAAATCAAAATCATGAGTTAGATAGTTCTGTTCATGAATTTTTAACTACCTTGATGCATATGCAATAACTATATCATTCTTCATTAGGTCACAACCAAATCCTCTCTTTTATGAATCACTATAGATCACCAATCCAGTATTCCCTGATGGTAGAGTCTGGATCAGAGAATGAACTAATATCCTCTAAAATTCTATAAAACATTCTTCATATTAATTTTTCCATACAAAATTAACCCCTTTATGAGTAATCTTGGATAATGATTTGTCTAATTGAGTGAAATTCTGAACGAAATACGAATAATAACCTGCTAAACCAAAAAAACTATATACATTGGTTATGTTCATTGTAGTAGGCCATTTTTGAAATACCTTTTCCTTTTTAGTATCAACTAGGATTCCATCCTTAAAGACAATATGGCAAAAAAAACTATTTGAAGTCATAATTCACACTTTCTAGACTTCCGATAGAACTCCTTTCTTCTAAGAGTTTTCATAATAACACACAAGTGATTCTCAAGATCTTTGTAGATTCTATGGTATACCAAGATATCATCAATAAATAAAACAATAATTTCATCAAGATAATCCTTTAAAACTCTATTAATTAGATCCATGAAAATAGAGGGTGAATTATTGAGTCGAAAAGGCATTAATGTAAACTCATAATTCCCATACCTGGTTTGAAATTATATCATTGAATATTTTCCTTCCTTATACACAACTAAAGATATCTAGACCAAAGATCAGTCTTAAAAAAATATTGGGCTCCATGAAGTTGATCAAATAAATCATTAATGCGAGGTAGGGAATACTTGTTCTTTATTTCAATAGAAATGATCTCCCTATAGTGAATGCACAACCTCATAGATCTATCTTTATTTTTAACGAAAAGAATAGGGGATCCCCATGGAGAAACACTAGGGTGAATAAATCCTTTATCACTCAATTAATATATTTGTTTCTTCAATTATAATAATTCAATAGTGGAAATTCTATAAGGAGTCTTTGATATAGGCCTTGAACAAGGAATTAAACCAATAAAAAACTCTACTTCCCACTCGGGAGGGTGTCTAGGTAAATCCTCTGAAAAAACATCAATATATTCTTTCACAATAAGCACATTCTCAATTTAAAGATTTATTTTCTCACCCACTGATATTGAATTCTCATCCCCACGAATAATTTCATTAAGTGGCACTATTGGTGGTGGATCTAGGTAATAATTAAAAGATGAATTTTCTTCCCTAAAGACAATGGATGCTATATCGTTCTAAAAAATTGCAACATCCTTTTTCCTATAATATATTTTTGCATCATAATTTGAAATCTAATCCATACCAAGGATTATATCAAAGTTTATAATGGTTATAATGATAAGATTAGAAACCAAGGCATTTTTATGCTTCATAATGGGGATTGATCGACACATATGTTTTTCATTGATACTTTCCTTTGGAGTTTTGACCGAAAACCCCATTATTAAATAAAATTGGAAATATATAATTTTCTTGGAAAATTGGGAAGATATAAAAGAATGAGATGATCCAGAATCAAATAAAGCATTATCTAAGTTTTAGTAAATGATTAAAGTACTTTCCACCACATAATTAGAAATTTCAATCTCAGTAGTTGTGATCACATAAGATTGGCCCTGCTCCCTTGGCCTTTTCTGGGGCTCATTTCCTTGACGCTTTGGAAAATAATTATCATAGTGACCCATATCCCTAAAATTACATCATTTAACATTGATATATTATTTATTTCCATTAAAATCACTAACATGATTTTATTTCTATCCACACTTGTAACACATGACTTTTCCTATTAATCAAGCATCAGGGTGTTTCCTTCCAAAAGTATCACATGTTGGAAAATTACCCTTTTTCATTTTCCCTTTATCCATTCTATACTATTCCACCTTATTATTCACTTTTTCTATTTAATTCATAAGAATAATATAACTCTTTCTCTATTTTTAAAGCACATGAGATAATGTCTTTGTATGATGATATTATTTTGGAGACTATTTTCCTTCAGATGAATTGTTTTAAACCATAAAAGAATAGAACAACATTGCTCCTTGGATTAAATATATAGTCTTCATCCTTCCTTGGTAACCTTGTAAAGTTGGATTCATACTTTGTAACATTTTATTCTATTTCTATATGAGGCTCAATAATTTCCTCTCCATATCCACTCATTGTTCATGAGGAAAATATTTTTCTAGGAAAATTTCCTTAAAATCCCCCCTTTCATTTCTTATATGTATTACTCCTACTTTGTGTTTTGAATTAATGACCACTACTGATCTGCATCTACTAATAGATGATAAACCTCCATGAAAACCTTCTCTCTGTCATTACATCCCAAATTGAGAAATATCTTCTCTAAAGAACATACCCACAACTTCACTATGAATGGTGTTTTTAGTCCCATTGAATGATAAAGGATTCTGTCTTATAAAGCGGTTTAACATTGCTCCTCCATATTCTAGATTAGGATGCTCCATACAAGAAATGTTATTGTTCATAACCTGATTAATTTATCCTAGTATAGTTATAATTATCTCAGCACCAGTCATAGATCCCATATTCATATCATTATATTGAATAGGGGGAAATCCCTCCATGGGGTATGTGCATTGGTACTATTTCCATTCCTTTCACTAGGCACAATTTATAAATAATAACACACACTAGATTAGGTTATGAATAATAATGTATAGTCTCAACTTGATAAATACTTAATGGAATTTAAATCCTATGCATAGAAAATCTCACAATAGGAAACATCATTTCTTGGAAGAAAAAATTACTTTTACACCCATCATAATGGCTTGTAAAGAAAATGAAAATTATCCTAAGTATATCCCCCAAGAGCTTCAAACCAAGTGTGTAATAAGGCTCATTATTGTGTACCAGGTTACCCCAGGTCAACCCCGAAATACCTTGTCAGAGTTTTTATCCCTAGGTACATCTATGGTAGAACCACTCCCACTTGTAGTATCCAGACAGGAATGTATAAACTGGGATGATTCACATAATTGTTTCCTTAAAAAAATCTAGGAGGTTCTTGTATACTTATCCTCAAAATATATCTTAGTTTTTTGTTTCCAAATATACATTTTCTAAATCTAGTTTCCATGTTTTCTACTAAACTTTCTTTGATACCAACTTTAAATACCATACCCTAGTTGCCCTAAGTCGGTGCCTTATTTCATTACATTGTCACAATTACATGAAATTCATATCCTGAAAAAATGAACTAGTTTATTAGTTTTTGAAAACCATATACATACATAAGTTCAACATTACAACTTAAACTTAAATACAATATGGAAATTTCTTTGAAAACATCAATAACTCCTAGGATACCCCACAGGTCATTTATAATTTACTTCTTCACATCTTAGGAAAATAAAACACAAGAAAGGGGTGATCTTAGATGCTTAGTAAGGTCATGTGGTACAACAGAATATATCATAAACATTAATATTAAACACACTGAATAACTAAAATCACATGCCTTTAAAAATGAACATGAACATAATATGAAAGGAATAAGGGATAAATAAATAATGCCATAATAAAGCATAATAATGGGTATTCTATTATTCAAATAACCTCATAGACTATCAATTACATGTTTAATAATGAGGGGAATGCATAATTCCATACATTTTGAAATATACCATTAAGTCCTAGGCCAATATATCTGAAAATGATTAAGGCCTCGACCAAAACCATATCTGAATATGGGAAAGGCCTTGGCCAAGTCCATATATGTTTTGTCCCATAAGTTTTACTGATTCATCAAGGAGACATAGAGGGCCCCACCCATAAATTACTATGTACAATTCATTCCTCATATTAATGGGGATAAACTTAAATAATATATACATTCATATTGAAACAAACATATGATATGTTACTAACTTTCCCCAAACACAAACACTAACCATTCGAGGTAATATGGTGAATGGTTTAAAGATGGAAAAACTATAGAAAAACTAATCATAAACCATTCAATAAAATATGGTAGATGAGATCATAAAATATGAGTCCCAATTATACATAATATTACACAAGAGTGTTGAAATAGATAAAATTACTCTTATAAAATCATCGAGTAATTCTTGAGATAAATACTCTGTTATTTTGAAAAGAAGAGTTATTTTAGAAAAATATTTATATAAAACCAAGAGTGAAATAAAATATTTTTCTTCATAATAAAATTAGTTATTTAAGAAAAATAATGGTGGCTAAAAATAGATTATAGAGTGTACTTTAAAAAATGTAATAATTTGAGAAGTTCCCTTGAAAGAGGTTTGCATTTCGGGAAGAATTTTTGAAAGATCCTTTTAAATCATGTAACTACCCACAAAATAAGTAATTATTCTATTTGGTACATATATATATAAAATTAACAAATAATTAATGAGTTGTAAATATAAATAAATAAGGATTTAATTGAGGTAAGTAGTGAATAAGAGTAAGCCAAATGAAAATGGAGGTTCAGGTAGCAAATCCTTACCTTATCTCTGAATGTATTCCTCACTTGAACATAATGTCATAGATAATAAAATTAAATCCATCAATTAAAAAATTTAGTTCCTTATCTAAATGTATTTTATTTTTTAATGTTTTATTATGTTCATTTATTTCCTTATTGATAAGTTATAAGATTCAAATTCCATCATTCTGGGGTGTCCATTTCCTTGATTTCTTGTCCGCTTCGCTTGATTATGAGTAATGGAGTTTATGTGAAATAGATATAATTCTCCATAATTAAACTTATAAATTGTTTAAGAACATAAAAAATTGTGAATGGTTATATATATCACTTTTTTACATTGTATGATGATGATTTATTAGATAAAACATTAATTATAACCATTTAGATTATTTTGGTGATATCTCGATTTTTACAAACTAGTTTTTCATATGAATTAGTAATATGTATATATAAGGGTTATAAAAAATTTAATAGGTTATAATACACATATTATAGTCTTATTGAACCATAAAAATGGTTACATTACCAGCCTTGAATGAGAAATTGAAAAATGAATGTTCCTCATCCATGAAGATTGTAAATCTGCACCCCCCGGATGATGATTTAGTTTATAAAATAAAAGAGGGAGAGATAATAGTTTGAGGATTTATATTAAATTAACATAATATAATTAAAGTATATATATGATAATGGTGTTATCATGATCATTTTTACAGAGGTGGTGAGGATAAGATAAAAAAAGAAAATAAATTGAAGTTGAAATGGAAGGAAAAATGAAGGGGGTTTACGTCTTGAAATTTCTTCCTTGAGAACCTTCTTAAGGGAGGGGTTTTTGTACTTTAGCAAGACCAAGAGCTCATGGATGTTGGTAGGTACTAGTGAAGAGTATTTGTACAGAACATGGAGAATATTCAAGGACTAGAGGAGTGAAGAGAAGGGGGAGTGAGGGGTGGCTTTTATAGTGGAGGAGAGGGGTAATTTTTGAATATCTTATTCATTATTTTCCACAAGACGACCAATAGTGTCAGTTCATGTGACCCAAAATAGTAATAAGTTCATTTGAGTTTTAACCAATTGTGATTAAATCACATATGAATCAAGGAATTGTGTATTTATCTTATAATGTATTCATATCGTAAATTACTATATTTTACTATTCATCGAAAATTCAAGTATTTCAGAAAAATCCAAAAAATGACCATAAGCATTTTGCAATGTGTAGAATTAAAAAAATGAACTCCTTTTTATCTAAATATTTTTATAAATATTTGGAAATTTATTTTTAAATATAATCATTATTTACTTTAAAAATAATGATTTTAATTTTAAAACTGGATACTATAACACTTTCAGAAATTAACTACGGTCTCATAAAATTATCCTAAAATCCCAGGAAAACCGAATATTTATTTAGTAATAAATATTAAAAAAATTATTTTATTTTAAATAAATTTACTAATTTAAAATTTTAATTAAATATTCATTACTAGAAAAAAATACCAACACTTAATTATTAATTTCTAAAATATTCACTCCCATTTATATAGTGCCTAAATGATATTTATACATACATGGGTGATTTTACTATTAATAAGGGTACATTACTATTCATAAGGGTGAGTTAATATTTTTGAAAAATGTATGTTGATCCTATAAAACTCTAAATATCTTAGTGATCCCAATCGTGTATGTCATTTTTTCAAAATTCAAATCCCAGAAGCATCAAAATTATATCTAACAGCCAATTTAAAATTATCTCCAATAAATATAAAAGTGTCTATTTTGCATAGAATCAGTTTTGAATTCATTCTATATTAAATTTATTTTAAACCCTTTGGGTGTTACATTCTTCACCCCTTACAAAAATTTTGTTCTTGAAATTACCATAATGTTACCTCATAAAAATATTTTGGTAGGTCTTCATCATAAGTTCATAAGGATCCCATATTGCCTCTTCTATTTTATGTTTTTTCAAAAGTACCTTTACCAGCTGAATCCTCTAATTTCTCAACACCTATTATTTACTATCTAGAATCTAGATATGCTCTTTATATTAAGATAAGTCAAGTTCTAATTCTACACCTTCCAAAGTGAGGACATACGTTGAGTCAGGCATGTACATTCTCAATAATGAGACATGGGACACATTGTGTACCTTATAAAGTATAGAAAGCATTGAAAAATGATATTTCATAGCTCCAATTCTCTACAGAATTTCAAAAGGGCCTATGTACCTGGGGCTCAATTTCCCTTTTGTTCTAAATATTATAACACCCTTCTATAGAGACACTTTCAAGAAAACATGATCTCCCTCTTGAAATTCCAAATCTATCATTCAATTATTAGCATAGATCTTTTTACTACTTTGGGATTCTTTGATATGGATTTGAATATTATTTACCTTTACATTTTCTTCCTCCACAAGCTCTGGGCCAACAAGATTCCTTTCACCAACTTCATCCCAATATGTTGGTGTATGAATTCTCTTTCCATACAATGCTTCATATGGTTCCATTTGAATACTGTAATGGAAACTATTATTTTAGGAAAAAATATCCAAAGGTAAATACTGGTGCCATATACCTTGAAAGCTAAGAGATCATGATCTCAACATGTCTTCTATAATTTTGATCATCCTTTATAATTACCCGTCAGTTTGGGGGTGATAAGTAGTACTAAAACAAATCTTAGTGTCCAATTATTTCTAAATAATTTTACATAATTTTGATGTAAATATAGGATCAAAATTAGAAACTATTGAAATAGGTTCTCCAATAAGTCTTAAAAATTCATTAATATAGATTCGTTCAAGGCATTCCAGTGGGAAATCCTCCCTTATAGCGAGGAAATGTGCATATTTCATAATTTTATCAACAATTATCAATATTGCATCATTATTTCTTGGATTTATGGGTATTTAAATGAAATAATCCATAGTGATGTCATCCCATTTCTATGTAGGAATAGGTATAGGTTTCATGAATCCTCTAGGATGTTTTCTTTCCAGCTTCACCTATTGAAATACTAAACATCTTGAAACATAATCATTAATTTCCATCTTCATGTTATCCCACCAGAAATGTTCCTTAAAATCTTTATACATCTTAGTGCTACCAGTATGTATAAAGAAATTAGAACTATGGGAATCATCCAATAACTCCCCTTTAGATCAAATATAGCAGGAACATGAATCCTCTTCCCAAAAATAAAAATTCAGTCTTTATTGTTTGCGCCAAAATTAGGGACAAAGAAAAGGCCCAAAAAAGGCTCAAAGAACTGCCTCACGAAGCCCCTTCGCGGAGTTCCACCAGCACAGCGGTCACCGTGAAGCAAGGAGGTGGGAGGCTCCAAGAACGGATTTGACATTCGCAAGACCACTACGAAGCATGGAGGTGGGAGGCTCTGCAGACGCATTTGACATTAGCGACCCCGCCGTGAATCCAGGAGGCGGGATGCTCCGCGACCGCATTTGATGTTCGCGAGCCCGCCGCGAATCCACCAAGCCACTCTTTACACTACATGAGCTCCGCTCCGCGGCACCTCTTTCCTATAAATAACAGGCTCCCCCTGAGATTCAGGGATGGACAATCTGACCTTTCAGCTTCCCAGCTTCCGAATCGCGAAGCATCCTTCCGCTCTGCGAACCATGAGCTGTGCGAGGTACTTCTGCTCCGTGAAGTGCCTCCCCTTCATCTAGTTTTGATCCCCTCTTTCAATAGGGATTCCTTTCACAAAGCCTAAGGGTCTTCATGAAGGATGGGGATCCCCAAGGGGACCCAGGATGTTACAGAGCATTTATGCTTTACGAAACACCCTTCATGTACACATGATCCACATGCTAAGGCAGAGTCATTGTACTTCATGAAGAACATTAATTCCGGACACCTTGATTCGTGAGGCACCTTTTCTCCATGAGGCTGTGCTACATGAATGCCCGTCCACTTCACGAAGCACCTCCCATTTTCACATCCGCCCCATGCTAAGGCTAAGGAACCTCGCTTCATGAAGAACACCCCTTTGAAAGTGCCCTTCGCCACGCGGAGCAATATAGCTCCACAAGGCCCCTGCCTATGAACCCCTATGCTTGGAAAATCCTTTTCCCATGCGACCCTCCAGGTTTGCACGATGTGACTTCAAAGTCCCCTGGACGATACTTCTCGTTGCGTTTCTTTGCCTAATTCTTCTTCCCATAGGTACGCTAATAGATATTGCTTCTTCTCATAGCCATGCTAACGAGGACCCCTTGATGGTTCACCCCACAACACCCCCTCACTATGGCATTCTTGATGCCTTCCCTTCCATAAAGAGCAGAGGATACTGGTTATATAAGTCCTATGGGTGTGGAGTGAACCCACATCGTCCGAGCTGCAGGACGTTAAACTACCAAGAACCATCGTCCTCAGCACATGACATTAAATTGTGACCTCCCCCCGTGCCTCGCATGCAGGGTACCCCCACCTTGTACATTCTCCATGCCCCCTGGTCTCCACATGGGATGATATCCTACTTCTGGGAGTGGCGTTTGTCCACAGGGGAAGGGCATCTACCTTGGTGTAAGCCCCTATTTTTCCTTCCAGAAGGTATCATCCCTACTCCTCCTTTCATTTTCTGTCCCCAAGGCCAGAAGAGGGTGTGATAGGGAACGTGGCTCCTCTTTTCTTCGGTCCCTAGTCCCTCTCCTGCTACGCTTTGTCGCCATCGGGGCTCCATCCTGGAGTAAGTCCTGAAACTTCTTGTGCCGCCTCAGAGCGTAAGCCCCACTCCTCTTCACTTCCCATGGATGCCCCTTTCACGACATGGTTGTTATGTCTTTTCTGCCTCTTGTTTCCCACACTAAGCATGACTCACGTGAGCTTAGAGTAAGCATCGGCCATGAAATCACCCACGTCCTGTATAAAGTTAAAATGTATCCACCATCACAAACTACATGGACTTTGATCCATGTCAAGACATGGTACAAAGAAAGCCTCTATGAGTTTCAAGCCCATCACCCAGTCATTCCAACCTCCTTCACATCAGTTCACCAACACCTTGGGTTGCCTTAGAGCATAATCCCCAAATGCCTCCACCATCCACCCGAACTATGAGGACTTTAATCCATGTCAAGGAATGGTACGTAGGAAGCCTCCACGAGGTTCAAGCCCCACCTCCTTAGTCCGCCTCAGAGTGTAATCCCCAATCCATCCTGAACTATGTGGACTTTGACCCATGTCATGACATGGTATGTAAGAATCCTCCCTGAGGTTCAATCCCACCACTATCCATTGGTCCTGACCATATTTGCATCGGTGCACCAAGCCCCAACACCCATCGGACCCCAAGTCCATCTTCACGTCGGTTCTCCAACACGCCCCAACCCGAACTATGAGGAATTTGATCCATGCCAAGGAAAGGTATGTATGAATCCTCCCTGAGGTTCAAGCCTACCATCCATATGGACCCCAAGTCCTTATTCACGGTTGTTCACCGGTACCCACATGAACTACATGGTCTTTGATCCTTGGCAAGGAAGGGTACGTAGGAAGCCACCCCGAGGTACAAGCCCCAAACACCTTGGGCCACCTCAGAGAGTAAGCACAAACCCATTCTGAACTACGTGGACTTTGATCCATGTCAAGGCATGGAACATAGGAAGCCTCCCTAAGGTTTAATCCCACCACCCAGTTGTTTTGACCTCCTTTACATTGATTCGACCCCATCCAGTGGTAAGCCGTTGTGATCCCATCCAGCGGTAAGCCATTGTGACCTTATTCAGAAGTAATCCATTGTCAACCTCATTCAATAGTAAGTCGTCGCCAAATGAACTACATGGACTTTGATTCCCTTCCATGGGGATACATAGGAAGTCTCTTTGAGGATCAAGCCCAAAACCATCGTCCATCCTGATTCTTACCCGGGCCGCCACATCCCGGTGAGATCATGCCACCTCATTCCCTATCACATAATTCGGAATGCTACCCATGTGTTGGCCCCAATATTAGTGTTCCCACCAGGAGGTTCCTCCATCTGATCCACTCTAATCAGTGTTCCAATCAGTCCGATCTATCTCCGCTGGACGTTAAACTTGCGGCATACCCTGTGTTAAACACATGAAGTTGAGGAAAACCTCAGATACATGCCCATGGAATACGATTCCCTGCGCTCGATGTGGTATGCCTCGGGATTCCGCGCCCTCGAGAAGCCCTATAATAAGGGACAGAAGAGAGACACACCAATCCCCAGCGTCCAGACATGATAGTGATTCCTAGTGTGACTACTCACCTAACTGAAGGTTGCTTCCCTGACCGGAACCCTTGTAATGTCCTAACAGAAGCAACATAATTAACTAGTGTCCATGAAGATATGGAATCAAGAAGAGTTTTATGAAAAACGTATTAAATCTTTGAGGGAGACCCAGACTAGGTGACGATTTCTGAGGAGGAATCCATGGAAGGAATAACCAAAATCCCATCATCCCATTTCGATCAAGGAGCAAACGTCCCTAAACAAGGAACGGATTCCACCCACCTTTAGAAAGCGGGAATGCGGGGTAACAAATCCGTGCATATCACACTCAAGCAGACGGACGCGCGTGCCCTAGTGAAATCTTTGGAAATAGAAATGGTGAACCCAACATGAAGGTATTCTCCTCAAAATGGAGATTAGTAGTGCTCGGGGCATCAATGGATTGGCGTGTCACCGGATCCAGTTATCCATTGATGGGAAACGCCAAGAAAATAGCGGGAATGGAGTGAAACTCACCAAAAGTTGGGGCAGTAGAACATTGGACATCCCATTTTGCGACGTTGTCAGCGTGGATCCCTCTTACCGGTCACAGAAGATGGGATGACGCTGGGGTATTGGTCATCTATTCCTTTTTTCCTTTCAGCACTGACGAGTTCATCTCTCTGCTTCTCAAGAATCAGGTTTCTGCCACATGAACGTGATCACCACCCACTCGCCTACGTAGGGGCAGGGGAAACGATAGCATAACCGCTTCACATGGCTTCACTACTTCCGCAACGACATCTACGTCCATGACCGTGGGGCGCCCACACCCCATCTCCTCATCGGAAGTTATCCAACGAAGGGTAATTAACAACCTCGTACATTATTACGAGGAGGAGGGCATAATCCCAACCCGGGATATGGCCCACTTGGACATGGAGGCGTCCAGGCCCCACCATCAATGCTGCCCCTAAGGGCCGCGCAACGATCCACTGCTCCCCACCCCCAACATTCAATCATTCCGGGAGCCTATCCCCAGGGCGCTTTGACGACTCCCTGCCTTACACTGTTGTGGTGGGCGATGTCTGGCCCAGCCTGGTCAGAGTCTCAATCCAGGGGCTCCCAGCGAGGGCCCCCACTCGGTCGTGTTAGCATCACCGCCCAACCTTGCTGGAAGAGCAGGTAAGCTATGCACCTGCACCACCAGCACCGGCTCGCCCGATCCGACTCCAGAATCGGACACGAGTTGAGGATGCCCGCCAAGGGACATCAACGTCGATGAATAATATGGCCTGAGCCACCTCTGACACATATCATCAAGTCCCTGCACATGCTGAGCAGAGGTTCTTATATGCCCAACCGGGATCGAGCCCCCAACCACCCCACAGGCAGGCTGGGTCGACTCTCCTAGTCACAACATGAGTGGGGGTCATTGTGAACCACCCCGTAGGGAGGTCCTCTCCATACCACCACCCCGTGGCGGTGATGTCCGATACGGGAGCCTCTCCCGTGCCCATCACACTAGGTATGGAGTCCTTCCTCTTTCCCTCAGCCGTCGATGTGGATACGATACCCATCTGGTCTCTCTCCAACATGGGGATCCTCCCAACGTCCTCTCCACAGCTGGTGAAGGTCCTCCTCGCCCCGAAAACCAGAGGGGTGAAGGCCAGCCTCGATCCACCCACACCAAGCATGGAGGTCCTCCCCATGCTACCGTCAGTTCCAGCGGAGGTTTTTCCCACTCAGGTACTGTTCATGAAGGTCCTCCCCATGTCCCCTTCGACATTTTTCCCAGTGCTCCTCACACCTCGGCTATCTCAAGTGGAAACCCTCTCTGCCCTGGCACCAGTTCTTCCGAAGGACCACATGTCAGAAATCGTCCCTATCCTAAGGAGCCACCCCGAGGCAGGAGAGAGGGTCGCTGCTGCCACAAGAAAAAATCCCAGGAAGGCCCAGATAAAGATCAAACTTGTCTTCTTCTCAGACTCTGAAGCGGAGTACAACTCAGCTCGGGAACCCTCCCCTCGCTCATACGAGTCAAGGGTCAGGGTAGGGACGAGGCACATCATCCTGGTGCTCCCATAATGTGAGGTCCACAGGATTTACACCTCCCTCTATAGGTTTATCCATGAGGATTAAAATATGGTGACCCCTTAGGTTACGGTCGTGCAATCACCACCATCGTCACCGGAAGTGCTCTCTACCTCCACAAGAGATCACAGAGAGCTATTCTGGGGACTAATGGCGGTAGAGCAGCAACGTAAACCGTCACCAGCAGCCCTAGCCCTCAAGATAGGAATGGCAGTCATTAGCCCATCCTACCATGATGTAGCGGTCAGGTCGCTGCACTCTTAGGAGGACAGCCTGAGAATCGATGGCCATTAATCCTGTTCGCCATATTCCCCACTAACCAACTTGCCATCCCAGCAGTCTTCCTTAGTACCGCTTCCAGTTCCTCAACCACCCCCAGTTAGTGAGTGGTGAAATCAAGGGATAGACCCTGAATTTGAGCCGAGGAGCTTCTAAAGCATCCTTTCAATGGACCACTTCCCTGAGAAGTTTTGGCCCGCAGTAGCGCGGGGTTTCTGCATACCAAAAAATCTCACCCCAGAGGAAGTTGAGTGTCTCCTCTACACCCTCTGGGCGTTGAATTTCAGTCTCCGTTATTAGTGCGTGGTTTATCCAAGGATCCAAATGCATTTCGAAGACATCGGTGAGTAGTTTCGTCTAGTCGATCTGGCCGCACTCCCTATGGCCTAGCGCCCCCAATCACCAGGCCGTCGTGAGGCCCTCTAGCAGCAACACATTCAGAGTATCAAGGTACTATGAAAATTTATTAGGGAGGCTACCCCCATGTGAAAATACGGGGCTGGGGGCAGTATGCCACCCTCCTCTTTAGTTCTATCTGGCGGTAGCCCGACTCGCTATGCGATATTGAGGACATGCCCCCGAGAAGGGTCACAGTCTATATGGATGACGTTGTGGACAAGGAGGATGAGATGGAGTTTCTCGATGGAGACTTACCCCCTAAGGGTGTGCCACCACTATTAAACCCATCAGGGAGGATTACTTTTCATCAGAGGAACCTCCTAGGTCTCCCTGCGACCATCAAGGCGTTGATACTCAGCCGAAATGTTGGTAAGGCCAGAGAGCATGTCAGAGCTATCAGGCACTCTGACCCATCTGCCTCAGTGCAGAAGATAGAGGAGGACCCCAAGAAGGCTGCATTGTGCCAAAAACTTTCTGAGAAAAAGAGGTTGGTTGATGTACTCCTGGATGAACTCGCTGTAGAGAGACGACCTGACTATGGTGATCGTAGGTCGGGGCAGCAGGGGAAGGAACAACTCCCCCCTGACAAGATGCCTCCAAGAAACCCTGATCATACCGCTCCCACTGACAGGGCTAAAGCCGGAACTCACAAAAAGAGGGAGCGGTATGTCTCACCAAACCCTCCTAAGCGGCGCAAAAATTCGAGGAATCTGGCTCGGGTTCCCCCAGGTACCCCGCAGGCCGTTCCACCAGTCGGACCACGAGCCGTTGAACTTATCTACCATGTCGAAGAGCCCAACAACACACTCTTGATTAGGGATCCCTGTCAATATAGGGACCCCTGCCTGGATGATCCTATGGCAGCACTCATTTCCCACCTTGAGGCATTGGAAACACAATAGGTGGCAATCCCACCAAATGGCAAGCCATACCCAGCCTGGGTGGATGATATGTCGGCAACTACGGGTTTCGGGAATCCCACCTTCTCCCTCTTTAACGGGACAGGGGACCTGCCACAACATCTGGCCCACTTCTACTCAAGGTGTGGGCCCATGTTGGGGACCCCAGCGTAGCAGGAGGCCGCCCTGCCCCATTGTTTTGTTCAGACACTAGAGGTGCCGACGTTCGTCTGGTACATCCAGCTTCCCATCAGATCTATGACTAGCTGGGAGGACCTTCGCAGGTAGTTTCTATACCAGTTCAGCTCTACCACCCAGAAGACCAACATCACAGAACTCTTCAAGTGAAAACAAAGGCCTGATGAGCGAGTCGTGGACTTTATCACCCGGTGGAAGGGGCTCACATACTCACTCGACATGCCACTAAGGAGAAATTACTAAATATGTGAATAGGGAATGTCAAGACAGAACTGGTTCCTTCCTTGATCACCCAAAACTATCCCAAAGGTTTTAGAGACTCTCCGAAAAGAAACAACACCTTGAGGAATCCCTGCAACAGGCCAGACAGGCACGTCTGTTGCCCCCTGTAATCCTAGCTAGGAGAGATTCCAGAGCCGAGCCCACCGCGATGGCCCAAATAGAATCCCCCAGGTAGCTAGAATTGCTACCAGTAGCACCAACCCTGCAGACTCACAGAGGTCCTCCACCTCATGCAAAGCCTTCGACTCCGCGACATCCTCAGAATCGGCAGGCGCTCCCGTGTAATGCGCCGCCACCGCCTAGGTGGGACAATCCGGGTCCACCGCCTCAACAGGCCCCTCCGGATCCTCATCAAAGCCAGGATCCAAGGGCTTCCTATCCGAAAAGAAGACACCAGACTTACTCGTTCAGTGAGAATCAGGTCCCCGGTTACTTCCATAGCACCCTAGAGCAGGAAATTGTACGCTTGCCTGAGCACAGAAGATCGGTAGAGGCGAATCTCACCGATCGCCCTAACTACTACCCCTATCATCAGATTCTGGGGAACACCCTCAAGATGTGATATGTGTTTAAGGAATGGCTCTGAGACTAGGTTGATAACAACTTAGTTATGATGGACCTGATCCTGGCACAATTGGCAGGTGTCTTTGTGAGGTCATATAGCAGTAGCGACTACGAAGGTGAGTGGAAGCAGGTTCCCAGCCGCGGATCCCAAAATTATGATGACTTGATGGCTCGTAAAACAGTTTCTCATGCCCATGGAATTATCCATGCATGCCTGAATTAGATAGAGCCTTCAGAAGATGTGACCGCCACTTCTGAATCATCATCTCAGTCGGCCTCTTCTCAGAAGATCTAGCATCAACGCTGCAAGAAGAATCAACGTGCCCCGCCAATTCCGTCATTGTCTCGCACTCTCGGTGACTTCATGCCCCCTGAGATGGGGATCCCTCCCAGAATCTGCCCATTGGTGGATGATTCTTTGAGTGACATTCAAGGGTATGCTTTAGTTAATACCGTTGAATTGGTAAACCCCTATATGACTCCCGATGAGGGGGAATACAAGGCGAACCTCCCCAACTTCCCCAGCTGACGCCAACGTCGGCGAAGCCGCAACTATATGGGTCATTGAGGCACATCAGTCGACACCTCTAGCTAGCCCATGAATGCCACTGAGACCAGATAGCAGGCCCAACGTAGAGCTCAACACTCGTAGCCTCTTCATTCGGTGTCGTCAGGATCGCCTCCGCCACTGTTTGTGCTACTAGATCAGGCAGAGCCACTTCAGCCACACAACGACCAGATTTGCCCCACTACGGGTCAAACTCAGTCGTCTGGACCTCATCTGATATCTACTCTTCAGGATTCGACTAGTAAACAGTGGAAAGTGCCCAGCACCAGCCAGCCGCCGGTCCAGCCGATAGGGCCTGCCGTGCCTCCAATCACAGAGAGGCCTTCTGTAAGCAGAACTTCGCACCTGGAACTGAATTATGTTGTTATCTATCATCTCTCTGGCATCCCAGTGTGGATTTCCATCCTTGAATCCCTTCGTCTATCGTCAAATATGCACGATGCCCTCACTGAGGCTTTAAGGAGCCCCCCCACTTTGAGATGGAGGTAACATCTATAGAAGCCTTTCATGCTGAAGTAGTTGAGACTGTTGAATTTCATTCCATAATTTCATTCTCTGGAGAGGATGAAGGCTCTCCTATACAGGGGTACATTTTACCATTGTACATCATTGTCCAATTTAACAGCATGGAGGTTCATCGCTATCTTGTTGACACCGGCTCTGGGATCAACCTTATCCCAACGCGGACACAGCAGAAGCTGGGGTTATCTGAGGATGACCTGACTCCCTCCAATTTAAGGATCCAGGGATATGACAGGACAGAGCAGACCCCAGTTGGCAGGATATGTTTGAATTCCCAGTTTGTTGGCCTAGTTTCTAGTACTGAAATTATGGTCATCTGCCAGGACAACGCGTACAATGCATTGATGGGAAGACCAAGGCTCCATCTGTACGCGACAGTCCGCTCGCATATCACTAATGCCTCAAGTACTCCATTAATGGTTGAGTAGGCATACTCCAAGGTGATGCATCTCCTTTTGCCTCTTGTTAATCCCATTATCTGGTCACTGACTATTACAAGATCAATGATAAACAGATTCTGGCAAGTGAGGTTGAGACCGCCCCAGTCACAAATGATCCCTGGGCGGGTCTGCATGACGCCTACGTCTTCCCAATCCATCGATTGGAGGACACACCACCCGACATGGGGCAATGATTTGTTATATCTGGTACAAGAGGAAGGCATATTCCCATGTCCAAGAGATGGTGGAAAATCACCTCGTACTCCTACACAAACCAGGCTTAGGTGATCTCAGAACCTCTTACCCCAGCACGGTATCGATACTTCTGCCCCATGGCAACGACAGTACATCATACATTTCTATTACGTCAAGCTATAATTAACCGGATCAAGCCAACGAGACACTATTGATTTGATGTCATCATGTGTGGCCCCTTGGGCTGAAGACTAGATGGGATCGGATCGACTGCCTTTGTCACTATGGTCTCAGCAGCGCATGAATATCCTGATATGCTGTCCACTACTGTCCAGGATGGTAGTAGCCTCCCGTCAGGTTTTTCTGACCCAGGTGAAGCTCCAACCACTTAGAATTCCACCTCCTTAAGAGAAGGAGAGGATCTGGAGGATGCTCCCCCCTCCTTTGAAGAAGGCATCTCTGCCACGATCGATGAACTGTTACAGGTGAACCTTGGTAGCGAGGCATATCTGAGACCAACATTGATCAGTGCTTCCATGTCCCTTGAGAAGCAGTAGTGGTGCATGGACTTCCTTAAATAGCACCATGACGTGTTTGCCTGGAGTTATAACAAGATGCCAGAACTAGATCCTCAGGTAGTCATCCACCGCCTTGGCCTCCCGACAAACCATCACGGGTTCAAGCAGCCTCCCAGAAAGATGCACCCTTCTCATGGTGCCATGGTCGAGGCTGAAGTTGATAAGCTCATCAGATCCAACTTTGTCAAGGAGGTCCCATACCCCAAGTAGCTATACAACATTGTGCCAGTCAGAAAGAAGAACAGATAGATCAGAGTCTGTATTGACTTCCAAGATCTAAACCATCACTGTCCGAAGGATGATTTTCCCCTTCCGGTGAAAGAATTGTTGATCAATGCTACGACCAGGTTCCAAGCCCTCTCCTTGATGGATGGTTACTCTGGATATAATCAGATCCAGATGGCCCCTGAGGATGAAGAGTCCACAACTTTCAGGGCACCCCAAGGTAATTTCTATTACCAGGTTATGCCCTTTGGCCTGAAGAATGAAGGTGCCACCTATCAACGGGCCGTTCATCGTATATTCAAGCCAATCCTTGGGACATTGGTGGAATGCTATGTGGACGATCTATTGATCAAATATCTCCAGTGCTAGGACCATCTCAAGGACCTTGAGAAAGTGTTTGGCTTCCTCCGCTCCCACCACTTGAAGATGAACCCGTTGAAGTGTGCCTTCAGGGTCATTTCCAAGAAGTTTCTTGGCTTTGTTGTCAGGTACCGAGGCATGGAGATCGACCCAAAGAAGATCAAGTCAATCTTCCAGATGCCTCCCCTGAGAAATATATGAGATCTTCAAGGTTTTAAAGGCCACTTAGCCTACATATGACGATTCATTGCGAATCTGGCTGGCAAGTGTAAGCCCTTTTCTCAGCTAATGAAGAAAGGCTCTACCTATGAATGGGTCGAAGAGTGTCGGACTGCGTTCGAGGAAATTAAGTAGTACTTTATCTAACCTCTATTCTTGATGCCACCCATCTTTAGTATGCCGCTAATCCTATACGAGACTACCCTAGACCGATCTCTTGATGCCCTTCTCGCCCAGATGAACAACGAGGGGACATAGAACAATCTCTACTACCTCAGCCGCATGATTCTCAATACAGAGACCAGATACTCCCCCATCGAGAAGAGCTTCCTTGAACTCGTATTTTCTGTGTAGATGTTGCAACATTACCTACAACACCATGAGGTACAACTGGTCTCTCGGGTAGACCCGCTGAAGTACATTTTGAATCACCCCATGTTGACCGGCCGTCTAGCACGGTGGGAGGTAATCCTCCAGCAGTTCGACATCAAGTTCATGCCTCAGAAGGATATCAAGGGGAAGGCATTGGTAGACTTTCTAGCTACCCATCCAACCTTCATAGGCTAGTCCCTAGACCTGGAGTTTCCTGATGAGGTGATCCTATCAGTCAATCAGGTCGTCCCATGTTGGCAAATGCACTTTTATGGTGCCTCCCGGAGCCCTACTGGTAGGAGGTGCAATGATCCTCGATTCAACAGAGTGGTCTTGGGTATCATCTTCATTACCCCAGTGCAATACATTCTGTCATACTCATTCTTGTTTTTAGAAGGCTGCACCAACAACGAGGCAAAGTATCAGGCTCTTATCACTGTCCTTGAGCTGGCCCTTGAGATCAATGCACCCCATTTTCATGTGAAAGGGGATTCCGAGCCTGTCATCAAACATGTCAATGGCGACTAGGTTGTCAAGAAATCTAGAGATCGTACCATTGTTGGAGTGAACCCTCTATCTAATGTCCTAGTTCCCTTATTGACCGGAGGTTACCCATGTCCCTCGGTCATAGAATGGTCGAGTGGATGCTTTGGCCGGCTTAGCTGCATCACTTGCAGAGCCTATCCAGGATGATCTGATTATACATGTGGCACACTAGAGAGTCATGGCCACCTTCACCCTAGAGGATGATGACATCCTACGAGTAAGCCATCTTACCACCAGACCCCCCACGACAGGACCTCTAGGATCTTTAGATGCAGTGGTTGAAGCGAATCCTGACTTGAGAGCCCCTTTTGTTGAGTATCTCTAAAATGGTTGCCTCCCGGCTGATCGGGCCGAATGCAAGTGAATCTGATGCCGCATGATGCAGTTTACCCTCCAGAGTGGTCCCAGTCTTGAGAAGATCCTCTATAAGTGCGGTTTCGATGGTGTTCTCCTCCATTGCATCCAAGGAGTCTAGATTCCATAGGTCATGCAAGAGGTTCATGCCGGTTCCTGTGGTGCCCACCAGGCTGGGCTGAAGCTGTCCCATCAAATCTGGAGACTGGGGTAATTTTGGCCCTCTATGATCCATGATTGTATCGAGTTTTCCAAGAGATTTCATGCGTGCCAAGTTTATGCTAACTTCCAACATTGGCCTCCAGAACCTCTCCACTCCCCAATTACTCTTGGCCATTTGTGGTGTGGGGACTCGATGTCGTGGGACCATATCCACCGGCTACAGCTTGCCAATGCAGGTTCATCCTGACCGCCACAGATTTATTTTCCAAGTGGGCAGAGGCAATTCCACTCAAGGAATTCAAGGCCCATTCTATAATTGACTTTGTTAGTTCCAATATCATCCACCGATTTAGAGTCCCTCATGCTGTCCTCACCAATAACTGCACCAACTTCCGAGTAGCTGAACTGAAGAAATTGTACGCTAAGTACAATATCCGTTTAAACCATACCTCCCACTATCACGTGCAAGAAATGGGAAGATTGAGGCATTCAATAAAACCCTCTCTAATTTTTTTTAAAAAATGGTTGTCCAAAACAAGAAGAGTTGACCAGACAAGCTCCCTAAAGCCATATGGGATTATCAGAAGATGACTCGCAATTCCACCCAGGTGACTCCATATTCCCTGGTGTACGGGGCTAAGTCCATCCCGCCCATCGAGATTTATCTTCCTTCGTTACACCCTATGGTCTATGACCAGCAGGCACCAGATAAGGTGGATGAAATCCATCTAGCTGAATTGGAAGCACTTGATGAAAATAGGCTTTGTGCCCTGCACAATTTGGAAAAGCATCAGAATAATATGGCTAGAGCTTTCAACAAGAAGGTTCGCCTTCTCTCTTTTCTACAATGTGACCTGGTATTGGCCCTCTGAGCACCAATGATCCCTAGCAGGAAACCACCCAAGTTGGAGCCCAAATGGGAAGGACCTTACATAGTCCATAGGGTTTACCCCAATGGAGCATACTCCTTGGTGACCACAAATGGTGATCACATAACTCCTCCCACCAATGCCATGTTCCTCAAGAAATACTTTTCCTGAACCTAATGGTCCTACATGACCTTAAACTGGACGGTCCTGCACGACCTTAAACTAGATGGTCCCGCACGACCTTAAATTGGATGTTCCTGTACCACCTTAAATTGGATGGTCCCGCACGACCTTAAATTGGATGATCCTGCATGACCTTAAATTGGATGGTCCTGTATGACCTTAAACTAGATGGTCCTACACGAATTTAAACTAGATGGTCCTACACGACCTTAAACTGGATAGTCATATAGGACCTTAAACTGGATGGTCCAACGCGACATTAAACTGGATGGTCCTACATGACCTTAAACTGGATGGTCCTCCATGACCTTAAACTAGATGGTCTTGCAAGACCTTAAACTGGATGGTTTCACACGACTTTAAACTGGATGGTCCTGCACGACCTTAAACTGTAAGGTTTGACATGAACTTAAACTGGACGATCCCACATGCCCTTAAACTGCACAACGGTCCCGCATGACCTTAAATTGTTTGGTCCTACACAACTTTAAACTATGCATCATCCTGCATGATGTTAAACTGCATCTTGAGAACTACGTATGGCTTGATTCCCATCCTCATGGGATACGTAGGAACGCCTAGACATTTCATCTGTTGGCCCAGCCCAAATGCCAGAATCTTCCCCCCGAGTCAAGACGTATAGCAGGGGTGAAAACTTTTTCCCCAAATCACGTCGATCTAACCTTGATCTGGTCGTACGTCCCGCTCCTTGGAGATGTTTTCCTCTTTTAGATATGGATAAAGCTATGCTTCACCCACTCCTTGGATTGGGACTCCATCACCTTCCCCCATCCATAAGGGCCCCTGAATGGTATAGATTCCAGAACTAAGGGCCCTCTTACCACTTAGAGCCAACACCTTCGAGGATGTGGAGCAACAAGACGATACAAGTCCCGCATCTCGGATAGGGTCAACGATCGATGCGCCTTTGTGGCTCCCATTTCAAGTCACTATAGGGGCATTGTGTTTCGAACATGGTCAACAGCTGTCCTGGATCATTAGGGCCACCCCAAAATGTCCCAAACATCGAGTGTAGTGGTTCATTCTTCCCCTTTGTATCTCCAAGCGATGAACTCCCTCCAAGTGATGCCGACTATCAGGCCCCTTGGACTTTTTGGGCCCTCAACCCAAATTCTCTCCCATGGGATTATGTGGTGTGGTATGGGATTATGTCATCATTCACGTTGGGTTTCTCACCATGCTGTACATATCCCCGGATGAGACACCTTATCATGCGCCTCGTCCTCACTGCAAGACATTAAACTGCAAACTGGTCGAGCCTTCTTGACCGAGGCCCAGCCTCCGGCCCCTTGGCCTTCTCGGCCCCCCAGCCCTCGTCCTCACTGAAAGATGTTAAACTGCAAACTGGTCATGCCTCCCCGACCAAGGCCTAGCCTTGGTCCCCTTGTCCTTCTCGGTCCCCCTTCCATCATTCTCACTACAAGTCGTTAAACTGAAAATTGGTCAGGCCTCCCTGACTGAGGCCCAGCCTCAGGCCTCTTGGCCTTCCGGGGCCTCGACCCAAGTTCTTACCTAGAGTATATGTTGTGGCATGGAATTATGTCCTCATTCATGTCGGTCTTGTAACAACCACGTCATGTGACTCTCCCTCTTGAGCACCCTCGTCGACCCTCTTCGGCGGTTCACCAATGTGCCTAAGGGTACTCTGGTTTTGTACCTGGAATGTCGGACTCTACTCGGACATGTTTCCACCCACTTTTCAGGATTTCTATTCCCCTTAATTAGGGATTCCATCACCTTTTACACCCAAAGGAACCGCTAAGTGGAATGGATGCTAGGCCTAAGGTCCCTCCTACCATTACGGGCCAACGTCCCCGAGGGTTGCGAACAACAAGCCGATACAAATCCCACATTTTGAATAAGGTCAGCGATCGATGCTCATTTGTTGTTCCCATTTTAGGCTAATGCGATATGGATAATTTGTTTCAAACATGGTCAATAGATATCCTCCATCTCCACGCCCACCCCATTAAGCCTGAAATGTCAGTTACATGATTCACATCCTTCTCCACATCATCATGTCCAAGTAGAACTTATAAACTCTTGGTAGTATTCCTTAGTGTGCATCCGAGAATTAGGAGGACCAAAACTGCGATAGAGGCTTCATTAGGGGCTCAGCACTGATTTCCCTTTGGCAGGCATTCCATGTATTGCAAAATAAATCTTCCTCTCTTGTTTCCCACACCTAGTTTAACTCACATGGGCTTAGGGATCAGGTTGAGGTCTGCACTTACTTGGAGGGTTTTCACTCCATCCATGGTCTGAGATCTAAGACCATAAATTAAGATCTAATCTATAACTACATATGGCTTGATTCCCATTTTTATGGGATGCGTAGGACCACCCAGACGTCTCGTTTCTGGGTCCAACTCAGTTGGGAGCTAGTTTCACCTCCCCCTCTACCCTCTTACCTCTATGTAGGCCCCTTGGCTTGAGGATCCTTTCTTGAAATTGCGTACAATGTAGTGTAGTATTATGTTATCATTCACATCAGGTACGCTGTACCACGTCATGGGAATTCCTACATGTCCAAGCCATACGAATTTAAAATATGCTGCCTGGTCCTATCACACGACCCTAAACTGTGACATTATCTTCCTGGCCGCACGACAAAAAAACAGCACTGAATCGTGATGTAATCACTCAAGGAGACACCATGTTTGGTATTGGTCACACGCCATGCCATTTGTCAACTCCTACTATGACTTGATTCTTAGGGTGATGCCAGGGCATACTACCCTAGGCCTGTCACTTCACAAAACAAAACCACTCACCTTAAAGGAAAAACAAGATTTATCAAATACCACTTCTCTTGGTGTGAGGGCCACGCCCGAACAACCCCTTTTTTCCTGGCACTGATACCTTACTGTGACACCTCAAGAACTACGTGCAGCCTTATCCCCATCCTCATGGGGTACGTAGGAAAGCCTGTGCACTTTGCCTCAGGCCCAACTCAACTCTCATTTTCGGTCCCTTGACCTAAAACCTCTCCAAGGAACACGTGGTGGTCAGAACCCCAAGTTCCCATTCACGTCGGGTTTTTGTAGTTACCCCACCACATGTCTTCTATGTTTCCTACCATCTATGGTATGTGTTCTACGACCCTAAACTAAGATCTCCCTATTGGAAGGTAATCGACCCCCTATATTTAATACGTCTCGTTGTCATATTTGAACGCGCTTGACAAAGAGCCTGAAGTGTGGAATTTTCATGGGGACATTCCCCTCGTTCCATGACAAAGCTTCATGAGCTTTCTATTTGGATCCTCATACTCTTCTACATCCAAAAGGACCCCCAGATGGCATGGATTCTATGCCTAAGGGCTCTTCTACCATTTCGAGCCAACGTCCCTAAGGATCTCAGGCGACATTTGTGACAGGTCCCGTGTTTCAAACATGGTCAACAGTCGACCCTCATTTTCCGTCACCATTATAGGATAACGCAATGTGGGTGCTGCATTTCTGCCACAATCAACTGTTATCCTCTATCGTCACACTACCATCATTGTGGTCTAGATTTCGAGCATCAGGATTCACACATTTCCACTCCTTCATGTTCAAGTGGAATTCCGACATACTCAGCTTTATCTCTTCTCACATCTAGGTGTGCTATATAGACAGGTTAGAATCATTGGGCCGGTATTCACCGAGCATCCCTTCGCCCTAAAATGTTCCTTCCTGTGTCGGGAAAGTCCCACCACTGATTCTTGTTTCCCACATCGAGCATGAATCACATGGGCTTAGTAGTTTTGGTAGGATTTACATCGGCGCAACCAGGCTTCTCATCATCCTACATGACGTTAAACTGTGCTTCTAGAACTACCTATGGCTTGATTCCCATCCTTATGGTATACATAGAGATACCTCAGTATTTCACCTAGGGTCCAGACCTAGGAATCATAAAGTCTTTTTCCTCTCCATTTTCATCCCCCTGGCCCGACCCCTCGTGGGGAACCATGTAACTGCAATTTTTCCCCAAACAAGTTCGGGATGCCCCATGATGGCATTGGGAAGCGACAGCCCCCCTCTCCATAGAGGCCCTTTCTGAAAGAAGGAATGATCCATGATCAAACTCTTGTGTCCATCTAGTGTGCTTCCACCACGGTGGTGTAATTTCAAGGGTGTTGGATTTTGTTTGAACAAACCCTCACTCCACATTCTACGCTTTTCATGCCCCTTATTCAGACCCTCATCCTCTTTCACATCTGGAGGAACCCCCTAACCGTATGGATGCTCGGCCTATGGCCTGCCTATTTTCCTGGGCCAACATCCCGGAAGACTAATGGATGACATTTTGAGTTTGGTCTAATGTTTCGAACATGGTCAATGGTCGACCCTAATTTTCTATCCCCACTCCAGACTAATGAAATAAGAATGCCATGTTTTGAATGCAGTCAATAGCCATTCTTTATTGTCACGCCACCCCCACAATGTTCTGAATCCTGGTTATCATAATTCACACCTCCCATTCCCATCTGTTCGGATCGATTCAGTGCCCCTGGCGTTACCCCATTCGTGCCCAAGAGCACGCTAGGAAAATGGTAATTCAGATGTTCTAAGAGCTTAATTCTCCAGTAAGGTCTCTCCCATTTCCTCCCAGAAATCCAAACTAGTTGTACAAAACTCGGATGCCCGAAGCTTGGTTTACACTCCTACATTTGTATGGGGTGATAAGGTGGTCATCCCTTGTTTCTCACATCAATCCTAACCCATGTGAGCTTAGGGAATGATCACTGGACGCTCTGTGAACATCACAAGGATACAGTAAACCAATGTAAACAATGGAACTCATGCATGATATGACATTAAAAAAACCAAAGCATGAAAGTACATTTCGGGGTTTTGTAATCATTATAGTACCTAGGGATCGACACCCCCCATGGATGGATTGACCTCACCAATGGAACGTTTCAGCTTCACCACCCTCCAACTGGTGGCGTCCAGGAGTTGCTGCCACTTTTTCAGCTCCCGCTCCTCCTCAGCGGTGAGAGGGCACAATTCATTGGCCACAATCTGGGCCCACTCCACGTCGGTCTGGATGAAGATCATCTCCCCAGAAGATCGCTTCAGGACCTCTTCGTCTTCTGCCAGATGGGCCTTCAATTGTAATATTAGCTCAGATTGCGCATTGAGGGAGGTCAAGTGCTCGTTCGACCGATTCTGCAGTCGCTGGACTTCGTTTTCAGCCTTCTGGAGCCACTTGAAGTTTATCGCCTTCCTTTGCTGCCATCCCATGCCAAGGCCATGTTCATACTCCCGAATCTTTTCCACCATAAGATCTCAGACGATCATGTGAGGATGCCGGTCATCCACTCCCCCAACACACAGTTCGCGCAGTCGCGAGTGAAGTCTATCTATCTCATCCAACCATAGTGCTTGGGGGGTTTCATTGATGAATCACATGATCAACTTCCATGATCGGCGATATAATATTTTTCTATCCTCCTTGTTAGAGGTTGTCTCGTCCCAGTCAGTGTGATTAGAAGGCTCGTATGTAGGGAATTCCCCCATGAACTCCTCAACCGGGTCCACATCTAGCGTTGGATCAGGTGTGGCGGGGCCTGGACTATTTGGTTGATCCCCATCATCCGATCCCACCTCGATAACCTCAGGCATAGTCCCACTGGCACCCCCTCTAGTGATCGAGAGTGCTGCAGTTCAGTTAGGCTGGATGTCCACCTACACAACCATTGGCATGCCCCTGGGATGGGCACTACTAGAAGTCCCGAACAACTTCACCGCAGCGGCCCATGCCAATTGAAAGACTTTACATGCCAAGAAGGGGATGTGAATGTCAGTCAATAGGGTCAGAGGATGGAAATTTTGAATTCGGTAGAGAAGAATTATACCGGTCAAATCTCTAGTCTTGCTCTTGGACTGATGTTGTCGGAACCCCGAGACGCGGCCCCCTGTATATGGTTGGAAGGTCTAGAGACTCCAAGGGAGCCGCCTAGAGTGTCCCAGCCCCGCCAGACATGGAAGTGGATGCAGCCATGAGTGTGGATCCTGAAGGTCCCGTGTCGGCACCCACTGAGGGGCAGGAATGAGGTCTATGAACAAGGTCCTACTGCACAGTGCAGATGCTGATAAAGAATCCAGAGTAACCTAAGGGAAGACTCTGAAGAAGGAACTTGGGATTTTACCTCGAGAGACTCCGCGAAATCTTCAAGATCTGAGGAATGATCGACGACTTCACCCTAATTTGGTAGAATCTCTCTACCAGCATCATCCTCCCAGTAGGACTAGTCCAATTCTTTCGACAGAGGTAAGTGCTCCCTCAGGTCAGTAGTTGATAGATGCTGGGGGACTGTACGATCCAACAACACCCTAACTCAGTCTGTCATCGGGTGCAGGGCACCTTGGGAGTGGAGGAAGTCTTCGAGATTGGCTATGCATTTCTCTGCCTCTGGCTGGGATACTAAAAAACTGGACCTAATAGGGCCAATTCCTGGAAAGTCCATCCCGAGGCGGTTGAGGTGCTGCCATAATTCGGATGGGCTGAAGAATTTTCGATTTACTTCCCAGATGTCTCAGGCCTCTGGGAAGATAGCATTATCTGGCATGTCAATGTGGCGTAGCTGTTTCTCCGAGGCCTACATAGAAATCCTTCAGAATCCCCTTGGTGGCTTCCCCTCTGGATGAATCTATTCTCTTGGGACCACCGGCTCCGCTGCCACTACTGGATCCGTTACCGCGGTTCCCTCCTCAACTGGTGCGGGCATCACTACTTCAGTTGCCCCGCCAATACAGGATTCCCTTTTTTCCTTCTGGCCTCGGCCCTGAGATCAAGGAAGATCTCCCTCACTGACCAGGACAGTTGTCCGCTTCAGCATCTCCCCTAGATAGGCCACCTCCCAGCTCTGGACATATTCTTTTATCATTCCAAGCACGACAGTCGGCGGAGACAATACATTCCGCATATTCCCATCTTCCTGTGTGAACATGAGCCACATATTCCTCATCACACACGAGTGCTCCTTGTAGTGCACCCCTAGGTAGACCTACAGGGTCAGCCCCTACAGGCACTAGAATTTCCTGCGAAACCGATGTGGGGTGTACGGCTCACAGAGACGCTCACGGTCCACCCTGGCCACCAAGACCCCACCTCGAAAGGCCAGAAGGTAGGCTCAATGCTCTTCTGTTCCCTGGCCATTATCCATGAAGGCCCCCCATCGGCAGCAAGAATGTGTGGAAATTGAATTCCTCCACCCTCCACACCCGGTTCAGAACCAATGGTGCAGTCAGCTTAGTCAGAAAGCTCCCTTCCGTGTTCAAGATCGAGGGACTAAAGTTCGACCATGGTGGTGAGATGGGGTTCAGATACTCATAAATCCCCCTGATGTGTACCGCCATCCATCCATACAGGAGGTGAAACGACCCGCATACCCTCTGTGGCCTTTTCCCCTCAGTGATGTGCCACAACATTTTGAACAACTTGGCAAGCATCGGGATCCCTAGGTTGAACTGCCCTCCTGTTGCCAATGTGGATACCATGATGAAAGTGCTTGGCCACACTCCCATGTATGTATCCCTCACTGGAAGGATCCAACCACAGATGAGAGCTGCGATGAATGCCTACATCCTGACTATTGGTCATTGTTCAGTGCTAACACTGAACCCCCGGGTCTTCCATTGGCTATCCTCCAGCAGCTGCCAGTATGAGTTCTCCTTACTCTGGGCCCCCTTTGGGAAAGTTCGAGGCCTCTTTGGGAACTTCATATTTTCTGGAAAGTTCAGAAACTTCTTGAACCAATGATTGAAGCGGACATCCCTCACCGCCTTCTTATCCTCTCTAGGCACAAGCTCCATCAATGCCATCACCAGACACGACATCTGCTCCGGATCCTCCCACGCACCCATAGCCGAGAGGAATTCGTCATACATATCCCCTAGTATCGAGACCACGAGATCTGATACACATCCCATAGGCTGATGCCGACCTCCCCATGATGCAGGTGGAAGATATTGGTCCCCAGTGACCACCGGCTCAACAGCTCCGGCATTAACTACTTCAGATGGTAGATATGGAACTGGGAAGCTCAAGATGCCTCATACAAGCCCACTCATCTTAGCTCCACCTCGAACTCCTCGCACAAGGTGCCTACCCAATAGGCCCAAGCCCAATCATCCATAATGTTGCGGCCCTGGAACAGGTCCCGTTCTTCAGACCACCCCTTCTTTGGGTTCCCCAGCGCCGCCTTGAGGATGATTCGGTACAGAGGAGGGTACATCTCTGGCTGAAATTCCTTCCCATCGACATTGTTCAGATGATTGTACAAGCAGTTGACAATGACAGGCATGAATTCATCCCAGGCATGACCATAAGGTGCCCTGAACCATCGGTGCTGACACGACATGCTTTAAAACCAGTAAGTCGGATCATCCCTACCTACTTCAGGGATAAAGACATCATCCCTAAGCCCGAATCCATACAAGGGAAACCTCCTACACAATGGGTAGTTCTTTTGTCTCTTCGATAGTAGCTCCACCAATGAACTATGGTATGAGTGGCTCTGGACTAGCTCTCCTAGCCCCACACTGTTCGCCATTTCATCCCTCCGGGCGACATCCATGAGGACCCCCTGGGCAGCTTCTTGGTGGGCCATTCATTATAGAGCTGTGATGTTTTTTTGGCTGGTTCGCGAAGATCATTCACAAAGCACATTCGCGAATCCCGCTCGCGAAAACTGTTTTTAGGGCATTGCCTCAGTGTTCAAAGCCGGATCGCAGAGTGAAAACACGGAGTCGAGGACTCGATGTGCGCCGCGAAGACTCGATTCGCAGAGACCACTCGTGGAGTATGCAGATCTTCGTGAATTGAGAGCGCAAGAAGAAAAAATCACGGAGAAGGGAAAGGACAAAAGAGAGGGAACACCCCCTATTTATAGGCGACAACCATTGGAGCTTCACGGTGTGCTCGGCCCACGCATCCCTTATCTACCTCGCGAGGCCTTTTCGTGAGTCAACACCGCGAATGACTGAGGATTTTAGCGATTTCCCTCAAAATTCAACCCTTGATCTCTCCATGGCTCCAAGTCTAGGGGGGGGGGATTTTTGGCACCAAAATTCGGGACAAATAAGAGGCCCAAATAAGTCCCAAAGAACTTCCTCACGAAGCCCCTTCACAGAGTTCCACTAGCACCATGGTCATCGCGAAGCAAGGAGGTGGGAGGCTCCGCGAACAGATTTGACGTTCGTGAGCCCGTCACAAAGAAAGAAGGAAGGAGCCTCCATGAACGCATTTGACGTTCGCAACCCTGCCACGAAGCCAAGAGGAAGGACACTTTACGACCACATTTTACGTTCATGAGCCCGCCACGAATCCACCAAGCCCCTCTTCACGCCGCTTGAGCTTCGCTCCGCGGTGAATCTTTCCTATAAACAATGGGCTCCCCATGAGCTCCGGGGATGGACAATCCGACCTTTCGGATTCCCAACATTTGAATCGTGACGCATCCTTCCGCTCTGCGAACCATGAGCTGTGCAAGGTACTTCTGCTCCGCGAAGTGCCTCCCCTTCATCTCGTTTTGATCGCCTATTCTGAGAGGGATGCCTTTCGTGAAGCCTAAGGGTCTTTGCGAAGGAAGGGGATCCCCAAGAGGACCCAAGTTGTCACGATTTGTTTATGCTTTGCGAAACACCCTTCATGTACACATGATCCACATGCTAAGTCAGGGTCATTGTACTTCGCCAAGCACATTGCTTTCGGACACCTTGTTTTGCGAGGCATCTTTGCTCTGTGAGGCTATGCTCCTCGAATGCCCGTCCACTTCGTGAAGCACCTCCCATTTTAACCTCTGTCCCATGCTAAGGCTAAGGCACCCAGCTTTGCGAAGCACACCCCTTTGCAGGTTCCCTCCACCACGCAGAGCAACAGAGTTCCACAAGGCCCCTGCCTATGGACCCATTTGTGTGGAAAATCCTTTTCCCGTGTGACCCTACAGGTTTGCACGATGTGAATTCAAAGTCCCATGGACGATTCTGCCTGTTGTGGTGCTTCACCTAATGATTCTTCACATAGGATTGCTAATGGCTATTATGTCTTTACATAGCCATGCTAATGTGGACCCCTCGATGGTTCGCCCCACAACAACCCCTCACTATGGAATTGCCGATGACTTCCCTTCGATAAGGAGCGGAGGGTACCAGTTATGTAAGTCCTAGGGGTGTGGAGCGAACCCACATCGTCCGAGTTGCAGGACATTAAACTGCCAAACACTATCGTCCTCAACACATGATATTAAACTGTGACCTCCCCCATGACTCGCACGTGGGGTTCCCCCACCTTGGACATTATCCATGCCCCTTGGTCTCCACATGGGATGATATGCTCTTTCTGGGAGTGGCATTTGTCCATGGGGGAAGGGTAGCCACCTTGGTGTAAGACTCTAGTTTTCCTTCCAGGAGGCAGCATCCCTGCTCCTCCTTTCATCTTTGGTCTCTAAGGCCAGTGGAGGGCGTGATAGGGAACATGGCTCCTCCTTTTTCGGTCCCAAGTCCCTATCCTTCTACGCTTTATCGCCATTGGGCCTCCATCCTGGAGAAAGTCCCGACACTTCCTGGGCCGCCTTAGAGCATAATCCCCACTCCTCTTCACTTCCCACGGACGCCCCTTTTGCGACGTCGTCTTCAGGCCTTTGCTGCCTCTTATTTCTCACACCGAGAATAACTCACGTGGTCTTAGAGTAAGCATCGACCATGACATCACCCCCATCCCACATGACATTAAACTGTATCCACTATTCCAAACTACAAGGACTTTGATCCATGTCAAGACATGGTACGTAGGAAGCCTCCACGAGGTTCAAGCCCACCACCCGGTCGTTCCAACCTCCTTCATGTCAGTTCACCAACACCTTGGACCGCCTCACAGCGTAAACCCCAAATGCCTCCACCATCCACCCGAACTACGGGGACTTTTATCCATGTCAAGGCATGGTACGTTGGAAGCCTCCATGAGGTTCAAGCCCCACCTCATTGGGCTGCCTCAAAGTGTAAGCCCCAATCCATCCTGAACTACACGGACTTTGATCAATGTCAAGGAATGGTATGTAGGAAGCCTCCCTGAGGCTCAAGACCACCACTATCCATTGGTCCCAACCATCTTCACGTCGGTGCACCAAGCCCCAACACCCATCGGACCCTAGGTCCATCTTCAGGTCAATTCGCTGACACGCCCTCAACCCGAACTATGAGGACTTTGATCCATGCCAAGGAAAGGTATGTAGGAATCCTACTTAAGGTTTAATCCCACCATCCATCTGGACCCCAAGTCCTTATTCACATCGGTTCACCGACACCCACCTGAACTACGTGGTCTTTGATCCTTTCCATGGCAGGGTACGTAGGAAGCCTCCCCGAGGTTCCAGCCCCAAACACCTTAGGCTACCTCAGAGTGTAAGCCCCAAACCATTATGAACTATGTGAAATTTGATCTATGTCAAGGCATGGTACGTAGGAAGTCTCCCTGAGGTTCAATCCCACCACCTGGTCATTCCAACCTCCTTCACGTTAGTTCGACCCCATCCAGTGGTAAGACATTGTGATCTCATCCAGTGGTAAGCCGTTGTGACCTTATTCAGTGGTAAGTTGTTGTCAACCTCATTCGACGGTAATCTGTCTACAAATGAAGTACGTAGACTTTGATTCCCTGCCACAGGGATACGTAGGAAGTCTCTTGGAGGCTCAAGCCCAAAAACATCATCCATCCTGATTCTTACCCAGGCCGCCACATCCCAGTGAGATCATGACACCTCATTCCCCTCCACAGCATTCGAAAAGCTGCCCACATGCTGGCCCCAATATCGGTGTTCCCTCTAGGGGGGTCCTCATTCTGATCCACTCTAATTAGTGTTCCGATCAGTCTAATCCATCTCCGCTGGAAGTTAAACTTATGGCATACCCTGTGTTAAACACAAGAAGCTGAGGAAAACCTCAGATAATAACCTGCTAAAGTAATAAAACTATGTACCTCATCTATGTTTGTTGGAGTATGCCATTCCTGAACTGCCTTTATCTTTTTAGGATAAACTAGGATTCCATCCTTAGAGAGAATATGGGAAATAAAAGAAATGGTTTGAAGAAATAATTTACACATTCTAAACTTACCATATAAATAATTTCTTTTAAGAGTCTTCATAATAACACTCAAGTGATTCTCATGATCTTCTTAGCTTTTTAAGTATACCAAGATATCATCAGTAAATACAAAAAAGTCATCAATATATTCTTTGAAAAATCTATTCATTAGATCCATGAAAATAGAGGGTGAATGAGTGAGTCCAAAAGGCATTATTGTAAACTTGTAATGCCCATACCTGGTTTGAAATGTTGTCTTTAGAATATATTCCTTCCTCACATGCAACTGATGATATCTATATCGAAGTTCAATCTTTAAAAAATATTGGGTTTTGTGAAGTGGATCAAATAAATCATCAATGAGAGGTAGGGGATACTTGTTCATTAATGAAATAGCATTGATCTCTCTATAGTTAATGTACAATCTCATAGATCCATATTTCTTCTTAATGAAAAGAATAGGGGCACTACATGGAGAAACACTAGGGTGAATAAATATTTTATAATGAAATTACTCTAGTTGTTTCTTCAGTTCTACTAATTTCATAGTGGACATTCTATAAGGAGTCTTTGATATAGGCATAAAATGAAGAATTAAATCAATAGAGAACTCAACTTACCACTCAGGAGGGTGCCTAGGTAAATCCTTTGAAAAAACAACAATATATTCTTTCACAATAAGTATATTCCCAATTTGAAGATTTGTTTCCTTTCCCACTAATATTCTATTTTCATCCTCACCAATAATTTCATTAAGTAGAGCTACTGGGGGTGGATCTAGATAAGAAATAAATGATGCTATTTCTACCCTAAGTTCAAGGGATTCTACATCGTTCTCAAAAATTGTAACTTATTTCTTCTTTAAATAGATTTTCACATCATAATTTGAAATCCAATCCATACTAAGGATTATATCAAATTCGATCATGAGTATGCTGATAAGGTTAGAAACTAAGGCACGTTTATGTGTCATAAGGGGGTTTGATCAACACATCTTTGTGGCAATGACACTTCTCTTATGAGTTTTGACTGAAAAATCGTTTATCAAACCATATTTGAAATATCTAATTTTATTGGAAAATTGGAAAGATAAAAAATAACGCAATGATACAAAATCAAATAAAGTATTGGCTAAGTTATAGGAAACAATAAAAGTAATTACCACCACATAATTAGGAATTTCAATCTCACCAGTTGTGATCATATAAGCTTGGCCTTTCTCCCTTGGCATTTTATGAGGCTCATTTCCTTGATTCTTTGGACAATCATTAGAATAGTAACCCATATCCCTAAAATTATAGCATTGAACATTGATAGCTTCTTTATTTCTCTTGAAATCACCATCATTATGGCCTTTCTTTCTACACTTGTAGAACACAACTTTTCATTTTAATCTGGTACCGGGGTGTTTCCTTCCACAAGTATTACATTTTGAAAATTTCCTCTTTTTATTCTTCCCTTTATACATTGTATCCTCTGCCACACTATTCTTATCTTGTTTTAACTTAAAGTCATAAGACTTATAGAATTATTTCTATATCTTGATCGCACATGAGACAATTTATTCATATGATTAGAAACTTTGGGAGACTAGTTCCCTTTAAAAGAAGGGTTTTAAACCATAAAAGAATCGATAAATCTTGATCCATAAATTACATATATAGTATGAAACATTACTTTAAAACCATGTAAAGTTGGCTTCATACTTTTAAACATTTTCATCCTTTTTTAATATGAGACTCAATAATTTCATCTTCATATCCACTCGTTGTTAATGATAAAAATATTTTTTCAAGGAAAATTTCCTTAAAATACCTCTATTCCATTTCTTCTATTTCTTCTTCCCTTTTTTTGAATTAATGATCACCACTAATCCACATCTACCCATAAATGATAAACTAAAATGACATCCTTCCCTCTTTCATTACATACCAAAGCAAGAAATATCTTCTCTAAAGAACATATCCAGTAATCCTCTATGAATGGGTTTCTAGTACCATTGAATGATGGGGGATTTTCTTGCGTAAAGTGGTATAACATTTCTCTTCCACAGTGTAGATCAAAATGATCCATACAGGTAAGGTTATTGATTATAACCTGATTTAGTTGTCCCATTATAGTTATCATTTCCTCAGCACTAGTCGCAGCTCCAGTATAAATATCATTATCTTTCATAGGATGGTAATATCTACATAGGATACGTGCATTGATATGGTTTCCATTCCTTCTACAAGGAATCATTTCTAAATAATGGAACACAATGGATTAGGTTATGGATCATAATTTATAGTCTCAAATTGAAAAATACTTAAAAAAATTAAAACTTATTCATAGCTAATCTCACAATCATAAACATCATTTATTTGAGAAAAAAATATACTTTTAAACCCTTCATAATGGATTATAAAGAAAATATGAATTATCCTAAGTATATCCCCTAGGAGTGTCAAAATAGGTGTGCACTAAGGCCCGTTCTCATGTACCAGGTTACCCTAAGTCAAGCTCGAAACACATTTATGTAGTTGTTATCCCTAGGTACATCTATTTTAGAACCACATCCACTTGTAGTATCCAGAAAGTGATGTATTTTCTAGGAATATCCACATAATCTATTCCTTAAAAAATTCTAGAATATTCTTGAATACTTATCTTCAAACTTTATCATATGTTTTTCTCCATAATATACATTTTATAAATCTAGTTTCCAAGTTTTCTACTAAACTACCTTTGATACCAACTATAAATACCTAACCCTAGTTGCCTAGATCTGGTGCATTATTTCATTACATTGGCATAATTACAAGAAAATTGCATCCCGAAGGAAAAAATTAGTTTAGTTGTTTTCGAAACCCATATACATACATAAGTTCAACATTAAAACTTGAAATGAATTTCAATATGGAAATTCCTTTGAAAATATTGATAATTATTAGGTTTCCCTGACATGTTATTCATTATTTACTTCTTCACATCCTGGGAAAATAAAACATTAGAAATGGATGAGCTCATATTCTCAGAAAGGTTAAGCAATACAACAAACTATATCATAAAAATAAACATTATACATGGTGAATAACTAAAAAAACATGCCTAAAAAAATTAACTTGAACATAATATGGAAGGAATAAGGGATGAATAAATAATTACATAATAAAGAATAATAATGGGTATTCTACTAGTTAAATAAACTCATAGACTATCAATTAATTGTTTAAAAATGAGGTAAATTCAGAATTATAGACATTTTAAAATATACCATCAAGGCCTCAGCCAAGAAATCTGAAAATGATTAAGGCATCCACCAAAACCATATCTTAAAATAGGCAAGGCCTCGTCCAAGTCCATATGTATTCTATCTCATGAGACCTACTGATGCATCGATGGGATAAAAATGGACCCACCCATTACATACTAAGTCCAATTAATTCCTCATATGAATGGATATAAACATAAATAATATATACATTTATATTGAAACTAACATATGAAATGTATGCAACTTTCCCCAAACATAAACACTAACTATTCAGGGTAATATGGCGATGGTTTCAAGATAGAACATCCATATCCAAACTAATCATAAACCATTCAATAAAATATGGTAGATGATATCATATAATATTATTCACAATTATACATAATTTTCAACAAGAGTGTGTAAATAGATAAAATTACTCTTATAAAATCATTGAGTAATTATTTAGATATATACTCTTTTAATTGGAAAAGAAGATTTCATTTGGAAAAAACCTTGTATAAAACCATAAGTTAAATAATATAGTTTTTTCATAATAAAATTAATTATTTTAGAAAAATAATGGTGGCTAAAAACATATTATATAGTCTACTTGAATGTAGGTATGAATTCGAGAAGTTCCCGTGAAACGAGCTTGTATTTCCGGAAGAATTTTCGATATATCCTTTTAAATCATGTAACTCCCCATAAAATAAAGAAGGATTATACTTGCTACAAATATATAAAACATTAACGTAGTATTAATTAGGGGTAAATAAGAATTAATAATTATTTATTTGTGGTTATAATAGAATATGAGTAACCCGAATGAAAATGGAGTTTCATGTAGGAAATCCTTACCTTATGTCTGAATGTATTCTGAATTTGACTTTAATGTCATGGATAATTAAATAATATCCATTAATAAAATAATTAAGAGACTTTTATATATATATATATTATTCATTAAAGTTTTATTAAGTTCATTTATGTCCTTATTGATAAGTTTTAATGTTGGATTCCATCATTTTGGAGTGTTTCTTTCCTTGATTTCAAGATCAGTTCACTTGATTATAAGTAATGGAGTTTATGTGGAATTGATATAATTATCCATAATTGAACATATAAATTATTTATAAAAATAAAAAAATTTAAATGGTTATATATATATATATTTATCACATGGTTACATGGTATGAGGATGATTTAATAGAAAAAACATTAGTGATAACCATTTAGATTATTTTGGTGATATCTCAATTATTACAAACTAGTTTTTCATATGAATAAGTATTATGCATATATACTGGTTCCAAAACATTTAATATACTATAATACACATATTATAGTCTGTTTAAACCATAAAAATGGTTTCATGACCTTCCTTTAGGATAAATTGAAGAAAGAAGGTCCATCGTCCATGAAGGTTGTAAATCTACACCTCCCGGATAATGATTTTGTTTTTAAATAAAAGAGGGATAGATAGTAGTTTGAGGTAGGATATTCCATTAACATGATATAATTATAGTATATAGATTATACTGGAGTTATCATGATAATATGAACAAAGTATGTAAGGAGAAGATAAGAACAAAAAATAAATTGAAAATGAAATGAAAGGAAAAAGGAAGATGGTTTACCTCTTGAAATGTCCCCCTTGAGATACTTCTTAAGGGAAGGGGTTTTGGTCTCTTGGTAAACCCAAGAGCTCCTAGATGTGGGGAGTGACTAGGGATGAGTAATTGGGAAGGAAATTTATAAACTTAAAGTCTTATAGGAGTGAAGATAAGAGGGAGTGATGGGTGGATTTTATAGTGGAGGAGATGGGTGATTTTTGAATATCTTATTCATTTTTATTATTTTCCTGAATAAAATCAATTGTGTTAATTAATATGACCCAAAATATTAATAATTACATGTGAGTTAGAACCATGTGTTCTTATATCTATGATGACTCAAGGAATAGCTTATTTATCTTATAATGTATTTATATCGTAAATTACCATATTTTACTATTCACAAAAAAATTCGAGTATTTATGAAAAATACCAAAAATTCACCATAACCATTTTTCGACACTTACTATTCAAAAATGAACACATTTTTTATCAAAATAATTATCTATTTATTTAAAAATTAATTTTTAAATTAATTTTTTATTTATTTGAAAAATATATATTTTAATCTTAAAGTTGATAGTATGACAATTTCAAAAAATAACTAAGGTTTCATAAAATTATCCTAAAATCATAGGGGAAAAATATAATTATTTAGTAATACATTTTATGAAAATGAATTTTATTTTAAATCAATTTATTAATTTAAAATTTTAATTAAATATTTATTACTCACAAAAACACCAACACTTAATTTTTAATTTTTAAAATATTAAATCCCTTTTATGTGGTTCCTAAATTATATTTATACTTACATGGGTGAGGTTAAAATTATTAAGGGTACACTAATACTCATAAGGGTAAGTTATTATTCACCCAAAAAATTATATTTATTTTATTAGACTCTAAATATCTTACTCATCACAACCGTTTGTTAGTTTTTCAAAATTCAAATCACAGAAGCCAAAAAATAATAACTAACAACTAGGTTATAACTATCTCCTATAAATATCATAGTGTTTGTTTCACATATACTAAGTGTTGAATGAATTTTATAATAAATTTATTTGTAAAACCTCAGGGTGTTACAATTAACCCGTGGTGTTAGTGCTGGTTAGAATAAAAAATAAGTTAATCTGGAGAAACCATTGACTCTATTGGTTTATGCATGGAGGGAATGCATTTTCACCTTAAAGCTTAATGAAAATTTTAACTTGGAATAATGTAGTTATATAATTAAGGGATAATTAATTAATTAATGTTAATTGAAATGTATAAAAGAAATAAATTAATTTAGTAATGTTTTCTAAAATGATTATATACTCATAAGATATCTAGTTCCTGCCAGTAGCAGCCGAGTGTCTGAGCGATGATAGTTGCAGCTAAGATTATGACTATGGGAATTCCTAAATTCTAGTTGCGAGGAATATTATATATTATATTTTTTTATCTCATACGCTACCCCACCCATGTTGGTCAGGGTGAATTACACCCAATGGACTCTGGGTGGGTATTTGACTCAACATCTAGGTTGGTGGGGGATAGATAGATGACTACATCCTCTTGCCCCACTCACTTATACTAATAGTATTATGTAATGGTATGCATAGTGGTTAGTTTCCCCACATATATGTGTAGAGTTATGTATTGGATTGTCATTATTTCATAGACATGTATCTCAATATTTAGTATCTAAAGGATTATTATAGGTATAATGTTAATGGGATTTGATGGTTTGAGTTACATAATTGGTGTATGGGATATGATGGCTTAAGGAATAATACCCAATGTATGATACATGACATACAGGTCACGGGGGATCCCAAAAACTACTTAGTTACTATATGAATATGTATAATGGGATAATGATATGATTTGATGCATGAGGTGCATGTTGTGATACATAGCCCAAGTGTCTTTGGGATGGATTCTTTTAGAGAGATATGGCACAGGACATGTGATGTTGTGGCATATCAGAAAACTAGTGGGGATGTGGTAGCAGGGTACCCCTTTTGTTTCATTACTATAATATATGATCTCTTTTATGTGATACTTGGTGAGATATATCAATGGTGAGGCTAATAACATAGTATACCCATTTAGGATATGAGTTTATTTCACCATTATTCATTAGAATTTAGCATGATTCATTTATGTTTTTTATGAGAGGATATAGGGAGGGTCCTAATGAGTATAATGTTATTCTAACCCTACATATATAAATAGTTTTATAGGTCAATAGGATCTGGTTGAAGGTATGTATATTTTTTATTACCTCATGGTTTTTCAATAATGTTTTGGAATTATTGGTCACTATAGAGTTTAAATTTTGTGTATTGTAGTTTTTCTTTCCAGTTTTTTAATCTTGTATGAAATTACATGTATGTTCTTTTGTTTTTATTTTATCTTCATGGGAAGGATTTTATTTTTTTTCTTTATTATCTTCCTCTTATAAATGTTATACCAGAAGGAAATTCCTCCCATTTGTATTTTTCTTTCACCTTCAACACTAGTCTCCATCCTATGGCCTATTGGAGGCGAGCTATGAGTGGTCATTATCCTCCTCTCATTGCCAACTTGGGAGGGGTACCTTTAGGGGTATGGGATATGATAGAGTGGTATAAAAGGATTAGGTTTAGGGTTAAGATAGAGTTTGTATTTATGTATAGGTGAAGACTACATAGAATTATAGGGAAATAGTGTTAGTAAAGTTTAGTAAGATATATAATAAAGAGATACTATCTAAGAAAGAAGTATTTAGGGCCACCTATGATGTAAAAGATATACCATTATGCTTAACAAGCCAAATAAACAATGTGATATTGTTTATGGGGTAGTTTACTAGGAATGGAT